>CM034147.1:327085488-327714136 GCA_019776745.2 Taxus chinensis
TGCCACCCTAGAGTAGTTTATGAGGATGGGTGACTCCAGTAAATTTCGGGTGATCATTCCTCTAATGGTTTGGCCTAATGGGTTAACCCGGCTCCTCGTGCAGGAGGGTATTGGCATTGCAACTGATTAACACAATGAGATCCCTCTCCACCATCAGTTTGAGATTTTGGTGTGATGGTAATTTGTGTAGCTCTGATACCATGAAAGGAATGATAAGAATATTGTTCCAAGATACAATCTGAAATGATAATAGCACACCACATTAGATTTGTAAAACAAAAGAGATAAAATACCATATATGGAAATCCATCATAATCCATAATGCTCAATACATTACAATAGAATGATTTGAATTATTCAATAAGAAAGATGTACATATAGGAGGAGAGAAGTGAAACTACTACCTAAATCAATGGTAAAGAAATCCTACTAACTGATACTAGTAGTTAAGTTAACTCCAAAAGACTAGTAAGCGAACTCAACATAATTGAGAAGCTAACTCCACACAACTAGAACACCTAAGCAAGCTAACCTAGCAAGTGTAGGGCTAACACAAGTGTAATAATTATCTTAATAAATAAATAAAAGGATAAATAATAACCTACACTAACAGATTTGTCTTGTGATGAGCTGCATGAACTCGGCTAACAATATCCTTATTGTTTCATTCAGAATATGAGTATCCTTGTCACTAGTAAGGATTAATGGGAAACCATACCTACTAATGATGTTCTAGCATTAGAATTTCATAGCTATAGTAATAGTAAAATCCTTTTTGGTTGCATATTTTTCCCATCATGTCAAGTAATCAGTAAAAGTAATAATGTATCATGCATTAGTTCTATGCATAACTGGCATAATCGGTCCAACAAAGTATACAAACCCACTTTTCAAAAGGTTTTGCACATGCTATAGGCACAAAGGATTTTCATCCCTTTGTCCTTGTTTTCCTATCCTTTAGTAATAGTCACATGCCTTAACAAACTCCTTTGTATCTTTCTAAAGTGTTTCCCACCATAGCACTATGAGTAGTATCTTGCACACAGTGGCTTCTCTGGAATGATTTCCTCTCAAAATTCCACCATGAGATTCTTCCATAATTACCTCATTTTTATGCTCTAATACGCATATGCGAAATACCTCACTGTGACCCATCTTATAGAGATCTCCACCAACAAACTGGTAAGGTTCCACACGTATAGCTAGTTATTTCTTCTCCATAATATTCATTCCTTGCGATGTAATACTTATGCACAAAAATAAGGCTATATTCTCTAAATACATTGGTATGTGATGTAACCTAAACAATTGGGCATCTGAAATTGTATCCTCTATACTTTGTGTGTCCTTTTCAGTATTGATGAGTCATATATGGTCTAGTCCCATATTACTTTTTCATGGATTTACTATTACTGAAAAGTCAAATTCCTAAAATAAGAGAATCCATCTATATATGTAACCTTGTAATATTGGCTTATTTACCAAATACTTAAATTCCATATGGTCAGTATAAAATATGAAAATATTTGAAATAAGATATTGTTTAAATTTTTGAAGTATGTATACCATAAACAAATCCTCGCACTCAGTAGTTGTGTAATTATGTTTTGCATGTATTAGCTTCCTGCTCATAAAACAAATAGGATGATCAACATTTCCTTCCCTGGGATGGGCTAACACAACTCTAATTGTTGTCCCTGAGGTATTGACATGGACATGGAATGGTAAATTCTAGGAAGGGAGGCAAAGGATAGGTGCAGTGGTCAACCTTTCTTTTAACTTCTAAATTTTTTTTGTTGTGCATAATTTCAATAGAATTTACCTTTTGCCTTTAACATTTCTTCTAATGGTGCAACTATCTTGGCATATCCCTAGATGAATTTATTGTAATAACTATTAGGATTATGGAGCTAAATTTCTTCACAGTTAGCATGATTTACACCTTGTTGGTTTACTTAGTAACCGACACCGATCAGAGGGTAACTGGCCCTAGTCAGGGTAATTGTTGTCAGTCAGGTTAATCATTTCCAGTTACCTATTCATGAGAGTTTATATTTAACTCACGGGAATTAGATCTAAATTTTTTATAAATTTGATCTAAAGGTTGTAAATGCATAGCTAAGGTGCCCTAATTTTTTCTAAGCTTATATAAGCTAGAAAAATAGGGTTAGAACATAAGGAATGAGAAAAGAGAAGAATTGAGCTATCCTTGGTTGAAAGGATGAAGAAGAAAAAGTAGATTACATGAAGACATGATCTTTTATGGAGAGAAGTTGGACAAAAGGAAATAACAAGTACATCTGAATGGTGAGATGGTGGTTATGTCTTATTCTGTATTTCCTTTGTATTGTCTTGTCTAATTGTAAGGGCTTACATAGTATGTAAAGCACATAGAGTTTATTCTTTTAGATCCACATGTTGGTGAGATCTTATATTGTAGATCCATGAGATCATGATGTATTTTTGATCCATGTAGGTATAGTCTTATATTGTTAGATCCATAGGTTGTTGTGAGATCTTATATTCATAGATCCATGAGATCATGTTGCTATTGTTGATCCATATAAATATAGATATTGTAGAGGAGCTTGTCTTCAGGTTTGCATAGGTTGATGCAATGATGGAGAGATATACTTACTTCTTGGTGCACATTCATGGTTGCACATTGGTATACCCATGTGAGAGGTCTTGTTGCAGATCCACAAAGAACTTGGTAGTAGTTTAGAGATGATGTAGTTCTTGGTTATGTGAGATATTTTGGTGGTGTTTGGAGGCATGGATGTAATGCACTCATGGAGATCTATTTAGAGATCTGGAGGAGAGGATATACTCTTGGATAAATGCATTGTACTCTTGCTATATTATATATATGAGATCTCTATTTTTGGTGGATGTAGCCCACATTGGGTGAACCATGGTACATGTTATGTTATGTGTGTATACTTTGTTTTGATTTGGATTATTCTATTTTATACTTCCACTGCTGTAGATTTTGGGGAATTGTTTAGATATTTTGTGCATGATTAGGTTTGTTATTGAATCATAGCACTATTCTGCAGTCCTAAATTCCCAACAACTGTTATCAAAGCTTGGTTATTTCAGAGAAATGTTTTGCTTCAGTGTATTGTAAGTGGTTTACTAACAAGTGTATGAGAGCAGGTTTATTTTTCCTGATATGAAAATTGTAGAATATATTTAAATCTCAAGTAGAAGATAAAAATGTTATGTGGAAACTGGCATCAATAGGGTGACTGTGGTTAGTTATAGGGTGATCATGGTTGGTTATAGGGTGACCATGGTTGGTTACATGGTGACCATGGTCAGTTACTGGGAAACCTGGTTTTAAAAAAAAAAAATCATATATATAAATAATTGAGAAGATGCATGGAAATTGTCTTATTAACTGAGGTATCCCTAGTTCTTTGAGGCATAAGCATGTTGGTCATATTACAGATCTAGGTTATAGAGCTATGGTTTTACCTTGGTATTGCATTTCTTGTATGTTTTGGTTGCACATGCATGGTTTGAGATTGTAGATTTGAGTATGAGATAAAGGAGCAGTTATGTATCCTTTGGTGCAATTAGATGCATGGGCTTTGTTAGAGAAGAATAATATAGTAGTATAGAACAAAGATGAGGTTTCCATCAGAGAAGCATGTTCTTTAGTTGAAGATGTGGTTGAGTATCTTGGTGTTGGTAAGGTGATGTATTTCATCTTGGCGAAATTTTATTACATGTAATTATTGTTAAATTTTTTGTGCAAGATTTTGGTCCTTCTTGAAATGAATGGCTCAACACAACTATCAGCTTTGGTCGCAGTAGGCACCTGGTTTGGTGACCTATGCCAATTTATGGCATTATGTTCATTCCAGTAACACTGACATCAGTTAGGGAACCGAAATTGGTCACAGAGGGTAACTGATATCAGTTATTGAACCATGGTTGGTCTCTATGACAATGATTTTGTATAGGTTTTATTATATTAGAAGAGGGCGATGGATGGTTCAGTGTCTTGTTTTGGAAGATCAATTTTCTTACACAATTTATATAGGAAGAAACAATGTAGATCACTTCAATGTTTGGATCAGAAAGAGGATGAAGCTGGCTGGGTTAGTCCAGTGATACTTTGAGTTAAGTATATCTATATGATTATGGTTAAATTTATTTCATTTGTAGAAACTCATATTATGTTTGGATTTTGTGCACAAGTAAAATTTACACCATGGATATTTGGTTATCTTCACTTTTATTTCCAGGATTTTTTGTAATCTTGAGGACAAGGATATCTAGTCTAAGGATGTGATCCTTAATGAAAAGTCATGTTTAGAAATGATTGTAGTAACAAAAGATGTTGAGTACACATGATGAAAAGAAGTTGATTCACCTACTTCACAAGAAGTCTAAACTTTTGTGATGGAGAAGTATTCTTTGATAAGAAGGGAATTAATTTATATTTTATTTCATCTATTTTATTTCTAACTAACATATAGAGCTTTTCAACTCAGTGATTAGAATCAGTGCAAGGGAGTTCAAGTTAAGTGGGAGAAAGCCATGGTTGTTGGCATTATAAGTTGGACATATATGCACATACAAAGTGAGAGAAGATTGCTACTATTCAGAGTGGCAGGAGGTACAAGTTAGTTTTGGAGGGAAGTCACCTGATTTGTAGGTATTTTGAGTTTATTACTTTGTGATGTCACTTCTGGTTTATTTTTTTGTGCCTAGATATTCCTTAGGGAAGGAATTTGATGGTGTATTTAGATAGTTTTAGATGGTAGAGAAATTTTCAAAGTTTTAAGGGTGAAAAATAAGAAAATATGCTAGTTACAAAGACTGATGTTGGTTAGGGTTAATCATGGTTGGTCATTTGGTAACTGTGGTGGGTCAGGTAGTGACTAGGGTCAGTTTCGTAATTGGTTTGATAGCAGTGCTTATTTACCATTTTTAGATGGCACCTTTGTTTTGTTTTCATCTTGGTTGATTGTACAGAGTATGTTGATGACATGTTTGCTGGTATTTTCACTTGATGTTAGTGGCATGGTTTAGCATGGATGTTTTTTTATTGACATTGATGAGCACAAGATTCATATTCAGCTTTATAGTTAGTCAGTGGTAGACTTGGAGACTATGTAGAGCCCAGAGATATGGATATATGTACATGGTGAGTTTGTACATGTGGATATATTCATTTTCGTGAGTCTATGATGATGCAAATGTTTGATTTGTAAATGGATTCCTTAAGCATGAGTAGGGGATGTTTGTATTTCCTCTTGATTACTATGTTACTCCATGGGAGATGTTATCTATAGATGATTATCTTGGAAATGTGAGTTTTTTATGCAGGGTTGGATTTGTAGATTGTAGTGTTTGGATTCTCTGAGTTATGCAGGTGTTTGTGGATTGATTACCCACTAGTTGCGTGTAGAAATCATTTGGGTTATCTGACGTAGGATCTTGTTTATTGCTTATGCTTATTCTATTTTGACTTGTCTTTGGTCAGTTGCATTGGTAGTAGCATGAAGACATGGATAGATGGTTGGAGAACATGGTTGGTTTTACAGGCTGTATGTTCAGAAAATCCACACACTTCACTTTGGTTATTTGTCTCTTCTAACCCTATTATTACTACAATCTTAGATGGGTCAAATAGAAGTCCCTCTTTACATATGATGTGCCCCAACAATGTACCAAATGGTGTAGAAAATATACACTTTTTGATGTTCAGAGATATAATGAGCTACCTACATTGTTAAAACATTAGGAAAAAATAGTCACAAATATCCTTAACTAGGATGTATATGGTCCAATCATCCAAATAGACTTAAATAAAATTATGGATGAAGTCCTAAAAGGCATGTACCAAAATGCAAAAAAACACTGCTATCTCATTCTTCAATCTAAAAGGCATGAGCGTATATGTTAAAAACCCCATTTTCTTGCAAACGTATTTTTAGCTTGATCTTTGTGTGTAATCCTAACTTGATGATGTCTTGAGAAGTCATCTGTGAAGGAATATGTCTCACACCCTGCTACATCCTCAAGGATTTATTTTGTAAATGGTATAGGGAATGTATTAATTACACAAGATGAATTTAACACTTTATAATCCATGCATATCTTGATAAATTTTTATTTTTATATAATTATAACCATGGGGCTGATCCTTTCTAACTCTTCAATTAGCTCAATTATGTCTACATTCAACATTTTGTCAATCTCATTCTTTACTTTGATGCACAAGTTTGGGTTCATCCTATATGGTCGTTTGTGGTCTAGTATCATGCCCTCTTTTAACTTGATATTCATCTCCCCTAGCTAAGGATGAACACCCTTTATCTCGTGGTATTCTATAGGAAAAAAGATCATGTAATTCACACAACCATTCAAATATATTTTCAACTTCTCCCTCTAACCAATAGTCACCAATGATTTCCTCCTTAGGCACATCATCTGTCCTAATATTCACCTTTTTTTTCTTAATCATTAGATGGTATGTGTGTGCTTAATCATCTTCAATATCAAAGACATCACACTCACTCTCTATGTGTTCTTTATTTAAATCTTCAACCTCTTCATCATTAATTAGTTATACTAACTTTCCTTTTTCCTTCTCTTTCCAAGCGTGGTATACGAGATTCTCATTAAACTCTAGCCATGGTTGTTTGGTGGTGCACTCAAATGGGAGTGTCTCACCATATAATTGAGTTATAAGCTCTTATGCCTTCACATTATCTCCCAATGTAATGTGTCTCATTAGTTGTAATGCCTCGTGCATAGGAGGATTAGCTAAAAAATAATTAAAAGTGTGTTTTGTACTTGATGTCATTGCTTCCAATTGACAGTCTCCTATTTCATCTCAACATGTTTAAACCATGTGCATGTGCAACCACGCAAGGTTGAATAAAAATTAAGGACCCATAATGATGGTGGTAGCACATTTGTCCCTTCTAACCAATTTTTCTTACAATTCTGAATGTAGGTCCTGGGAAAGCTTCCCACATCGATCACTTTTCCCATGATAAGCAAGATTCCCGTATTGATATGTTTGCTTCAAAATATTATAAAATATGGGGTATCAATTTTCTGTAAATATGTCAAAAAGGAGAACCTTTTTCCCATGACAAACTACACCCATGAAATTCCTTTTTTTTTAATTTCCATCATCCTAGAAAAAATACGTCACTCCCAAATCCATCGTGATTTACATAAACTATCCATTGATGGTTTTATTTAACATTTTGAAAGGCTACACTTGCAAGTGTTATTTATAACCCATTATGTATACATGCTAAAATTTATAAGTGGGGTGTTCTTTCCATCTTTACTTCATTATATTTAGTCACATTTTGATTGATCACATTTTTAGGGCTCCAGAATTAATTAAAACATACAAAACCATAATCAAAACATTATAAATCCATATGAAATATCAACACATACAAATACATGTAAATATACAAAAATAAATCATAAACCACCATCACACACACACACATATCAAAGTCTGGGATACATATAAAAAATTCTGAATAATCAAAATAGGAATCTATAAGCCTATAACATCATATACAAATCATGTGGTAAAATACACATCTCCCAATATCATACTAGCACCACCCTCTCCTCTAGGAGTAGGAGTGCCTCCCACCACACCTATATCCCTACCATCTCTACGGGCACCTGTCACATAAACCTCAACTCCAAATTTTCCCTCCGAGGTGGTTGTCCCTCACTCACTGCACTATCACTAAAATTCATTTCTCTTGTGGCTGCCCCTTGAGAAGCTACATGATCGAAATACAAAGTGGAATCAGGATAGCTCTTGATGATCATGTCCACATAATAATATCTCTCCACTCACATGACATCATAATTTTCCACATAAATCATGCTAGGAGGAGGAACTACAGGTGCCCCCCTTTGTCTGATGGATCGGTCCATAACTGATAACTCTGTGCCATAAATAGAAGGCCCCATGATCCCCAAAGCCTTCCTCAATGTATCTATTTGTCCTTTGTACTTGTCCCTATCAAAAAATACCTTTTTAAGTTGATCTTGTAGACCATCAGGCTCAAAAATCAAACTATCCCTCTCTTTGATGAGAGTATCATGAACTCCCACTAGATCATCTCACTCTCTATGAGCGGTGTCTCTCTCCATCGCTAATGTGTCCTTAGTCATCGATATTGCAATAGTTGCAGTTACAACATAATCACCCCCACCTCTCTCCTCCTCTTGCTCATATGCTCCTCTTTCCACCCAAGCATGTACTCATCTCATTGATTGGGTTTCCCTCTCTACCATCTTAGCCCTCTCAAAATTCCTCAATGAGTGGGACCACCATGCAACAAAATTTGGATTCATCCCAACAACATCAATCAAAACCATATACCCATCCTTGTAAGGACCCATAGCACCCGAGTGCTCATCGATAAATGTAGGCCTCACTACTATAACCTCCATGGTCTATGTGTCTCCATCCTCCCATCTATACTGTACTTGATCCATGGGTATACCGTAGAATAGACCAAACTGCTTCCTAACTCGTCTAAAGCATAACAACTCATCCTCCCTAGCTCTGCAGCCCTGAATCCAAATATATTTTTGTAAACACAATAAATCCTGAGAGAACTTGGGCAAATCATGAAAATCCACATATGACCTCCATATCACATCACCCGCCTACAACCTTGATATAAAATCTCTATAATAAATAGGTCCCTTGGAATTACTTGTACAACTAAGGCTCTGACTCCATCTCATGAAACTCAGATGTCTCACATAAATGTCACGTGACAACCCTAATGGATGAGAAATAGATATATGCTCATGTGCCTAACATTGTAATGAAAATCTGACGTCAATCCCATAACACTTGTGGGCATTCCAAAGCCACAACTCTCTAAATGTCTCAGCTAACAAAGTAGGAGCCCACTCAAAAACTATGTGGCGTCCACCTCGTGAATCTAAAAATGCAAAACATGAAATCCTTAACATCATCATTGTCATCCATGGACAACCATCTCTCCTAGGCTCATATAAATCCTAGTAATCAAATGCTCCTGATCAGTATCTCACATCTCAATCCTCCCCTCCATACAACCTCTGCATATTTTCATCCATCTCCTCCTATGTGATACAATAAATGGCTTATCCCCTAACTGATAGTCTATTAATCTGATGAACATCCTCCAGGGTGATAGTCATCTCCCCTGTAGGAATTTAGAAAGTATTGGTGGAATTGTTCCACCTCTCTAATAATGATAGTATCAAATTGTGGCATCTATGGATCCATTTGTAAAATCTCATACCATCAAACCCCACTTCCTTCAAATTCTCCAAGTCCTCATTAGATAAATCCTCCCAAAACTCATCTAACATGAAATGTATATGGTCTCGGATGGTCAACTATGCATCCACCTACAAAACATAGACACACAAAACCAACATTAATACTATCACACTAGTATTGAAAAACTAATGTTTATTTCCAAAAAAGAAATAAAAATATATCCTTACAAACATTACCACCAATATCTAAACATACACCATGGATCAAAGACAAACCTTAAACATTTAACAAAAATAAAATTTTTTTAATCAAAAGCCTTAACTTTTCATTCTAAATAAAAATTGTTTTTGGTCACACGTGAATCACTGATGATTCACCTCAATCACTAGCATTTAGATGAAACACCGATGATCCTTGATAAACAAAAATAGGGCATCCACGCACCCCAAAAAGGCATCAAACACCCTAAAATCATAAAAATCCACAAAAGCAAAGAAAATTTGGGTTGGGAACTTACCTCGGCTAACACCGGCTTACGTTTTTGGCTCGAGGATGCCATTCCCACACTTTTTTTCTTCGAAAACATGTTTTCCATGCTCACAAGTCACTCTGATAAAGTCGATATCACCAAACAATCGAGTTAGTAAAAAATAAAAACCTTTTGGTTATTTATAACCCCCTTTTTTCAGACGACACAATCGTCGGTAATTACACTAATCGCTGACAATTTCCTTCAATCACTGATGATTTTCCTATTTTGGGCCTTTATGCCTACATTTCCTAAAACCATGTCATTTTCACTCTTTGCGCAAGTGGGCTATATTTTCAAAATGTCTTAGCCCTAAAAATATTTTACCAAATGAACATAGTAATAAATCGGGATTCATCATTCATCTATGGGTGACTAGCCCTTCCCCCCCATCACTTGGTTTTCTCATTCGTCAATTTTACTAGGTAAAATTCATATGTCTATAGATGTTGATCCCTTTGGCCACCCTATCAATTGATTCTCCAATACCCCACTTTGTATCCCCTTCGACTAAGACAACGTTTTGAAATAGAAAACACTTGTGTTCATTGTATTACGTTACAGTAGAATCACCCATACCAACACAACCTTCTCCTCATTTTTATCTAATGATTGGAAAAAAATTACCACACTAAAAGGGGAAAATGTAGACACGTCAATTATACACTCCCTCATTATCACTATCCCTGAACCTATTCACGATTAAAAAAACCCACTCACAATACTCCATGACATTAAGTTACCCTTTGTTCCTCTTTAATTAAATTAATCTAATGTTCACACCACCAAATCCCTAGGTCTAATTAATTAAATATTTAAATTAAATTAGTTAATATACCCTCACACCTCACCATGCTAACTCAGACACCTTCACTAGTTATAACTATTGTCAATTTTTCCCCCTTAAGAAAAATGGACAATGAGGTTACAAGCCTTGAGAGCCTTGTATGTTGTTTCAGGATCTTCTGGGATTGTTCCTTCTTTCCATGTCTTGAAATTTCAAGTTGGTCTTGGAATGGGAAAATAATCCCTAGTGGACTCACCTCTTGGTTAGATAATCAAAAATGATAAATTATATTTAAAAGGGATCATGCTCGGCACAGTACAAGCAATATTTGAGTGAGGAAATAACCTAAATTAGAGCTTGTAGAATTGATGCTAGGTGTGGCATAGGACAACTTGGTGGAATACTCAAATGTGAGATCAGTATCATATAAGAGGGATTAGTAGTTGTATTAGCTTGAGTAAGCTTGTGGATGGCTCTTTGAGTTAAGGTACTCACTACTTGAAGGAAGGGCGTTGTAGAACTCAAACGTGGTAGGGTTTCTGGGGAGTTGGAAGACAAAAACTGAGCTCATTCACAAATTGGATTTGTCACACACATAAGCAAGGGCTCCAGTTATTTACACAATCCTCAGCATCAAGACTATGAAGTTACAGGCCTGTCGAACTGAGTAGTGCAAAAGGATCACATGATGAATCTGAGCTCGAAGTCCAAAAAAACTCACTCATGAGGAGTAACTTAGGAGTTTTAGCTCAGATATGTGTGGTGGATCTCGGTGGATTTGTGAAGGATTTGACTATGTAGAAATGAGCTCAATTAGCACTAGGAAGTTTGTTTTGGAATTTTGAGGAATCCTGTAGAAGTGGTGTTCATGAGGAAAACCCTAACCTGAATCAGGCCAAGCTCAGGTAGAAAATGAAATAAAATTTGCAGAGGTGACGAGCATTGGAAGAAGGATATTAGTGAATGTTTGGACTGAGATATAGTAAAGGATCTTGTAAAGCCTAGTTTTAACACAAAATGGCTTGGCTCAATGAGTTAGGCTGAGGGCAGAAGAAAATTCAATAAGTCAAGCTCATCCTATAGGAGCAAGATGAAAATTGAGTGTTTGAGCCTGCTATGAGGAAGCTTTGTCTTGCCTTGAAGCTCTAAACATAAGAACTTACGGGGATCATCACAGGACATAAAGAGATGTCTAGTTTAAGCCCATTATAGGATCCATACACACAGTTCAAGTCATCTATGCATACATGAATGATATCTTGAGCTCAGAGAATTGGTCATTGATGCAAATAGGACCTCAGGAAGAATGTTTGGGCAGATGGTTCAATGTAGAGTTTGGTGAACTGAGTCATAACAGAGAGGGAATGAGGCACGCTAAGATGAGTCATGATTTCAGAGTTTACATTTCGGAGATCCTTTTCAGACAATTCACTTTCAGATTTTTGGAGTTTTTTTGGGCTCAATGGCATTGAGCGAGTTGGATACCTCTTAAGCCTGAAACTCCCAAAACTCTGAAATTTAGAGTTTTGGAATTTTGGGGTTTGCAGATTTTAGGTGTTGAGAGATCTGCATATGTGGGAATTTTGGTATTTGAGGTCTGGTTTGGTTGAGTCGGTCAAGCAGGTCCAAGTCATGCACCAAGTTGTGAGGGAGGTGATAGGTCGAGATGGAAATTCATTCACCGATATGTGAGAAGGTTTGAGTTAAGTGCCGAATGTTGTGGAAGCAGTGGATATTAGTGGTACGTTGGTGTGACACATTTCAGTGAAGGGTGAGCTTGTGTGATCTACTACGCAGAGATGACTGAGTTGAGGTCTGAGTTGGTATTAACCGATGCATGGTGATCAGAGGAGAATGTGGGGTCAAAGGATCTCAATATGCAGGAAATGGCTTAGATGATGCGATGAAGAATGGAGCTCGATTGCTCAGGTGGTGAGTGAGTCACTTGTAGAGATCACAGAGTGTAAAATATTTTGATGATTCTAAGCTCACGTGGTGAGCAAGGTGGACTAGGCAGAGAACGTGACATGCTAAAGCTGGGGATGCAGTCATGGTGAGTGAGATCGGTGAGGCCTTTATCTCTACAATATATCAGCTTGGGTCACAGTGATGGTGCTGGAATTTGAGGTGAAGCTCACTAGGGAATGAGCAGGATGAGCTCATGGTTGTCTAGGTGAATGAGAATAAGCTCGAGTCAGTCTCGGAGCTCAGCTTGATGGAGGATCTCAATTATACATAGAGCTTATTTTGAAGATCGATGGAAAGCTCACTCTGTGAACTTGAGCTCATCGGTTTGGATGCGGAGAGGAAAATATTTTTCAGCTTGATGCGAGGGAACTTGGTTCGGTAGTTGCGGTGATGGAGGGAATCATGATTTGGCGATACCGGGCATGACGATGAGCATTAGAAGCAGGTTGAGGAGCCACATTGCAAGAGGGAACTGAGTCATGAGAAGCTACAAGGAAGAGCCAACCAACTTGGTGGAGCTCGTGATGGTAGGTGTCAGCTCAGAGTCAAGTAAGAGCTCATTTGTGACTTCGACAAGAGGAGCTTGATTACGTGGATGATATGGAGTCAGCCAATACAATCTAGCACAGTTGGAGAGGAGATCTCGGTGAAGAGTTGATATCAATTCAAGGTAAGCTTGGTGCATTACAAAATGAGCTCAGTGGATAATTCAATGGGTCTTGGTCATGTAGAGCTTGGTAAGAATGAAAAGAATCTCGATGGCATTTTTTTGGTGGTAAGCACTCAATTTAATGCGATGGGCCACAAAGATCTCGGATCCAACTCAGTGAGCTGGCTCAGCGAGCCAACCACCAAGTTGGGCCATATTTGGTTTTTTCCCATCATCACAAACTGGTCAAAATGGGGCCCACCAATAATTTAATTAAATAATATTTTTATTTAAGTATTTTAAATAACAATATTTATTATTATTATTTAAATATTTTATTTAAATATTATTTTAATTAATTGAGAAGACTATGTCAATAGGCATTAATGATGCATGATGGAACCTCTTCAAATGGTTCAACAAAATGTAATAAATAATACATCATGTGCCCTCCATTTAGGGAGGGAATTTGACTCCTTATCTCTTCTATCTCAATTTCTTCTATAAATGTAAGTTGGAGACTCATTCCAAATGGTTCCAACAAGTAAGTTCTGACAGGTCATACAAGTTGGACAAGTTAGACACTTTCCAAGCTTCCCCTCTCTTTGCAAGCTGAGATGTTGTGATTTGTAGGATTTCAAGCCTTTCTTCTTAAATTGTAATGGTAGCCTGTGCCTTTTCACTGATGTAATGATGCACTGTGAAAAGTGCTTGAAGTAATGATAATTATTCTTTGTGATCATTTGTATGTCCTTTCATGATTTCTTTTCATCTACTTACCTCTCTATCATGTTTTCATGTGCACTGTGCAACCAGGGTTTCTCTTACAATATTTGGAGGTCATTTTGCTTATCAAGGAGTGACGTACTGTATGTAAAATTGGGTTTGTAATGCATGTCATTCTTCCTGATGATCATCTCTCTTCATCGGCAAGCTATAAATTTGTCTAGCAACACCCTTTCTTGGTGCATCACCACTTCTAGTTTAGGTTTTATTTCTTGCAAATCATTCTCCCTAATCCCATGAAATGTTAGCATAGGATTAGATATCCTTTTTATCTTGCATTACAAGTAGTGTTTTGTTTAGTTTAGGAAGAGGAATCCGGACTTCTCTGGAGTTTCACCTCAAGCCCAAGTCCCACAATTTGAGAGGTGGTCCCATGTGTCCCAATCACACCGAATGATTCACATTTTCAGGATTCATTGATTTGGTGCCACAATTTTTGGCACGGGTGGGTGCAGTTGATTTCAAAGTACTAACTCTATCTCTCTAGATTTTAGGTTTCATGTATTCACCCATGTGAAGAATTCAGACAAGAGATTCTTCAAAGAAAATAAATCACAGCATATCAAACTTTCCTTGTCTCCTTCAAGGAGAAGGAAAAGAGGCATGTATTGTGTTCATTTCACTTCATTAATTTGTGCTCTTAGTGAAATTTCAGCCTTAGGAGGTATACCCAAGCACAACTGGTGACTCCATTGGTCTAAGTATCCTACTCTCTGTGTTGTAGACTTTCATTTTATCCATTTTCCATCTAGTTTTCTTCCATATCTTTCCATTTTTTCCCATTCATGAAAATCGAAATCATGGACTTCATTTCCACAATGGGATTCCCACTTACAAGTGGTAAGTTCTTTCCATCTTCAAGCTATTATAATTTACCTCCAGACTTCATTTTCATGATGAATAACAATTTCGAGCATGCATCCCCCATGAGTAAGATCATGATCATTTTGGTCACCCACCTAGACTAGGGGGCTACCAAAGAACAATGGCATGAACATGCATTCTGGGATCTATTGTACAGATGAAGAAGATAAGGTTGCAGAAGAGGGTTCAAGAGTTGGAGTATAACATGATACAAATAAGAATCAATGAAATGAAAAAGGCATCCTAGATTGGCTTCAGACATTCCATACCCATGGGTTGGCCCTATACCATGTTTTTAATCCTCAACAAAAGATTCACTTCATAATCAAGATGATGACTCAAGTTGGAGAATGGATCAAGAAATAGGGACATTATGAATGTAATGTTAGTCAATCCTATCAATGGGAGGTCTTGCATTACCACCTTACAACCCTCTTCCCGTATTTCCATCCATGCCAAGGTTACAATTTGAGCCCCATGGTCCTCACCTTCCAAGTTTTACCCCTGAGCTGGAATTCACTACTTCATCATCTATTCCTCCATTCCATCATGAATCTTCCATGCCTCATCCTTCTAAAGTTCCCTCTTTTCTACAAGATCCATCAAGACAAGAGAATGAATCTCTTCCTCAAATAGTGAGGGAATCAGTTGAATCCCAACCCACCCCTCCTCTTATAGTCCTAAATCCATTTTGGGAAGAGCACTGTCAAGAAATGAGAAAACGGGAGGAGTATATGGTTGAAGAGAATATAAAAGGAGAGCATGCATATAATCTGAAGAAATGGGATGCAAAACTTAACATCAAGCAAACTTTGTTCTTGACTAAACCTTTTGCAGAAGTTGAGACTCAAGAACAAGTGGAACAAACTATTTTTGTACCAAAAACAAATCTAGAGTTGTACGAGGAGGACCAGCAGTCTACTTATTCATAATGCAGTATTCATATTGGCTCAATTCCATCAAAGGAGTTTGAATCACCAAAGGTGGCAAAAGTCTAATTGGAGAAGAGTGTGTGCAAGTTGAAGAAGAAATACTTTCAAGTGTACCAAGTGATTCTAATGAGTGTAATGATCCTACCTGTCAAGCATGTCAAGAACTTACATCACTTTATGGAGCATTGTAGCAACTTTCCAATATCATCATCGAATACAACAACTAACCATAGAGGGATTCTTTCCATGATGGACTCAGAAGTTTCAAGTGTAGATTATACCATGCAGGAAGTTTCAGATTCTTCCCCTTCTTCATCTTTTCAAAACTATGTTTTCTTAGATGAATTTGATCTTGAAAATTTTATGTTTGAAGATGAGGAAGGTCATGGAGAATCAATTGCTAATTCAAAAAACATCATAAGGGAGGTTGAACCCTTTACACAGTTGGAGAAAAAAGAAGAATATTTTCTGTCAGATTTGGAGGAGTATTTGGATGCAAAAGAGCCTATAGAAATACCCACATTTCTGGAACACCTATAGTTTCACCACAACTATCAAGTTACCCCTTGAATGGGAAGAATTGGATCTTCTACAATATTCATTGAATGAAGAAAGAGAGGAGCATGTGGGAGAAACTAAGTCAACTTTGAAGGCTTTGGGTGAAGATGATATTATTGAGAGTTTCTTACTCTCAATTGTGGAGTCAAATTTTTTTGATGAACAAGTAATGGTGGAAGAAAACCAAGAAGTCATGTTCTTCCCTTAATTGTCTAGAAAAACAATAGGTGAAAGGATTTGATCTTGCAGGTTTCATGTGGGATGAAGAGGTTAGAGTTGCTGAACAAATTTTTTAGATGAAAGTGGAACTCCTATATGATTAGTATGCTTTGAACACTTGCAGTGATCTTTCCATAACTTCATTTGAGGTTGTAAGTGGTCCAAAGTGGTTGCATGTCATGGAGGAACTCCGAGTTGTCAAAGAAGGAAAAATAAATGGAGAGGACATCACCTTCATACCATTCACATGGGTGAAAGATCAGTTATTTGTAAATGGAAACAAGAGGGAAGTCATCTCATGTATCATCATTATTTTTAAGGAAGTCTTTCGGTAGAATTTCTTGTCAAAATTTAAATTCATAGTAGAAGGCATATTCAATGGGTTAGACCATGTCCTATCATGTACCTGGCTTCATTAAATCCAGAAGAGAAGCCAAGACCAGTCACATTCACTTCAGAATGTGAGGATGAGTTTCAAAATTATGAAGATCAGCTGCAATGCTTCTATAGGACAAATGTAGAGCAACTAAAAGAGGAATTCTTTCTCTTTCCAATTGATACCTTGGTGGAACAAGTGGGGAATTGGGCTCATTTCAATTTCTCACTCTCATTCTCAGCCATGTCTATTGTCACATCATTTACATGGAAATCCATTGTGAGGAAAGGGAGCTATTTTGCACAACCAGTTGCAGGGTTTTTTTAGCTTACCCATGCTTCTAGTTAGTGTAGGGTAGTATAGGTTTTCTTTCAGTAGAATAAGTGCATTTCACACCCTGCATGTTTTAATTGGGGCATGTATGGTTTTCAGTTTCAGTGTATTTTGTTTTCCTTTATCGCTCTTTTGTTGTACATTGTTGCATCATTGGAAGGTGTCAAGGAGAATGAAGGTTCAAAGTTTCCATAAGAGTTTCATGATCTACTTCATTCAA
The DNA here is from genome assembly GCA_019776745.2 of Taxus chinensis. Taxonomy (NCBI): domain Eukaryota; kingdom Viridiplantae; phylum Streptophyta; class Pinopsida; order Cupressales; family Taxaceae; genus Taxus; species Taxus chinensis. Next base: position 327,103,002 of record CM034147.1, read on the forward strand.
AATTCTAGAGTGTTCCATAGATGTTCATCAGATTCAGTATACTTCATGATTAGCATTTTAGGGAGGTCCAAGATTGGCAATGCTCAAGGAGACTTCAGGATATATCACAGAGGATCAAATTGCTTCATGATTCCAATATTGACTCCATGCCCAATGGATATACAAGGCTACTGGAATCATGCTTAGCAGGAAAGCATCCCCGAGAGGTCACCAAAAATGTTGTCAATTTTTTCCCCCTTAAGAAAAAATGGACAATGAGGTTACAAGCCTTGAGAGCCTTGTATGTTGTTTCAGGATCTTCTGGGATTGTTCCTTCTTTCCGTGTCTTGAAGGTTCAAGTTTGTCTCAGAATGGGAAAATCAGCCCTAGTGGAATCACCTCTTAGTTAGATAATAAAAAATGAAAAATTATATTTAAAATGGATCATTGCTCAGCATAGTGCAAGAAATATTCGAGTGAGGAAAATACCTAAATTGGAGCTCATAGCATTGATGCTAGGTGTGACATAGGAAAACTCGGTGGAATACTCAAATGTGAGCTTGGTATCATACAAGAAGGTTGAGTTGTTTGTATTAGCTCGAGTAAGCTTTTGGATGGCTCTATGAGTTAAGGTGCTCACTACTCAGAGGAAGGGTGGTGTACAACTCAGACGTGGTATGGTTTCTAGGGAGTTGGAAGACAAAAACTAAGCTCGGTCACAAATTGTATTTATCACATGCATAAGAAAGGGCTCCATTTGTTTACACATTTCTCAGCATCGAGATTATAAAGTTACAGGCCCATCAGACTGAGAAGTGCATGGGGATTGCATGAAGAAGTCAAGATCAAAGTCTAAAGAAACTCACTCATGAGGATTAACTCAGCAGTTTCATCTCAGAGTTGTGTGGTGGATCTCGGTGGATTTGTGAAGGATTTGACTGCATACAAACGAGCTTGGTTAGCACCAGGAAGTTTGTTTTAGCATTTTTAGGAATCCTGTAGAAGTGGTGTTCATGAGGAAAACCCTAACCTGAATCAGGCCAAGCTCAGGTAGAAAATGAAATAAAATTTACAAAGGTGATGAGCATTAGAAGAAGGATATAAGTGAATGTTTGGACTGAGATATAGTAAAGGAGCTTGTAAAGCCTAGTTTTAACACAAAATAGCTTAGCTCAACAAGTTAGGATGAGGACAGAAGAAAATTCAATAAGTCAAGCTCATCCTGCAGGAGCAAGATGAAAATTGAGTGTTTGAGCCTGCTATGAGGAAGCTTTGTCTCACCTTGAAGCTCTAAATATAAGAGCTTATGAGGATCATCATAGGACATAAAGATATGTCTGGTTCAAGCCCATTGTAGGATCCATGCACACAGGTCAAGTCATCTATGCATACACGAATGAGATCTTGAGCTCAGAGAACTGGTCATTGATGCAAATGGGACCTCAAGAAGAATTTTTGGGTAGATGGCTCAGTGTAGAGTTTGGTGAACTGAGTCATAACAGAGAGGGAATGAGGTAGGCTGAGCTGAGTCATGTTTTCAGAGTTTACATTTCGGATATCCTTTTCAGAAAATTCACTTTTAGATTTTCATATTTCTTTGGGATCGATGGCATTGAATGAGTTGGATACCTCTGAAGCCCAAAACTCTGAAACTCTAAAATTCAGAGTTTTTGATTTTCAGGGTTCAAAGATTTTGGGTGTTGAGAGCTCTTCATAGGTAGGAAGTTTGGTCTCCAAAGTCTGGTTTGGTTGAGTCGGTCAAGCAGGTCCAAGTCATGCACCAAGTTGTGAGGGAGGTGATAGGTCGAGATGGTGATTCATTTGCTGAGTTGTGAGGAGGTTTGAGTCAAGTGTTGAATACTGCAGAAGTAGTGGATGTTAGTGGTATGTTAGTGTGACATTTTAGTAAAGGGTGAGTTCATGTGGGATGCTACGCAGAGAAAATTGAGTCAAGGTTTGAGTCAGTATTAACTTATGCATGGTGATCAGAGGTGAACATGGGGTCAAAGGAGCTCAGTATGTAGGAAATGGTTTGGTTGATGTGATGAAGAATGGAGCTCATGGTTCAGGTGGTGAGCTAGTAACTTGTAGAGAACATGGATTAAAATATTTTGATGATTTCAAGCTCGCGTGGTAAGTGAGGCAGACCAGAAAGAGAATGTGGCATGTTTGAGTTAGGGATGTAGTCATGGTGAGTGAGCTTGGTGAGGCCTTTGTCTCTACAGGAGATTGACATGGGTCACATTGATGGCATCAGACTTGGAGGTGAATCATGCCAGGGAATGAGCGCGATAAGCTCGTGGTGGTTCAAGAAAATGAGAAGAATATTGATTCAATCATGGAGCTCGGCTTTATGGAGGAGCTTGATTCTACACGGAGGTCAGTTTTAAGATCGGTGGAAAGCTCGCTCTGCGATCTTGAAAAAGGGATCTTGGTAACGAGGAATAGAAGGAGCTCGAGCTCATCGGTTTGGATACGGCGAGGAAAAAAGTGTTCAGCTCAATGCGAGGGAGCTTAGCTTGGTAGTTGCGGTGATGGAGGGAATCTCAGTTTTTCGATCCTAGACATGGTGATGAGCATTGGAAGTAGGTTGAGGAGCCACGTTGCAAGATGGAACCAATTCATGAGAAGCTACATGGAAGATCCAACCAACAAGGTGAATCTTGTGATGGTAGGTGTTAGCTCAGAGTCGATTAAGAGCTTGTTTGTGAGTTTGATGGGGGGAGCTCGATTACGTGGATGCTTTGAAGTCAGCCGAGACAAACTAACACAGTTGGAGAGGAGAGCTCGGAAAAGAGGTGAGCTTAATTCTATGTGAGCTCATGTGGAGTTTAAGGTGAGCTCGATTTAAGGTAAGCTCAGTGCATTAAAAAATGAGATCAAGGGATAATTCAATGAGTCCCGGTCATGTAGAGCTCGGTAAGAATGAAAATAAGCTCGATGGGAATTGTTTGGTGGTAAGGACTCAGCTCGGTTGTGGTGGGCCAAAAAGAGCTCGGATCCAACTTGGTGAGTTGGCTCGGTGAGCCAACCACCAAGTTGGGCCATTTTTAGTTTTTTCCCATCATCACAAACCGGTCAACATGGGGCCCACCAATAATTTAATTAAATTAATATTTTTTATTTTAATATTTTAAATAATAATATTTATTATTAGTATTTAAATATTTTATTTAAATATTATTTTAATTAATTGAGAAGACTATGTCAATAGGCATTAATGATGCATGATGGAACCTCTTCAAGTGGTTCAACAAAATGTAATAAATAATACATCATGTGCCTTCCATTTAGGGAGGGAATTTGACTCCTTCTCTCTTATATCTCAATTTATTCTATAAATGTAAGTTGGAGACTCATTCCAAAGGGTTCCAACAAGTTCTGATAGGTCATACAAGCTGGACAAGTTAGACACTTTCCAGGCTTTCTCTCTCTTCGCAAGCTGAGATGTTGTGATTTGTAGGCTTTCAAGCCTTTCTTCTAAAATTGTAATGGCAGCCTGTGCCTTTTCACTGATGTAATGATGCACTGTGCAAAGTTCTTGAAGTAATGATAATTATGCTTTGTTATAATTTTTATGTCCTTTCATGATTTTGTTGCTTCAACTTGCCTCTTCATTTTTTCAGGTGAACTGTGCAACCAAGGTTTCTCTTACAATTTTTGGAGGTCATTGTGCTGATCAAGGAGTGAAGTACTGTATGTAAAATTGGGTTTGTAATGCATTTCATTCTTCTTCATGATCATCTCTCTTCATTAGAAAGATGGAAATTTGTCTAGCAATACCCTTTCTTGGTGTATCACCACTTCTAGTTTAGGTTTTATGTAACATTCCTATTTTAAGACTTTAGAAACAAGGAATTTTTTTTGCATGATTAATGTTCTATGTTCTAAATACATAATTTAGAACACACATTTCATAACAACCATTCTTATAACAGATAACCATATGCAGCTGTAATGACTTGGTGAGCTACCGATCTATTCATCCCATGACTTGGTGAACTACCGATCTATTCATGTGTAACTTTAAGTTTTGAATACTCTTCTGTATACTTCGTATACTTGGTTCTCTTACCCTGTTTTGGGTATTGAGTGATCTGTCTAAGGAACCTAACTAAATATTTGCTACCAATATTCAACTGCATCACGATCCTTAGACTAGGTGACATAGGACAACACAATCAACAGCTTGCGATACTTTGGCCAAATATTCCTAACATACTATTTATATTACTTATTCCTTGATGGTATACTTGTCAATCCAAAATACATCCTTCACCCCACTCTATTGTTATCTAGAATGTCTTATACTGACTTCTGTCAGTCCCCTTGCCCAAGGTTTAACCCTAGTTCAGGTTAACAACATAGGATATGATAGGAAGAGGCTCACGAAGACTTAGGGTAAATTGGCCTACTGGGACAACCTTGGTTAACCCCATGTGCCAAGGCACCCTGCGTCCTAAAGGGATACTTCATATCCCAACTATGTTACTTCCAACCCTAGAGTGAAAACTTGTTCAAGTCCAAAAGGGTGTAGATCTTGACGATCAATGCAGAACGGTGTTGCCACATGTTAACTGCACTATTGTATCCTCAAGAAGATCCTAATATTATCGAAGGTACAACCCTATAGTTGAAGTGTGCCAACATCTTTCAGAACAACCTCATCTAGATGTACATACCTCCAAAAGGTTACTTATGTTTAGTTTAATTTGGATTGATGGAAAAATAAATTTTGGCAGCCCATCTAACCCTGATTCCAACACTCTTTAAGTTATTTTAAAGGTCAGATTCAATTAATCCAAAATGAACTTTATTAACTTAAGATTTCTTTGAGGTTCGTTAGTTTTTGTCTTAACAACATGTTATCCAAAAATAGGACAACAACAACATAAGTTCTCTTTTTTTAAAAGGCTTAATCGCTTAAGGAAGCGTAACAACCTACTAGGCTATAACTTATCAGACTTATTATAATTAAGTATAATGATTAGTAATCATATCTTCCTCTTTTATTTATATCTTTACTAGAGAGGAAGAGTCTTCCTCTTCATAGTTAAATTCTAGGGTTTAACACGCCCTTTTATGTCTTTTATAATTTCGATAGTTTTCATTATAGGTTTATTACACATCACATTAATAAAATGTATTGCTTAGATAAGAATGTTGCATTCTTCCACTTCTCTAATTGCTTGATAAGAAGCTTCACTTAAGGAATTAATTTAAATTCCTTTTATAATACTAATCAAGAATACACATCCAATCATATAGATAATAAGAATAATGTCATCAAGACAAGATTCCCTCCTTTAGAAAAAGGTGAAAGATAATTTAAATAACCAATGCAAGTGAATTATCAACTTCCAATTCATAGTCAAACTTATACATTTACAAGATTTATGCAATTTAGACACCCGACTCAACAATAGCCTTTCTCCCAAGGAATATAACTTTTCTGTTCAATACAACTCAGGATCAATCAGATTTCTTTACAAGAATCAGATTTAAACAGTCAATGCATCATATAAGTTTGTGCCTTCTTTTATCACTTACGATGTCCATCTGCAAAAATTACTAGCACGGGTCAATTCAAAGAACTGAGCATGATAAGCACTGATCCTTAAAACGAAGTGCACTCAACTAATTGTTTCCATAAAACAACCCTGCTTTAAGGATCAATTAGTATATCATACAATAGGCATAAGTAATTTCAATCAGATAAGAAGAGCTTTAACATCCTAAAATCACTTCTAAGAGGGAAGAGTATAATATGATATTTAATATCTATCTTACCATTTTAACATAAAATTAATCCTATTGATTTCCTTTAACAACAACAGATCATACAATCACATTGTTTCCAAACCTCATCATAATAGAATATGATATGTAGTTATTTTTCATATGATAAAAAGGTTCTTATAACATGATTCTAATTAAGATGATTCATCTATCAATATTTAAGATATTCATCACAACAGGATAATATAAAAATACCCAATAAGGAGAGATGGAATATCACCCAACTAACAATTTGCATTCTCTTTTCAACAAACCAGTCATCATTCACCTTCTTTTCTATTTTAGTCCAAAGATAAGTAAGAGAAGGTTAACCAACAGTGATTATCTTTATCCTATAAGAACAATGAACTGAAGGTCCTTAACAACTAAATTTATTTTAACTGTAATAGAAAATAAGCTTATCAGTAGTGAACCTACTACAACAATCATTTCCTTCCCTTTCATTAATAATAGTTCCTTTTTCAGTCCAATTACAATTTTAAGAATGTATAGAAGATTTCAAGGAAGTGATCCAAAACACTTTTTACAGTAAGAAGAAGGAGCTTATGCATCCTGTCTAAAGACAAGATCTCCCAATCAAGCCAATGATTCATTTCATATGGAACATCAAAATAGTGAAGGCCATACACAACCATAAACACATGAGGAGTCATAAATAATTCTTTATAAGTTCTATATTAACTCAATGGACCCAATCAAGAAAAGAAACCCGAGTAAGAACTCGCACTCAGAATTTACCCAAGAGTTCAATCAAGATAGTATTATTTACCTTACTTCTCAACTTAATACCCCTAGAGTAAAAGATTGAATTCTTAATAGGAATGATAACTACTAGATGAATTCCAGTCAAACTTTCAATGTTTACCAAACAATTCGCAAGACTATCATTTCCATTTTTCTCCATGCATATGCATCTATTCTTTTTACATGGAAAAGTCTCATTAAGATTTCTGAGTTTACAAAGATTCATCCAAAAATAGACTAAATTCAATGACAAGATCTAGCAGTATTTTTTTTAACAAATACATCATGCCCAAGTCTCAAAATGTAACTCGAGCACCATGTTCAGTATAAGATCTCACCAGATCAAATCATTCAATCGATTATATCCAGTTCAGGTAATTATATCCCTTTAATGGTTTACATTGTTAAATAAAGGAAAAACCAAAAAGATTCTTAACTGAACCGACGCCTTGCCTAGTTATCATTACGATCAATAGGAAACAAATTCTTTAAATTGCCTTGTAATATACTACTCATATTGAATCAATAAAAACTTCCGCATCGTAAAGCAAGATCGGGTATAGTAAGTAAACTTTAAAACTGCATTAGTTAAGAAAATTTTTACATAATCATCTTTCAATCCTTAGATACTAACAAAGACGATTTGAAAGATTATAAACAGAGTTCAGACTATACTTCAATAAATATCAAGGCCGTATTCACTAAGTACTCCCTATAAAACTTATAGGGTCACCATGAAACATTAACCCCAAACCAAGTGCGGGCTTACTACAACCCTAATATTCATGATAATATTACACAACTTCCAAGCATAAATCAAAGTTTTATCAAGTTGGAAAACAAGAACAATCCATCTGCAACACAACTCGGTTTCTTACAACTATGAAACGAACCACAAGAATCATATATTCTAGAAAATCAATCGACAGATCCCATATAACAACAAGTTTCATCTAAGACTCCAGTTGTAGACGAGTTTCCTTAAAAAAACATGGTTCTTTCCAGATTGCAATCACAAGACATTTGTTTCTACAGAAATAGGAGGAACCCAAGGTTCTCCAAAGAAAAATCAGCAAGGATATAATAGTATAAAGTTAAACAAGAGCCAAAACCAACGATTATCAGATCCCATTATGCCAAGAAAAATTATAGAGTTCCCTTTTGTATAAATTTTTCATGTGCTTATACTAACACAACATATATTCTGAACCAGACTATTTTTTTTTGCAATGGATTTGAGACATCAAAAGAACAAGATTCAATAAACCCAACAACAAATAACTTGGAAAACATGCAATGTACTAAACTAAATAGAGCAGATTTTTTTTTATGAAATCACTTAGGAGAGAGCAAATGATTTTAATAGTTAGGGCCTATCATGCCTGATAGTGTCTCTATCAAATCGAAGAAGACCTCCAACCGAGCTCACTACTCCTTCTCTTCTCCACAAAAGATCAAACAACCAAATTCCTTTTCTAGAATTCCTCTTATACATTCCACAAAATGAAAATAGATTCGAAACATAAAAAATAACCATGAAGTGTAGTTCAATTTGCTGATTCGAAAAACTAGAGAGCATGTAGAGCAAAAATTGTGTAGCATGCAAAGTGAAACAACCCTAGAAAAATCTTCTAGCATGCCTTCTATGATGGTTTGGGCTCAAAAACCAAAAGCAATTAATTTCATTAATTTCTATTTTCTTGCCTATCCTCCCTTGCCACCGCCTTCTATTTCTGGTGAAGGCCAAGTCAAAAATAACAAGCATTGCAATTTTAGTGATACTGCCACCTAAGCTTCCACCAAATAAACCAGCCCCTGCCAAAGCTAGTAGTACCACAATTCCTTACAACCTTATCAACATCATTAATGCCTTAGGAACCGTCACCCAATACTTGCGACCCCTTAAGTTCCCCTTCATGCCCAATAACTTAGGATAGATTACTTGCTTAGGTTATATCTTAGGTAGATTAAATTTATACCTTAGGATATAACACTAACAACTAACCCCCAACATAGGTCCTTAGCAATAGATTTAGGTAATTCCACATAGGTAGATAATTCAAAATACCATAGTTTTTAGGCACTAGGTTAGATCACCAAATAACCTTGTAGTATTAGGTTCTAGTTTTAGTACCTAGTAACCCTTCCAATTCCCTTAGCACCAACTTAGGTTAGGTTACAAATCAACCATTCCCAACAGAATAAAGAGATTTAGGTTAGAATTGGAATTCTATCATGTGACATAGCTTAGGTAGAAATATCTTACCTAGCTTAGGATCCCATAGGTTAGTCCCTAATAGGATCCCAGATTTCTCCTTCACCATGAACAGGCTACAATTCCCTTTACGTCTGTGACGACCTACCATGGTCGATCCTCAAAGACTCTAAGCAAAGCATGCCACTAAATGGGAGTATGTTCATTAAAAAGAGAATTAAATAACTTGTATCAACAAATTTTAGTCCATAATTTTCATAATTCATGGTATGCCAATTCATCATTTGTTCAACCTGAACAAACTTAAAACATTCCTTAGATCACTGAAATTGATCCAAGGATGAGTCAGATAAATAGGTATGTTTAAAATTTTCCTTTAACCAGATTGTAACTCATCTTATGAGAAGTGAAAAAAAATGAATTCAGGAAAACATTCTAGTTTAATCAAAAGTTAGTTAAGAGTAGAAAAGACTTACCCCTATCGAGTGTGATTTCCCATAATCAAAAGAACATATCCTCATAAGGAAAATCACATGTCAACACTTGAAATGCAAAGGAGGAAAATATCAACTGTAAAGGGTGTTACATTTTATTTCTTGCAAATAGTTCTCCCTAATCCCATGAAATGTTAGCATAGGATTAGATATCCTTTCTTTCTTGCATTAGAAGTAGTGTTGTGTTTAGTTTAGGAAGAGGAAGCTGGCCTTCTCTGGAGTTTCACCTCGAGACCAAGTCCCACAGCTTGAGATGTGGTCCCATGTGTCCTAATCACACTGAATGTTTTGATTCATTTTCAAGCCATTTGGGGGGTGCAATGATTTAGAAACAATAGTAACTAGCTATTTTTGAAACCTTCTATAAATATTGCTCAACCACCTCTAACCTATCTCTAACCACCTCTCCACACTTAACTAGTTATAACCAAGACAACATTAGAAACGTCCTAAAATGACTTCCATCCTCATCCTAACTAACTTAGTCATAGTTCGAGACTCTCTAACTTCACATCCTAACCTCCTTCGCAATCCTCCAAAATCAAGACCAAAATAGTAGGAAAATCACTTCACTTGACATCCTAACTCGGATTTTCCAAAATCATCGGTGATCTATATAAATAGGTTTGATAGCCTCGTTTGGGGAGGATTTTCATGTTTTTTAGGGAATTTTTTTCTTCTACAATCATTCCAAAGATCAATCATCACCAACAGAGCTCCATTGTTGTTACGCTACGTCAAAATAATAAAATTGATCATCGTATTGCCCATTTATACCATCAATCCATCCTCGTTTGTCTGCCCGTCAATTCAATCACTCACACAAGGTAACCATTTTGTTTTCGTCAATTTCTATCGCTGTTAGTAGGTAATATTATTCATGTTTTAGTTTTTATTTCATTTATACTTTGAAAATACTTTAAAATCATAGTTTAATTGTGATCTAGTCCCTTTGTTTTTGAGTCTTCTAGTATTCACATTAATCACCTGTGATTGGCCTGATTGCTAGCGAGTCCTACTAAACATTTTTCTATCATACATTGCTCATAATCATCCTGACAATTTTTTTCTTGTCCTTTTATCTTCTAACTTTTGTTCTAGCATGGTGATGTCAGATGACCTTAGGAGGTGACAGTCATCTTATTGTTGGTATCGGCTCTTTTCATATTGTCCGTCATCCTTTATACTAGGAGAAGTATAATCTGCTTCACAATTTAGAACTTTTTGTCATTCAGGTTGTACCCTTTGATCATCTTGAGGTAATTTTTGCATCAACTAAATGCATCTGCAAAGCCATAGAAGATTTTTGTAATGTGTAATACAAGATTCAAATAATCCAAGATGACCTCACCCAGTTTGAGTACAACTATGAAGCTGGCTTAGACATTCTAGAGGATTACCGCACCACATCTGAGTTCAATAAGAATAGTCATATCAACATCCTAGACATCAACACCACTCTTGTATACCACTATGATACTCAAGAATAAGTATCTAACTTCTTTCTAGAGGACTATATCTTTGAACCTGAATCCTATTTCACTAAGGAGGAAGACCTAGTTGGTTCTATAGGGTCAAAAATTTCTGAGAACTTGTACATGGATCAAGAATCCGATCTTTAGTTCTAGGATTATTATTATTCTCTTATGTATGTTTTTTCCTAAATAAGTGACATCAGCTAGTCATATTTTCCACTTTATCACAATTTACTACAACATTATTATCAAAAAAACTTAATTGTTTCATAAGCAGGTTGATATCCGTTTAAAGGAAATATTTGGGCTTCTGGGGACTAGATTTTTCTAGAAAACCTGCCCACTTATTTTACTAACTCCATTTATTTGAGTGTTTTGATTTGTAGGATTTCTTACAGGAAAAGGAAGCTTTGTTTACATTCTTCACAGAGCACAAAAACACCATCACACATCACAAGTATCCTAGAAACCCAGCCATACTAAGGTTGAGTTAGGTTGTTACCCCCTTGAGACATCAAGTGAACCTAGGGTTGAAACCGAGTTTGACATTCTAACACGCCCGGTGGGACACTTTTCCCTTCTTTCTTTGTTTTATTTTATTAATAGTTTATCCACTATTTTTAACTATCTGATAATCATCAGTGATTAGGCTAATCACTTGTGATTGGCCCAATCACCCGTGATTTCTCTGTGTAGTTTTTATTTTAATTTCATAACAAGTTTGTTGTTTGTTGTTTTCTATTTTCTATCTTCTGCTAATCTGATTATAGGTCTTGCTTGCTGGAAATTTTGTTTTAAGGATTTTCTAAACATGCGCTTTGGAAAATTACTAAAAAATTTGAAACAAAAATAAAATAGGATCACTCTCACGGTAAGTTTTAAAACCATTTTTTACCTTCCATTTTGCATTCTTGTTTGTTTGTCCTCATCGAAATCAAACTTTTTGTTTTGGGTCTTAAAACAAACCATCTCATACTTATTGATCATCTAGTTTTAATTAGGGAGGTAAAATTGTTGCATTCACTTATATTTCCCTCACACACAACCAAATCGCTATCAAAATAAAAACACATTCAAACAATTCCCACCTAGGTGAAATTGATTGGGATTTCATCACCCAACAGGGAAGCCAACTCAGTGTTCTAGCTGAGTATAATCTCCTATGTCTGTTGTATATTTTGGCTCAGCACATGACTCCCTTATTGCAGTGAGACCATGAAGTGAGGGGGTAGGCCCCAATATACATGCCTGTACCGGCAATAGTACAGAGTTTGGCCTCACGTACCTTCAGGTATATCAAGTACTTCACCCTTAAACATACTTGGAACCATCCTTAGCTTACCATTTCTTAGGATCTTTGTTAACAATCTTACACATTTCACTTTTTATATAATTAATCAAGATTAATACAAAAAAAACTTTGTTTGCGTTTGCTTATTATTTTTAAATCAACTCATCTAGTTACTTTTCATTTCCTAGGAGTTTGTGTGTTTGATTATCATGGTACTTACTAGACAACAAGTTTGTAACCAGACTTCTGAAAAAATTTCTACTCCACCCCCTACATTTCAACAACAAATCCCTTATTATCAAATAGACACATCCAATCCCTTTTCTGACACCCATCAAACTTGGAATGAATCAGGGATCAACTATAACAATGAAAAAGAACAACAATCATTTTATTCTCCACATAAATATCATGGTCAAATCCATCATACACTAGGATTAGAACATCCATTCTCATTCTCTCCTAGAGAATCCAAAACCTCCTTTTTTGAAGGAGAATTTTTGAAGATTAAATCCCATTGCCCTTAATGCTTATTTAGTGGTGAGGAATGTTCAAATGCAACCATTCACACCATAACCTACACCACATACCTATAATCCCCCATCTTCCATTGCATAACTCATTGATCAAAACCAAGACCCTGTTGTCTAGTAACTATATCCATACACTTCAAATAAACCTGAAACACCAAACAATAGTAAACCCCAGATCTATGTCTACTCCACTAACCCATTTGAAACATCTAATGAACAATTATCTACCAGTCAATCATATCACCCGAGGTCTCTACGGTCCATGTTTATGATCTCCACATGATTTCATCACAAAATACATCTGATCAACAATCCACATCTTCACCAGGTCCTTCTACGGGATCCACACCTCCTCTAAGTAGTATTGTTGTTTCCTCATTTACTCCTCTAGTTTCCTCATAGGTACAAACATCTCCATTGGGTTCTATGGCCTTTACTATTGTTGTATCTTCCCAAAATGTTACTAGTCCCATTTAGAACATCACTATGTCTATTCCCACAACTACACCCAGGTCAATATCAGTGTCATTGCTAGCACACATCCTATTTCACAATACATACCACAACCTTCACAATCATTGATCTCTATGCCACAATCCACACCCCTATAAAACATCCCACAATACAGTATCTCACAATGAAGTGTTTCACAACAGGCACCATCCTCTACCGCCTCTGCCATGTAATCTAAGCAAAAACCCACGTATTCACAGCCACTCACTTTTACATCAATGCCATTACAGTATCAGTATATTCAATCCTCACAACCTGTAGCTTGGAAACAAGGTTTCTCATCCTATCAAAACATCCCACATCCCTTATCATCATCCCTCAACAAAAAATTCCTTATCAATAGAATGTATCACAATAAAACATTCCTCAATATGGAGCCTCAATAATACACACCTCAACAAAACATTCCACAATACCATATCTCTCAATAGAACAACTCTTATCGACACAATGCTTCACATCAACAAAACATTCCCTAACAAAACATTTCCTTAGAAAAATGTTCCCAGACATATCCAGCATATCCACAACTACCTCCTTATTTCAACCTGGCTATTCCTTACAACAACAAACACAACTTGATCCTCTCCAAGCCCTTCTAAGCTGCATATACAGTCTGGAAGCTACTTCATCCTCTTCCAATAATACACTCTCTTATGATCAAATTTACAAGTCCTTTCACCCTTCATTATCATATAAACTGTATCCACCCCTGGGAATTTCCTAATCTTATCAAATTTTACAGAAAATAAGATCCCCAACAACACATTTGTACCTTCCATCATGCATGTTATTTAATAGCTCATGATCAAGATTTGATGCTAAGGACCTTTCCATGTCCCTCGCCGGTCTCGCCTTAGACTGGTAGAACAACATTTTGTAACATTCCCTATTCTCCTTTGCACATATTTCATAACTCTTCTTAGAACACTTTTCCATCAACATAGCCTGCAAAATCACTATCAACGACTTATATGCCATTAAAAATTTGAGGATGAATCTATCACTGACTTTGTCACCCATTGGAGAGGTGTGACTAATCAACTATCATTTACATTACCATAAACAAAGTTAATCGAGGTCTTCTGTCATGCATGTGCTAAACACATCTCATCTACATTACAAATACAATCATTTCAAACTTTTGGTGAGGATTTTACCATGGCTTACAAACTGAAACTACAAGATCTGGAAGATGCATGGGTAAAACTTCAACCTAATAAATCAAAATTTGAATTCCCATCAAAATCACCATCCAATAATGATAATTCAAAAACATCCACCAATGAAATCGTAGTCAAATCCACTCCCAAGGAAAAAACTTTCGTCAAGCGTCCTCATCAAAAACATAACTATACACCCATAGGAGAGACTTATAGTGTAGTTTTTGATAAATTGATTGCTTCTAACATGATATCTCTCTCAAAAATTTGACGCATCAACATATCTATATCAAAACCCATTTGGTATCAAGATAATGACTATTGTAAGTACCATAGGTTCAATGGTCATGACATCGAAATATGTCATACATTCCGCAACGTGCTTCAAGATTTGATTGACAAAGGTGACCTTTACCTAGAAAATCCAAATGCACCTCCTGAATCAAAATCTTGACATATTTAAGAAACCTTTTCAAATCATCCTTTTTCTTCCGATCAACCACAAATGAATGTTGTCCACACCATTAATGCAATAACAAAAAATTGAGCCTATCCCTTAATCCACCTTTTCACTTAATGAATCAAAATCCACAGAATCAACACCAACAACCAATGAGCCTAAAATTATGATTACGGAGCTTCCATCTGTTGAAACCATCACTCAAACCCTTCTTGCATCCTCGTCATTTACCAAATCAGCACCCATAGAATTAGCACTAGAAATCAACATGCTCAAAGTTATTGAACCACCACTTGTTACTAAAATAACTCCTATGTCCTCATCACATGCCAACACCAAATCCATACCTACGTCTCCTAGTATAACTATTCCTACACTTGCACCTAGGTTTACAAATATAACTATGATACCTCTTGAAATGTTCTTAGCGCTATTTCCTCCACCTAAGCCAACCATGGGTAGTAGTCGTCCTCAATAAAAAAAAAATCCAAAGCCTGTAAATCACTTAGACTACATTAATCACACCATCTAAACTACTCTTCATTCATTAGCATCAACTTCAACAAACACACCTAGTTCATCCAAAACCTCAAAGGGGCCTAACAAACAGGGTGTCATTCAGGTATTTAAAATTCCTTATTATGATGAAACATATCGTTTCTATGGCCCTCCACATTTTTTTCCACCTCCTCCTATGAGGGGCATGCCCACTTTTAGAGACCCTCTTTCCATGTCAAGATTAAGGCCTACGGGACCTTATAAACAAGACATTATTCAATATTTTAAAGGCCTTGACTATATCCCTCCAGATTAGAGTCCCCTACATGGTCCTTGTTCCCTCATACCGGTTAATCACCCTATTATCACAAGGGAAAAGCCTATCCACCAAGCTCCCACATTGAGTCCATATTCTACATCTATGGGCATTCCAAACCAGATCCTCACCCTTCATCCCCCGCACATTATTTTTATTCTCTGCAGCAGCCACCCATACAAGATCTTTGTCTTCCATCTTTTGCAAATGTTAAAAGACATCCATGACGAACAAATAAACAACCCATTGTTAAACACCATGTCTTACTTCCTTCTTATGGGAATATAAAAAAAACCTCACCACCATCTATGTATTTCTATTCTCTGTAGTAGCCACCCATACAAGATCTTAATTCTCCATCTTTTGCAATGCCTAAAATACCTCCACGATAAACAAATAAAAAATCCACTGTTACACAACCTATCTTACTTCCTTTTGAAGGATGAAGGAACCTCAACCTCATTCCATCTATTTTTGCACCTAAGGGAAATTACACCACCATATTAGATGACCTCTTTCAAAAATCACTTATTACAATGTCACCTCCTAAGCCATCAGATCATCACGGGTGGAAACCTGCTTGGTACGATTTCAATATTTTTTGTGATTACCATAGGATACATGGTCACTCCATAGAAAGTTGTAGAGCCTTTCATTTGAAAGTATAGGAACTTGGAAGTCTGCTCTTCCTTCCTTCTCAGTCAAACACAACGCTAGCATCAACATCATCATCATCAAAACCTAAAGCATCCCTTCATGAAATGTCTACCCTTCAAATCGATGTTGTGCATATCACCACCCATTCACAAGATTACGACAAAGAATCACCTAATCCTAAGAAGGGTAAGACCTCTGTCACTATAC
The DNA here is from genome assembly GCA_019776745.2 of Taxus chinensis. NCBI lineage: Eukaryota > Viridiplantae > Streptophyta > Pinopsida > Cupressales > Taxaceae > Taxus > Taxus chinensis. The sequence goes on from CM034147.1 coordinate 327,119,346, forward strand.
CTCCATCTCCCAAACTGTCATCTTCCTCAAATAAGCCTAAGTTTTCTTTTTCTGTAGCTCCTAAATATTCTAACCAAATTTCATCATCTAAAGCCAAAATTTCTATACAAGCAACAACAACACCATCTACTGTGATACAAAAGGTTATTGTCAAACAACTATATCAATCCCTTGTTTGGATGTCACTTTATGAACTCGTCTAAACTTCTCCTTTTCATAAATAGGCCATGATAGAGGACCTTCAATCCATCACTATGTCTTTTAATGACCCGATTCCATTCACAAACTTTGTAGTTGCTCTCAAGACATCTACTTCTATATCTTTTGAACCATCTGAAATTTCTTCTCTTAGACTAGAAGACCATGATTTACCATTATTCATCACTATTCAAATCAATGATATTGCCATCAAAAGGGCCATGATTGATAGTGGTTCTTGCATCAATATCATATCATCCCTTGCGTTCGACCAACTAAAATTACCCAACTGCATTTTCACACAAACTTCAGTTCTTTTTTTATCCTTTTACGACACTATTACACCCACATTAGGCACTTTCATACTTCCGCTTGAATTTGGCATCAAAAACTTACTATAAATCTTCTATATTATTGAAGGAGGATTCCAATACAACATGTCATTAGGATTCCTCTGGATATGTACCATGTGTTGCATTCCTTCCACCCTCCATCATTGTCTCAAATAGAACATGAAGGACAAACCTATATTATTCCTTCTGATCCAAATCCATTCGATGACTGTTACATGATGTACTGCCAAAACACCATCCTTGTACCTAAATCTATACTTGATCCATTTGGTGAAGCTTCTACTAGTGCATCTATTCCTTCTTCTAAATTACCAGATGATTCCTCTCTTAATTATGCTGTAAAATTCTTGACACTTGGGGAATATCATATCCTTATGCTCAAATCCATCCCTTCACCCAAAACATATGGTCACCCTAACAAACAACCTATGTATGACCCAAATATGGGAGATGTCATCTCCTATGGTCCTACGTATCTCAAAAAAAACCTCATTTATGGAGGACTTGATGACCCTCCATCTCATGCTATCAACCCACATCTCACCATGCCATCCACATTAAATTTCAAATGCCTTGATAATCCAAACTTCACCTGTATATATCTCCATCATTACGCATGGAGAGGCTTTGGTTTCATACACTATGAACAAGGAATCCATGATCAAACCATATTGCATTCCTTTAAATCCCATCAAAAAAGTAGATTAGGCTACAAAATATTCATCTCTGACATGTGTGAGGCCACTATATCCAAGCTTACTACATCCCTAACTATTTCTAAAATAGAACCGACACTATAAAAAAATCCTAAAGACCCCATGGATACAGATGACACTATACCCATCCCATATAACTATTTTTAATCAATGTTATATTTTTAGGGCCACTTACTTATCAATCAAATAACTCCACTAAATCGTTACCACTTCTTTGGCTATAAATGTTTGATGAGGATTCTTCCACTATAGATATCCTTCAGTGTCAGGATGGCTAGGATATTATTTCTCAAATGGGAGCTAAGAATTGTTTTCTTCATATATCCCTACCATCTAAGACAGTAATGCTTCTTAACAAATCCACCCATGACATTAAATTAGGATCTCCTTAGGATATTCACATATTTAAACTTGGTCAATCTATCGATTCAAAAGAATTAAAATATTTCACTTCGTTCTTGAAAAAATATCTTCAAGCATTCGCCTCATCATATAGAGATATTCCCAGAATCAATCCTAATATTTTCATACACAACATAGTCACATACCCCAACAATAAGTCAGTCAAACAAAAAATTCATAAAATGCACCCTCGTATAGCTCTCCTCGTTAAGGAAGAGTTACAACACCTCTTATCAAATAACTTCGTTATACCCATTGACTATCCACAATGGGTTTCCAATGTTGTCCTCATAACCAAATCCTTAGGTAGAATATGTATCTGCAAAGAATTCAAGGATCCTAATATTTCTTGTCCAAAAGATGATTTCCCTCTCCCGAATATAGACCAGCTCGTCAACCTAACAACCGGCCATGAAATGCTTTCCCTCATTGATGGTTTCTCTAGTTATAATCAAATTTTAATTTCTCCTGATGATCAAAATAAAACCTGATTCACCACCCCTTAGGGAACCTTCTATTACCATGTTATGCCAATTGGGCTTAAAAATGTAGGATCCACTTATCATCATGTCATGACATACATTTTACATGACCTTATCTATAAAATTGTTGAAGATTATGTTGAAGACCTTCTTGGAAAATCTAAAACATGAAAAAACCATCTTGACGTCCTAGAATCAATCTTCACTTGTCTCATCCAATTTTGTCTTCATCTTAATCTTGGAAAGTGTGTTTTTTGTTTCCTTACTAGAAAATTTTTGGGGTTCATCATATCCATCAGAGGCATTGAAGTTGACCTAATGAAAGTTAGAGAAATCATAGAAATGCCTCCACCTAATCTCAAACAAATGTGCAGCCTTCAAGGTAAGTTAAAATCCATTTGACATTTCATATCACAACTCTTTAACCATTGTCAACCATTTCATTTTCTTTGTAAGGAAATAAATTTTATTGGGATTATGATTTTCAAAAAGATTTCGATCAAATCAAGCAATATCAGTTATTACCACATGTGCTTACTCCACCTCATGAAGGAGATCCATTTTATTTATGCATCTCTAATTATGAGCATGCTCTTGGAGCTATACTTGCCCACCATGATAACCAAGGATGTGAATAAATCATATATTACATTAATTGCACACTCCATGAATATGAGACACACTATAGCGAAGCCACAAAATTGTGTTTTGCATTGTATTTCGCCACTTCCAAAATTCCACATTATTTTCTCAATCACAAGACATATGCCATCACCATTTTTAACCCACTCAAGGCCATGCACACAAAACCTTATCACAATGATCATATAACCCATTGGCTTATGCTCATGATTGAATTTGACCTTGAAATTATACCACAAAAATCTATTAAGGGCCAATCCATTGCAGATCAAATCGTTGAAGCACCCCTTCTAGATAATCAACCACCCCACGAATGTTTTCCTAACAAATACATAAAAAACATCAATGAATCTGACGAAGATGAATCTGATTTATCTCCCTTTAAAATGATCCTTTTCTTTGATGGTGCTAAATGTCAAGAGGGCAAAGGGTCTAGAATTGTTATCATACCACCGTGGAACATTCCAATTCCATTATCATTCAAACTCAATTTTGAGTGTATCAATAACATGGCAAAATATAAAGCCTTAATCATGGGCCTGTAAACTATTGTTCTCTTAGATGTCCAAATCCTATAAATCTATGAAGACTCACAACTTGTCATTAGTCAAGTCAAAGAAGAATACCAATGTAAGAATGAAAAAATTCAAAGATATAAAATTGTCGTATACTTTCTCCTTGGCGCATTCGATATTTACACTATTCAAGCCATTCCACAATCTTTAAATAGTTTTTTAGACACTATGACATCCCTTAGATCCCTTGTTCCCTTTGAAACAGAAAAATCAAAGGATAAAACCAAGATGTATGTAATTGTTTGATGCTTGGATCGTCCTTCACATGAAAATGAGCTACCTTCCATCAACATCATTGATGAAAATACACTAGATCTATGGTATACTCAAATATGTGATTATCTTGCCAAATTTAAACTTCCCTCAAAACTATTTCAATTTGCTAAACGATCATTTCTTCAACGTTTCACCCACTTTGTCATCATAGGGGGAATCCTTTACAAATGAAGTTTGGACAGAATATTACTATGATGTCTTAAAACACATGAATAAACCAGAGAAATTGAAGAGGTCCATGATGGCATTTTCAGTGGTCACTTCAATGGCAATGTCATCGATAAACGTATCATACAACTAGGGTATTACTTGCCTACTATCACCAAAGACTATTCTGCATATGTAAATAAGTGTATTAAATGTCAACTCCATTTTGATCTAATTCACATCCCTATTCAAGTGCTGCAACTGAATCAAGACCTATGTCCTATCTCTCAATGAGGGTTAGACCTCATTAGTACAATCAATCCAAAATCATCACAACAACAACATTCAATCATCACCGCAACTGAATACTTTACTAAATGGGTTGAATTTATTCCTTTAACATCAATGAAATATGGACCCATCGTCAACTTCATATATCATAACATCATATGTTGCTTTGGTATCCCACACAAGCTCATCACAAAAAATGGACAATCTTTCAAAAATAAAGAGGTTAAAAAGATTTGTGATATATTTAATATCAAACTTAGCTTCTCATCACCATATTATCCTCAAGCAAAGGGACAACTTGAGGCCTCTAACAAAACACTCAACAAAATTCTCATGAAAGTTATAAATGACATAGGCAAGAATTGGCATCTCTAAATCATGTTTTCCCTTTCAGCCTATCAAACTATCATCCACACACCTACCAATGCTATGCACTACTCACTTGTCTATGGATCTGAAGCCATTATACCCCTTGAAATTCAGATTCTGTCACTCCGTGTATCTCTCAAATATTTCATCCCTGATAAAGAATACCGCTAGGATCGCTTAGCATAACTATAATTATTAGATGAAAAGTGTCTAGCAGCTCTAAAACATCATCAAGTTTATCAATAACACATTAGTAGAGCATACAATAAGCATGTAAAAGACAGTGACTTTAAAATTGGTGATCTTGTACTTAAAGAGAATTAAAATGTCACTACATTTGAGTGGAGTAAACGTGGAAATTTTTCCCCTAATTGGATTTGTCCTTACATTATCACTCAAAAATATGGGTCAAGAGCATATCATCTCACTTCTCTTGATGGGGAACCTAAGGTGGAACCCTAAAATGCTTTACACTTGTGGCCTTTCTATTGTTAAATGATTGATCATCATGATGCCATTTTTAGTCAAATCCCATCATTCTATTATTGTAAATAACAACTTCCCTTACATCAATTACTCAAAATCATTCCACCTATCTACCAATATCATGACATGGGACATGTGGGTGTAAGTCATATATACACTTATCCCCTCTTTAGCAACGGTTTATCAAGGTTTTCTACCCTTAGCTCAACAATATAAGTTCGTTAGATGCTTATCTTTTCAAAACATCTAGTTATAATAGACTGATCCCATGAAGGACAAATATTTACAAAATATATCAAAAAGTGGACCAATCCCTCGAAGAACAAATAAATATTAAAGTCACGGACCGATCCCTTGAGGGATGGCCATTCAATTCAAAAATAAAAATGTAGACCATACCCTTGAAGGATGGTTACTCAAGCAAAGGACTTCCTATTTTAATCAAGCCTTCAAAAAGACAAAGCATCTAGGAAAGATTCCCACGTCAATCAGATTTCCCATCACAAGTAAGCTTCCCACATTGATCAATTTGCTTCAAAATATTATAAAATTTGGGGTATCAATTCTCTATAAATCTGTCAAAAAGAAGAACCTTTTTCCTATGATGACCTACACCCACAAAGGTCCTTTATTTTCTTTCCATTATCCTAGCAAAAATACATCACTCCCAAATCCATCATGATTTGCATAAACTATCCATTGATGGTTTTATTTAACATTTTAAAGGCTATAAGTACAAGTGTTATTTATAACTCATTATGTATACAAGTTAAAATTTATAAGTGGGGTGTTCTTTCCATCTTTACTTCATTCTATTTAGTCACATTTTGATTGATCACATTTTTGGGCTCAAAAATTAATTAAAACATCCAAAACCATAATCAAAAAATTCTAAATCCATCTAAAATATCAACACATAAAAATACATGTCAAAACAAAAACAAATCATAAACCATCGTCATCACAAATATATATATATATATATATATATATATCAAAGTCTGGGATACATCACAAATTTTCAAATAATCAAAATAGGCACCTATGAGCCTATGACATCATATACTAATCATGTGGTAAAATTTACATCTCTCAATATCGTACTAGCACCACCCTCTCCTCTAAAATTAGAAGTGCCTCCCATCGCACCTATATCCCCACCATCTCTGTGGGCACCTATCACAAAATCCTAAACTCCAAATCAGCCCTCAAATCTCTCTGTCCTCTGAGGTGGATGTCCTATGCTTACTGCACTATTACTAGGCCTTGTTACTGTTGTGGATTCCCCTTGGGCAGCTACAAGATTGACATATAAAGTGGCATCAGGATAGATCTTGATGATCATGTCCACATAATAATATCTCTCTACTCACATGACCTCGTAATGTGCCACTGAAATCATGTCAGGAGGAGGTACTACAGGTTCCCCCTCTGTCTACTAGATCAAGACATCATTGATAAATTTGTGCTAGAAATAGAAGGCCCCATGATCCCCAAGGGCTTCCTCAATGTATCTCTATGTCCCTTGTACTTGTCCCTATTAGAAGAGACCTATACAGGTTGTGCATGTAGACCATCACACTCAAAAATCAAACTATCCCTCTCTGTGATTAGGGTATCACGAACTTCTACTAAATCATCACACACTCTCTCTGAGCGGTGTCTCTCTCCATATCCATTGCAGCCTTCTTGGTTGTCACTACTATAATAGATACAAATATAATATCATTACCCTCACCTCTCTCCTCCTCTGGATCCTATTCTCCTCCTACCACCTGAGCACGTACTCTTCTCACTGACTGGGCTTCCCTCTCTGCCGTCATAGCCATCTAAAAATTCCTCAATGATTGGGACCAACATACAGTAAAATCTAAAGCCATTGCAACATCTTCAATCAGAACCATCTGCCCATCCTCATCATGACCCATAGCACCCAACTTCTCATCGATAATTGTAGGCCTCACTACTACAGCTTGAGGTTTATCAGTGTCTCCATCCTCACATCAGTATTGTATTAGATCCATGGGTATACCATGGACTAGATCGAGCTGCCTCCTGACTCGGCTGAAGCGTAATAACTTGTCCTCCCTATCTCTGTGGCCCTGAATCCAAATATCTTGTATTAAAAAAATTAAGTCCTGAGATAAATCAGGCCAATCATGAAAATCCACATATGGCCTCCATATCACATCACCCACCTAGAGGCCTGATATCAAATCTCTATAATAAATATGTCCCTTGGCCTTCCTCACCCAACCAAGGCTCTGAATCCATCTCATGAAACCCGGATGCCTAACATCAATGTCACATAACAACCCTAATGTACAAGAAATAGCTATATGCTCATGTCTCCAAAATTGTAATAAAAATATGACATCAATCCCATAATGCTTATGGGTAGTGCAAGCCCACAACTCTCTAAATGTTTGAGCTAAAAAATTAGGAGCCCACTCAAAAAATGTTTGGTGCTCTATCATCTCTACAACTACACCATTCATCATCTAAGGGAAGCATCCACCTCTTGAATCTGGCAATGTAAAACATGAAATCCATAACATCATCATCATCATCCATGGACAACCAGCTCTCCAAAGTTCATAGAAATATTTGTACTCAAAATCTCCTAATTAGTATCTCACATCTCGAGCCTCCCCTCCATATAACCTTTGCATTGTTTTAGCCCTCTCCTCCTCTGTGATACAATAAATATCATGTCTCCTAACTGGAAGTCTAGTAATTCGATGAACATCCACCAAGGTAATGGTCATCTCCTCTATAGGAAGTCAAAAAGTATTGGTGGAAGGGTTCTACCTCTCTCATAATGCTAGTATCAAATTGTGTTATCTATGGGTTTTCCTGTAAAAACTCTTACCACCAAACCCCACTACCTCTAAATAATCCAATTCCTCATCAGATAAATCCTCTTGAACCTCATCTAAAATCAAAGATATATGGTCCCGGATGGTCAACTGTGCATCCACCTGTAAAACACAGACACACAAAACCAACATTAATACTATCACACTAGTATAGAAAAACCAACGTTTATTTCTAAAAAATAAATCAAAACAAAATCTCCTTACAAACATTAACACCAATATGAAAACATACACCATACATTAAATACAAACCTTACACATTTAACAAAAATATAAAAAACTTTCATCAAAAGCCTTAACTATTCATTCAAAATAAAAACTATTTTTGGTCACAAGTAAATCGCTAACGATTCTCCTCAATCACTAACATTTGGATGAAACATTAGAGATCCCTGTTAAACAAAATTAGGGCATCCACTCACCCCAAAACAACATCGAACACCCTAAAATCATGAAAAGTCCACAAAAACAAAACAAAAGTGGGTTAGGAACTTACCTCAGCTAACACTGGCTTGCATTTTAGGCTCGAGGACACTATTCCCACACTTTTTTCTATGAAAACATGTTTTCTACTCTCACAGGTCGCTCTAAGAAAGTATCTATCACCAAACTGTCAAGTTAGTAAAAAAACAAACCTTTGGGTTATTTATAACCCCCTTTTTTCTGTAACATTCCCATTTAAAGACTTTAGAAACAAGGATTTTTTTTTAGTTTAAATAATGTTCTCTCTTCTAAATAATCATAATTTATAACACACATTCCATGTCAATTAATCCCATAACAAATAACCATATGCAGCTATAATGACTCAGTGAAACACCGATCTCTCATTTCATGACTCGGTATCATACCGATCTCTCATGTTAACTCATTGAATTGTATAATAGGTATAATTGGTTCTCTTACCATTTTTGGGGTATTATGTGTTCTATTTAAGAGGCCTATCTGAATACTTGTTACCAATATTCATCTGAATTCCCACTTCTTAAACTAGGTGACATAGGACAACACAACCAGTAGCTTGCGATACTTTGGCCAAATATATTCAACATATTTTTCAAGTTTATATTCCTAGATGACATACTCGTCAAATGGAATACGTCCTTCACCCCACTTCATCTATTATCTAGAATGGTCTTCACTGACTCCTTTTAGTGCATTTGTTCAAGGTTTAACCCTAACCAAGGTTACCAACATAGTTTAGTGTAGAAGACTACTCGCGGTGACTAAGGTTACATAGAAATACTCCATCAACTTAATTTGATTGCATGTGTCTAGTTATCCTAAGTCATCATGATTTTCCCCCGACACTTGATCATACTTCTAACTTAACCTAGAGTATAACTATGATCAAGTCCGAGTCTATGTAGATCTATATGATTAAACTTTGAATGGTGTTGCAACATGTCAACTGCAACACCGTATCCTCATGAAGACCCAAGTCTTCATGAAGGTATTGTACTATAGTTGGTGTGTGTCAAAATCCATACGATTCATCCCATCTAGAAGTACATACCAAAGAAATAAGTTAATTACTCAATTATTTTCGTTAATTAAGGTTTAATTACAGCAACCCTCCTGAACCCCTAGTTTCATTAACCATTAGGGTTACTAGTAATAACTACAATTGGAACTACTATACATATACATATGCCTCCAACCCCTTTCCAAAGATTTTTTTAGTAATTAACTTCCTAATTTAAGATTTAGTTTTACAGAGAAAAATTAGCATACTAAAACGAGTTTAACTTAATTAACTTATCCAAGTCTTATCTTGTTTAAGTTTTGAATCTAGTTCTTTTATAATAGACTTCATTGATATGAAGTATACTTATTATATATATACTCTTTTCATTATTTTTTACTCAGATTAAGGAATTAATCATGAGGAAGCACACCTTCCTCTATCCAAAATAACATTAGGATTTAATTCCAAAAGGTCTTAGATAAAATGCTTAACATTGAAGAATATTTTCCTTTCCTTTTACTTATTAAGAGTTTGGATTCATTTGGAACCTCATAACCTTTTACAAGTTTTCATCAAGATTCCATTTACCCATTAACATCATTTTAGTAAAACCATAGTGATTTAATTGAATAACCAATCATGTATGCCAACTTAATAAGTTACATTAATAAGATGATATTACATCTAGTATCTTTACCCTCTAGTTCATTTTAAATAAACCTGAGAGGGTTTATTACATGTATATATATTTACTGAATAGATATAAGCTTATCATTTCCATTCACAAAATATACCAAAAGGATGACACATGAAATACAAATAAACCCACAATCTTTTCCATTCATCAAAGTGGAATTCATACATTACAAGTTCAAACACTTTAGACATCTTTAGTGTTAAACAAAATCAATAATCTCAAGTAAGAATATAACTTTCCTTTCCAACAAATACATTTAAATAATGAATCATATTTCATCATAAAAGATCTAGTCTCTTTAGTAAACAAAAGTAACACCATAAAAGATCTTGTATCCTTTTACCACTTACGAAGTCCATCTGCAAAAATTGCTAGCATGGGTCAGTTCATTGAACTGAGATGATAAGCACTAAGCATTAAAACAATGTGTGTTTAGCTAACTGTTTCATAAAAAGAACTTTGCTTTTATGAAACAGTCAATGCATTACAGAAAGACACATCATAAAGAAATAACAATCATAAGAGAGAGAAACAAAGTGATAATCCATATCTTCCTTAAGAAAATATCATGATATAATCATAATCAACTTTCAACCGATGATTTCATAGAATGAATTAAAAAATTAATCTAGATAAATAATAATTCACCAAATCACAGACTGCTTTTCATTTACAAATTTTTATGATCCACATCTTATTTAATTCCATCTAACCTTAGAAGATACTAACACTAATAACTCAAAGGAACAATCTACATTAGATGGAACAATAATACTTTTATCTTAGCATTAACTTAACTTCATCCTAAAATATAAGTTGCCAAGATCAATCAAACATTATGATAAATTTAGGATGAACCAACAACACCTTTAGGAAAGATTTTCTTATTTAAGAATCTATATCCTAAATTCAGAGTCAAAAAATAATCTAAGTTTTAGGTTCCACATCAAACATAATTGACCAAGAATGAATTCAATTTGACATGTACTTAGAACTAATCACAAATCACAAGTTGGTACACCATTACATACGTAAAAGTCAAAGAAAACAATACATGGTTGTAGCAAATAGCTATCGATCTTGTAATTCTTCTTTTTTTTACCCCATAAGAGACTTACTTTGAAATTCCCAATCAAACATATCAAATCTCTAGAGTAACCTTTTTCTTTAGCAACATATTCTACCACAAAAGGGTCTACTTCATCAAGCAATTCCTAGTGGAGGCATAACAATAAAACTAACCAAGTCAGTTCCCTCTTCCGTGGTGATATTGATGTAAGGTGAAAAGAAAAGAGAAAGAGAAAGATATTGTTCATTTTATATCCAAGAAGAAACATAATAGAAAATTTCATCCTCTACTTTTTCCATTTTAAATCCTGACAGAGGTTAGATCAGGCTCGGGTTAGATAGTTGTCCCTAAAATAGTGAGAACAAAGAACAAATTACATCTACCTTTCAAAATTCAAGGAGGTTGGTATTATAAATACCTTAACTCAAAACAGAAAGAAAGGATAACATCGAATAATGGTAAGATAAGATCTTAATATTAATTCCTTAATAGAGGTACTCTTACCACGATAAAAAAATAATCGAGAAAAAATTGATTTCCCAAAGCCAAGAAAACACTTAGCTCTTAATAACCATTGAAGTCAAAAGAACCATTCAACGTTCAATCAATAACAAAACTGTAACTCACAAGCTACTAACCGAAATAGGTTCCTTCTAAACTTTACCAATGATAAAATCAACTGACACATAAAAACTTCCAACTGAACATGATATTCCCTCTAAACAACAATATCATCAGTTCAAGAAGTTATCTCTATTTTCCAAACAAGCAGACAAAGTAACATATTAAGTATCTTACCCCTTTTTGACCACGATTTCCTTTTTCAAAGAGATAACATAATAAGCTTACCCATCTATTGATGGTGAGTGAAAAGACAAGAGCAAGGATTATAGTAGAACTTCCATTCAAGAAAAATCAGAACCATGTAATTTCAAATGAACAAAGAAACAGATAATTGGAACAGAAGAATAAAACCCAACCAGATTCCTAACTCAATAGGGAGACAAACAATATGTTGGAACGAATACAAGTTCCATGTATGAATTTGAGTTCAGAAGGCATACTAACCAAAAATGCCATAGTCTGTTTCCCTTCTAGTATTCTTTTGAGTTTAGACAAGAGTTGGGTTACTCTACAGTTCCACCATTTTTACCTATGAGCTTCTATAGTAACAACTGTATTTCTAAATAAAGTAAAAAGAAATAATCATACTCAGCAAGTTGAATTGAGAAGAACAACCTAGACCATTCTTTTCCTTTTACCAGAGAAATTGTAATTGAATCCAATAAACCATTCCACAGATTAGACAAGGAGAATTAAACTAACAACCATGCCAAAGGACAAATTTCTCTCGAGGTGATTCATTCCATTTCAACATTAGATAAGTTACTATCCAATTTTTATCTTAGCTTAAATAGACATAAAAGATTCAGCAACATCTCAAGTACAAACAGAAGTTTAAGCAAGTTTCAAGAATTTTTCCAACAAAGGAAACAAAAACCTAGATCGTATTTACATCCAAAAAAGTGAATCCAAGTAGAAGCATATAGTGAAAAATCAAGCATCGAATAGAAAGATCAAACATCATATAAAAAACCATTTGTTCCCTAAGAGTAGAGTTCTTTTAATTAATACATTTAGGAAAAAGCAGAACAACTTAATGGGTCGAGCCTATCATGCATGATAGATCTTCTTCCTGATTTGCAGAAGATTTCCTAGCCAAGCCTCAACAACTTCTTTTTTCTCCATGCAACGTCAACCTCCTCAACTCTTCCACTTCTTATTATACTTCCACAGAGTCCAAAATAGCTCAAGAATGTGAAAATAATAGCTAGATGCAAAATAGAATTGTTGGTTCGAAGAACCGAAAAACTCCATGTAGAGCAAAAACTTGAAATGAACTGAAGATCAAAACAACAATACCAAAACCCACCATGCATTTTCCCTAGGCGGTTTCTTTGCCAAAAACAAAATCAATTAATGCAGAGGACAACCAGTTCCCTCCTATTTCTCTACGCTACCACCATCTATTCTTGGTGATGCCTTAATTCAAATTTTGCATGAAATTTCTATTTGGTGGTGATGCTAAGTAGGCATGAACTAGACCCCCAATGTCTCTTCCAAAATTGGCATTCCGTAGCAATTAAAACCAAGATCAATTCCATTTAATGCCTTGAAAATTGATGCCACTAACCATGCCAATAGCTAAGTAGTCCACATGTACCCCTTAGGTTAGCAATAGTTTAGGTTATATTTTTATTAGGTTAGAAATCAACCTTAGTTCCTAGGTAAATATTATTTACCTTAGGTTGTATTTTATTTAGATAATCATATAAGTCCCCAACTTAGGTTAGATATACCTTTAGAATAGGGTCACCTTAGTATTTTAGTAATAGGTCCAAGGTCCTTATATGTTATTCATTGTTTTAACATTAACAAAGAGACCCAGGCCTATCTCTTAAATCCTGTTACAAAGTAAGGATACCTGAAGAAGGGTCCTTCACAATTTTATAAAAAAAACAAGACTCAATCTAGCTTCACCTTTCCATTTCCGAATGCCAAAACAAAAAGACAAACAAGGAAGACGAATTGAAGCATACCTTGGATCAATGGAATTGATCCAAGGTTTTTTTTTCAACACAAGATAAGTATGACAAGAATGATACAAGTTCATAATATTTTTTTAAAAAGTGAATTTAAGTTGTTTGTAGAGATGAATGGCCTTATTTTCAAGTACGCAAAAATCACAACAAAATGAACCTTTTCAAAAAATAATGAATTATCTATTGTAAACATGATTTCCAAAAGTCATAAGAGTACTCCTTCCTAAGACAAATCACATGTCAACATTTGCAATGCCAAGAATGGAAGTCATCACACTAACAACCATGTCAAAGATGTTACATACCTCCCTCCTAAAAAGAATCATCATCCTAATGAATAACTTATTCAACAATTTAAGCCTGTGATTAAAATAAAATTATCATCCTTTCATTCATATGTTCACGATAGAACTAGATTTGAGAAATTCAAATTTCATTATCAACATTAAAATAGTTTTCCAATATTAAATAGTTAGACTTGGTAGATTTATTGACATAACATGAATAAAATCTAAAAATTTTATCAGTCAACAGAATCAAATCTGTTCAAATAAATATGGAAAAGCAATTTTCATATCTTCAAGATTTTCCTATGTTGAACTTTCTTCATTAAATTGATCCCACTGGACCTTACATTGACTTATTTCATGATTTATTAAGTGTAACTGGTGAGTTTCTAGCACTCAAATGGGTTTAACCGTGACTATTCCTGGGTCTTGGACCTGTAAGGAGTTCCAATTTAACACATGTGATAAATCTGAAGCATATTTATTAAGTAAAGAAATATGCAAAACATCATGCATTCATGATAAAGTAGGAAGTGAAGCTAAATGATAAGCTATAGGGTTGATTACTTCAACAATTTCAAAGGGTCCCACATAACGAGCTGATAATTTGGCAGCCTTACCAAAAGTTATAGAACTCTTTTTCGGTTTAACCCGTAGAAAGACCTTCTCACCAAGTCAAAATTTCTTATCGACCCACTTTAAGTCTGCACAACTTTTTTTCCTATCTACTGCTTCTTTCAAGCATTCACAAATCATTTTAACTTATTGTTCTATTTCCGTTAGGATTTTAGGTCCAATTACCTCTCTATCCTCTATATTATCCCAACTAATATGAGTTCTACATTTCCTTCCGTATAATGTTGTGAAAGGTTCCATTTTCAGAGAGGCGTGATACATGTTATTATAAGCAAACTCAAATAATGGAAGATACTCTCCCCATTTATACTATTGATTTATGCAATACATTTGTAACATATCCTCTAAAACTTGATTAACTCTTTCATTCTATCCATCTGTTTCTAGATGGTATGCAAAACTGAAATTTAGCTTAGTCCCTAGGGCTGCATTAAGTGTTTTCCAAAATCTAGATGCCATTCTTATGTCTCTATCAGATATGATCAATTCAGGTACTCCATGTAATTTGAAAATCTCATGCACGAGTCTTCTTGCTAAAATAGGTCAATCATCCTTAAGATTACCAAGAATAAAATGTACTACCTACAATAAAATGTACTACCTTTGTTAGTTTATCAACAACAACTAGAATAACATCATCTTTTCTTCTTGACATAGGCAACCCTTGTACAAAATTCATGCTTATTACTTGCCATTTATATTGTGGTATGCTGTGAGGATACAGTAAACTAGTTGGATGCATATGCTCAGCTTTAACATGCTAACATTCCAAGTAGTGTGTTACAAATCAATAATGTCCTTTTTCATCCCTTGCCAAAAATATTGTTGTTTTATATCAGCAAACATTTTCATAATACCAAGGTGTCCAAAAAAAGATGAATTATGAAATTCAGCTAACAATTTCTTTCTTAAATCATTTAACAAAGGTATGTATACCCTATTTTCAAACCTCAAGATTCCTTCATTTTCAAAGTGAAAACATTTATATCTCACATCATTTAGATCTACAACAAGTGTTGTCTTTACTTGCTGAAAATAAGAATCAGATTCCATGACACTTTTTAATTCATCTTTAAACTGATTTCTTGATGTTAGCATCTACAAATCTATTTTCTTTTCCTTAAATATAACTTATGTCAAAATCATACTAAGATAGAAATTCTAACCATGTTCGTTGTATTGCATTCAGATTTGGCTGAGTAAAAATATACTTCAACCCAAGATGATCAATTTTTAGTTCAAAAGGTCTACCAAAAAGATAATGCCTCCATACCTGAAGTGCATGAACAATGGAAGCAAGCCCTAGGTCATGTGGAGCATAATTCAGTTCATGTAACTTGAGTTTTCTACTTTCATAAGCTATAACATGATCATTTTACAACAAAATACCTCTAAGACCTTCCCTGGATGCATCCGTTACAACAGTAAAGTCTTCATTAGGATCAAAGACCACAAAAATAGGTGTTGATGTTAACTCATCCTTCAGAGTCTTAAATGTAGATTCACATTTTTTATTCCATACAAATTTCTTATCTTTCTTCTGCAATGAAGTTATTGGTGCAACAACCTTAGAAAAGTATTTAACAAACTTCCTATAGTAACCAAGAAGACCCATGAAACTTCTAACTTCATGTACATTCTTAGGTGTAGGCCACTCAGTTATTGCAAATTTTTTTGAGGGATCTACTGTTATTCCATCGTTTCCTATAACATGACCCAAATAGTGCACTTATGTATCATAGAAAGAACATTAGAACAACTTACCATACAACCTTCTCTTTCTTAATATTTACATAACTACTTCCAAATGTTCATGATGTTCTTCAATGCTTTTAGAGTATATGAGAATATCATCCAAGAATACTAGCACAAATTTGTCTAAGTATTCTTGAAAAATATTATTCATTAAATTCATAAAAGATGCAAGTGCATTCATTAATCTAAATGGTAAAACTGTGAATTCATAATGTCCATAACTTGTTATAAATTTTTTTTATGAATATCTTCATCCTTTATTCTTCACTGATGATATCTAAATTGAAGATATATTTTAGAATACATTGATGCACCATGCATCTGATCAAATATATCATCAATTCTAGGAAGTGGATATCTATTTTTAATTATTGTTTTGTTTAACATCCTATAATCAATGCACAATCTAAGTGTTCCATCTTTATTTTTCAAAAAAATTATCCATGCTCCCCAAGGCGAGACACTAAGCCTTATCAAACCTTTAGAAAAAATTTCTTGCAATTATGCCTTAATCTCTACCAATTCAATGGTAGTAATTCTGTATGGTGCCTTGTAAATAGGCTCGGTTCCTAGTTTGATCTCAATCGTGAAGTCAAACTCCTGTTTGGGTGGAAGACCGGGTAACTCTTCCGGAAACACATCACTAAAATTTATTAACAACGGGTATCTTTCCATGAAGTTGCCACTTTCATCAGTTGTTTCAGAAATTTTTATTACATACAAAGTACAACCTTTGTTTTTGGCCTTTTTAAGTTGCATAGCTGACAATTTCCTAGTTGAAATCTCACGTTTTACCCCCTGAATGTCTATTGTTTTTTTTAGGTCATCCAAACAACTAATATGTTTTTTAAAACAGTCAACCTTTTCCTTATGCTTAGCTAGCCAATGATTACATCATAAGACCCCAAAGGATCAACATAAAGGTCAACTTTAGTGGAAAAACTAGGCAAGTCAAGGACTGCTCCAAAAAGACATATATTAACTGTGTGAACAACATTATTTCCATAATGTAAAACCCATGATTTATCTATTTTTATAGCTTTTATTTTTAATTTTGATGCTAATTTAGTAGAAATAAAACATTTAGTAGCTCCGGTATCAAAAAGTGTAGTTACAGGTATACCAAATAACTTACCTAGAACTTCTATAGGTGTGACTTGCTTTTCAGCATGTTTATCAGCTACTGCAACATGTATCTTATGCTACTGATTGTTGTCATCCTTCTTTAAAGGAAATTGATTTGTGTAATGATCCTTGCCACAATTGTAACAAACTCCTATACGTCCCTTCTTAGGCTCAAATTTATTTCCCACCTTAAAGTTATCATTCTGACCCCCATAGGACTTATGTTTGTTATTATTGTTCTTGACAGAGGTATTTCACATATTAGAAACAAGTTTATTTGTTGTTGTTTTCTTATTGTTTCAGTAAAAAAATTATTTTTCATACCAAATTTTTTCCATGGTCCCTTTTTGGGTGCTAGAGAAGAAGAAGAGTTTGGAACTTTCTTATTTCCTCCTTATGGGCAGAGATTGCTTTCAATTTCTGTTCCTATCTTATGGATTTTTCTACAACCCCTTCCATAGTGGTTGGGCTGTGAACACCCACTTCTCTACCTATAATGGGATTTAACCCTATAACAAATTTTCGTATCCTGAACTTCTCATCAGTTTGATACTGAGGTACGTACTAAAGGAGTTTAGTAAACCTCTCCCAGTACTCTGTTATAGTTAATTTTCCCTTAGCTAAGTTATGAAATTCAGTCATTTTTTTATCAAAGTAAAGTTATGGCAGACATCGTTGCCTAAAATTATTTTTAAATTGATCCCAAGTAATATTTGTTTTATCAATGTTTAACTCAGCCTTACGGTTGTCCCACCATGAAGATGCTTCATGGGAAAGTTGATAAGCTCCCCATATTGATTTTGTTTCCTTTGAGAATTTCCTTATTGCAAATTACTTCTCCATTTCACTGAGCCAGTTCTCAACTCCATCTCCTAATGTAGTGCCATAAAAATTGGGTGGACTTGTCCTTTTTATATTATTAGTGAATCTTTCCTTTTTATTTCCAGGTTGATCAGGTGCATTTGCATTAGCATTAGCAGTATTATTCTTATCAACACCCAAGTTTCCAACATTGACGTTGTCCATAAGAGGTGGCTGATTGTTATTACTAAAAATTTCTTTGTCCTCCTCATTTCCCATTACTTATTGTTCAAGTACATCTAAACAATCTCTTGTGTCCAACAGGGAAGCAAGGGTCTCATCAAGTTTTTTGGCATTAACTACTTCTCCACCAAGTGGTGGGTTATTTGCAACATTTCCTCTTGTTCTAACAATTTTTTGTTAACAAGAAAATTTAAGTTTTATCAGATTATGGACACAATAGGTCCAAGAGTTACAACCTTTAGCTCTAATTCCAAGATGTAACCTTCCCATTTTAAAACATTAGAAAAAAGGATTTTTTTTTTTAATAATGTTATCTATTATAAATAATAATAATTTAGAACACACATTCCATGCCAATAAATCCCATAGCAAATAACCATATGCAGCTATAATGACTTGGTGAAACACCGATCTCTTATTTCATGACTTGGTATCATACCGATCTCTCATGTTAACTCATTGAATTGTATACTAGGTATACTTGGTTCTCTTACCCTTTTCAGGGTATTAAGTCTTTTGTTTAAGAGGCCTATATGAATACTTATTACCAATATTCACCTAAAATCCTACTTCTTAAACTAGGTGACATAGGACAACACAACCGGTAGCTTGCGATACTTTGTCCAAATATTTTCAACATATTTTTCATGTTTATATTCCTAGATGACATACTTTTCAAACAAAATATGTCCTTCACCCCACTTCATTTGTTATCTAGAATGGTCTTCACTGACTTGTGTCAACCCACTTATTCAAGGTTTAACCCTAACCAAGGTTAGCAACATAGTTTAGTGTAGAAGACTACTCATGGTGGCTAAGGTTACATAGACATACTCAATCGACCTAAGTCAATTGCGTGTGTCTAGGTATCCTAATTTTTCATGAGTTTCCCCCGACACTTGATCATGCTTCTAACTTAACCTAGATTATAACTATGATCAAGTCTGATTTTATGTAGATCTAGATAATTAAACTCTAAAGGATGTTGCAACATGTCAACTGCAACACCAAATCCTCATGAAGACCCAAGTCTTCACAAAGGTATTGTACTGAAATTGGTGTGTGTCAACATCTGTCTAAGTCATCCCATATGGAATTACATACCCAAGAATGAAGTTAATTACTCAATTATTTTCCTTAATTAAGGTTTAATTACAGTTGCCCTGCTAAACCCCTAGTTTCACTAACCATTAAGGTTAAAATCAATAACCATAATTGGAACTACTATACAGGTACATCTACCTCCAACCTCTTTCTGAAGATTTATTTTTCATTCATTAACATCCTAATTTAAGATTCAAATTTACAAACAAAAATCAGCATACTATAGTGAATTTCACTTATTTAACTTATCCAAGTCTTAGCTTGTTTAAGTTCTAGATCCGATTATTTTATAATAGAATTCATTGAGATGAAGTCTACTTATTATATATATACTCTTTTCATTTGTTTTACTCAGATTAAGGAATTAATCATGAGGAAACACACTTTCCTCTATCCAAAATAACATTAGGATTTAATTCTAAAAGGTCTTAGATAGACTGCTTAACATTGTAGAGTATTTGCCTTTCCTTTTACTCATTAAGAGTTAGAATTCATTTGGAAACTCATAACCTTTTACAAGTTTTCATCAAGATTCCATTTACGCATTAACATCATTTTAGTAAAACTATAGTGATTTAATTGAATGACCAATCATGTATTGCAAATTAATAAGAGGATATTACATCTAGTTCCTTTATCCTCTAGTTCATTTGAAATCAACCTGAGAGGGTTTATTACATGTATATATATTTAAAGAATAGATATAAGCTTATCATTTCCATTCACAAAATATACCAAAAGGATGACACATGAAATACAAATAAACCCACAATATTTTCCATTCATTAAAGTGGAATTCATACATTACAAGTTCAAACACTTCAAACGTCTTTAGTGTAAAACAACATCAATAAGCTCAAGTAAGAATACAACTTTCCTTTCCAATAAATACATTTCAATAATGAATCATATTTCATCATAAAAGATCCAGTGTCTTTGGTAAACAAAAGTAACATCATAAAATATCTTGTCTCCTTTTACCACTTACGAAGTTCATCTGTAAAAATTTCTAACACGGGTCAATTCATTGAACTGAGCATGATAAGCACTAAGCATTGAAATGATGTGCTTTTAACTAACTATTTCATAAAAATAACTTTTCTTTTATGAAATATTTAAAGAATTATAGAAAGACATATCATAAAGAAATAACAATCATAAGAGAGAGAGAAACAAAGTGATAATCCATATCTTCCTTAAGAAAAGATAATGATATAATAATAATCAACTTTCAACCAATGATTTCATAGAAGGAATTAAAACATTAATCCAGATAAATAATAATTCACCAAATCACAAACTACTTTTAATTTAAAGATTTTATGATCCACATCTTATTTAATTCCATCTAACTTGAGAAGATACTAACACTAATATCTCAAAGTAACTATCTACATTAGATGGGACAATAATACTTTTATCTCATCATTAACTTAACTTCATCGTAAAATATAAGCTACCAAGCTCAATCAAACATTAGGATAAATTTAGGATGAACCAACAACACCTTTAGGAAAGAGTTTCTTATTTAAGAATCTATATCCTAAATTCAAAGTCAAAAACTAATCTAAGTTTTAGGTTCTGCATCAAACAGAATTGACCAAGAATGAATTCAATTTGACATGTACTTAGAACTAATCACAAATCACAAACTGGTACACCATTACATATGTAGAAGTTGAAGAGAAGAATACAGGGTTTTAACAAACAACTACCGATCTTGTAATTCTTTTTTTTACCCCATAAGAGACTTACTCATAAATTCCCAATCAAAAATATCAAATCTCTAGAGTAACCTTTTGCGTCAACAACATATTCTATCACAAAAGGATCTACTTCATCAAGAAAGTCCTAGTGGAGGCATAATGATATAACTAACCATGTCAGTTCCCTCTTCCGAGGTGATACTCATGTAAGGTGAAAAGAAAAGAGAAAGAGATTGTTCCTTTTATATCCAAGAAGAAACATAATAGAAAAGTTCAGCCTCTACTGTTTTCCATTTTAAATCTTGACAGAGGTTAGATCAAGCTCGGGTTAGATAGTTGTCCCTAAAACAGTGAAAACAAAGAATAACTTACCTCTACCTTTCAGAATTCAAGGAGGTTGGTATTGTAAATACCTTAACTCAGAATAGAAAGAAAGGATAACGTCGAATAATGGTAAGATAAGATCTTAATATTAATTCCTTAACAGAGGTACTCTTACCACGATCGAAAAAGAACTGATACAGATTCGATTGCCCAAAGCCAAGAAAAAATTTAACTCCTAACAACCATTCAATCAATAATAGAATTGTAACTCACAAGCTACCAACCAAAATCGGTTCCTTCTAAAGTTTAAAAATGATAACAGCAACTAATGCAAAAAACTTCCAACTGAACATGATATTCCCTTTAAACAACAATAACATCAGTTCAAGAAGTTATCTTAGTTTTCCAAACAAGCAGACAAAGTAAAATTTTAAGTATCTTACCCCTTTTTGGTCACAATTTCCTTTTTCAAAGAGATAACACAATAAGCTTACCCATCTATTGATGGTGAAAAAAAATATGAGAGCAAGCCTTACAATCAAACTTCCATTGAAGCAAACTCAGAACCATGTAATTTCATAGTGAACAAAGACACAAACAACTGGAACAGAAAAATAAAACCCAACAAGATTCTTAACTCAAGAGGGAGACAATCAATACGATGGCACGACTACAAGTTCCATGTACGAAGTCGAGCTCAGAAGGAATACTAACCAAAAATGCCATAGTCTATTTCCTTTCCAGTATTCTTTAAAGTTTAGACAAGAGTTGGGTTACTCTACAGTTCCACCATTTTTACATACGAGCTTCTATAGTAAAAATTGTATTTCTGAATAAAGTAAAAATAACTAATTGTTAACCATTTAACCTACCTTGAAGGAAATGTGTCAGACAATTTTTTTAGAAATTCCTCGTACAATGAAATTCTCCAAGACTGAAAATCTGAAATTTTTAATCTTCAGACTTCGTAGATTTTCTCTTTCAGATTTTTGTTGCTCTAATTTGGGGTTATTTTTTTTACTCTCAAAAGCATAAAATCCTAAAATTTAGAAATTTCATACTTTTAGGCTTTTAGGTTTCAGAACTTTTGGCCCGATTTTGTTTAAATCCCTCTCGAACTTTTGAAGTCTGAAATTCCAAAATTCTGAAATTCTGACTTCCGCGATTTCAGGTTTCTGAATTCTCTGAGTCATTTTAGGATTTTTTACTTTAAAAACTTTTAAAGTCTAAAAGTTTGAAATTCTGAAATTCCAAATTTTTGAACTTTCAGTTTTTCAGGTTTTGGAATCTTCCATTGCTGATTCTTTTTTTTCTCCTAATCTCTAAAGTCCAAAACCCCAAAATTCTAAATTTTAGGCTTTCGGGTTTCAAACTTTATGAGGTCCTCCACATAATTAATTTTTCACCTACCTCTGTACGGATCGGATTTCTACCATTAATATCAGGTTTTCTATTTAAACTTAGTTTTTCACTCATCATTTTTACCTGACACATTTGCTCTGACATTTTGTTTCTTGTACTTTGCGACGTCTTTTTCAAGGTATGGTAATTTTTTTATTTTATTTTTGGTTTAAGATCCTTTTCTTTGTTTCCCTCTTATTTTGTTTTCTCTTTGGCCTTCCTCTGTGTTTTTTTTGATATCACTCCCTTTGTTCACCACGTTTCACATTTTTTAGTTTCTTCAGGTATTTAGAGTTGTTCAAAGGTTCTTCTCGAGTCTCCCGTTCTTCTTCTCAATTCTTGTTTCTCAGAATTCAGGAGTTAGTGATTGTTTGGATAATTCCTTTCCCCTTTCCTTCGGGTGTTCAGAACTCTTTTTAGAGAAAATTGTTCATAGATATTGTTCCGAAGGTCTTTCCTTTGAGTTTTTGGAACTTCCTTCTTCGGAGAATTTTTTTCATAAATTTATTTTGGGAGAAAGGTTTCGGAACTCTTTTCATAGAAAGTTTTCAGAGATTTCCTTCAGAACTTTTGGTTTTGGAGATTCTGGTTCTGAGAAAATTGTTCAGGTTTTTAGAACTTTCGACTTCAGATAAACTCTTTCGGAAACTTCTTTTTCAAAAATTTCTTTCAGAAATATTGTTCTGAAAAATTCTTTAAGAGATTTCCTTCAAAACTTTTGGTTTCAAAGATTCTGGTTCGGAGAAAGTTTTTGGAGATTTCAGTTCGGTGTTTCCTTTCAGATCTTTTTATTTTAGAATTTTGAAATTTTTTCTTTCAGGTTTTTAGAGTTTCTACAACTTCGGCTTCTAAAATACAGGGCTTGATGTCTTCTTCCACTTTAAAGGGAAAGGAGAAGATGAATTACTCATTTCTTAGATTTTCTCCTCACTCATGCCTATCCTCCGACTTAGGGAATATTGGGGACACTGATCTAGGAAAAATCTATTTTCTATATTTATGGAAAAGATTAAAGGCTCCAAGCAAGAAACCATGGATGTGGGCCATTTACGACAGTGGGCTTTCCCTTACCACTAGTTTTCCAACATCCATGCATTGCCCAAAATTTGTTTTAGCTACAGTCGCCCACTTTGACAAAGACTCCATGTCAGTTAGAGATAGTGATGATAAGGTGGTAATCCATTTGGATATAGAATTCTTCGAAGATTTGCTTAAAATTCCTGGCATTCAAGATTACACCACAATTTAACCAAAGTTAGCAGTGGAACATTGGGATAAGAAAGAGGAAGTATGCTCAAGGATCATGATGAAATCTTATCTAGATAAGAACTTCACCAAATTACCCAAGACCATGCATCAGTTATATTTTATTCAGGAGGTCAGTGATCTTATTGTGTTGTGACAGAAATTTTCAAGTCTTACCTCTGCAAAGGAATTCTAGGAATGGTTATTTTTGTACATCAAGACCATAAAGAAGAACGATGAATTTATCCGGTGGGGGGAGCATATTATTAGCTCCATTTGCTATCAATTGGGTAGAGTGTCAGATACAAAGACTTTCTATATGACATCCTTCCTGGTGTATGTGGCTAATGCTATGGGAGATTTTGCTAGTTTGAATACCAAGGGTGTTTGCAGCACCTCCCAAATATATGACTTTTATTCCCAACTCACTCTGGATGATGGAAACAGGCATTTCTATAGAGTCAATGATGATTTCTTCACTATCATCCTCTATCATTTTGAGAAAGAACTATATAATTAGAGAATTTCCGATGAGGCTTTACAAGAAGTGTGAGAATGGGGAGAAATCTACTTTTAGTTTCCTACATTCACCTACATCCAGATTCCAAGTTTCATAGGTTCCCCAACCAAATTGCCAAGGTGCCCCACTGATAAATGGATTCTATTGGAATTAGTTCAACAATTGTTGGATTATCATCGAGTCCAAAATATGTGTCATAAAGAGGGAATGCATTTCCATGTTTCGATTGGTAGGAACTCTTGCCCAAATATTCACAAGGCAAAAAATGTTGATGCAAAAATGGCCAAGGTAACCCTACAGACCCTTCATTCGCAGACTAATTTTGATTATTGGGGTAAGTTTGGGGAAAAAAGTTGGTCCAATGCCCACATTCCCTAATTGGAAGATATTTGGATTCATTTTTGGGATGAATACATCGTGTGATAAAGGGATTATGAAATATTAACCCTTGACGAGATTCGACAATTTGGTTTGGACGATGTGCCAAAGTACATGCAAGACAATGATGAGGTTTTGGATTCATCATACAAGAATGATAATGTTGCCAATCAACCACTGTCATGGATTGATTGGTATGTGGAAGAATGCAGTAATACAAAGGAGAGGGTGGGACCCATTTTAAAGAGGAATTTCAGTTAGTTAGCCACCTTGGGAATCTCACCCAAAGGGGAAAATCAACCTATAAATATAGGGGCTATACCAGAAATAAGACAACCAACACCCACTAAGGGGGAAAATTTGACTCAAAAGGCTCCTATAATCCCAAAGAAGATTTCATTTGTTGTTGGTGGCTCATCTCTCTCTAAGGCTTCTACTCCCAAGATCACATCTCCTGCAATGCCTGTGACAGAAGTGGTTGAATTCAGTGACTCTCCTAGTATCATCCAAGATCCATCACACCTTCTTCTTCCTCCATTATCACTTCTAATATCAGTTCCTTCCACTTCCACATTCATTTCTTCATTCCCATCTCCTTCTATGGCCCAATTATTCTCATCACTTCCAGTTCTATTAGCTATGGAAAATATTGGGTCACCCATTTCCTCCTCGTTTTCTTTAATACTTCCATTTTCTTCAATCACAACCCCCATCATTATTCTTTCAATTCCTATGGTTTTTCCTACATCCACGGCTTCCATCATTTCTACCTCTGCTCAAATACCAGCTGGTATTTCTAGTGATCTTGCTTTAACCAATGTTTCAGGTATTGGATCTGTAACCCCATCTTCATCAACTCTAGCCATACCAAAATGGTT
The DNA here is from genome assembly GCA_019776745.2 of Taxus chinensis. Taxonomy (NCBI): domain Eukaryota; kingdom Viridiplantae; phylum Streptophyta; class Pinopsida; order Cupressales; family Taxaceae; genus Taxus; species Taxus chinensis. Next base: position 327,145,402 of record CM034147.1, read on the forward strand.
GTTTAGACAAAATCTCAATAAAAATATGAAGGTTCCTCTGGGAGATGTCATATATCTCAACATATTAGAGCATATTTCCAAGAGACAGGCCAAGAGACCAAGAACCGTGTCAAGTCTGATAGTTAACCCATATAGAGAACATGTGATAGAGGTTGCCACCGCTGTTGAGGGGAAAAATAAAGAAACTATCACAGCTGTGGATTACTGGATTTCAAAATTCTCATTGGGGAAGGCTACTCATGAAGGAGCTAAGAAAGATGTGCACACTGCTCTTGGGGCCCTTTTGGAAAAATATTACAAAGATAAGGCCACCAAGGATGAGCTCAAAGCCAAGGTCGAGTAGCTCACTATACTTCTGCGCAAAGTAACCCAACCCACTCCATCCAATGAAGTCTCAACTACTACAAATATGAAAATTTCATCTACAATCGACGATATTTCTTATCATGAGCTTGAGAAGCTAGGCTAGAAAGGGAGATCAGTGAGTGGATGGATGGAGGGAATTCTGTAAAAAGCCAATCCTTTAATCAAGGAAGTAGTTGAGATATAATGATCTGCGGGTTACAAAAACCACCATTTCCAAGATGGATGATGCCTTCTCTGAAGATAATAATAATCTAAATTTAAATTTGGCAACATGGAGTGACATCAGAGAAGAGGATCGCGACTTTCTTCTTTAGGAAGAGGTGATTGATGATGTCTCTAAATTATTTGAATATCAAAAGGCCATGGAATTCTAGTGTCAAGTATTGTAGGATCTAATTAAGAAATTGGAGGAGAAACAAGTGGAGATCACGGATGCCCTAAATGACATCTTAGAGGAGTTTGATATCGCCAATTGTAAATTCTTCAATGAAAATATCGATGCTCTTCCTAAGGATCATATTAAGGGAAATTTCAAATATTTGGTGAAGCGTGACAATGAGGTCACCAAGACTTTCAATAGTGACTCCATTAACTGATTGGTCTTATGTCAAAATTTCATAGGGAGACTAAATAAAGTTACAAATAAACTTCAAAGATTACCAACTAGGATCACAAAAGAGATTGATACAGCAAATGTAGTGAATCACTACGCATGTGGGCCTAGAGATGAAGAAATTTAGGGTATTATCAAGCACTTCATTGAGTACAAACACTGAATGACTATGTGGGAAGAAGGAAAACAAAAACTTGCAGGTGTGGGAGGTGTAGTTGAACCAAGCCAAAGATGAGTGGCCATGAAAGGACAAGTCCAAGCTGTGGATCATTCAAAGTTGTAGGGTTGATTGAGTCAAACCCTTACAAAAAAATTGTTATTTTCATGGGAGCATGTTCCCTTAATATTAATGACATTTCTATTTTTAGTTAAATGTTAGTTAAGTTCCCAGTTGTAATGGCTTAGCCTAAGAACTTATAAATAGTTGATGCTTCCAGTTAGTAGGTATAGATTATTTTTGAGAGGATTTGCTCTTCAAGATCGGAAGAGTGCTTCTGAGATTCTAAGATACCTTTTAATTATATTCAAATTTACACCTTGCTGTTGAAAATCTAATTTATTGTGTTGAATGGTTAATCAATGTTTACTTTGTGAATTTATAATTCCTTAGTGAGAGTGATTATCCTACCTTTATTTTAGAATATTTATTTCATGCTATGAAGGAATAATACTACTATCTTTTATGTCAGCTGTGGAAATCTTATTTTCCTTCTGCATTAATTTTATGTCATTATTATCCCTAGTTGCAGAAATATATGTTTGATATATGCATGTGTAGTTTCTTTATGATGAATTAATTATGTGTCGAATATGATTTTATCTACCCTTATGTATGCTCAAGTTTAACAGAGTAACATCTACATTGGTTTGTGGTATTTTGTGCCCTTTCTAGCTGCGATAGGTGAAGGTGGTTAGTGATGTAAGCATACCTCCCACATTAACCCTTATATATGTTGAACATCCCTTAATTTGGTGCATCACCACTTCTAGTATAGGTTTTATTTCCTTGCAAATATATTTCCCTAATCTCATGAAATACTAGCATAGGACTAGATAACCCTTTTATCTTGCATTAGAAGTAGTGTTGTGTTTATTTAGGAAGAGGAATCCAGCCTTCTCTGGAGATTCACCTCAAGCCCAAGTCCCACAACTTGAGAGGTGATCCCATGTGTCCCAATCACATCAAACGTTCTATTCACATTCTGGCCATTTGGAGGGTGCAGTGATTTGGTGACAACACTAATCATACCCAGTAAGTCGAATTGAGAAGAACAACCTAGACCATTCTTGTCCTTTTACCAGAGAAATTGTAATCGAATCCAATAAACCACTCCACAGATCACACAAGCACAATTAAACTAACCATGCCAAAGGACTGATTGCTCTTGAGGTGATCCATTCTAGTTCAACATCAGACACATTACTATCCAATTTTTAGCTCATCTCAAACAAACATATAAAAGATTCAACAACATCTCAAGTCCAAATAGAATTTTAAACAAGTTTCAAGCACTTTTCCAACAAAGGAAACAGAAACCTAGATCGTATTTACATCCAAAACAATGAATCCAAGTAGAAGCATACATTGAAAATTCAAGCATAGAATAAAAAGATCAAACATCTTATAAAAAACCATTTGTTCCACAAGAGTAGAGTTCTTTTAATGAAGACATTTAGGGAAAAGAAGAACAACTTAATGGGTAGAGCCTATCATGCCTGATAGATCTTCTTCTTGATTTGCAGAAGATTTCCTAGCCCAGCCTCAACAACTTCCGATTTATCCACGTAAATTCAACCTCCTTAACTCTTCCACTTCTGCTTATACTTCCGCAGAGTCCAAAATAGCTCAAGAATGTGAAAATAACAGTTAGATGCAAAATAGAACTTCTGGTTTGAAGAACTGAAAAACTCAATGTAGAGCAAAAACTCAAAATGAACTGAAGATCAAAATAACAATACCAAAACCCACCATGCATTTTCCCTAGGTGTTTTATTCACCAAAAATAAAATCAATTAATGTTAAGGACAACTAGTTCCATCCTATTTCTCCATGCCACCACCATCTATTTTTGGTTATGCCTTAATTCAAATTTTGCATGCAATTTCCATTTGGTGGTGATGCCAACTAGGCATCCACTAAACCCCCAATGCCTCTAATAAAATTGGAAGTCCATAGTAATTAAAACCAAGATCAATTCCATTTAATGCCTTGAAAACCATTGCCACCGACCATGCCAATAGCCAAGTAGTCCATAGGTACCCCTTAGGTTAGCAATAGTTTAGGTTATATTTTTATTAGGTTAGAAATCAACCTTAGTTCCTAGGTAAATCTTATTTACCTTAGGTTGTATTTTATTTAGATAATCATAGCTGTCCCCAACTTAGGTTAGATATACCTTTAGACTAGGGTCACCTTAGTATTTTAGTAATAGGTCCAAGGTCCTTACACACTATTCAGTGTTTTAACATTAACAAGGAGACCCAAGCCTATCTCTCAAAGCTTGTTGCAAAGAAAAGATACCTGAAGAAGGGTCCTTCACAATTTTATAAACAAAACAAAACTCAATCCAGCTTCACCTTTCCATTTTTGAATGCCAAAACAACAAGAAAAAAAGGTAAGAAGAACTGAAGCATACCTTGGATCAATGGAATTGATCCAATGTTTTTTTTTCAACACAAGACAAATATGACAAAAATGATACAAGTTCATAATTTTTTTTTAAAAAAGTTAATTTAAGTTGTCCATAAAGATGAATGGTCTTATTTTCAAGTAAGCAGGAATCACAAAAAAATGAACCTTTTCAACAAATAATGAATTATCCATTGCAAACATGATTTCCAAAAGTCATAAGATTACTCCTTCCTAAAACAAATCACATGTCAACATTTGCAATGCCAAGAGTGGAAGTCATCACAGTAAAATCCATGTCAAAGATGTTACATTTTCACACAATGCAATCACCAGTGATTACACTAATTGTTGATGATTTCCTCCAATTACTGACGATTTTCCTATTTTGGGCCTTTATGCCTACATTGCCTAAAACCATGTCATTTTCACCCTTTGCGCAAGTGTGCCATTTTTTCAAAAGTTTGTATCCCTCAAAATCTTTGACCAAATGAAAATAGTCAAAAATTTGGATTCACGATTTGTCTATGGGAGACAAGCCCTTTGGCCCCCATCACTTGGTTTTCATGTTCGTCAATTTTACCTGGTAAGATTCATATGTCTACATGCATCAAAGCCTTTAGACACCCTTTCGACAGATTCTCCAATACCCCACTTTGTACCCCCTTTGATTGGGACAACCTTTTGAAACAAAACATACTAGTGTTCATTGTATTGCATTACAGTATAATCACCCATACCAACACAACCTTCTCATTGTTTTTATTTAATGATTTTCCAAAAATCACCACACAAATAGGGGAAAATGTATACAATGAAATTATACACTCCCTCATTATCACTATCCCTAAACCTATTCATGATCAAAACAACCCACTCATGATACTCCATGATATTAACTTACCCTTTGGCCCCCTTTAATTAAATTAATCTAATGTTTACACCACAACATCCCTAGGTTTAATTAATTAACTAGTTAAATTAAATTGGTTAATATACCCTCACACATCACCCTCACACCTCACCATGCTAGCTTAGACACCTTCACTAGTTGCAACTAGCTAGTTTGGAAACCCTCTATAAATATTACTTAACCACCTCTAACCTATCTCTAACCACCTCTCCACACTTAACTAGTTATAACCAAGAAAACATTAGAAACCTCCTAAAATGACTTCCATCCTCATCCTAACTAACTTAGTTCAAGTCTCTCTCACTTCACATCCTAACCTCCTTCGCGATCCTCGAAAATCAAGACCAAAATAGTAGGAAAATCACTTCACTTGACATCCTAACTCAAATTTTATGAAATCACTGGAGATTATCCCAATTGTCAGAGATCTATATAAAAATATTTTTTAGCCCCCTTTGAGGAGGATTTTCATATTTTTTAGGGAAATTTTGTTCTGCTACAGGCATTCCAGAGATCAATCACCACAAATATAGCTTCATTGTCATTACACTGCATCAAAATAATCAAATTGATCGTCGTATCACATGTTGTTATCATCAAGCTATCCTCATTCAATTCATCTTCCTATATATTTAATCACTTGCACAAGGTAACTATTTTGTTTTCATTAGTTTCTGTCAATGTTAGCAGGTAATATTGTTCATGTTTTAGTTATGTCATTTATACTTCGAAAATCCTTCAAAATCATAGTTTAATTATGATCTAATCCCTATATTTTTGAAGTCTAATAATAATCACAGTAATCGCTTGCAATTAGCCTTATCGCTGGTGATTCTTGCTAAAAAAAATTCTATCATAAATTTATCATAATTTTCCTAAAAAATTCTTCTTGTCCTTGTTATCTTCTAACATGTTTCCTAGCATGGTGATGTCCTATGGCCTTAGGAGGTGACAATCACCTTATTTCTAGCATTGACTCTTTTCTCATTGTCTTTCACCCTTTATACTTGGAGCAGTATGATTTGCTTCATGATTTAGAATTTTGTGTCATTCAAGTTACACCCTTTAATCATCTTGTTTGCATCAAATTAGTGTATCCGTGAAGCCACAAAGGATTTTTGGGTTACGTACTACGAGATTTGAATAATCCAAGATGACCTCACCTAATTCAAGTACAAGTATGAAGTTGGCTTAGGCATTCCCTAGGATTACCGCACTGCATCTGAGTTCAATACCAATAGTCATATCAACATCTTGGACATCGACACCACTCTTGCATACCTCTATGATACTCAAGAAGAAGTATTTGACCTATTTATAGAGGACTATATATCTGAACCCAAATCCTATTTCACTAAGGAGGAAGACCTAGTTAGTTCCGTAGGATCAAAATTTTCTGAGAACTTGTACATGGATCAAGAATCTAATCTTTAGTTCTAGTCTTATTATTATTCTCTTAGATATGTATCCGCCTAAATAAGTGACATCATCTGGTCATATTTTCCACTTCATCACATTGTAATGCAACATTATTATCAATAAAAGAATTAAATTCATAAGTAGGATAATATCCATTTAAAGGAAGTCTTTGGGCTTCTGGGAAATGTATTTCACAAGACAACCTGAATACTTATTTTAGGAACTCCATCTTATCTAAGTGTTTTTATTTGTAGTCTTACTTATAAGAAAAGGAAGCTTTGTTTACATTCTTCACGGAGTGCAAAAACACCATCACACATCGTGGGTATCCTAGAAACCCCACCATACTGAGGTTGAGTTATGTTCTTACCCCCTTGAGACATCAAGAGAACCCAGGGTTGAAACCATACTCGAAATTGGCTCAATAAACCCTGGATAGTGCACAATCTACACATATATGTGATTCAAATCCTCCTCGCTAATGGGCTCCATATAGGTTGTAATCCTTGTACCATCTACAGGAATCAATGCACGCCCATCCAAATTGTCAAAAATAATATAGCGCTTATTAAAGCGCAAGTCTGCATTTTTTTCATAACACTATGGATGACCAAGTAATGCATGAAAGTTATCCCCCTCTACCAATTCAATCACTTTAAAGTCACCCTTGACTTTTTACCATTGTATAGCGATGTCATCCTTCAAAACTCCAATGGGCATTAGCTTGGTCTTATTTTCCATATACAACACACTAGAATAAGGTTGAGGTGGTGGACTCCCAATTCCATTCCATGCATCCAAGGTAAGAATGTTTACCTTTGCACCAGTTTCAATCAGGATGGTGTTTACCAATCATCTATCAATAACTACATCTAATGTGATCTCCTTATTATATTCATGTTTCTAAGGTGGCATATTAACATGGAGTATTTGTCACTCCCTTTCAATACCCATATGCAAAACCTTCTCCCATAACCATTCGCCTAGTAGGGATATGATGTTTTATTGTCTCAACATCTGACATAAGTCCTTGAGTTCATCAATGTATTTTTTAGGTACCTTTGTATGTTGCATGCACTCCATATCCCATGTTTTCTCTATTAATAATTGTATCTCCTCCTGTAACTCTCTAATCAAAATTGTATTTTCCTCAAACACTTCCTTTTATTTCCCTACATCTAGATATTTAGTAGGTTAAAAAAAACTTCTCATTAGATGAGTTGTTTAGTATGCACCTCCTCTCATGCACATGAATCTTCAGTGCATGTGGTAACAATTAAAGGTTCGTTATTTATGAAGGCTAGTTACTTTAGCTTTGACTACCATTTTATGGTGCACTCAACGTGTATCATCACCACACATATCTCCTTTTTATTCTTGCACATGTGTGCATATAAATCTAGGCATTATTCTACTTTGTGCCCTTTTCTATAGTATGTGAAAGACATGTTCTTGGGGCACTCATAATGATAGTGATCAGGTGATCTGTAAGTGTAGCAAGTACCTCAAATGAACCTAGCTCCATAACCATCTCAACCTCTATCATGATATCATCCCTTATAGCCTCCATTTCCATTTTGTTTAGCTCCACTATTTTTCCCTTCAAGTGATTTTGAACTCCCCTTTGTGCTAGCTTAACGCAACCCTAATTCAATAGCCTCATGGATTTGACCAATCAGATAACAATCAATTGGATCATGTTTATGCATGTCATCTATCTTACAGTACAGTGGTACATTCTTATGTGTAGCACACTAGAAGAGTGGGTAATTTTTGACATCATGGTCCTTATGGCATATCTCACAAGATTTTAGTAGAGTGTGCACATTCCTACATAGACAACTATTATTCATATGTCCCTCCACTTCATAATCTCTACACCAATTATGACTTCAAGTGTCATGCACTGAGCTAGCAGATAAATTTCCCAATTGCGTGGCTATATATGCAATTTGTTCTTCAAGGAATGGGGTCACTCTAAAATCCACACTACTAACCACCTCTGTGTGTAATGATTCTTCTAGTTTTTCACGTGGATCTATGAACATCTTATGCAATATCATCATCCTAAAATGTGTAACTAGCCCACCTTCACACTATTGTGCATGTTGACTTTGGCGGATATCATAAGAGAGCTATGACAAAAATATTTTTAACCTTGCATAGTATTCTTATAAAATTTCAGAGAGTCCTTGCTTGATGTATTTAAATGTGTTAATTATCTGTTATTCAAACTTGGGAATGTAAAAATCGACATAGAAGGTGAGATGTAAGGTGTCATAATCCACTGTCATCTAATGTGGAACATAATTCTTAAACCAGATATTTGTGTGACTTTGCAATGTATTTGAAAACTGAATGGACTTCCTATATAATGTGGTGATTCCATTGGCTCTTTATAATAGTTCACATTTGTGTACATGCTCTACTACACCTTCCACTCCTCTATACTTAGGAAAATGGAGTGACATCTCATAGAAAATTTATGGTTGTTGTGGTGGTAAGTTTCCTTGTCCTAGATTGATTTTTCTTGGGGGAGGATTAGATCTTGACCTCGAACCTTCACTAGGATTTCGTCCACTTAGGAGATAACTAGAGCCTCCCAAGCCCCTATAGCTGGAATGCGTTGCGGACCTATGGAATATTTTTTTGGCGTGCTTATGGTAGAACTAAACTGTACATCAACACTTTTTCCTTATATCCCACTTATGAGACTAATTCTAGAGAGTAATGCACTGACACTTTGTCTTGATGATGCCCCAATAGGAATCAAATCCTATTGTGCAGCACTAGCCGCTGTCATGTGCACTACTTTTATTTGTTATGCCTCTTGAGTTGATAGGAGTACATATCTACCTATATCTCTGTCCCAAGATATAGATCCCCAATTTACTTATCATTCTTCATCACTATGATGATCCTCTATATGAAATTTTGAATCTTTAGTATCAAGCACAAAAGCTAAGAGTATGGAGTGGTCTAGATGCATGCCAACATTTTCAAACTCTTCATTAGACTTACATTCACCATATGCTAAGAAGTTCCTTCTATATGCTTTCAAAATATCATAGGGAAATAGTTCGACAAACCCTTTCTTATTGAAAGGTTCCCAACACTTCCACTCAACCCTATTCCTCTATTTTCAAGTTCCTATTCAATAACCATTTCTCATGCATCAATGCATTTTTGTAGTCTTTCTTCTCTATCCACTAGTTCCATCTAGCCTTATGTTATCCTTCCCGATCCTTTTCCTTATCCTTGTGCATAGTGGGGTTTTATCCAACCATCAATAAGTTCTCAAGTCCCAGTTCAACCATCAATATTTTGATAGAAAGTGGAAGTGCACGTAAATATGGTCCTTTCGTCTCACTAAGAAACTTGAACTAAACTTCCTTCAGGTATGAATACTTAGAGATCACGTATTCTAAAGTGTAATTCCTCAAGACATCTTCCCACTAATGATATACTATGTGTGTCCCTGACACATCCAAGTAAAATAATGCTTGATACACATTCTAATTTTAGATCTACTTTTTTTTATTCTAATTCCTATTTTTTACGCATTTATTGCTAACCACTCATATAATTCCCATGGAAAGAAGATGAATAATATCTCATAAAGCTCATCATACAAGTTATATTTGACCCATTTACATGGATTGAAATTAATATTGGAGTTATATCTATGTGTAAAATCCTCTTCAGATTTGTGTATCCAACGTTCAATGTTCTTCAAGGATAACCAAAATGTAATGTGTGCGCCACATATTGAGAGTTGAAGTGAAAGAAGATCCCGACAATGGAACCAAAATGTCATGATGAATTCTAGTTTTAACACAACATTGTCATGAACACTGGAACATCACTTAGGCAAGGCCTAATTTATCACCTAAAGTACACATAACTCTACCAGGTCCCTCCTTGTGTTTGACTACCAAGATGTATTTCCTACATTCAAGGCTAACATAACATGAAAATATGCCAAATGAATAATATGAACTACTATGACATGCATAAATATAATTGATTATTAACCAAAATGAGATTCATAGTCATTATGGTCATGATGTATTACATAGATTACATCAACTAATGACATGGCTGTTTAGACACTCATCCATAGACTCATGCGTAAAGAAGGACTCAAACACGAATTGACCTCTATTCAAAATGACTTAATATATGGATAATTACAAGTATATATAGGGTGGGAACTTGTCTTTCACCAATTGAATCTAGAAATAGACCACTCCTATATATGGATTGTATGTTTTTCTAACTCAAGCTTTCTTGTAAATAGACTAAGCCATCAGTTCTCCATAAGCGATGAGCTTTATTTCTATAATCTCCATCTTTATCATATGCACTATAAATATCTTATACTTTAATCCTTCATGAATTCTTCATGTCTATTATTATCCCTACATGTTCTTTATCTTATTTTATCCATATTTTTTCTTATTTCTATCTTGCCTTGACATTCACGTCAACCTGTGCTTTTTCCTATTTTTATTCTACCTTGGAAATCTGACTAACTCCTCACTTTGTTGTTCTTATGTGCAAGCCTTTATGTGTACTTATTCATACCTCCACATGTCCCTTTGTACACTTGTTTTAACCTTTGTAAATATTGTGTTCCTAGCTCCACGTGCATCCTTTGACCTTCACACATATCTTATACTTAGACATTTTCTCATCCCAACATTAAATTTTTTTATGATTAGATAAGATTCACCTATAGCCTTAAATTATTTGATATTCCATTTGATAGTAACTTTTAAACTAGCAATGAGGGCTTCATACTTGGAAATATTATTTATGCAAGGAAACCCAGTTATGAAATATTATGGGAAAAGATCACCAATAGGGGTAACATGGATAAATCCTACCCATGAGCCATGAAATGCGAATGACCCATTGAAGTATGTTTTCTAGGTAGAATATTATTCAATATATAACATAGATGCATCCAGAAAATCCAAACCCAATTTCTCAGTACCTGGTAATGGTGCTTATACCAATTGATTACAAGAAATTTTCCTTTCACTACTTTTTGATTAACATAATCGATGTCAAACTCACTGAGTAATATCATCTAGTTGGTCATCTTCTCAGTACGAATGGGTTTGGATAAGAGATATTTAAGCGGGTCAAATTTTGAGATAAGCTTGATTTTGTTATTAAATAAGTAATGGTGAAGTTTTTGGAAAATGAAGATGAGAAACAAACATGATTTTTCAATATGTGGATAATTTATCTCATAAGATATTAAGGTGTGGCTAAAATAATATATGTATCTTTCTCTCTTTTTTCATCATATTGTGTTAAGAGCGTGCTTATAATAAATTGGGTAGTGGAAATATACAACACAAAGGGTTCACCTAGGGTAGGTGATTGGATTTTCCAAGTATTGTTTCAATTTAGCAAAGTCTTGTTGGAATTCAAGACCCCATTGAAAATCAACATCCTTTTTTAGGAGATGAGTGAAAGAATGATATTTATCTACAATTTGGGATATGAATATGCGAATTGATTAAATTTTACCTTATAATATATGAAGCGTCTTAAGGTTTTTGGGAGGAGGGATCTCAGTAATAGTGGTCACCTTTTCCATATCCACTTCAATTCCTATTCTAGACACAATCAAGCCTTATATTTTTCCTGAAATAACACCGACCACACACTTATTTGGTTTTAATACGACCTTATAATCTTGTATTTTATCAAAGATATGATGAAATAATTTCAGGTTTTATGTTATGATTTTGGACTTGGTAAGGATATCATCTATGTAATCCTATAATATATCATGTAATATATCATGAAATATAACAATTATAATGCATTGATATTTGGCACCTGCATTCTTAATACCATAAGGCATGACCTAATAATAAAACATACCCCAAAGAGTAGTAAAATTAGTTTTATGTTGATCCTCTTCAGATATTTTGATTTGGTTATAGAAATAAAATTCATCCATGAGGGATAACATTTTGTGACATGTATAAGTGAAAATCATGTCAATATAAGGAAGAGGAAAATCATCTTTAGGGCATGCCTTATTTATATCCTTGAATTCTATGTAGATCTTGATTCCAATTGGTTTTTTGTGAATGGGAATGATATTTTAGATCCAATCTGAAGAATGAGTGGGTCTAATAAATCCTACTGTCATCAATTTCTCAATATATTATTTGACCAAGAGACCTACATGTGGATACATCTTAAGAATTTTATATTTGATAAGCTTAGTTGAGTCAGGGAAAAATAGGTTGTGCACAGCTAAAGAAGGGTCTAAACATGGTATATCTACATTGGACCAAAAAAATACATCAACGACCTCTCTAAGGATCATAGTAAATTTATTTTGTTCATGTGGAGTAAGAGGATCCCTAACTTGAAAATATTAGGCTATTCCTTTGTGCCAATGTTAACACAATAGTTTCTTTAACCATTAACTTATAACCATCCATATGCATAGGATCAAGATGGAGATTGAGCTCTTGACCTATTAATGTCTCAATGATATTTTTACTAATAGAATGATCACTTATATAATCAATTTTTGATTTTTTACATTGATTATCTGCAACTACCTCAAAGAGGTTTTCACTATGGGACTTGGATTTATATTTTTAGGTTGTTTAGAAGATATTTTGGCCTCTTTTTATTTTTTCTAACCATAGAAATCATCCTCCTCCCCGAAATACATGTATGCATCGAGGTTAATGGTGAATCCTTTCTTATGATCCTTGGGATATCATCATGTAGCCCCATGAAATATCCTATTGCTTATTTATTTTGAAATAAATCAATCGATATATTTCATTGTTGGTCCCAATAAATAAGGTATGGGTGTAAAATATATAGTTCATTCATGGAGGGGGATAGGGTTAAAATGGAAATACCCAAAAATAGGTTTGTTGAGGCAAGGTTTTCTTAGAGACTATAAAGGGACCCTAGGTCAGTGTTATAATTAGGAGATCTATCTTCACATTCAGAAGAGATGACATAAACATATGTAGGTGGTATCCATAAGGCTCAATACCAATGTTGTATCTATCCATCTTTTCATGTTTCAGAAGAGGTTCCCGCACACCCTGTTCATGTATTCCACACCAACATCCTTTGTATCCAATGATATACATAATATTTTGAATTGTAAACTAACATTGTCCTAGTGTATCAATGGTTTTTAAAAATTGATATTAATTAAAATTCTCAAATTCCTAATTTAAATGAATTTATAAATTGATTAAAACTGATTTAGAACTGATTCAGAGTGATAAGAAACTCAAAATATCAATTCCATGGTTAAAATCTTTCAAATTATCATTTTATGATTTTTCATAATTTTCCTTAGCTTATTTTTAATTCATCCAAAACTGAATAATTCATCCAAAACTAAATTAAAATACTGATAAAAAACAATTCTGAAAGGAACAATGACAAATATATTGATAATAAATTTTTCCAATTTGGCTACGTCTTTGGGTTAACTTAAATGACGAACCGATCCATTTTTAAATGTATTACAATTACATTATGAAAGCTCACAACATGAAATGAATTTGAACCTGTGATGAAATTTCTCAACTGTAGACAAAAAATCATGCACATTACACTATTTTACTATGACATTAAGTATAATGTTATATGCATGGATCTTAAGTGAGAAAAGTATTCACTGGTGATACACTCCCTTGTCCATCCACTTGCTTTGATTGTTTCTATTATATTTCTCGCTCTCATCTTTTATTTTTATACCCATTTTTTTCAAGTCACAGGGATCCCTGACTCTCTATATTTTCACATCTATCATTTTCATCCCAAGACACCAATGCCCATTCTAGACACTAGCTCCCAGGCACTCCTTCTTGTTCTTGTTTACATTTTTGACATTTATGGTTTTCTTTTTTTAGTTTTCTTATCCTTATCCTAAGCTCATATTCAAAATTTCATGTCACTCATATCAAAATTTAAACAAGATATCCATATATATACACAACATACACACTATTAATTTGGATGGAAATTTTAATGGGAAAAATCATCTACATACTATTGTTTGGGTGTGGAGCCTATTTTAGGTCTTCTTGGATCAATGTTGAGGTTTTGGAGCTCGAACGGTTAAGTTTGGAGACTTCATGAGCATTCTGTAGTCGTTTGTTGCGATGTTGTTGTGTAGTTGCTGCAATGTTGTTGTTAACATGTTGTTAATTGGCTATTAATGTTGGGATAGTTTTTCCAACTGTGGGAAGTTGAAATATCGTGACTTTAAAACTTCTAGGGTCAGCTTTAGGACTTCTTTAAAGGATTTTAATCCTATAAATAGAGGTGTTAGGCTATCTTGAAGATATCTTTAGTGTTCAAGAGGTCTTGAGTCTTAATGATCAAGAGGTGATCAAGAGTGATCAAGGTTAAGCAATTGGGTGTCAATTGTGGTTTAGATGTGGTTTAGCATCTTTGGAACTATGTTGTGAGTTCATAACTGAGAGAAGACTATGAGAGTTGTTTTACTCTTTTTGATAACAAAATCTGAGCAAGTTCTTGGTGGATGTAGCCCACATTGGGTGAACCATGTTAAATCTTGTCTTGTCTTCTTTTGTGCATTATTCATTTATGTTGTTATATTTCTGCAAGTATAATTCTGCTATATAGTTTCCTACTACTGTGGTTTGAGGAATTGTTTCTGCATATTTTTTCTCTAATTCCTAACAACTATCACTGCCATAAAAGGGACTACATTTTTGGGTTGTATACACTGCATAGGAAGGGGAATTTCTGAATTCCATATCACACATTTTCATATTATCTAGCTATATCCTACTATCTTGGCTTCATTGGAGTGAGGGAAACCTAATGAAACTATTTCACACACAAGCATAAATAACTACATGGATTCATGAATATAGTGTGGCACTCGGTCATAAGTTCACTCGGCAAGTGACTGTCGGGGTCAGTATGACTTCACATTTTACATATTTCATTTGAATTTGACGTGTTTATGAGCTTATGCATATAGATAGGGTTTTTCTTGAAGGTTATATGTACCCTTAGAAATTGAAGAGAGAGTAGCAGGTGATAAACAAAAATTAGTAGAAAAACCATAGTGACACAAGAAAAAGTATATTCTAGACTTCTACGTAGTCACTGGTTCCCAGGAATAGTCACTAGCACCCCAGGTACCCTTGTCCAACACGAGGCACCCATGTCCAACATCATTCTCAGGTCCTAGAATTTACAGTGAGCATTTATGACACTATTTCAATCTATTTCAACACTTTACACTTCCCCAACCAATTCTAGATTGCACAAGACCCAACTAAGTGATCCATCTCTCTCATTTACTTACATTTTTACATTGCTTGAGTGTTTATAATTTGTGTATTTACTATGTTTTATCATATCAATTACTCTACCATAATATTTAAATTTTTTTTATTAAATCATGAACCCAATCTTCTTTGAACTCCTTTCCCTAGGATCCCAAAAACCCTCATGGCCAAGAAGATGTCCTCATCCCCTAAGCATCATATTCTAGATACATGCTTGAAATCTATTTTTGATGAAGTTTTTATAGAATCTAAATTTGATGACCTCTACAACAATCCTCACTGTGTTTCTGACATCCTCTAAAAGCCTCTTGCTTTACAAGATACCATTCATGTTGGTGTTGACACCCCTAACATTCACATAATATCCCCTAAAAAAATCCTTGCTTCATGTTCTCCCTCATCTTCCATAGTCCCTCATGTTGTTGCACCTTCTTCTCCTCATCTTACAATACATTATAGTATTAATGTAAATGCTTTTATTGATCATATTATTTCTTGTGATAATATGAATACCAATAATTCTATTTCTAATGTTGAAAATTTACATCTGCATGATGTTGTTTCTATTAATATTCAAGACGAATCTAAAGCTATATCTCCTACTATTTATGTTTATGAAAATGGTTCCAATTATTGCAATGATAAATCTTATATTAGTATGCCTACCACTTATTTGTATGCTAATGATAGTCTTGATGAAATAATTGCTTATGAAAATATGACTGATAGTGATGACGATTATGCTTCTGATCATGAAAATGTTAGTGATGATACTACTTCTCTTAAGACTGTTGAATGTTACTTTACTACTCCTCTTTCTTCTACATCCAGTGTTGTGGCTCATGATGGTTCTAGTCCTACCATTAGGAAACCTCCTATCATATCTCATGAGCCTACATCTAGCATTCACATAGAATCTCCATGTTCCTCTTCTCCTCACCCATATCCTTCTCCTCCTTACACATCCACTGCTCCTTCTCATGTTATCATGATCACTCATAATGGAAAGATCTTGCCATTAACTATGCCTCTCACCTCACAAACCATTCCTTCACATGATATTCTCTCCCTCATGCATGTCATTAGCACTTTACAATCTCAATTTCATGCACTCACACTCGAAATTAAAGCCTCTTATGCTTCTATTGACCATAAATATCTGCATGGAAATCCCATCCCTAAAAATATTCAAAAGTCCACCTTCCCAAAAGACTTTATCATGCCTATTTTATCTTGTTTTTATGGTACTAGAAATCCTTATTTACATCTTAAGCATTATAATTTAGGCATGCCTACTTATTCCAATGATCGCTTGTTACTTAAATAATTTCTTCATAGTCTTGTTGATAAGGCTCTCCAATGGTATACTCATTTTCCTTATGGATCCATCAATACTTATTTTATGATATGGAGGATTCTTTTCTTAGGAAATTTATTTCTAAAAATTGTCCTAAAGTTACATATGAACGATTTCCTTCTTTGCATCAAGGAAAGAATGAACCTATTGTAGATTACATTTTACGATTAAATTCTTGCATGCATAAGTTATTATTTCATCCCATTGATTTAGAAAATAAATTTATCTTTTTTCATGGTTTGGTTCCTACATTGAAAGAAAAACTATTATATGATAGATGTGAATCTTTTACTCTCTTATGTTATAAAGCCATTGATTTAGTACGTGATTTAATTGATGCACACATTATATCACACCCTTCTACTTATTCACACTATTGCATTGTCTACTCCTACTACCCCTCCTATGCCTTATAAATATTCCCCTCTTTTGTCTATTGACCCTCCTACACATTCTACATATCCATCTCCACGTAAGTGTCTTCCTTCCCCTCCACTGTGTCAGAATTCACCTATGTCTTCTTCATCTCCCACTCGTGAACCATTGAAATTATCATTTAATTCCAAACCAAAAAATTTTCTACGCACATTACTTGATAAGAATCTCATCTGCTTACTTGTACTAAACATCATCCACCTCACCGCTTACAACATCAGCATGAATTCCCTTTTTGTAACTTTCACTGCATTAATGACCATCATGATAATGATTGTTATGATCTTCGTGATTGATTACAATAGTTAGAAGACAAAGGTTTCATTGGTTTCTACTCTATCTCTCTCTCTCTCTCTCTCTCTCTCTCTCTCTCTCACACACACACACACACACACACACACACACACACACACACACATTACCCATAAGTGAGCTTCCCCCACTGTTCACTTGTCTCCTTCACCTCAATCCAAAGTAGTCATTTTCCCATATCATAATGTCATTATCCATGCATATCCTCCATCTAATCCACATATGGTTACCTTCTCTCATTCCTCTCACATTTATATAGTTACTCATTGGCTTCCTAAGCCCCTTTCTTCTGTGCTTCCTCTCACCACACCTTCTATTCTTGGTCCCATGCCATCTAGCATCTAATTTGGCACTTACTTGACTACCGTTTTTGCTTCAATTATTCCATTTATGCCTTCTAGGCCTCTTAATGTTTAGTAGATGACATCTATTTCATTACCATATGACACACTCTTGTAGTATAGTTCATACTTGACTGTTGAGGGAATACTACATCATTGAACCTCCCATTCCATACTTTTGGTTCTACATTTCATTACATATCTTCTATAGCCACTCCTTGCACATGAAAAACCCATTTCCCAATGATGCACTCTTGTTCTTTGGTTCATTCTTGGCTTCTGAGGGGAATTTATAAATGAACCTCATTCTCACATTGGGGGGAAATCATTCTTCTTCCCCCCTTCATTCTCATCACACACACTTATGCAAAAAAAATTTATATCTTCTCATTATACAATACATTGTTCTTTTAATCTTATATCTTCTCTAAGTCACTTTTCAAATTTAATTATCTATCACATTACACCACATACATTAATTTCTATCTCTCATATGATCTACCACTCATTATCGCATACATTATTTATCTAGTTTTCTACTTTGCTAATATTTCCACATAATACTACATTCCATCATTCATACATAAAAAACATCCATTTTGAAAATACACATAAAATTTATCAATTGTCACAATGCAAATCAACAATCAATGCAACATCAACATCCATATATATATATATATATATATATATATATATATATATGTATATATATATATATATGTATGTATGTATGTATGTATGTATATATCACCAGAAATCATAAGTTTCAAAATACAATCGTTGGGGGAAAGCCCCCATGCCTCAATCTACCATATAAAATACATCATACATCCTACATCATCATCACTATCACTATCTACAATCTCAGGATCTCTTGAACTAGATTCTTCACTACTCACTCTATGCCATCTATCTCAGCCTATATGCCTCTCTAGCTGATTCCGTAACATAGCTAGCTCTAGAGTCTACTCCACATATAAACATGAAAAAATATCCTGATCTATGCCTCCTCCACTTATGACCTCTCTCTCTCGCTTTGCCTCACCACGAGCCGCATCACAGTAGCTCAATAACATGGTACATGTGGTTATTACTATAGCCACTAGCTCAAACAAATGGGCATGCTCACCCATAATAAAATCAAACTGTTCTAACATACCACTTCCCATGAGCACATCTTTGGGTATGTTGTGAGTCAACATGTGGATAGAGGTGTCCACAATCAGTGGCCAATAATCATTATCTACAATCCCACAACCAACATTAGGTATTACACATTTTTATACAAATACATTATATTAATCAAGAAACACTAAACAAATAACATACAAACAATACTTATGCTCCTTCGTATCGCTGCCACATCATCTAAATTAGGGGTAGGTTACTGACCATTTTATCCTCCAACTTTCATTCCACCAGTCACATCCACTACCACTGGAAATAAAAACACCCATCAGTGTGTTTTTTTCCACTCACTGTAAGCCTAGGTACACCCTGCATCATTAACCCATATTGGTTCTATAGCCAAATCTACCTCATGTGGATCAGGATACACTAGCTATGATCCTGTTGGACCCAGCCTCACGCCTGCTTGTCTAACTGCTCTAGTAGATATCAACTATATATGGATTCAGGGGCACATCCTTAGCCATGCAAAACTGCCTTGATACTCACTCACCTTGGAATAACTTTTTCACCCATGATAATTAATCCTCTAGCCACATGGTGCACTGAATGTACCGCAGATCCACACCATCCTCCACCCAACCTCCATAATCTTTATATTGCCTCCATATAATGGCCCCATGAACCATCTAATCTAGCATCGACCTATAGGTGTTCATTTCCATTTTCCTACTATGGGTACCCACCCACCTCACTACAAATATCTTGGGTCTAGCTCAATTAGCTCATGGCCCACTCAATGGCCTCAATATTTTTATATGTTCATAGGCCCATACATGTAACAAATTCATGGCTTCTAGTCCCACCCCATGATCCTTCTAAGTGAATCTATACAAATATCTATACAGGTGGGCCAATACACACCATGCCCATGCATATCTAATCCCATGATCCTCTACCTTATGATAAATATCATGTATATTATACGATATCCCCACTCCACCACCCTCCACTACCATCGATGAAGCTATAATCACTGTAGTAAAATTCTATAACCATGGAATGTCATTTATCAATATCACATGTAAACTAATATGAGTCTCTTCCTATACTCATGTTCCTGTCAAATATGGCCTCGCTACCCTCATCTGACTCTGGGCATCCACTATAATCATCATTTTTACTCTCTCCCCTATAATGGGTAACCATAATATTCAGTACACATCCTCTAAGGTCACCATCATCTCACCAGTATGCAACTAGAATGTACACGTATTTTGTACCATCTGCATGGTCTAATATATCCCAACCAAAAGTAATCAAAGTACTCAAATGGAAGCCTGACCTAAAACTCTCTCAAGTGTATACCCCTCTGCACAACACATACAACAACAAAATTATCCTATTATCACATCATACATACTTTCAAAATCATTTATAATAGCATCAAACTGATCAAAATTTCAAAATACAGTGCTAAAACCCTACCCTAGGACACCAGTGCCTAAGAGCAGGTCACGAGCTCCCCAACATAGGTCACCAACACCTAGAACTAGGCATGGATGTCCCATGGGAAAAAGCACCCTGTTCACCTCCATCCAAGTCAGAAACGATGGAAAATACATAAACACAAATTTTACAAAAATTGACAACAACGGGCATATTCGACAATATTTTCCAAAAATAATCATACTTACCAACTCATTGCTCATCTATGAATCCAGAATTGCCACTAATCTCTCGAATCTATTCAAAATCATTGCTCTAACATGTGGCATCCTCATGACTCATATCTCTAAATTTTACTTGATCATGGTACAAATGAAAATATTATTCCCTTTTCACTATTTCTATATATACTAACTCATATTCACCCTATACTATAGTCATTATTTGCACCCAATTTTACAACTAATACACATTGCATAATTTTTCTCATATCTTGATCCTTGTAGCTCCATTTTTCTCGCCGTTTGGGTCATACAGATTGTATTTTCCTCTAGCACTACACCATATAAATTGCAACATCTCATATTCATATATGGAATATGTACCAATTCATTTATACTCATACTTTGGAAACACCATCTCATACTATTTCACATTCACTCTTATAATCATCTTATACGTCTTTATTTTGGATCACTACTCATTTCTCTACCCCTCACCCTTTCACCAAAAGGAGGGCATACAATTGGGATCATCTTATAATTCCTCTCAAGATACAATACAATCAATCTACACTTTTAGCATATTACTGTCATACTTACTCTTATCTCATTTAAACAAAGGAACAATCATTCTATATAACAATCAAATACTTTGTACTATTCCAATTCTATTCCCCTAAATGACCTAATCTGGGCGTGAATAAAAAATCTCTCCATGAATAATCTACTAAGTACATACTATTTTGAGAAAAATATTCTATCAATCAATCAGTACATTAAGAACATTTATTATCTCTCCCAGATGACCTAACTTGGGAGTTTCGTTGTATTATTATCACTTCCATATGACCTAACTTGGAATTCATCCAACACTATTCAAATTAGAACACCCATTACTATAGGATTGCAGGTAATGAGACATTATTTCCTTTCCTATATTGCTCTTATGTTTGTTATTCTAATTGGAACTAAATCGGAACTAAATTTGGTCTTTATCTATCTATAGTGGTTAGAACTTTTGAGGATGCAATCATGGATAGAGAGTAAAACTAGACATATCTCCCCAACACACTTCCTCTAATGGAAATATGCCTAAATCCTCCCATTTATAAAAAATCAGGTTGGGAATTGATCACTCCCTACCTCTTCAATCTCTTTTGGAAATAATTTAAAATCTCTAAAATATCCAAATAATTTCAACCATTTTTCCAAGTTATCGTTATGATGGTTCTTTATCTCCACTTACGCCACATGGATCAAAATTTTGATCCATGGTTCACCACACTCCAAGTTCTTACATTCTACGCACACTTTACAACATGGCTGCTCCAGAATTTTTGTAGGTATGTTCCTTACTTCCTTTACACTAGTTGAATTTCATTCAAATAACATAAAGGGGGGAATGTAGACACAAAATCACACACATACTACTATTCTACTATACCATCAAGTATGTTGTTATATGCATGGATCTTAAATGAGAAAAGTATTCATTGGTGACACGCTTCCTTGTCCATCCACTTGTTTTGATTGTTTCTATTGTCTTTGTTGTTGACATCTATCATTTCCATACCTAGTTATGGTCAAGTCACAAGGATCCTCATCTGTCTGTATTTTCACATATATTATCATTTATCCCAGGGCATAAGTGCACATTCTTTACACTAACACCCAGGCACTCCTGTCCATTCTGAGCTCTCATGTCCTCTTTTTTCTTGTTTACATTTTTTACATTTATGCTTGGAATTTTTAGTTTTTTTATCCTTATTCCGAGCTTATATTCAGCATTTCATATCACTAGTGTCAAAATTCAAACAAGAGATCCATATATATACACAACATACACACTATTATTCTAGCTGACAATTATAAGGGGAAATCTCATTGACATACTATCACTACCATCAAAGGGACTACAATTTTTGGTTGCATACACTACATAGGAAGGGGAAGTTATGAATTCCATATCACACATTTGCATTTTATCTAGTTATAAATTTATATCTTGGAATCATTGGCATGAGGGAAACCTAAGGAAACTATTTCACACATCACAAAGAACTACATGGAGCTTGCAATCTAGCGCAATGCTCTGTCATACGTTCACTCACCGGGTGACCACCAGGGTCATTACGACTTCACATTATACATATTTCATTCCAATTTGATGTGTTTATAATATTTTCCAGGTAGCTAGGGTTTTTCTTGTAGGTTACATGTACCCTTGGTGATCGAAGAGTGAGTATCAGGGAATCAGCCAAAAGTAGCAATGAAACCCTAGTGATACAGGAAAAAGTAGATTCCAAGATTCTACACAGTTACAAGTGCCCAGGAACAACCACCAGCACCCCAAGCTCCTTTTTCTAGCACTAGGAAATCGTGGCCAACATCATTCTCAGATCCCATAATTTACAGGGAGTAGTTGTGACACTGTTTCATTATGGTTCAATATTTTACACTACCCAGAATAGTTCCATATTACACAGGACCTAGCTAAGTCATCCATCTCTCTCATTTATATACATTATTTCATAGCTTGAGTGTTTATCATTTGTATATTTACTATATTTTATCATACCAATTACTTTACAATAATATTTAATTACATTTTTACTAAATCATCAATAGACCTTCGAAGAATTATGAATTCAATTAGTAATGTCCCCCACCTTCCTGTGACACTTGTACGATCCATTTCCCCATGTTATACATCAAAAGTGGAAGAAATATGCTTCAAAATGATTTTAAAAAATACTAATTAGGAAAATTCAAGGCTTATACTTATCATCTGGGAATTCTACACATTTCTCTAGTTAAACAAAAATCTTGAAAATGCCTTTAAGTGTGCCAAAAACAACCAAATGTACAAACTACCATTATTGGGCTATACACAGACTCTGGCCAAACTGTGTCCAAAGACCAAAATGCATCTTTTATATTGTTTACAAAGTATATGATGGTTGGTAAGGAACCTTATATTTTTACATGAGGTGTGCGGTTTTAATCCCACCTTAGGTGCCCTCATCCCTTTCAATGTGTATTGACTTCCTCATTAATCACCTTTATCCCATATGGTCCACGAGAGGGTAAACAAGGTTTTTAAAAAGTAATTTTGTGGCATATTAACATTGGCCAGTAGACCACTTTTGTTGGCCAATTATTGGTGCATGGGGTTGAGTGGATAATGCTAAGGCTATATTTTGTGCGATATGGCTGATTTTTAGATGCCTTGTGGCTTAGTGTGTTGGTATGTGGGTCATGGAAAGTACCAAATGCACTTAGGATAGAACATGGATATTGTGTGGTAAGGCAATGTGAAAATTCTCCAAATATAACAAATCACCCATACTTATATTCTTCCACGTGTCAGCAAATACATGACATATTATGGCATAAAAAACTATAATGTAATTAGGAAAATTAAAACTACACTACCATAGCATGGTAGTTGGGTCCCCTTCCAAAACAAGCATGTACCTCACTATTGAAAATCAAACTTTTACATGCCTATTAAAGAATAAAGGGTTAGGCCATTAACATCCATGATCACATTTTTTCCTCAATCAAGTTTGAATTATGTAAATAGACTTTATGCATGAGTTAGAGTACTATAGACCTATATTTCCATGTTGACCAAGTTCGACCATGAACTTTAACCAACGGTATCGTGAGAATATAATTTTTGATTCATGTGTTCCATTAGGCATTGGAAATCTATCAGAGGTTTCTTCTATACTATGATCATTTAGGGATAAATAGGGAATTCCTGGCCACCCAAAATATCCTCTGGATCATCTTGTTAGGGATAACATATTCCAGAGATTGATAGAAAGAGGTCATCTTCTCATAAGTTGATTGGGATGTATAGGTTTGATCCATATGTTCATCTACCAGAAGACCACTAGGGATGAACTTGTCAATATTGTAAGGCTCCTGAGTTCTTTACAACCAAAATTTAGGCCTACCACATGTTTTGGGTGACAAGGGAAGGCTGGATACAAGGAGGGCTTGTTAGAGGTTGTATTCCCTACAAAAGGTATGAAGGATTTTCAATTTGTATTCCCATGTATAAAAGGGGGATATGGAGGTAGAAGCACCGTAGACATGAGGGAATGACATGAATCCATGGGAAAATAAGGAGATATTTATAAGGAAGTTTCAAGTCAATGACATGGAATCTTATTTTGTGCGTGATAGGAAAAAGTTCTAGAGGTAAAGTGATTGTTCCTGTTGACTATCATTCTATATTGTCATAATCCTCAATAGTGATCACATTAGGATCTAGTTTTGCATATGTATTTTCCAATTTCTTAATAATATTTATATTACATATGTTAATACTGGATCCATTTTCCAAAAACACCTTTTTAACATTTTTACAGGTAATTATCACTTCAATATATAAGGGGATATTGTGCATATAACTATCCATTAGAATCTCATTTTGGCTAAAAATGATTTGGTCTGATGGGTTGATCTGCACAACCAAGGCTTAAAATCATGAAGTGTGAATGTCTATGGGAAATATTGACTCCTGGATGGTCTTATAGAGGATATCCTTGTCATCATTATAGATCTTAAGAGGATCCAAGATAAAAATATTGGAGGTTGTCTTCTCAAGTTGTTCTAGGAAATCATAATGATTATCCAAAGGAGTAGATAGAGGTTGTATTAGGACAACAAGGTGAGTGTTTTGTGTTGTAACAACACACTCTTGAAGATTAATACAAATTATAGTGACATGTTTGGTGATAAGATGAATATAACCAATAAGATAATTGAAATGATGAGATGTTTGAGCAACAACATGGTTGGTACTTTTACCCTATGAGAATTGACCTCAATCTAGCTTCGTTTTCACTTTTTTATATTTTAAGAAAGGTTTCTTGTAGATTCCCAATTGATTATTCGGCTCATGTGCGTCAATTTCAATATCTCCGCAATCTAGGAGATCTTGAATGAATTGCTTTAATTTCATTCACTGATCCATGTTGGGACATTTTCCACAATGATACTCACAATATTTTTCATATTTGTATTGTGAAAACTTAGGTGCATCATCTGATAAAGGTGTAGTGTTTTTAAATTTATCCATATTAGCCAAATTAATTTATTTAAGGATTGAAGATAGGGATTCCATGAGTGGAGTGTATTCTCAACATTTGAATTATAGTTTAATTGGTATGCATGTAAGTTATAGGTGTGGGTTATTCTAGACCTCTTGGACATGTTTGGAATCATTTATCCCATCACCTACAACATTTATTTTTTAAAAATTTAGGTTTTTCTATAAATTTCATGTCATAATCTCTTTAAAATAGCTTTAGGACCCCTTTGGCCAACAAGGCCTTTTTAATTTGACTGTTTTTCAAAGAGTTATTCAAAGGTGCCTAAAAATGGATTTACAAATGAAAGGATATGTCAGGGTATAATTTTGGCATAAATTTACTCATGAGATATTTCTCAGGGATCAAAAAGGGAGCATCTAGCCAACCCTCACCATCATTGTAGGAAACCAACAACATTCTCATTGTTACATTTTTTGGTGTTGCAAAGGTCTAACATCACGATATCACTCTCCATATTGAACAAAAAATGGAGAGAAAACTTTTTAGATAATTTTTTGAAAGTGAAGATAGACCCTTTTCAGTGATGGAAAAACCATTCGAGTGCATGGCCCCCAGGACTCGATGGGAATAAGTGAATAAGATAATTATCGCTATAAGCCAATTCCTGAGATACGATGAATATGTACTTTATGTGATCATGAGAGTCACATTTTTCATGATATTTATAAAATTTTAGGAAATCAAATATAGATGGAAATGAAGTATGCAACACCTCTTGATCAAAGGGGTAGGGACACAGTTCTTTGAAACGATACTTCTTATTGTGTCTAGTGTTATTTTACTAGAAGTCAACATGTGCGTATTTTGTAGACTACCATTCTTTGTCACATATTTGGTCATGTGATGGCCTAGTGGGTATATGAGTATGGTTGGATTTGGAAGATTCACCACCATGGTTTTCATTATAGTGCATAACATATGTCACATTAGTTTTTTTTGCACGAGAAAATCTATATGCGTCCTTATTGACACGGGAAACCAGATTTTCCAATTAGCGACTAAGTGCTTGAAGTTATTATATTGTGGCATCTTTATTACGTGGTTTAGGTTAGGAACCTTCACTCTCTGTTCTATTTTTAGGATTGATTCAAAAAATGTATATGGTTTTCCATTTTAGTTTTGGATGTCTTCACTTCATTTTTGTGACCCTCGGCTTATGCCGATGTAGAGGAACGTTTGGGGTTTAATATGTTTTTAACAGTCCTAAAAGGAGAAGGCTTTGTTCATGCTTCTCCTTAAATCATACTAGTGAGAAAGGATGGATCAAATCAGAGGGTAGTGTAGCCCCTAATTCAACAAGGTATAATAAAACTTGATCTTTTTTCTAAAATATAAAGGTGTCTACATGGGTAGGATCATGTTCAAAGACGTTATGTGATATTTCATCTTCACCTCCACTGTCATCAACAAGTTCCTACTCCTCATCTGAATATGATTCTAGAGGATTCCAGAGGAAAGGATTAAATGTTCAAATTATGTGTCCTAATTGTGTTACAAGTGTCATACCTACGTGTATAGAATGATGTTTACGGATTGAACCTATGTTGTGGAAAGGCTACCTGAGTTGATTCAGACAATGTAATGGATATAAATTGAATTTTGTAAAGATTTGGGATGTTTGTGTGAATGTATGAAAGGAATCTAATAAAATAAAGGACAGCATAAGGGCTACAAAATGGAGATTTTCCGAGTTTAATACATTTGATGAGACGTTACCAAGTAGATATAGGTAATTTCAGTAGTGTAACAACTATATATGAGCGTATTCTAAGTTTTTAAATGTGTAAATTTTTTTAAGGAAATATGCAAACTTTCGGCAACATAACAACTATAAATAGATATTTTCCTAGAGTTGGATGTCTAAATTTTTCTAAAGAAACTAGGAAAAATACAAAAGCATAACAACACAACCATAACAATCAACCAAATTTAGAAAACAAGTTTCAAATGTGAGTGTCAAAATGGTTTATGAAATTTTGGCAGAGTTTTAGATTTTTTTTATTTGATAAATGAAGCCAAAATTTGAGAGAGGTATGATTTTGTGATGAAAAATACGTGGAACAACTTGGATAGAGTTTCTCCTTATTTTATCACTATTTTTTTTTTTAACTTAGAAAAATTGTTGCTTTGTGAAGTGTTTTGGTGTATAAAAACAATTTTTAAAATTTAGAGAGTAACACATTGTACTGTTTTGATATGTGTAGTCAAAAATATGGACTAAATCTGTGACTATAGAAGTAAAAAACTTGGCTTAACTTTGACCAAAACATCACCTTTTTCTCTTGTTTGAATTCAGGCCCTAGCCTAGTCAAAGTATCACCTCATGAGTTTTTGATGAGTCAAATTTTGATTTAGAAAAAAAATTTTGGTCTAACTCAGATGGAGAATCATCCTCTTCTCTTGTCATAATGAGGTCCCTAGCCTAATCAAAGTCTTACCTCATGATTTTTTTTAATCAAGGCTTTTGGACTAAGTACTACTTTATGGTTTAAATTTTGTTTACAAACACAATATTTAAATGAAATCAAGTAATAACTACCTATTCCCTAATATTTTTCCATCTAGATAGGATAAACAAGTTGATATGGTTTCCTTGATATAACTTTCAGTACACGAGGCACAAGTCCATGAAATTAGGAAATGTTTTCTAAGACATGATTTGAAGGGTCAAATCCCCCCCCCCTTCATTCCATCCATTTTCGTGGATCTTGGTCAAAACAATAGTTGTTACCTATGGGGTCCAGTATAGGTCCTAGGTATTATAGGAAAATTCAACCCTGAATTCATAAGATCCATGTAAAAACTAAACTCCACCTTGACTGAAAATCATTGATCCTCCCAAGAATCTATATAACGCACCGACACATGAAATTTGTCCAAATGATTATGTAATAAACTTTTAACCACCAAAGCCTACTAAATAGAATAACTACAAAAATATTTATGATTTCGAAGGTCACCTTTTGATGCATGGAAATATCATACACATGAATGACAAGGTACAATTAAGAAGCAAAATACACCAAATGGAAATAAACATTCTTGAAAGTGAGTAAGATAATGTTTAATCCAATATGTGGAATTTTGAAAGCACCCTAGATGTTTAAGGTGACAAATTGATCCAATCTCTTTAACCAAAAAACTTATGTGTTTATTAATAAGATTTATCCAATAATGATATGCCAATCATGAAGGAAAAATGTAATTTATAAGAAAAAAAGAAGAGTGTGAATTAAGATAATAAAAATTAATGTTCACGCAACTTGGTCTTTTTGTTTGAGGAATTTTATTTTGCAATCAAATATGGAAACTTGCGCATAGAATTAATAGTTTTGAAAGCTAAAAATACTCAAAAACAAATTCTACGCAATGAAAAATGTGAGAGAAATAAAAATTACAAATATTTATCTCAAGATTGCTTGACATAGTTAGTGAGTACACTATTTATCCAGACAAGACTGCTAAACAATGAGGCCAATAAAATATGTCACAAGGCCTCCAATATAAAGTGATGCCTCCAAAATATATGATGAAACCGCCACTATATGATTTAATATAAATTGAATTAAATCTAGTTATATAGTAACTATTGTAATATGTGATATACAAATGCTAATGTAAATTAAAGATGCAAGAAAACAAGCATGTATAATGTGAAACCCTAAGAAAGAGAGGGAGACATGAAGACTAGTTGATTCTCAAGCAGCTTGAAGATGATCTGGGTAGGTGAAATAATGAAATAGACTATAGAAAACATCATTAACGCTCACTAAATTTTTTGGAGCTCATAAATGATAGAGGACAGGGGATCCTATAGGAGGGCAGGGGTGCCTCAGAACTAGCGACAAGATCTAGGTGTTGATAGCCATGTAGATGCTTAGGAAATGATTAATTTTGTGTCCCAATAGCTTTACTATTAATTCCTTTCTGTCACCTGATATTCACTCCTTGATCTCTGAAGGTACTTGTAACATACAAAACAAAATGTCTAGCCATCCTCTATTATGTATGCAAAAGTGATGCATCACTTTTCACTTGAGTGAGTACACTAGATGGATGCATTTGATGTGCTCTTGTGCCTTTTGGATGCAAGTTAATGTAGTAATATTTAATGTTAGTGCTTAGTCCCTTATTTTGAGATGTAACTAAGTATACATATGATTCCCTTGTTTGAATTTCATAATTGACAACTAGAAAGATGACTTATAAGTGAAAAAGATTCCCAAAAGATTAAAGATACCTAAAAAGAGTGAGTAAAGGTGAGAAAGGATCAAGAGCACCCAAGAGGGATGGAAACACATGGGCACTGGTGTCCTAACTGTTAGCAAAAAATTATAGCACCCCTGGTAAATCAATTATATGTGCATGGGCCATCAATGTAATTTGTATAACATGGGGTTATTCCTCAAGCTATGGGAACTGAAAACTTGAGATAACCCTCTAGAGAAGGTTGGATCCTCTCCTAAACTTACCTACCATAAAATACTCCTAATGCAAACAAAATCTATCTAAACCTATTCTAACACACCAAGGAGATAGGGAGAGAGATGCATAAAATCAAATCTACACTAAGAGCAGTGATACACCAAGAAAATGAGATGCTAGTCACTTCCCTAACCTACAAAATAATGAAGGAATGAACTTGGAGAGGGTGGTCAAGCACCACATGCCAAAACACACATATTCACCATTTCCAAATGAGAAAAACACACCCAAAACCAGCAATGAAACATGGAGTATACACAAATCCTGCAAGCACAATGAGAGGTAAGAAAAATAAAAAATGATGCAAGGGTTGACAAATGAACCACAAAACAACATTTTTTATTACTCCAAGTATAAACAGTACATTGTTTTAGTAGGAGGGAAAAAATTCCATTTACAACTTTTGAGATAAAGGTTTGAATCCTTTGATCTGAGAAGAAGAGGGGTACATGGGAGGATAAAAATTACCAACAACTTATTTAGTGTAACCCCATTACAATTTATATAAGAAAATGTGAGAGAGAGAGAAAGATAAATCTAAAATATTAATTCAAATTCCCACCAAATTCCATCATTAAACCTGCAATATTGATGGGAAATTTTACAAATCCCATACCCCATTATACTCTGCCTTATGGGAGAAGGAATGGCCTCCATGCTCATAATCATTTCAATCCTACACCTGGGTATGGCCTCCATTTTCCTATGACTTCACCTTTGATTTTTACCCACCTAAACTCATAATTTTGAAATTTTAATCATTTCATTATGTGGGGCTCTGAAAATCTTTCCATCGACTATAAATTTTCTTAATACTGATGAATAGAACCAAAGTTATGAGGGTTTGAATATTGATATGTTATTGGCTAACCTCCTCACCTAACCACCCTACTCCTCATCTACTACCTCGCCATCTCCTCGGGTAGCTTGCCCTTCATGTCAAGTTAGAGAATTAGCTCATATTGTATTAGTGACATCAAATTAATTTACATGTTTGAAATCCCAATTACCACCTCCACTCTTCTCTCCTAGTTTGGTGACCGAGCCATTTTTGGTGCCAGGATCGTGGTTTGAATGTGCATGTGCATGTGGGGGGGAGCTCATGCAATGTGTTCATGGTTTCCCCGTTCCACCTCCAAATTAACCTATACAACTAGCTCGGTGACTGACCTATTCTTTATGTTGGGGGGTTTATAGATGCATTTGCATTAGGGTTTGGGTGTGCTTTGATACCATGTTTTCATGATCCACGGGCCCGAATCCTTACCATGCATGCCTACGTTGAGGCCTGACAAACCCAATACTGACCTACTCCTTGAGCCCTTCTATATTAATCTTGAGTTGGAACCTGAAGACAAGTTGCACATCCCATGGATTTTCATGCAATGTGTGGGTATATCACCACACCCACTCTCAATTAACTTGACCATTGTCACCACATACTACCTTTGACTCTCGTGCTGACCATGTCACTGAACTCCTATCTGACTGAGTCTCTCATGAATCCCGCTGAGCTATACACCTCATCCCATGTTAAAGATGACCTTCCAGCCTAAACATAGCTCGCCAAGCTAAATCAAGCTCACCCAAGCTCAATTCACAACCTACACCTTCCTTGCATGGTATGAGATCATCGAGCAACTCGCCAAGTTGCTTAGTGAATGAAATTTGGATTGATCCACCTCTGAGCCCTTATGGGAAATTGTTTTCCATTTTTGAAATCCTTGAGGGATTTTTTGGATTTTTCTTAACTCAGGAATTAAAATGGGTACCCTAAAGCTTGAAGTTACACAATTTCCTAAGATTGGTGGATTTTTCCCATTTTTTGCTTGAATGTGAGTCTGGGAGTCCGTTTTCACCGTGATGGAGCTCTTGAACTTGAAATGACCCAGAATGAACCCGAATTTAATTAAATGGCCCTAAATTCTTCCCGAGACCCAACAAATGTTTTCAATGCTTTCTAATCATGAAATTTGGCTTGTAATCCATATTTCTCCGTGATAGCCCTATCCAGTGCCTGGGCTTAGCTCTATCCTAGTTGTATATTTTACCTAGGGTGGGTAAAATGGATAACAATTCTTGTGATTCATGGGGTCATCTATCTGCTAGATGGGATGGACCATTCACCTTGAAGCCTCCATTGGGAATGGAGTCATCATTGATAGCCCAAAATTGATCCAACCCTTTAAATTTTTGATCCCAACTCTTTTTGAACATCGTTGAATCAGAAGTTGACCTGTATTGACCATCTCACTTACAAGATTTCTGAATTTTTTTTTAGAGTGGAAAATTGTCTTGATTCTAGATTTTCATCTTTCTCTCTATATACTGATCAATGGGACCACATGATAAACACATGCATTCCTTCCCAACATTTGATTTTAGCCAAGGATAATGCACATTGAAATCAATGTTTCTCAGCATACATAACATATCACATAGTTTTGAGTAAAACATTTACCAAATCTAGACATCATGGAACTCTATTAAAATTTTGATCCTTTTTCCCTCCATGAATCTCTTGAAACACTACTGGAGATAGGGGAACCTGTGGTCTCTGTTGAATTTCTAATTTCCACAAGGGCCCTAAAATCTCAACTGATTATCCTCAAGGAACAAGAAGATGGAAAATATTGAATTATGTCCCTTGTTAGATTTTAGTTGCTCTAAATTTTGATTTTCATGATAATTACAACTATTCCTTGTAATTTTTGAGCTTATTTAATGGCTTGCAAGAGGTATACTAAACCATTGTACTATGCTAAAATAATGAATGCACTAGGAGCAATATGAACTAAAAACTATATAAAAAATGACAAATCATACATACCCCAAGTGAGATATGTGGAGTGTGCAAAGAACTTGTGTTGCTTGAAATAAACCTACCTACTATACTATAACCAAAGGCCTGAGGGGCTCAAACAAAACCTGCAACTGGTATGGAAAAATAGCTCCCTTTCCTGCAAATTAGAAGTCATGTAGGTGCTTTTACACTAGTCATGGCTATGCATATGGGTGAAAAACTGATATGGAAGTAACTTTCCACCCATGCCATCAAGGTATCATCTGAAGGCAAGAAAAATACCTCCTCAGAATGATCTTCATTAGGCTCCTAAAGGTGTTATATCAGATATAGCTGATCCTTGGTACTTTGATACTCATCCTCATGCTCTAGATTAAACATGATTGGTTGTGGAAACTCTGTTGTCTCCAATGAAGCCAAGTACTTGATGGGGCATGGATTGATGCTTTGAATGTTCCCACTTCTCTGAGTTTCAATCTGAATAAGAAAGTCTGAATGCAGAATTTCCTAGAAAAGGTGACTGTCTGTGATTGGATTTTCTATTATTTGCACATCTACAGACAAATAATGTATCATCTTGGTTAGTAGTATGGAAATGATGACATTTTTAATGCTCTTTCTCTTCCTTCACTATTGTGAAACTTGGGAGATCCAATTCCTTCAATCTTGGCTCCAGAGGGCTATTCTGAAATGCAGGCATTTCTTGCATGTTTTCCTCCATGGCAGTAGGCTCTTGATGTTGGAAGGTGAGTAATGAAGGAGAAAATGGTGTGATTTCTATGGGCTCTTCCCCATTAAGAAAATATTCCAAGTCTGACAGATAATCTTCCTCCTCAATGTCATGTTGTGCCATCTCAACCTCTTCCATGATGTTTTCCGGATTTACATCTTGCTCACCATGATTCCCCTCATCCTCAAATATGAATTTTAAGAGATCAAACTTATCTTAACCATCAAAATCTTGAGGGATGAAGTAGGAAGAAGGGATAAATTCTCTTGTGTGGCCTATTCTGTGCTTGAAGCCTCTAAGCTTTTATGGTTCTCCTCCATAGCATGAGCATGCTCTTCCTTGTAGTCATATTGTTACCCACAACAGCCCAAGGTGCGCTGACATATCACCAAAGAAGAACCAGAGTGCTCACCTGAAGCACGTAAGGGTACCAGGTCCCTCTTTTATGACATATTTGTCAAGAAGTTAGCATGAACATACAAACATTCCAGATCCATAACAGATAAACAAATATATTGCATAACATAAACTAGATCTAGATCTTAATCATGTGCAAGATTTACTTATACAAGAATCAACATCAAATTTACCATGCATGAACTAGTAACAAATGTGTCAAAAATCAATATCTAGCCACAAATATCCATCATATTAATTGTTGTAAAACATAGAAGCTTCATACATACATCATACTATCACCATAAGTCATGTGCACCCATAAATCAACATCATAACTCTAACAAAACATGGATGATGATTCCTAAACTGTGCAAATCAATACATACATACATATATGTATATATGTATATCTGTGTGTGTGTGTGTGTGTGTGTGTGTGTGTGTGTGTGTGTGTGTGTGTGTGTGTGTGTGTGTGTGTGTGTGTGTGTGGGTGGAGAATTTCCCTTCACCACCTATGCATACTAAAAATAGGAAGCATGCTAAGAATAGCCACACGCTACTACAAGATAAGTACAAAAGCATGCAAGTGTATTGTTAATAGATTATCTAATAATAACTACAATTCTAATCATATTAATAGCCCAAAAGTATGCATGGAGCTTGATCTCCCACTTGTCTGAAATAGCCTTTGTATGTTGTTCAAGTCTTCCTGCAAAACATGCTCTTCACTCCATGTCTATAATTAGCCTTACACTAAAAATGGCTAAGTCCTGAATCCTCACATTTCCCGTGTGTGCCATGTTCCACTATTCTTCCATGCATACCTACACACCCTATTTCTGTGTGCCAAATCCTTATGCACCTTCTGTACTTAGATTGTAATTCATCAACCCAACATTACCCCATACTAGTTTCATTTCCATCCCCGGAAATGGGTAATCATAACTTATCTCACTAGGAAAAAAGAACAAGGAATGAAAGAATAATTGTACAAAATAAAAAAATAATACTTTGGTGCCCTACACTTCTATAGACAGATTTAATTCTGGATATTCCTTGATCTTTGCTTTGAAGTCATTCCAAATGCTGAGTGCCTAAATTGTTTTATCTGGAATATCTACAAGTACTGCTTCCATTTCATCAAGATTCATGTTCTCACTTTCATTCTATAGTACTCTAAGAACATTAGCTAGGCATGAAAACATCCCTTCCATGGCATCCATTCATCGCACTATCAATTTTCCAATGTCATTGATTTTCTCCTTGTATGGGCCCTGGGCTACTGCAAGTGCATCGCTCTTCTTTGCTATCAAATTTAGCCTCTCCACACACCCAAGTGTCTCATTATTAACTTCCTTGAGGACCTCATCCTCCTTGGCCATAGTTCTTGTCACATTAGGGGCTACACATGTATTCAAGGCCAAATCTACCTTCTTCAGTTCATCCTTCAAGGTATGTAGTATAGATTCATAACTTGTAATTTTTTACGTAATAGTTTCCTTGGCCTTCTCTTCCTATGCTGCAGCATCCTTGAGTTTTGACATGCATATGAGTCCCTCATCCAATACCATATGAACTAATCTACGTAAATAATGTAAGTGGATGGAAATTTTAGCACAACTTTATCCTCCAAATCCAACCTCTTTCTCAAAATATCGTCACCAATTTGTTCCGCCATACTGAGTATCAAACATGTTGTCACCTTAGTTTTCTTCTTTTCCTATGTTAGGCACTTGATCTTAGTATCCTTGTCCTTCTTATCATCCAATAACACCCAAATATTTGCCACTTTGTCTATATTTCTAAGTGTAACTTCTATAGATACCTTTGTTAATGCGTTTCTCACCTGTTCATTTGACATCGCAGTAGGATTGACATTCACATGGTGCAAATGTGGTGCTTTATTCATTCTGCATGAGACACACAAATCTTCACATA
This sequence comes from Taxus chinensis, assembly GCA_019776745.2. NCBI lineage: Eukaryota > Viridiplantae > Streptophyta > Pinopsida > Cupressales > Taxaceae > Taxus > Taxus chinensis. The sequence continues at coordinate 327,181,413 of CM034147.1, forward strand.
CGTCAAATTCAGGCTCATCCATATGAGTCTGCATGCTCCAGGATAACTACTTCTATGTGTGCATTATCACCATTTCTATATCTAATTGTTCCCATCTTTGAATCCATCTCCTTGGGCCCCAAAGTGCTTTGGAATCTTACATGTAGTATATTGGTTGGATCACCAACATACCCAACTACTATATTCTTGTATGTACTTCCCTCTTTATCTTTCCCAGAGAACTTCCCTTTTGGGATGTGCACACTCGAATCCAACATGGGTCCGTCACCTGTATTTTTAGTATGAGGTAAACCTAATAGCTCGCTCTTATCCATATCAACTCCTATATACATGGTGCCACTATCTATCTATCTCTCCTTCAACTCATCTACTTCATTTTTCAATTCTTCTTCCTAAGGCTCTTTTGCATCCTCAATGTGCACTAGTGTTTGAAATGATATCCTCTGATTGCTCACCTTCATCATCCTTCTGGGGGATGTATCTGCACCTTTTATTTCCAATTGTGTTTTAATATGAAAAGTTCTAGATGACATCTTAAGGGGTTGTGATAGCCATTCACCTTGAGTCCTTATTTTCCTCAATACTCTTCTATACTATTTCTCCACAGCACCATGTTCTAAGTCTATCTCCATAGCATTGGTTCCCATGATGTCCTATTTATCAGGGGGTAGGCTCATACACTCTCTTCTTTCCTACAGTCAGAGGTTTCCTTCTATGCTCCAAGCCATTGTTCTCTTCTTTCTCTTGTTCCTCCTCTTCTTCTTCTTCAAGGGGAAAATTGTCCTCTTCATCTTACAATGTGCCCACTGTATATTTCCCCTTAGGTGGTCCAACAAGCTTGAACTAATTTTCACCATAATTCCCATTTTCCAAATTGGGCCTTAGGTATATATATACAAGAGCTACCCCAGACTTCCCAATTACCAAGCTCATAGCTTTAATGTTAATATCATCTGAAATCAGTTTCTCAATGTATGTAGTTTTTCTTACATAAATGGAACCAAAATTTAGTCTTATTTTTACCCATAATAGCCCAATACACGTTGGCACATCACCCAAGTAGAAATTAAACACTCACCCGAAGTGCGTAATGGTACTAGGTCCCTCTTTTATGAAAAATTTGACAAGAAGCTAGCATGAACATACAAATATTCCAGATCCATAACAAATAATCAAGTATATTACATAACATAAACTAGATCTAGATCTTAACCATGTGCAAGATTTACTTATACAAGAATCAAGATTAACTTTACCATGCATGAACTAGTAACATATGTGTCAAAAATCAATGTCCATCCATAAATATCCATCATATTAATTTTTGTAAAACATAGAAGATTCATACATACATCATATTATCACCATAAGTCATGTGTGCCCATAAATTAGTAACACAACTCTAAAAAAACATGAATGATGATGCATAAACCATGAAAATAAATACATATATATATATAGGGGTGGGGAGTTTCCCTTCACAACCTATACATCCTAAAAATAGGTAGCATGTTAATAATAGTCATGCATCATTACAAGATAATTATGAAATCAAAAAAGCATGCTATTAATAGATCATCTAATAATAACCATAGTTATAATCCTATTAATATCCCAAAAATATGCATGGCACTTGATATCCCACTTGTATGAAATATACTTTGTGTGCTCTTCAATTTTTCCTAAAAAATGTGCTTTACACTCCATGTCGATAATTAGCCTTACATTAAAATCAACTAAGTCCTTAATCCTCACATTTCCCACACGTGCCCTGTTCCACTATTCTTCCGCACATACCTACAAACCCTATTTCCACATTCCCAATCCTTATGTGCCTTCAGCACTAGGTTGTAATTCATCAGCCCAAAATTCCTCTTGGGGATTTGGAGTTGTTATTTCCCCTTTCGTCGATTCTGCAACTGGTAGTTGATCAGCACTTCCTAAAAGTAGAGTGCCCCCGTGAACATTGCATTCTAAACAAACTAATTATTAATCATTTTGTTGTTCTTTCTTTATTTCTATTTCTGCAACTTTAGATTATTCTTTGACCTTATCCTCCTCTGACGTCTTGACTAGTAGAGGAATTTTATCAATTCCAAATCTGATAGTAAGTTCACCAATGTTTTCATCATTTCTTCTTTGTTTAACTTCTCTTGTTATTTCTCCTCTCTACTAATTTGATGAGTCTCTTCCTGATATGAATTTGGGACTGTAAGAGGGTCTCAATTTTGCATTTTTGGTGGTGGTGGAAGGGATTTTATAGTTTTCTCTTGTGGAGGGGATTTAGGTTTGGAAGGGAAAAGGGCTGGAAATTTGAGGTGAGATGGAAGATTTGGAAAATGGGGCTCCAACTGAGATGGTGCCAATTGGGGAGTGGGGAGAAGGTTATGGGATGGCAATGCAAGGGTCCCCCATTAACAGGATTAACTAGCATTGTCTACAAAATCTTCTATCTCCTGAATCCACTTTGTGAGCCTTGGAAACATCTCAACTATAAAATCATGCTTCTGTTGTGGGCTATAATGTCTTGGAATAGAGCCCACCCATGGACAAGGGGTTCTAAAACCAACCTTGCATGTTTGTATCTGATATATATCCCTTGACTACATCATCTTGACCTCCAATTCTTGGACTTTCAACTATAACTTGACATCTTCGAGTGGAATATATCCTCCAAAATATGCATACTCATGTTCTTCAATAGCTACATAGTTTATAACATGACCAAAATGATCTACATTCTGCTTATAGGAATATGACCACTACTAATTTTCATCATAGTATGGATCTGTAGGCAGTTGATAGTACCCTAAGAATATATGTTGCAAGTGTGGAGGTGGGTCCAAATAGCATTGTTTCTACTACAAGTGTGAATCCCATGATGAAAATGAAGCCATGACTACAAGACTTCATGAATGGAAGAAAATGAAATAGATGAAGAGGATAATGGATGGAAATGGGTGGAAGAAAGATGTTGTGCAACTCAGAGAAATGGGTATTTGACCATATGAAGTCACCAATTTTGCTTCGCATATGCCTCCAAAGGTTGATATTCCACCAAGTGCACAAAAAATTGATTAAATAAAGGAGATAATTTTATGTACACCTTAAAGGGAACAAGGGTTTCTTTCAGGAATAAGACCTTGTTATGCAACTTTTAATCCCCAAAATACACTAGCTAGAACTTAGTTCATGCAACGCAACCTACAAAAACCAAACTTCCTTGTGTCAGAACTCGGGGCATGTTCAGCACTTAGAAAACCAGAAATGAACTACTGTCAGGAATAGGCTCATGTAGTGTAATCTTCAAAACTTATAATGAAGTATTATGGGGTTTGGGACTTGTTCAATAACCTCCAAAACCTGAAACACTAAGAGTCGAAACTTGGGACTTTTTTTGCATGCATGAAAACCCGAAATGAAGGAACTGGTCCTTTTGATGTATTTTAATGTTGAACTCCCAAAATTTTTGTAGATGCCTTAAAATTTGTTAACCTCCATCGAGAGAACAATAATCTTGATGAAACTAGAGGTGTAGATCAAAGAATACACCATTTAACAATCTTGACTTCTTTTTCCCACTAGGTGTGCCAAAACTGTTAGTGAAAAATTACAACACCCCTGATAAATCAAGTGTGTGTGCATGGGCCATTAGTTTAATCTGTATAACATGGGGTTATCCCTCAAGATTTGGGACCTATTAACCTTAGATAACCCTCTAGAGAAGTCTGACTCCTCTACTTAAATTACCTGCCACAAACTACTCCTAATGCAAACAAAACCTATCTAAACCTATTCTAACACACCAAGGAGATAGAAAGATAGATGCATAAAATGAAATCTACACTAAGACTAGTGATACACCAAGAAAATGATATTTTAGTCACTTCCCTAGCCTGAAAAATAATGAAGGAATGAACTTGGAGAGGGTGGTCAAGCACCACATACCAAAACACATATTTTCACCATTTCCAAATGAGCACAACACACTTGAAACCTGCAATGAAACATGGATTATACGCAGATCCTGCAAGAAAAATGAGTGGCAATAAAATTAACAAAAATGATGCAAGGGTTGAGAGATGAACTACAAAAAAAATTATTACTCCAAGTATGCAAAGTACATTGTTTTAGTTAAAGGATGAAATAAATTACATTTACAGATTTTGGAAGGAAGGCTTAAAGCCCTATATTCGAGAAGAAGATGGGTACATGGGAGGATAAAAATGAACAACAACTTATTTTGTGCAACCCCATTACAATTTATATAGGAAAATGTGTGTGAGAGAGAGAAGGAGAGAAATATGAAAGATTACTTCAAAATTCCACCAAATTCCATCATTACACCTACAAGAGTGATGGGAAAATTTACAAATCCCATACCCCATTGTACCCTACCTTGTGGGAGAATGAATGGCCTTCATGCTCGCAATCATTTCATTCCTACACTTGGGTATGGCCTCCATTGTCCTCTAATTTCACCTTTTATTTTCACTAACCTAACCTCCAAATTTTGTAATTTTAATCATTTTACCATGTGGGGCAAGGAAAGAGCTTTCCATTAACTATAATGTTTCTCAATTCTAATGAATAGAGCCAAAGTTATGAGGGTTTTAATATTGCTATGTTTTTGGCTAAAATCCTCACCTAACCACCCAGCTCGTCACCTACCACCTCGCCATCTCCTCAAGTAGCTCACCCTTCATGTCGGGTAAGAGAATCATGTCGCATTACATTAGGGGCATAAACTTCCTTTACATGTTTGAAATCTTAACTCCCGCCTCCACTCTTCTCTCCTAGTTAGGTGACCGAGCCATTTTTTGTTTCAGGATCGGGTTTTGAATGTGCATGTGCATGTAGGGAGCATTGTGTAATGTGTTCATGGTTTCCCTATTCCACCTCCACATTGGCCTATCTAACTAGCTCGGTGACCAAGCTTCCCTTTGTGTCGGGGGTGTATTTTATCAATGCATTTGAATCAGGGTTTGGGTGTGCCTCGACACCATGTTTTCTCAATGCATGGGCCCGACTCCTCGCCATGCACGCCTACACCGAGTCCCAACAAACCCACCGCCGACCTACTCCTTGATCCCCTCTGCATTGTTTTCAGGATGTGGAATGTGACAACACGTTACATATCCCACAGCTCTCCACGAAATGTGTGGGTGTAATCCTGCACCCACTCCTGATTAAATCATCTATCTTCGCCACGTACCACCTTTGACTCCCATGCCGACCATGTCTCTAAGCTCCTATTTGACCGAGCTGCTAATGAATCCCACCGAGCTATGCACCACATCCCACATCGAAGATGACCTGTCGGCCCAAACATATCTTACCAAGATAAATCAAGCTTTCACAAGCTCATTGTACAACCTTTCCCTTCCTTGCATGGTATGAGCTCGGCGAGTTAAAATTTGGCTTGATCCACCTCTAAGGCCTTATGGGCATTTTTTTTCCATTTTTGAACTCCTCAAGGGATTTTTTGGATTTTTCTTAAGTGAGGAAGGGAAATGGGTACCCTGAAACTTGAAGTTACACAATTTCTTGAGATTGGTCGTTTTTGTCCTTTTTTTTCTTGAATGTAAGTCTCGGATCTTGTTTTCACTATGATTGAGCTCTGGAACCCGTAATGAACCCAAATTGAATTGAATAGCCCAAAATTCTTCCTAAGACCCTAAAAATGTTGTCAATGCTCTCTGATCATTAAATTTGGCATGTAATCCATAGTTCTCCATGATATCCCTATCCAGTGCCTGGGCTCAGATCTACCCCAGTTTTCCATTTTACCCATCGTGAGTAAAATGGATAACACTAAATGGGAGCTAGTATCTGTGGCCATAAAATATAAGTCAATCAAGTTTTTCTAGGTCTATAGGATTTTTAAGACCAAATATAAAGTAAGAGACAAAGAAAAGAGGAAAAATATAGTTGTCAATCACTATTTTTCTTGTTTAGGAATCATGTATACACTATTATGCTTTAAGACTTAGAATGTACCCGAGTGCATGATTTTATGTCTACATTTTCTCCGATTTTATGTTGTTGAGTGAATAATCAATAACATAAAGAAGATAGAATATGTGTACCTTATGACCCTGTAGAAAATAGTGTTGTTGATAGTGTGTTGAGTGGACAAATGAAGCATGGAGACTAGAAAGGGGAAATAGACCCCAGGAGTGAAGTGCATGTGTTATAATGTGTTGATGAATATTGTATGGGATTCTTCTTGTTTCGTATTAAGGATGAACCTATAAAAGAAGAGATAAATATTAGTCAAATTTTTGTATATGAAAAATAAGAGTAATATGTGTAAAATTATGTAAAGAGTGTGTAAAAAAAAATGTGCACCTGATATATAAGAGAGTAAAAGAATAGAAAATTTGTCCTGTTTGCTTGAAGTTTCTGATTTTGAATGCTGATAGTGAGTTTTTTAGGTAATCTCACGTGAAGAGCAATTTTTTTGTGTGATCTCATGTTGAGAGTGAGTTTTTTGGGTGATCTCATGCCAAATGTAAGTTTTTTGGGTGATCTCATGCTAAGAGTGAGTTTTTTGGGTGATCTCACCCAGAGAGTGAGTTTTTAGGGTGATCTCACACCAAGTGTGAGTTTTTTGCATGATCTCACACCAAGAGCGAGTGTTGGGGAGAGAGGTCTAGTTTTACTCTCCTTCCATGACTTTGCCCCATAAGCACCACTATAGTTGGTACATCCTGATTTGCTCCATCTATCTTGATTTGTTCTGTTCATCCTGATTTGTTATGATTAGTTCTAAATTATTTTGATTTGTTTTGATTGCATTGATTGTAGGAGATAGAATGCATTATGTAACTTGAGGCTATTGCCTACTACTATATAACTTCTCTATAACCTACTGGAGATTGTGCTGATATGAGAATTTGGTTTTTCCTGCCCCCATGACATTAACACCCAGGGGAGGACACAAGCATTAGGTACTATTGTCTGATATTGGGCACTAGTGTCTTATTTGTGTATGAGTTCCAAGTTTATTTCTCAACTATTTTGTGACTATGTGCCTATGTTGATTATGTCCTTTTTTGTGTTGTATTGTAGCTTTGAGCGATTATAGGGATGATTTTTTCACCCAATAGATGCCCCCTCATTTGGGGTACATTGGACAATAGTAGTAGAATGCAATGTAAAGGAGAGGACATGATGATGATCTTAGGTGGATACATGTAGGGGTAGGGGATATTTATGGTAGAAAGCAAGTCACATCTAAAAAATGTAGGCTAGTAATAAGTGTTAGTATAATCAAAGCATGTACCTAGAAAACAATGTAACAAGTAAGTATGTAGACAAAATGGACCGTGAAAAGCAAGTTTCATATAGGGAACATCGCTCATAGTATTAAAAGACAATCAAGGCTTGTTATCCAATTTTACCCCTCAAGAAAAATTGATCAAACACGACCTTGCATAGAATAAGCAGAGAGGTTGGTTCAATCGTGCGAGCTCATATTTGATCCCAAAAAATCAAGTTACGGGTGGGATCAATGATGGAGAAGCAAGGTCAGAAAATGAGGCCAAACAATGTTAAAGGAGATCAAAGATCAACAAGAGAAAAATGGAGAAAGGCATTGTTCACTCTAGGCCCTGAATTGGCTAAGTATAGAAGATCTAGTGGAAGCTTCCAAGTGTCTAATCAGCGTAACTCCAAAGGCCAAGTCCAAAGAAGGGTCTCCAGATGAGAACTAACCCTCCACTTGTCCAAGGTTAGGCATAGTGTCTTCACCAAACAAAGGGGACTTAAGTAAAACACAAAGGAAATAGAGCAATCATGTAGAAGTCAACATGTGTCAACTCAATGTAACTTTAGACGTAAACCCAAAATAGAGTCCCCAGATGAGCGCAGACCCTCCACGTGGTCAGAGCCGGAAAAGGTAGCACCAACTATTGAAAATTCTAAGTATTGGATGGGGCTAGCAGAAGCCTCCACATGTCTCTTTGGAACAACTTCAAAGGTGCAACAGAAGTGGGGTCTGCCAAATGAGCCCAAAGCCTCCATGTGTCTAGGGTCCAACGTAGTTACTCCACCAAACATAAGGGACAAAGGTAGAACACAAAGGAAATAGAGCAGGCCCGCAGACGATGTCAAGTGTTCGATTGGCGCAACTTCAAGAGTGTAAGGAGGACGTGAAATCTTAAGACACACAGGGCTACCATGTGGATCTTCCACAAATAGACTCCAAACCCAAGCACCTTCAGATGGCCATATATTTCGAATGGAAGCTTGGAATTGAGTGGGAGAGGACTTTTTGGAAATATCTCAACATTTACTACTCACCTACCACCATCAATGAATAAATTAAGGTCCACCATTTTTGAGGTTGTCTGGCTTCTCACCTACCATTATAATGAATTATGGGCTTCATTTCTTTCCCAATAAGGAACACCAAATGAAGGCATGGTTTTTGCAGGAGAACCCATTATTGTTGCAGGTGAATTCATTGCTCTTTTGGGGTGGTTGAACAAGAATTTGGATTTCTCCTACCTCCTTCTCTAATTATTCCTATATATGAAAGGAGGGGGGAATTTTTGAAGGGGTTGGATAGTTTTTCTTGCACTCTCCCTTCTTCTCTATTCTGCAAGAGAATTTGTGGGGTTCCAAACCTCCCATTCAATTTGTGATGTAATTTTTGTCTCTTGGCTATTGTAATGCACTGTATCAACTCTAGAGCAATAATATATATTTGCGGATGATTTTCAACCCTCTCTTGTGTTCATTTCCTCCTTCTTGATCTCTCATTATAGTCTTGGTTATCTGTGCATGATAGTTATATTGCATTTTTTATGGTTTTTGTTTATTCCAAAGTAGGTGTTCATCATTCCTTTGGTGCATCACCTTTGTTAATTTAGGTTTTTTTTTTTGCATCTTTCTCAACCATGTCTCCTTAGCAAGTTAGAGTAGGTTTTAGAATAGTTCCTCTAAAATATGAATGTGTGCACCTGAACAGAGGAATATGAACCAACCTTCATCTGGAGATCTATCTTGATTTGTAAAGTCCCACACTTTGAGAGATGCTCCATGTTATGCAATCACATTGTGATTCTCAACCCGTCAAGTTGTATACATTCAGGGGTGATATGATTTCACCTCAACAGTTTTGGCACGCTCGATGGGACAAGAAGTCTTAATTTTTATTGCAGAAAGATTGATGTGCACTTGTTTTGATTTCTCGACTTGTAAGAACCTTTGAAATTGCACATCTGGCGACTCCAAAAGGGGTAAAATCCACTAGTTTTAGCAGTCCAAGCTTGGCTTATTCTTGAAAATAATTTAAACAAGGTCAAGAACAAGAGAAGAAGGATTATTTGTCTATCTGCACTTATCTCCCGAAAGAGCGAGAGAAGAAAGAAGAGCTCAAAGGTCTCCATCTCCACCAAATAGAACCTTGTCAACACCTCCACCCAGTAGGCCTTTATTTTAATTGACTAGATTCCTCTGACCAATCAGGATGGCACAGCCCAATCCCTATGTTAACTTCGTGGGAAGTATCTCACTCACCCTAAATGCTCAAAACTAGGTCCCAATTGTAGCATTGAAGAACATCCCATTTTTCACTAGAGAGAACCAGATGACTCTGATTGACCACATCTAATACATTTCAAATGTCTATGTAATTCATGAAATTGCTGAAGTGGATATTGATGTTAAGTTGTTTGTATCCTCCTTTAAAGGTAAAGCTTTGCAGTGGTTCAAAATTCTAACCACGAGATCCATCCAGAATTGGGACCATTTATGCACAACTCTCCATAATCAATTTGGAGAAAAAGGGGATAATTTATTTTTATTGGAGCAGTTCAAAAAAATCAAGAGGGATCCTAATGAGTAGTTGACTGACTTCAACTTCAAATTCCAGCAAATGTGGGATAAGATTTTGTTGGCTATGAGACCAATAGCTGAATGCACTTTTCTATACTTCCTTAAAGCTTTGAATTATCATATTTCCATGATGATTCATTCCATGGGGGGTATAACTTTACCCACATCCTATAACATTACTATTAGAGCTGATAATTGTCTCATTCATGTTGGTAAACTTATACCTAGACCACCTATGCCTCTATATCTAGAACTACAAACTCCCAACACTATTTAAGTGCCCACATTAGCTCCCATTCATGCTCCTAGAAATTAGAGAAATAGTGAGGCATCAACTTCTTTAGGCACTTCAAAACAGTTACACAAGGTCATGAAGCAGCTACAAAATCTAGGAAATGAACTAGTGACTATTAAGAGACAGCAATCCCAGAGTTCTAGACCATATCAACCTCCAAATCAGTATCAAGCTAGACCCCCATACCAGTAAAATAGACCACCAGCTCAGGATAGAAATCAAAACCAAAGCTAAGGACAACCTCAAGCTGCTAGGCCATTCCAACCAAATGACCTACATGTAGCTTTGACATCAAAAGCCTTGGTTCCAACACAAAACAACATGGCACAAGAGTATGACTAGTGTTACCCCTACAATCACCTCAAAATTAATCAATGTGTTTCAATTGTGCGTTGAACCAGTCCTTAATGGTACAAACCATCAGTGTGTCCTAAGAACTAATCCAAGAAGGGAATCAACATCGAGAAACTCATCTAGAGGCCCCTCCAATGGAAACTACATTGGTCAATTGGCACATAGAAGACTTCTGTGGAGTTAATCAACCCCCTTTTCAGGGTGTAGTTGTCAACACACAGTCAAAGAAGAGAAACATTGAGGAGAGACAACCATTTGATCTAGTTGTTTCTCAGCCCACTCCTACACCACAAGGAGTTAGTAGACCAAATGCATCTCTGAATGTGCCAAATCAGCCAAAGCCACCTTGTAGACCAACTCAAGCATCGGTTATAATAGCCCATGTGCAAGAGAAGAATGTGCAGAGCAAGTGGCAGTAGAAGGATAGTTCATCCCCCTTCAAAATTATTGATTAGATGAAGAAAACACATGTGAACATTTCCATGTGGGAGTCATTGGCTATCCCAGGACAAAGAGACCTATTGCAAGTTGCTTCATAAAAATTTTCAGCATCAAACCAACCACCCAATCAACAAGAAAAGGTGCTTACCATTGCAAATTGACAAGGAGAAAATCAAGGAAGCCACCAAGGTAAAAATTTTGAGCCCCCTCCATTCTATACCTCATTGGTCATTGGAGATAAGTTTTGATTTAGGAGCAAGTAGCTCAGTCATGCTAAAACAAATAGTTTATCTGCTGGGTCTTCAATATGAAGTCATCTCCAAAGGTGTGGTGTAATTAGATGGGACAACAGTAACAATGGTTGGAGTAATCAAATATTTTATCCTCACATTACATGTATGTCCCAATGTGACCATCTTACAAGATGTATCATTCATATATTTACCACCACTCTTTTTATTGTGCTTGTCAAGAGACTTCACTACCAAAATTGGTGGATATCTATGCATTTAGATTAGTCATATAATTTGTATTCTTTGAAATTGAGTTTGGTATGGAGCTCCAAGGAAACTATCTAGGTCAGAATCAATTGCCCAAACTTCCACATTGAGCCTCATGTACCTAAGTCCTATCCATGTAGAATTCACTCAGCCTTTGACCAAGAGGAATGTTCAAATGATCTAGAAACTTCACACTAAGGTCGAGAGTTTTCCAGATTTGACTCTAGGTGAATGGGCAAACTAAAGGCATGAACATTTGAACCCATGTAAAAAATCTAAATGGAAGAATCTGAGCTAGGAGTTTATTGAATACACATGAAGATGATCGATCCTCTCTCTAGCATAAGCAAGCCAAATCACAAAGCATAAATTTTCATTTTAGCTATGGAAGTTAATCATTTGATGGCCCATTTCACTAGACAAGGTGTTACAATAGGAATTATGCTTGTTTCACCGCAAGGTATAGATGGTTCTACTAAAATTAGGGTTTAAACCCTACTTTTCTTGCTCAAACTGAACACAGCGGAATATGAAGCTTGTAATTGAACATATTATATCACTGGAAAGAGTATCAATACAGCATATTACAAACTTTGATAAGAAATTGGAGATAGCAATTTAATTTTCAGCCACTTCGAGGGGGACAACATGCTACTAAAAACTGATCTACAATCAAGAGCTCCAAAATACTCAGGTATGGGATCATCTAACTACTAGACTTTGACCTCTTGTACATACCCTACTTATGTCCATAACCAGGAAGACGAATGAATCTACAACATAGGCTTACTAATAGTCTATAGAAGCATTAGAAATGATGGTAAATGATAGTATCAAAGTTTATGCTAGATAAACACATCAACCACACATATCCCAAAACATTTTATAGGATAGGGGAACCGACAGTTCCAGACAATCCCCTTCAAACTGACATGTGTTTTAGAACGATAAACAGATGATCAATTTGTGGATGACTCTGTATGACCTAGGATAAATTCTTAACTATGAACCAAGATGGATTAGAGGATGTAGGCTATGGGGGACTCCATCAGTCCTCGGAAGAAGATATCCTATCAAACAGAGGTTTACATAAGTTTTAATGACATTGGAGTCAATAATCAATCCTAATGGAACCAAAATTGATTAAAGAGGATGATAACATTAATGTTGATCAAGTGGAGAGAACCTTCCAAGAAAGGATGCAACGGTTGGGAGTAAAAACACTTCAAATTGGTAAAGTGAGCTACTGACCATATGATAAAATTTGACGTTCACATGAATTATTTGAAGAGGTGGGCCATGCTATGTCTTCGCTTGGAGCCTATGAGTGTGTATGTGAGGGTTAAAGTTCCCGAATTTTGACACAACATAACCTTTAATCAAGTCACATGGATCCCTATTTTTAATGCCCTTCAAGATTGAAGCAAAGTACCACACAACCCCCCCCCCCCCCCCCCCCCCCCTCCAGATTGATCTCTCTAATGAAGAATAGAGTATAAACAAGCAAATAGGAGGCCAAGATTAGTAGTTTACCCATCAAGCATTGAAGCTAGGTTACAAACTTTTTACCGGCTAGTAAGAAGTTGTGGAGGTTACCACCTCAAAGTTGGCTACATGGACTTCCAAGCCCTCGAAAAAGACATATGGTTACATGACCACTATTTGTTCCCATTAATGGAACAAATCTTGCAAGTTCTATCAGGCTTTTGAATATATTTTCATTGATATAATAAGTTCATTGCAATCTTCTATAATTGGATAATGGTGAATTTTTCGGATGGAAAAACTTGTGTATGGCTTTCAACACTATGTGGGGTACCTATGCGTACATCTAAGATGCCATGTGGATTTTCTAATGCTGGAGTAATCTGCTATGTAAGCATGTGCGAGAAAGTGTGGAATTTTGTGGTGGCCTTTCAGGGAGGGGATCAAAATAGGGGTACTCCACAGATATCTTGATGCATATCACTATGTAGTTGTATGCAAAAAGTTAGTGCATCACCTTTTTCTATCTAAGATAGGTATTTTAAGTGATGTGAGAAAAGAGGTACGAGAACTAATCATGTAAATCCCAGAAAATGCATATTCTTAGCATGTACGATGGAATTAGAATCCTATGCAACACTACGCATTTCAAAGGAGGGATTGAACATTTACCCATATATATTTGCAGACAATCTGAGAAAATAATACAAACTACAAAGTTTCATGAGAAGGCTCCTCATCAGAGATTTCTAGGAAAGATAAATCCTTTTCCTTATATTGATGTTGTAACCAGAACTTTGTTGCATCTTGTGAAGCCAATAGCACTAATGTTGAAGAGTGAGCATGTAATTTAAGTTTAACAAACAGAGGGTAAATAAAGTTTTGAAGCCATCTAAGTATAATGCACTATCGAGTTTACAAGATCAATTGCCAACCCTCTACGATGGCATGAAGAATCCATTACATATCTTCTCCAAGAAACGGTTACATGCTCTCTTGCCTTTGGTGGTATCAAGACACAATTTCTGCAATCCTAGTATTACAAAACAAAGAGGGATCTGAACAACCAATTTACTTGATTTGCGAAGTCAATTCCAATGGCAAAAGAATACTAAGTGATGTAATCCTTCATTGAGAAGCATGTCCGTTACACTCATTTTGTAACTTTGGAGCTTAAGGAACCATTCAACCTTGCATTTGAAGTCTTTAAACCAGATGTAGAACCAACTGTGTGAGAAATTTACTGGAGCCAGGAGTCAGAGGACTTCTTTTTGAGCAAGGATGTGAAGGAGAAATGTGTAGGATGGGACACTCATGTAATGGCCCAATCAACCACTTTTGAAATTAAGGTCATTAACAGCGTTGGCCTCACTTAAGTGGAGACAGAGTCACGTGGACACTATGTGAAGAATTTTAGCCCTTTTTCAATGCGGGCTCAAAAACACAAATCACTCTGTCGGCCCACCCACCTGCTTTGACCTTCGAAGTTGTCTTAATATTTGACTATCTCCCTTAAGAACATGGTCAAGGGCTAGTGGGAATGATAATGTGATTTTATCACCTTTGTTGGACTAAAAGAGGCATCAAAATTCCTACAAATTGTTCCACCGACCTATTTCCCTCATTTTGACTTTCCAACGGTGGGTTCAACATTAAAGAGGATTTTTACTTTAAGCCTGATTACAAGCCATGCGGGGTCATGTGCTTAATGCTTGGTTCACCCTTTCTACAAAACGGCTCACAAACACAAATGGTGTCTCTACCAACCCGCTATGACTTTCCAACAGTGGGCTCAGAGGTGAAAAGGAATTTTTCCTTCATTCCCTGATGGGGAGGCTGTGAGGCTCACTTTATGACTTTTACACATAAAATCCCTCAAGATAATGAAGGTGGGTTATTATTGTCCCACAGTGTTCAGTGATGGCTATACATGGACAATGGAGCCAAATTTTGGTGGTAAAGAAATGTGTGCATCATTCACGATTGTGTAAACAATGTAGAGTTAGCAGTAAACTCCACCATTTTGCGCACCCAATTTTCAAATTTCTAACGCGAACCAATTTAGTGAAAACAATGGGAAGGTTAGACAATTCATTTGGGTCATATAAAGATCCAAATTTTCAAGCAAATGAGGTCAACAAGTAAAATTCTCACACGTCACAAACTAGGAAAACGGAAAGTGTATCAAAAGGTGGTAGCACTCAAAGAAGTTTAAATGACTTTAAAGTATAGTAGACTTCTATGAGTAAATAGTGACGAGACTTCTAGACTTTACCAGACCACTATCATATTAGGGTGTCAGAGTTCAGAGTACTATTATCCAGCAAGTGGTACTCAGGATCATAAATGGGATTTTCCCTCCTAGATGGATACAACAAGGGTATAATCAGATAATGGTGAAAGAAGATGATCAGTTCAAAATGGCTTTCACCACTAAGTGGGGTATCTATGCCTACAGGTAGATGTCCATTTGGATTGTCTAATGCCGGAAAAACTTACCAAAGAGTGAAATGGACATGGAATTCAAGGGGTTGATCAACAAAATAGTAGTGATATATCTTGACGATATCACTGTGTTCTCCAAAAGCATTTAGCGAGATCACCATCTTTCATCTAAGATAGGCATTTCAAAGATGTCAGAAGATTTGGGCTATCATTAAATCCCCAAAAATGCATATTCCAAGCTCACGATGGAAAAATCCTATGCTATATTGTTTCAAAGGAGGGATTGAATGATTTACCCTTAGAAAGATTTGAAGAAATCTCGAGCATTACCACTGCCAAGTCCATAAGAAGGCTCTTCAGAGATTTCTAGGAAAAACCAATTTTTTTGCAGATTTGTACCAAACTTTGTTGCTCTTGTGAAGCCAATAACACTAATGTTTAAGAAGAGAATGGAATTTAAGTTGACAACGGAGGTGAAAATAAAGTTTTAAATCCATCAAAGAATCCATATCCTAAGATCCAACTCTCGTTAATCTATACTTCTCCAAGGACTTCATGCTCTATGCCTTTAATGGTGGGGACACAATTTCTGCAATCCTAGTGTAACAAACAACGGGAGGGATTCTGGACAACCAGTTGCCTTCTTCAATTAAGGATTGGAAGACTATCAAGTGATGATAATCCTTCATCAAGAAGCATTTCTTTGCGGTAATTAGGAGCTTGAAGGAAGTTCAAGCAGCATAGTCTCAAACAACTAAGATCCAACTGTTAGTTTCTCATGCGGGAGTACACGGAATTCACTTCTGAACAAGAATGTGAATGAGAAACATGTAGGATGGATCAATCATGTCATGGAATATAACAGTGAAATTAAGGTCATTCAGCTGGGTCCATGGAAATGGACTATGTGAATAACTAGCCTCGATTAAACAAGCTTGATACAAGAAATGGAAAGTGAAGTTGTCTTGGTATTGCATGACGGTCAAGGGACAATTGAATGATAATGTGCTTTTCCCTTGATGGACTCAAAATATCATAAAATTGCTACAAACATAGGCCTATTACCTCCATAAATGAGAAAAGTAAAAGAGGAGATACTTCATATTACAAGCCATTCCATATGTGCTTGTTAATGGTGTTTTGTTCAAAAGGGACATCAATGGCATTCTACTAATATGCATTGAAACAGGTTAGATTGAAAAGATTGTTACAACAATTCCACGATGGGGAGGCTGGAAGTCATTTTTCCCCATGCAGTAATGGATCCTTCAAGATAATGAAGGTGGGTTATTATTGTCCCACAGATGTTCAGTGACATGCTATACATGGATCAAAAAGGTGCAAAAAATGTGTGCTCTTCATAGGTAAAGAAAAATTAGCAGCACTTCCATTACACCCAATTTCAGTTAACCAAACATTTCATGTAACGGGGATTAGACTTCATTGGGGTCATCAATCCAAAATCAAGCCAAGGTCACAAGTGTATTCTCATAACAACAAACTATTTCACCAAGTGGACCGAGGTGGTAGCACTCAAAGAAGTAAATGAGTCTAGTGTACTAGACTTCTATGAAGGGAATAGTGACTAGGTTCAGAGTCCCAGCTACTATCATATTAGAAAATTCATTGGCATTCCTAGGTTTCAATACCACAAAATGGGATTATACAAGAATGGGACCTACTTGAGACACCTCTTCAAACTATTACCCACATGGTAATGGGTCAGGAAGAGTCCATAAATAAGAATTTTCTAAGAATCGTCAGAAGAACTCTTGATGAAAACTCAGAGGACATGGCATACTAATCTCAAATCAGCTTTGTGGGTTGATAGGATCACACCAAAGACGTCTAATAGGTAACTTCCCCTTACAAGTTAGTCTATGGTAAATAAGCAGTGTTTCCTATATCTGTAGAACTACCCGCATTGGAGACTCATGAAGAAATTAGAATTATCCGAGTTTGAACCGATGAAGGCTAGATATGCGGAGCTAATGGAACTAGAAAAAGTTAGAGAACATGAAGTTAAAAAAATGGAGAAAGGATCACACCTCAATCTAAAAGATGTTTTGATAAGAAAGTAAGAGCAAGGACCTTTCAGTAGGGGGATCTAGTTCTCAAGTTGTATGCAAATCAGGAAAAACCAGGAAGGCATTCTAATGTTCGCTGCCATTTGGAGTGGCCCCTACATGGTCACAAAATGTAAGAGTATAAATGACTTCCAATTTTCTACATTAGATGGAGAATAACTTCATGATTCCTGTTAACGGAATCTACCTTAAACATTGCTACTTAAAAGGGAAGGTTTCACCCTTGTAAATATTATCCTAGGATTTTAATTCCTCCAAGTGTGTGTGTGCATTGTCTTGTTGTAGTGTAGGTTTCAATTTTCCTAAGTGCTTTGGCACAGGTTTAGTTTCTCCAAGGTTGTATTGTGTTGTATTCATTATACCTCCAAGTGAATATGTTCCTACAATCCATTTCCACAAGCAGGTGAATGCTCTAAGTCAAGACAATTTTCTACTCTAAGAAGTCTCACCTTCAAGATTTTTCTTATGGAAATTGAGAGTGCAAGTAGTAGAGTAGGTTAAGGGCCAATAGGTTACAAGTGGTTAGGCTCGAGGTTTTAGGAACAGGATTAGTACAGGCTATCATTCGTGACTCCATGCCCAATGGATACAACAAGGCAACTGATCTTTTCATCTAATAGGCAGATGATCCCGCGAGTCACCAAATTGTTATCAAATTTTACCCCTTAGGAAAAATTGATCAAACATGACCTTGCATAGGATAAGAAGAGAGGTTGGTTCAGTCGTGTAAGATCACGTTTGATCCCAAAAAATCAAGTTGTGGGCGGGCTTGGTGATGGATAAGAAAGGTTGGAAACTGAGGCCAAAAAATGTTAAAGGAGATCAGAGATCAACAGGAGAAAATTAAGAAAGGTAGTATTCACTCAAGGCCCTGAATTGAATAAGTATAGAAGAGCTAGTGGAAGCCTCAAAGTGTCCAATTGGCACAACTCCAAAGGTTAAGTCCAAAGCAAGGTCTCTAGATGAGCGTTAACCCTCCACATGTCTTAGGTCAGGCATAGTGTCCTCACCAAATAGAAGGGACTCAAGCGAAACAAAAAGGAAATAAAGTAGGCCTGCGAAATGCACCATATGTCATCTTGGCTCAACTTTAGAGTTAAACCCAAAATAGAGTCCCCAGACAAGCACAGGCCTTCCACGTGGTCAGAGCCCGAGAAGGAAGCACCGGCCGTTAAAAAATCTAAGTATGGGACGAGGCCAACATAAGCCTCCACGTGTCTCTTCAGCACAAATTCAAAGGTGTGATAGAAGTGGGGTCCCCCAAATGAGTGCAAAGCCTCCACATGTCTAGGGTCCGACGTAGTTGCTCTGCCAAATAGAAGGGACAAAGGCAAAACACAAAGGAAATAGAGCAGGGCCGTAGACGATGCCAAGTGTCCGATTGGCACAACTTCAAGAATGTAAGGAGGAGGGAAAATATTAAGACATGCGGGTATGCCACATGTATCTTACGCAGATAGAATCCAGACCCAAGAACCTTCAGATGGGCATATCTTTTGACTGGAAGCTAAAAATTAAGTGGGAGAGGACTTTTTGGAAATCTCTCAACATCTGCTACTCACCTACCACCATCAATGAATAAATTATGGTCCACCATTTTTGAGGTTTAAGGGATTCTCACCTACCATTATAATGAAGTATGGGCTTCCTTTCTTTCCCAAAAAGGAACTCCACATGAAGGCATGGGTTTTGCAGTAGAACCCGTTGCAGGAAAATTCATTTCTCTTTTAGGGTGGTTGAACAATAATTTGTATTTCTCCTACCTCCTTCTCTAATTATTCCTATATATGAAAGGAGGGGGGAATTTTTAAAGGGTTTGGATAGTTTTTCTTACGCTCTCCCTTCTTCTCTATTCTGCAAGTGAATTTGTGGGGTTCCAAACCTCCCATTCAATTTGTGATGTAGTTTTTGTCTCTTGGCTATTGCAATGCACTGTATCAACTCTGGAGCAATAATATATGTCTGTGGATGATTTTCAACCCTCTCTTGTGTTCATTGCCTCCTTCCTGATCTCTCATTATAGTCTTGGTTATCTTTGCATGATAGTTGTATTGTATTTTTATGGTTTGTGTTTATTGCAAAGTAGGTATTCATCATTTCTTTGGTGCATCACCTTTGTTAATTTAGGTTTATTTTCTTGCATCTTTCTCAACCCTGTCTCCTTGGAAAGTTAGAGTAGGTTTTAGAATAGTTCCTCTGCAATATGAATGTGTGCACTTGAACAGAGGAATAGGAACTGGCCTTCATCTAGAGATCTCTCTTGATTCGCAAAGTCCCACACTTTGAGAGATGCTACATGTTATGAAATCACACTGTGAGTCTCAACCCATCAAGTTGCAGACATTCAGGGGTGTTGTGATTTCTCCTCAATAGAGCTAAAGAGGAAAAAATCATATAATGATAATATAATATATAGGGTGTATCCCACAAATAATGTCAAGTAATAAAAAGCAATGGAAATTAAATAGTGATAGATAGCCAAGTTGTATATATTCTGCAAGGAAAATGTTACACATGAATCACCCGTTATCATGCTAGGAAGATAAATAGTATGTCAAGGCATTTATATATCAATGGAAAGTAAGTTCTTAGTAAGAATAAGTAATGAGCTATAAAATAGTAGAACCTGTAATGTCTGATAGTAGTAAAGGTAGATTCCCTCAGGATCCTCAGTGAGACTCGCAAGGGATTCAATGTCAATCATCATGCATCATGTAAGGATTTGTAAGATATGTGCATTAATATATGGAGAGCAAGTGAAACCACATGTTTATATGATAAATATAATGGTATACTGAGCATTCAGCTAACATAGTAATAAAAGTGCTACATGTAAGTAGAAAAAGCTAGCAAGAGTATATGCAACCAAGATATGAAAATTTTTTATGATTGTGATGGTATGGTATACAAGATGTGAAGGTGAGAGGAGTAACATGCCCCCTCCCCCACAGATGTGTATGAGATGAGGTTCATTTATAATATCCCCCTCAACAGTCAATAATGAACCATAGAACAAAAGTGTGTAATTGGGAAATGTGTGTGTTATATGAGAGTAGATGCAAGAAAGGTAAAATGTGAAGCACTGAGCATGAAGAATGGGTGATATGAGGTTCATTTCATATTTATACCCTCAACAGTAAAATATGAACTGTGGAACTAGATTGTGTCTTTGGGTAGTTATGGTATAATGTGTGCACCAAAGGTGTAGGAGTGCTACGAAAGATTAGACATGAAGCTCAGAGTGTGAAGTGTAGTAGTAGACACTAGAGATAACTAAAAACAATGGAAGGGTATGCAGAAATTTACATTCCACCTAAGTGTTCCAGTAATGAAGATCTATAGGATGACATGATAGAGACCATTCCATTTTCAGAGAGTTTGAGATGTGTCATGAGAAGATATAGAGTCATCATAATGGTAGGTAGGGGAAAGAGTAGGACCAAGGTTGACTTTTGGGTTGAAAAAAGGAAGTTTAAATAGGCTATCTATCATGGGAGGATTGGTTGGCCTTGCTTGGTTGGTGGTTTTTAATTTGAAATTGGTAACATTGTAATGGATTTAATAAGAGGAGGTGATGGGGTATGGATTTTGAGAGGTGGTTGCTTAGTTGGAATTGGTAACATTGTAGAATACTTGATAATAGGATTTGAAGGGGTACAAATTTTAAGAAGTGGTTTCTTAGTTATAATTCGTAATGTTGTAGAAGATTTGATAGGAAAAGGTGATGGGGTACAAGTTTTGAGAGGTGGTTACTTAGTTTGAATTGGAAACATTATAGAAGACTTGATATGAGGAGGTGATGGGGTACAAATTTTTTAAGGTGGTATGACATTAGATTGGATAGGTGGCTCTTGACTAAACAAAGAAGGAACATTAATGATTATGGCATGATGCTCATTAGACATAGAGGGATCAGATTTGGGATCCCATTGGGATTTATCAATTGGAGATGAGCATGTAGCAGAATGTTGTGTAGAAAATGAAATAAAACTCTGATGTGGTGCTTAATTATTCATTTTAAAACATAGAAATCATTTTCATGATGTCAATTAAGTCCATGAAAATTACAAAATGGGAGACCTATGTATTTGACAAGCTGATAAGGAGGGTAGTAATGAGTAGTTGGAAATATGATCAACTGGTGATTAAGGATATCAGGAAGAATATCATTTTTCTTATAATTTAGATCAAACTTGAGAGGTGCTCATAGTTGTAATACTTTGACCTCACTTGTATGAGCACATGTAATAGACATGGGATAAAAATGAAATGTAGAAGAAGAACTAGCATGGGCATGAGAAGTACCCTTAAAATATTGTATTTCAACATTGAGGGATGTAATCATGGTTTCCATAGCTTGAAATTTATCTCTAAAAGCATGGTGTAGAGCTTGAATTTACTCTAACACAAGTTGATTGATTATGGTATCAAAAAGGATAGGGTCATCAAATAGACGATTGAAAATGGTACTTGTGCATGTGGTGTGTTACGAGGGAGGTAAATTGTGTCTAGGGATTTTTGGAGAACATCTTTGCAAGGTGTGTGTATTTGAAGTAAGTCATGCCAAGCTATTTGAGGAATTTTAGGAGCCATGAAAGAAGATTTGATAGAATAGTAAAATTTAGGATCTAAGCATTTGATCACGAGTGGGGTTCACCAAATGATTTAATAGAAATTGAATTAAATATAATTGCAGAGTAACTACTATCATATGTGATATAAAATTGCTAATGTATAGTAAATACGCAAGAAAAAAAGCATGTACAATGTGAAACCCTAAGAAAGAGAGGGAGATAGGAAGACTTAGATGATTCTCAATCAGACTAGAGGTGATCTAGGAAGGTGAAATACTAAAAAATATTGTAGACAATGTCGTTGATGCTCACTTGAAATTCTAGAACTCTGAAATGGCATACAATAGGGGAGCCTGAGGGGTATGGGCACATGGGCATTGGAGACTATATCTGGGCACTGGTGGCTGTGAAAATGCTCAGAAACTCATTTATTTTATATTGCAAGAGGTTCATTTTTTATTCCTATTTGTCACTTGATATTTGTTCCTTAATTGTCAAACATAATTGTAACCTACAAAACATAATATTTACTCCTCTTATGTTGTGTATGCAAAAGTGATGCATCCATTGTCCCTTAAGTGAGTATTATATATGGATACCTTTGATGTGCTCTTGTGCCTTTTGGATGTAAGCTCAGGTGGTAGTAAGTAATGATAGTACTTGGTCCCTTCTTTTGAGAAGTAACTAAGTATATATATGATTCCCTTGTTTTAATTTCATAATTGACAACTAGAAGGCCGACCCATAGCTGAAAAATATTCCCAAAAGATAAAAGAGTGAGTAAAGGTGAGAAAGTTTTAGAAGCTCCCAAGAGGGACAAAAGAACCTGGGTGCTAGTGTGATAATTAGGCGTAAGTTCCTACAACCATAAATAATAATCCAGCTAGATTCCGTCAGGGATGTAGGGTGTGTAAGACCAAATAGAAAGCAAGGGACAAAGAACAAAGGCCAAAGATAGTTTTCAATCACTAATTTTCTTGCTTAGGAATAATGTATACATTGTTAGGTTGTGGAGCTGAATTACTTCACAAATAGCCTATTTTACACCTTGTTGGTTTACACAGTAACTGTTGCCAATCAAGGTAATTGTCACCCATTAGGAAATCGTCACCGGTCAAGGTAATTGTCACTGGTTAGGAAACCGTCATCAGTCAGGGTAACCATCACCAGTCAAGAAACCATCGCCAGTTAGGGTAACCATTTCCAATTACCTGTGTGTGAAATTTTATATTTAAATCACGGGAATTTAATCTAGCTTTTGTTTTAAATATGATTTAAAGGATAAATTTCATGGCTATTGTGTCCTAAATTTATATATGCCTATATAAGCATGAAAGCTAGCGTTAGAAAGAGAATAAAAAGAAGGATTGAATTATATCATTTATTCTCCTAGATTGAGATGACGAAGAAGAAGAGAAAGAAAGAACGGGTTACATGAAGACAGAGATTCTGTGGAGAGGGGCTCGATAGAAGGAAATAATAGGTAAATCTCAATGATAAGAAGAGGGTAACATCTTATATGGTATTTCCTTTGTATAGTTATTATCTCATTGTAATGGTTTGTATAGTATGCAAAGCACGTAGAGTTTCTTCTTGTAGATCCACATGTTGGTGAGATCGTGTATTATAGATACATGAGATCATATTATATTGTTGATCCATGTAGATCTAGATATTGTAGAGGAGGTTGTCTTCATGTTTGCAAAAGTTATGTAGTGATGGAGAGACAAACTTACTTCTTGGTGTACAATTATAGTTGCACATATGGTAGACCCATGTGAGAGGTCTTGTTTGCAGATCCACAGAGAACTTGTTAGTATTTTAGAGATGTAGTAGTTCTTGGTTATGTGAGATCTATTGGTGGTGTTTGGAGGCATGGTTCTAGTACCCTTATGTAGATCCATTTAGAGATCTGGAGGAGAGGAGATACTCTTAGAGAGATGTATTATACTCTTGTATTGAAGAGTTAGTTTGTAATCTTGTTATATTATATATATGAGATATCTATCTTTGGTGGACATAGCCCACATTGGGTGAACCACAGTACATGTTTTGTTATGTGTGTACTTTGTTTTGATTTGGATTACTCCACTTTATACTTCCACTGTTATAGATTTTGGAGAATTATTTAGATCTTGTGTGCATGTTTGAGGTTGTTATTAAATCATAGCACTATTCCAAAGTCTTGAATTCCCAACAACTGGTATTAGAAATTAGTTAGCTTGGTTATTTAAGAGAAAGGTTTTGCTTCAGTATATTGTTAGTGGTTTACTGACAGGTGTATAAGAGCAAGGTTTGTTTTTCTTGATGTGAATATCACAGGAAGAGATTCAATCTCGAGTGGGAGCTGGAAGAGTAAGGTTACTGAAAATTAAAGTGACCGGCATCGTTTAAGTGGAAATTGATGTCGGTAGGGGGAGTGTGGTTAGCTACAGGGTAACTGTGATCGATTATAAGGTGACCATGGTCAGTTACTGGACAACCTATTTTTAAACAAAAAATCACATATATGAAGATTTACGAAGATGCATGGAATGTATCTTGTTTGCTAAGGTGTCCCTAGTTCTTGGAGGCACAAGCATGTTGGTCAGATTGCAAATCTGGTTATTCAAGTATGGTTTTATGTTGGTATTACAGTGCTTATATTATTTTGGTTGCACATGCATGTTTGGGATTGCAAATCTAGATCTAAGAATGAGATAGAGGAGCAGTTATGCATCCTTGGTGTAGTTTTATTGCATGTATTATTGTTGTTAAGTTTTTTGTGCAAGGTTGGGTGCTTCTTGAAATGACTGGATCAACACAACTATCTTCTTTGGTTAGAGTGGGCACTTGGTTTGGTGACCTATGCCAATATTGTGGCATTTTTTTCACTCCAGAAGCACCAAAGTCAATAAGACAACTGACATCAGTCACAAAGGGTAACCGGTATCGATCAGTGAACCGTGGTTAGTCTCTGTGACAACGAGTTTGCACAAGGTTTCTTACAGTATAAGAGGGCATGGATTGTCCAATGTCCTATTTTAGAGGATCATGTTTCTTGCACAGTGTGTATAGGTAGTAATAGTCCAGATCACTTAAATGTTTAGATCAGAAAGAGGACATATGTGGCTTGGTTAGTCCAGTGATACTTTGAGTCAGGTATCTCTATATGATCTCACATTTTATTTCTTTTGTTTGGAGAAACTAATTTTATGATTGGATAGTGTGCATATATTTACACCATGTTTTTGGTATTGTTTGAATTTTATTCCCCGGTTGTGTGGAATCTTGAGGAAAAGGGTTTCTAGTATAAGGATGAGATTCTCAATGAAAATTCGTGGTTAGACACAATTGTAGGTAACAAGAGATGTTGAGTACACATGGATGGAAAGAAGTTGATTCACCTACTTCACAAGAAGACCAAAATTATATGATGTAGAAGTATTCTTGGTTAAGAATGGAGTCAAGTTTATATTTATTTCATTTATTTTATTTCTCATTGATATATATGTCTTTTGAGCTTGGTTATTAGAATTAGTTCAGGGGAGTTCAGGTTAAGTGGGAGCAAGTCATGGTTTATGGCATTAAAGGTTGGACACAGTTGCACGTGCAAAGTGTGAGGAGGGTGTTACTATTCAAAGTGACATGAGGTACAAGTTGTTTTAGAGGACATTCACAAGCTTGCAAGTATTTTGAGTTTATCGCATGGTGATGTCACTTCTTGTTTTATTTTGTGGTGCCTGGATATCCCTATGGGATTACAGTTGATGGTTAGATTTAGCTGTGTGAAGATGATAGAGAATTTTTTTAGAGTTTTAAGGGTTAAAGAAGGAAGCTTGAATGTTACAGAGACCGATGTCAGTTAGAAGCTAACCGTGGTCAGCCATTTGGTAACCATGGTCGGTTTGGTCATAGGTTTGACAACATTGTTTATTTACCATTTTTAGATGGTGCCCTTATTTTGCTTTCATAATTATTGGTTTCTGTAGTATGTTGATGACATGTTTTCTAGTATTTTCACTATTTATTAGTATCATGGTTTAGCGTGGTTTTTATTATTGACATTGATGAGCACAAGATTCATATATGGCTTTGGAGTTAGTCGGTGAGAGACTTGGAGCTTTTGGAGAGCCTGGAGATATGGATGGATGTATAGGTGATTTTATACATGTGGATATATTCAGTTTTGTGAGTCTATGATGATGTAGATATTTTATTTGCACATTGATGCCTATGAGCACAATTTAGATTCCTTTAGCATGAGTAGGGGATGTTTGTATTTCCTCTTGTTACTATGTTACTCCTTGATAGGTATGTTATCTACAGATGAATGTCTTGGATATGCTACTTGTTTATGCAGGATTGGATTTGTAGATTGCAGTGTTTAGATTTCTTTGAGTTATGCAAGTGTTTGTGGATTGATCACCCACTGTTGTATGTAGAAATCATTCGGGGATGTTTTTACCCATGATCTTGTTTTTCTATTACATATTCAAGTTTGACTTGTCTTTGGAAAGTTACATTGGTGGTTGCATGGAGACATGGATAGATGGATGGAGAACATGGTTGGTTTTACAAGTATGGCTATGGTTGCAGTTGAAGCTCAATACTTTAGTTTGAGTAGGAGCTCTTGCAGGTGTGTTAGTCATGATGGCTTGGTTGCACGAGAAGCTTGGTGTTATGATTCAGTGGGAACTTGATGTATGGATAGCTTAGTTATCACGGATTAGTAGTAGCTTTTTACAGGTCTATGGTAAGTCATGGGTTTGTTATCTTCATTTTGGAAGATGGTTTGATCTTCCTGGTTTATTTTTTTGAGAGAATTGTTGAAGAAAAGAATAGATGGTATTCATAGTGTGTTGATGATGGTGATGTAAAAGTACAGAGGTTCATAAATTTATCTCCAAGTGGGATATTGTTGGGTTGTGGAGCTGAATTTCTTCACAGATAGCCTATTTTACACCTTGCTGGTTTACATAGTAACCGTTTCTGGTCAGGAAATCATCATTGGTCATGGTAACCATCGCCAGTAAGGAAACCATCTTTGGTTACCTGTGCATGAAATTTTATATTCAAATCATGGGAATTTAATCTATCTTTTGTTTTAAATCTAATTTAAAATATGTAATTGTATGACTATTATGTAGTAAGTTTGTATATTCCTATATAATCTTGAAATCTAGGGTTAGAAAGATAATTAAGAGAAGGATTGAATTAGATCCTTGATTCTCCTAGATTGAGAGGATGAAGAAGAAGAGAAATAAAGAATAGGTTAAATGAAGACAGAGCTTCCATGGAGATGATTTGTATAGAAGGAAATAATAGGTAACATCTTCTACTGTATTTCCTTTGTATAGTTATTGTCTCATTGTAATGGTTTACATAGTATGCAAAGCATATATAGTTTCTTCTTGTAGATCCACATGTTGGTGGTATCGTTAATTATAGATCCATGATATCATATTGTATTGTTAATCCATGTAGATCTAGATTTTTTAGAGGAGGTTGTCTTTATGTTTGCACAGGTTATGCAGTGATGGAGAGACAAACTTACTTCTTAGTGCATAGTTATAGTTACACATATGGTAGACCCATGTGAGAGGTCTTATTTGCAAATCCACAGAGAACTTAGTAGTAGTTCAGAGATGCAGTAGTTCCTGGTTATGTGAGATCTGTTGGTGGTGTTTACAGGCATGGTTGTAGTGCACTTATGTAGATTTGTTTAGAGATCTGGAGGAGAGGAGATACTCTTGGAGATATGCATTGTACTCTTGTATTGAAGAGTTGGTTTGTACTCTTGTTATATTATTTATATGATATCTCTATCTTTGGTGGACACATCCCACATTGGGTGAACCATGGTATATGTTTTGTTATGTCTGTGTACTTTGTTTTGATTTGGATTATTCTAGTCTATACTTCCATTGCTGTAGATTTTGGGGAATTTTTTAGATCTTGTGTGCATGATTGAGTTTTTTATTAAATCATAGCACTATTCCATAGTCCCAAATTCCCAATAGCTAGGTTCCTTTAGGGTTTTATGGTGTGTAAGACCAAAGAGAAAGAAAGAGACAAAGAACAAAGGTCAAAGATAGTTTTCAATCACTAGTTTTCTTGCTTAGGAATCATGTATACACTAGTATGCTTTAAGACTTAAAAATGTACCCAAGTGCATGATTTTGTGTCTACACTATATGCAAGGTTGTTGCAAAACACTACAAGTTCATTGAATGTAAGAAAAAACACTAAAAGACATGACAAGGTTATTGAAAAAAGCAACAGTTTTGAAATTGAGTATACTTAGTTGATTTTTCACTCCCGATGTCTTTTTCGATGGAGGTTTTTCCTTTCTTTCTTGATTTCATACTATTTCCATCTCACTAGATACTCAAAATAGGTACCTAAAAACCTAGAACACGCAATAAGCACTCATATTTTGATGAAAACATGTAAATATTTGCATTTAAGTGATGAATCTTTAGAAATAAAACTAAAAAAATGAGGATATAGTATGATACAACACTAAAAAACTATAAATATCTCAAAAAAAGATACAAAATTGTATGAAAACTAATGCTCCTCTTTGATAGGGCGAAGTCACTGAAACAGAGCACAAGGCTACTAAAACAGGTCGAGACTACTACAAAACACAACAAGGTTGCTAAATAGGACGAGAACACTGCTTCAGACCACAAAGTCACATAATATGGGAAAGACTACTGGAGATGGTCTTAAGGTCATAGAATCTATAAAACAACGTTAGAAAATCTACAGCTTGAGGCTGCTAAAAGACAAGGTAAGGTTGTTGAAATAGAAAATCACAAAAAATGAGGCCAATATAGCAAAAATCTTGTATATTTCTTGTCAAGATAAAATTTTGATAACAATTTGCCTCCTTTATACCTGTAAATAAGACTCAACAGTACAAAATACTAATATACATGCATAGAAAACATAGAAATTTCAATAAATTGAAAGAACTTGCATGAAAATGGTAAATGATGTTAAACTAAGAAAAGATAAATGTGCATAAGATAAATGGGTGTCCCACTAGGCATTCCATATGTATTTTATTAAATAAATAAGTTAGGATTTACTTGGTGTTAAATCCCTTCCATTAGCTTAGTTACTTTGACATGGATACAGAAGTCATCAAAAAGGGTAGTCAAATAGAAAATGCCATATTAGCTAAAGGAGTCTTAAAACCATTCCAAAGGAAATATGTTACTAAAACAATCAATAATTCTAAGTTATTTAACAAAAAAATCATAGTTTATGGAATCATGGATTCTTATAATATTCAAGTGGTATAAAATACCCCACAATTAAAAAAATTTCAAGGCCCACCTAAGCAAGATAAAGAATGTAGGGATTACACTCCACTTGTTGAATCCCTCTCATTGATTCTACGTCAACTCAAATCAATAAAAATGGTTAAATTTCCTAATACCAAACCATTTGAAATTGACGCACCAAAAACCTCATGGTATAAAGATACTGAGTATTGTGAGTATCATCATGTCAAAGGCCACAGTACTGATTAATGCATGAAACTCAAGAACTACATCCCGAATTTACTAGATCGAGGGGACATAGAACTTGATTCCCTAGAAAGTGCCAATTAACCAAATAATCATCTGGGCATATACAAAGATCCCTTTCCCAATCATAAAAAATAAACAAAGTGAAATATGGATCAAGGTCAACCCTCACAAGGTAATAGCATAAATCACGTTGTCGATAAGACATTGTATCATTTTAATTCTTTAATTGGATATATTCATCTAATCACTCACCACATCACAATAATCAAAATCAAATCTTAAGAGTGTGTCATTACAATGCAACACACTTACATCATAGTCCTAGGACCCCTCTAACTACTTTTTGGATAGTCATTATGATCTCTTAGAGAATCTTGAGAAAATGTCTACCAAGATTTCTATCTTGGACCTTCTCAAAATATCCACTTTTCATAAAGGAATCTTCTACAAGATCCTTTAGGATTCAAGAGTTTTTATGGACAATGAACCTTCACACTTCCAAGCATTGGTCATGTAAATCAAACCATCTGATATAATCCTTTTTAACTAGAGTGCTATTCCATAGGAAAACTATATCCATAATTTACCTTTCTACATTGAAGTCATCATAACTCGTAAGAAATCAAACAGGTTCTTATGGAAAATAGATATGGTCTAAATATCTACACTTTGAGGATGGTTAAATAGCTAGAGAATATTGATACTAAGCTCAAACCTAATGTCATTACCATAAAGGCCTACAATATTTCTAAATGACAATAAGTAGGGATAATTTCTTTTCCTTTAGAATTTGAGAATGTTACACAAGAAACGTAGTTCCATGTAACTGACTTGCAACTTCCCTATAATATCCTCATTGGTCACCTATAGATCTACATTACCACTAGTTCATAAATCTACATTACCAAGGTCAAGAAGTAACAATTCCTGGTGACCCGCAACCCTTTTCCCATTGCAGAGCATTGGCTAACCACTACCCTAAGAAATATGTTTTCCCTAGCACATAAATCACTTTTGAACCTAAATTAGAGGCTTATAATTCTCACACTTATCCTCACACACTCTAATAAAATTAAGTTGGTGCATCCACCTCCTCCTCAACATATCCTAGATTGGAATATAAATTGTAAATCCTCATATTGGATGTGGGGAGTATGATCTCTAATAGGACCTTATACACAATCTTTCCTTATCTGAAAAAACACGTGGTACTTCCAACTTCTGGCCAAGTAGAAAAGAGGATCATTGCAACTTCAATTTTTTTTTACCTAGTGGCCTTTATAATATGATAATTTAGATATAACTTACATTTCCTAATCTCTTGATGAAAAAATGGTCTCTTACTATCAATCACTAGAATATGTTATCCCCAACAAGATGATGTATGTTATAGAATATTAAGGATGCAGTTGTGGAAATCCTAAGAAAGATGTTTGAGAACCTCTCCTAGTACATGAAAAAATAGATAGACATGACATTGGAATAAAACCGTATGGTGAATTTCCAATAGAAGTTGGCACTACCTCCTTTGAGCATGAATATAGCTCTTTTTATTATGACATTGAACTAGGGTCTCCTTATAGTCTATACAAGAAGCTTTCCTCTACAAACCTACTTTATGTTAGTTTTGTCTTAACCTTATCATCTTCCAACCTTGAACTTGATCTCATATATCCCTCCCTGATTGAAGGAAAAACAAGATCACATATCAGTTAATTTATTTTAAAATGAGAAAGAAATAATACATTTCATGGGAGTACATAATCGTATCCCTATCAGATATCATAAAAAGTGGCTTTCCATCAACCTTGATAATCATACCTACTTCAGGGAGGATGCTGATTTTTATGGTAAAAAAAAGTTAAAATTCAAAAAATCATTCGAATAAAAAAACGATTAAAAATCCTAAGTCCCACAATAAACACATTTTTGTGGCACTTGTGGACAAACAATGTCAAAAATTAGGAAAAAAATATGAAAGTGGCCATTTTACTGGTGAAAATATCATAGAGATGTCAATAGAGGAATAAATCAACCTCCCTCCTAATCCTATGCAAATGGAAGATGGTTCTAAACTATTGGTTGAAGAAACTGTTAACATCAACATTGGCACAAAATACTAACCTAAGATTGTAAAGTTTGGGGCATCATTTAATCCACAAGAGAAAAAAACTTTTTCCATACTCCTAAGATAATTCTCTAATGCTTTTTCTTGGTCCTACAAAGAAATAAAAGGATTAGATCCTTCATTAGTTATGCAAAATTTGGTTCATGAATCAACTAAACCAATCAAGCAAAAAATATTTAAGATATCTGCAAGTGGATCTTTTAGTCAAAGAAGAGATCAAGAAGTTGCTAGTAGTATGGTTTATAATGCCCGTCGATTATTCAAAGTGGATACTCAACATAGTTCATCTTCACCAAAATCTGGTTGGGATTAGAATTTGTACAAATTTCATGGATATCAATAAGGCCTATCCTAAATATGAATTTCCTCTCCGGAACATTGATATGATTATTGATTCTACAACATGTCATGAAATGTTATCCCTCATGGATGGATTTTTTGGTTATGACAACATTAAGATAACTAGAGAGGATCAAGAAAAAATAACCTTTATCACTCTCTCATGTACTTTATGCTATCAAGTCATGCCTTTTGGCCTTAAAAATGTAAGATCCACATATCAATGATCTATGAGAGTTATATTCCATAATATGTTACATGTCATTGTAGAAGATGATGTGGATGACATTTTGGATAAGTCAAATACATGGGAAGATAATCCAATGATCCTTTTCCACATCTTTGAATGACTTCGGGAATACAAGTTTCAACAAAACCCTAAGAAAGTTGTGTTTGGAGTTATATCAAGTAAGTTAATATGGTTCATTGTGTCCATAAGAGGAATTGAAGTAGATCTTGCAAAGGTTATAATGATCACAAAAATTATTCCTCCCAAAAACCTAAAAAAACTTCACATCTTACAAGTTAAAATTCAATCTATTCACAAATTCATTTCCCATCTCTCTAATAAATGTCATCCCTTCACCCATCTCCCATAATTCCTTTTAAAACTTAATACAATACCTATCCAAGCCACTTATTATAGTTTCACATAAACCTGGTGAACCTCTTATGTTATACATTTTTGCTACCCAATTTTTTGTAGGTACTATCTTAGTCCAATATGATGTACAAAATAAATAAAGGGCCATCTATTACCTCAACAATACTTTAATATCCTATGATATTCATGACTCACTCATCAAAAAAACCTATTTAGCTATTGTATTTTCTATCCCAAAACTTCACTATTACCTTTTGAATAATAAGACCGAGCTTATATCCAAAGGTGACCCACTTAAATATTTTTCATCTAAACTCTCCTTCATTGAGAGGATGGAAAAGTAGATTATTTTACTCAGTGAAGTCGACATTGAATACATCAATTAGAAGGTTGTTAAAGGCTAGGTGTTTTCTGATCAACTCATAGAAGCACCATTTCTAGGCACAAAACCATTAAGTCTTGACTTACCTCATACAATTGTTTTGTTTATCAAGGAATATACTACATGGAAAATCTAGTTTGATGAATCGTTAATCTTTCATGGATTGGGTGTAGTAGTTATCCTTATCACCCTTACTAACAACCTTATCCCAAGAGCTTTCAGGATTATTTTTCCTTGCACCAATAATATAGTTGAATATGAGTCCCTCATTACTAGTCTCAAAATAGCCTTCAAATGGAATATAAAAAAAAATTCAGGTCATTGGTGACTCACAACTCATTATCAAACAAGTTACTAATGAATACAATGCCAAAAATGAAAAGCTTACCCTATATAGACATCATGGACAACCTCTAGGAATATTTTGTTTAGATTACTTTTCAACAAATTCCTTAGATGTAGAACAAGTTTGAAAATGTTATGGCTACCATTGGATGTCTCTTGCACCTAATTATAGATAAAAGTGAATTATGCTTCCTTGTTAAACATCTAATAGTGCATATTTATGATATGCTAGAATATTGTTTGGTATGTGAACATATATAATTGGTCTTCCTCTCCCCTTAGTATGAAGACATATATAATTACCTACAAGATGGTACCTTTCCACCTAACATTACCCATTCTTGAAAACAAACCCTCATCCAATGCATAACCTCTTATACCCTCCTTGGGGACACTCTCTATCGTTCAAGGTTACAATGAGACCTTGATATGATGTTTAAATTTAGAAGTATATCCAAGCTATCAAAGAGGTGAATGAATGCATCTATGGTGCTCATACCAGTGGCATATATCTTTCCAAGAAACTTCTACGAGTTGGTTATTACTAACCCACTATGGAAATTGATTGTTTTCAATATGTGTGCAAAATGTATCCTATGTCAAAAACATGGAAACCTGATTCATGCGCCATCCTAATCCTTACAAGATATTTTTATGCCTTGGTAATTTTTAAAATAGGGGATCAATCTCATAGGGAAAATTACACCCACCTCTTTTGATAGCCATAAACATATCATTACCAAATATTAATACTTCACCAAATGGGTGGAGGTTATACCTCTCACGTACGTAATCGGTGCTCAAATATCCAAATTCATAATGAACTACATTATCTGTTGTTATGGAATTCCTTCCATCATTATTTCTAATAATGGTAAGTCCTTCATAAAGAAGAAAGTGAATACTCTCTGTCATTACTTCAAAATACACCAACAATGGTCTGCACCCTATTATCCTCAAGGTAATGGAAAATCTGAGGATACCAATAAAAAACTTATTCATATTATGGAGAATATTTTTTAGTAGAATAGGATGCAACTGGCATCTCCAAATTCATCCAGCCTTGTGGGATTATCACACCTACATCCAAATACCTAAAGGTGACATGCCCTATTCTCTTGTCTTAATAATTGAGGCCATTATTCCCTTAGAGATCAAGATTACCTCCTTGCACATATCTTTGAAGTATTATCTTGACATTGAGGAATATTATAGAGTAGCTAGAATTCAGAGGTCGAGCTACTTGATGAAAATTGTCTCCTTGCCTTAGATCACCTTAATGTGTATTAGAATTGGATCTACACCAACTACAACAAGCTAATCATCCCTTGCAAGTTTAAAATTCTAGATCTTGTACTCGAAGAGAATCATCTCAACACTACTAAGGTAAGAGAAAATAAAGGTAAATTTTATCCCAACTGGTTGGGGCCATACATTTTAGTTGTTAAATTTAATCCAAGAGCGTATAATCTCATCTACCCCAATGTTATTGAGGTTAGAGACCCTATAAATTTCATTCACATAAAACATTTATATAATTGAGCTTAGACACATTTGTCTAAAAAAACACAACAAAAAATAAATAAAACTACAAAATACAAAAAATCATCAAAAGTAACAAAAATAATACAAATAAAAATAGATTCATCTAATGATGAAAAACATGCAATTGTGGCACATTGGGCATGTTCTTTAGTGTAAATAAATTTTTGGTGTTATGGGTAGACTCTGTTGTTGTTCACAAACAGCTTCTTCTTGGGGGCATGAATTCTCCTTCTTGGTTTTTTCATTCATTGAGTTCATAGTCATGGCATACATGTTATTATTGGTCTTGATCCATATTTTCATACTCTTGTATATTCATGTGTGAATTTTTCCTATATATTCTAAATTCTTGCTGGGGGCATTTTACCATGTTGTTCTCTTGTACATAGTGTCACAAAATCTAAAAAATCCAAAAACATTGCAAAATCTAGAAAATCCAAAAAACATTGGTAAATCCTAGGAAAATCCAAAAAAAAATAGTATAACCTAGAAATATCCACAAACATTCACAAAACCTAGAAAATACAAAAATATGGTAAAACCAAGAAAATACAAAAAAACATCACAAAATCTAAACAAAAAACCTGAAAATAATGTCTAACGCAAAAATCCCTAAAAATGGAATATAATCCCATGACAAATCCTGCTTTAATGACTCACTCATTACGGTGTGTGACATGTAGATCATATTATGTTCTTCATCCATCAACATGTTTATCTATGGATATCTTGTCAACATGTATTGTTCCTTAGAGCATAATCATAGTGCATGTTTTCTTATAGCCAGAATTATTTATCCATCATCCATTCCCTTATGTGTATCCTCTCTTAGGGCATCATCTTCACCCTTGTCGTATAACTAAAATGTTGCAACCATGGCGTGTGATAAAAATTAATTATAGAAATAATATATATGATATAAATAGTAGTATGAACTCATCTACGAGAATACAAGTACAACAATAGTGAAATCACATATAACAATTATACAAATAAAAGACAAATAAAAGGCATAAAACCAAAAATATGGGATACCCACAGTGTTGTAAGACAATCATTACATGTAGGCATGTAAATAAAATAAAGAAAAAGTGAACAAGATAGGAATAAAGCCACAAACATGGGACCCCCACAATATTGCAAGACAAATAGGGAACATGGGCCACAAGTAGTAACCCACACAAACAAATATGCATGAAAAGTAAGATTGTTAGAACATAAAGATATGATATATTAGACAATATATGTGAAAATAAGTGAAATAAGAGATTTAAATGTTGTATAAAACATGTGTTAGTCATGTTATCTCAAAATATAACATGTACATAATACATGTAAGTAAACATGATGAGGAAGTACCTTATATAGTAGGTTATTTAGTAGCAAGTGTAATGCAAGTTATAAATGTTTTAATCTTGATTCTCCTTGTAATGAGTGGACTTAGGCCCGTACTCATTGTATTTATATACTATGTTCTTTTGGTAGTAA
Organism: Taxus chinensis; assembly: GCA_019776745.2. Taxonomy (NCBI): domain Eukaryota; kingdom Viridiplantae; phylum Streptophyta; class Pinopsida; order Cupressales; family Taxaceae; genus Taxus; species Taxus chinensis. The sequence goes on from CM034147.1 coordinate 327,217,797, forward strand.
TTTAGAAATATGATTATGTTAGGTAATGACCTAGAGGGTATCCCATTACATAGTATGTGTTTATTGATTAAGAATTTGGTCTAGAATAACACAAATGACAATTGATGCATTTATTAAACATTACTTGTTTGAATGTAATTGTTTGTTGTTTGATTGTTTTTTATTATCTTTATTGCATTGCATTATATTGTACTTTACTTTGAGTTATTTCCATAGCATTGGTATAATGATATTTCATATCATATTACCTATTATTATATGCTTACATCAAATAAAAGGTATATCGAGTTGTAACAGTGTGCAAGTTATGACACATTTTCCCCATTCATAGCGCCTACTCATCACATCATCCCATCTCACATCCTCATTTATCTTCCTTCCCATTCTAACTAAAATTTATTCTAACAAAACCCCTCTATTTATTCTACCTTTTCGAGACATGATGGCTAGGTGAAAAGATAAAAAACATACCCATAAAACTAGCTAACAAATCAGAGTGCAATCATCACATAATGTCCTAATCCTCCATCTAGCCATAGGCTATCCATCATCAGGAGATCACAATGATGACAAACATAAAGATGCTATTTTAAAACCATCATAACTCAGTGCTCCACTCATAGGTCACAACTTAAGTCTACACATGCATCTACATGTACATTATCACATCACATGATCACACATGTGTGTGTGTGTGTGTGTGTGTGTGTGTGTGTGTGTGTGCGTGTGTGTGAGTGTGTGTGTGTGTGTGTGTGTGTGTGTGTGTGTGTCAAATACAATCAATTTTATTAAAATTATATCATACCTACGTGTTATACATATCATGCTAGTATGAAAAAACTCATGTATCTATCTATATTTTTCTCTCTGCATGACTCTCTCCCGGTGTCAGACTACCTAGAGGTCCTAGGCGGTGGTAAACCTAGTCTCAATTTTCATGTCAATGTTCCTATGCTTCATAACTCTCATGGACCCATCACCGAGGGTGTTCCCTGTTGAGGCTCGTGATCTAGCAAACCGTGAGGGTCATCCGCGACTGGCTCACTCTCTGATCTTTGTGAATATTGCATCAGACTCACTAATTTGGTCCACTAGTACAATCAATCTCAAATAAAATATTCATAGTAGATAACCTCATCATGTAGCTATGTATTCTTATCAACCATATTTGTGACACCATGTGCACTTGAGGCTGCACACGATCTATATCTCATCCTCGTCGTAGTTTAGTATATTCTTCACTACTTAAGTGGTATCTCGCTCTAGCACGCTAGTTGTATCTCTGGTCCATGAATAAGGTGTTGTTACATTCTCTCTATAGTGTATCCATCTTGGTAGTCAACAATATCAACTACTCTTTTTAGGTCCATGGGCATCTCACTTGGATATGGTTGTATCCACTCTCTATGGTCCACTGCATAAGTATCAGTGCCTCAATAAGACATGCTACCTCAGTCATCAGTATACTAACAATCTCCATCATCAATGATCTCCAATAGGGCCTTGAGCTATCAATATCTGATATCTCTATCTCTTGTGAGTGAGATATCTTTCTGAATCTTGCACATGTGCTACTCGTTACTGTGAGCCCATGGGTAATGCTTGATGGTCCTCCCATGTCTCCTGCCTATATGTGCATAGGGGAAATTTGTGTCATGGATTAGCTCCTCCTATCCTTTGTCCATGTCACACCCCATCCATATTCACCCTCTCATACATCCCCTTTGTACCCACCCAGGGTTTTCCCCCATTTATCCCATCCTCCTACTAGGACTCCACAAATGCCTAATGTAATCCTACTAGTTATACCACCTTTTGTCACAGCCACACTACCAATTATATCCCTCCATCTCTATGACCCAGTTCCTTCACACCCCCTACATGGATCATTCATACTCTGTGATATCCCTATGGAGCTACCTTTATCATAAAGGGGTTCCTATATTGACATACTAGTACAATTATCTCTGCTACAATAAATTACCTCACTGGTCAAAATTGTTGATACCACCCCTAGTACTCTCCTACAGTCACTGCATTAGCAATCCCCATATTCATATCCCACACTATAAATGCTAGTGTTACCTAGTCTACTGTGTCTATCGTTGCATCTATCATTATCCCCTAGTTTTGGATCTCTCTAGTTACATGGATGAAAATGTGTGGTGTTACTGGGACACCCTACTCATAACTAATTATTTGTAATACCCTATCAAGTATATATCCCTCAACAAAAAATTCATACCAATCTACTAGATATCACTCTATGAAAGATTATGCCATTTCTACAAAAGTGTTTGATGAGGTCCTCATGGCTAAGTACAACCTCTATGTGACATCACCTGGGATGAGCTAGTCAAATGCTTACATGTACAGTGGTAACTCTCTATATCCTTGTTTGCCTTGTCCCGAGTAGATCCATCCAAAGGATCATGGTTCATTATACTCAAGGGGATCAAATGACCCCATTGATTATCCCACTTCTATATGCTCCTAGGCCCATATATTTAGTAGGTTCATGTTTCATATGCTTTATTTAACTTGATATACAACTAAGTGTAAATATTTGTACAATTGGTCTAATATGTGGCATCCCCAGATGAATATTTGGTGTTTCTCCACCATATCGTCTATTACCTCTATAAATCTAACTAACACGTATCAGAAACTCTTGTGAGGCAACAAGATGCCACTGACAAGATCCATCAAAACTAGGGGTAGATCCTTCATCATGTGTATGTCAAAAATCTCAGACACCATGATATTGGTCCTCTTATGTCAGGGGATATTAGACTAACCTATAGCTCGGATAATTTATCATTATATATCATTGGTATCAAAGTAAATCAGGTCCCCTATGATTAGTAATATGAGAATCCAATGGAAATCCTATATAGTAATTATTATATCCCCTATCAGGAGTTGGAATGTGCACGCTTTCGAGTGTCATCTCTTAGTTAAGGTTGTCAGTAGTGGTATGTCTTTCTGAGAGTTGATATAATTGTTATATAATATAGGTCAAACTCCTCTAGAATAGCCCAATGATGAGTGTGCATCATCTGCAACCACTATAAGGCTCTAGATCGGCATTCGTGAAACTAAATCAACATAAATATCACCTACAGTTATCACAAATGCAAGTTCATACTTAGTCAATTTCATGAACTTTTGAAAAATCATCACATATCCTTAACTATTTTTATAAATTGGTGAATCTCTATTAATTGTGTTGAATCTGCTAAAATTGGTGGATTTTCTACTATGTGCAATGAATCCTCCACGCATAGTAAAATTGTCACTTCCTGGGGGAAAAGCCACTATTTTATAAAAAATTGTTAAAACGACAACTACTACACCATTTAAAAAATCCACCATTTTCAACGAAACTGCTATAACCCATAGTGAATATTCCAATTTGTAGGTGAAACCACACAAACATTCCACGAAATTGCTAAAATTTCCACAAAACCCCTATAGCTTCATGCAAAACCACCAGAAGTGACATATGTTAATTTCAATTGCCTCACTTGCTACTCTACTTGGTGTGTAAACAATGGAATGTACATATCTTCTCATCGCGATCATCCAAAGATATTTTTGACTATTTGTGATGGTGAAAATGATTGTTTTTACCCTTCCCTCCCCATATATATCCCTCACCATGGTGATTTCAATTGCCAAAATGGCCTACCAATTTCTGTGACGACCTCTTCTTTTTCCGCTATCATTTGTCCTCTTGTTTTAAGCATCAATTGTCTCCTTCCATCACCTCATCAACGCTCAAGGGGGCATCATCTACCCAACTAATTTTTATTTCTCCTATTCAAAATAAAATTTTCTACAATCTTTGAAATGGTGGACACATACTTTCTGATGCACAATTTAATTACTAAAATTTTGCTAATTTCTCTCTTTCCCATCATCACTATCTAGTTAGAAACTTTCCGCTAATTTACTAATATTCCATATTATTGTCGATTAGTTAACGACATTCCATTAATTAATTAACATCTCTCGTCTTGAATGCTAATTAACATCGCTTCTTCATTCAAAATCCCCCTATAATTAATTAGCTACCCATTATTAATTAATTATCCCTTTCCCCATCTTTTATTAAATGAGTATCCTTTTATTAATTAAATCCCACTCTCCAATGCATCTAAATCCACTAATTTCCCTCTATATTTTCTCCAAATAGCTTCTACAATCTAATATTGACCTATTAATTAATCCAAAATGATTAATTAAGCCTCATATTATTCCCATGGGTAATTAATTTTACTTAATTACCTCTAATCATGTTTATCCACCTCTAAATTTACATCTCTAGTATCTCATATTCACTAAGAGTCACACTTCTTCTAAAGAGTAAATCTATAAAAGAAACCTAATATTCTCCACGCAGAACACACCATGTCCTTGCAAGACATATACATCCCTTTTCTCATAAGATAATTTTATGGTTAGAAATCCTACAAAAGTGAGAAAACCCCTACTTGTTGAAGTAGTAAGAGGAAAATCAAACATGTCTTTTGGGAAATTTTCAGGAGATCTCTTCCTTCACCAACCTCCCTCCTTGGATAAAAAAAATATTCATGGCTTGTACTCGGATCACAAGGATACCCACATTCCAAAGAAAATCCACAAAACAAATGGAGGTTTACATTTATGATGTTATGTTTATGTAATTTGTTTTATTTCCCTTCTTATCTTTATCTTGACGTACTTTTGATTGAAAATAGAGTAGGGTTTACTTGGTGTTTACTCCTAGCCTATTTTATATATTTTCATTTACATGCATACACTGGAAATGGATTGAAAAAGGATTGACCTTAAACCCAAAAACTTAGAATATTTTATAGGACAACTGAAAAACTAAACATATAGGGGGTTTTAATGGATAACCAATAACCTAAACATGTATCGTGATTTTATAGAATTGTTCTTTCATTTCACCACTATATTTTTACATCAGGGGATTATATGTGAGTTTATCACTTATTGCATCACACAAAATGATGGAAAATAAATAAAAAATAAAAAAATGAGGACTAAGTCATCATCAACTCATATAGCTTCTACACTTGATCACTACCACTCAATCTTGAGCAACATTAATGGGCTCCCCTACATTGGATTATAGTCTTGGTGTTCAATATTTTCATGCACTTTATATTCCACTACTACATAGTGAAGCCTCATCGCTAGTGGCTTATGAAAGGATACTAGTTGTCATCTTTCCTTTGCTACCTCCATCCTCCAATGAGTTGGCTACTTATATGAAATTATCTTAAAGCTCATGTATATGAAATATCCCCTTAAAATAAATATTTGACTTTCTAAATGTTAGGTACAGCCAAAATCATTTTTATTATGAGATATTTTTTTAAAAATATTTTAAAAACTTTTGTGACATATAAAGTGCTCAATTTTTTATAATAACAATATTTGACATAGATACTTTGACTCAAACACAATGACAAAAATTGAAAATTTGAATATAACCACCCCCATCCCCCTTCCCTTATTTTTTTAACACATGTCTAATTACAAAAATTAAATTAAAGACCAAGACATAAAACAATTATAACTAGAAATTGTACGAGGAGTCTACAATGGAAAATTTGAAGGGGATGGAGCAAATAAATTAAAATTGAGGAAGTGAAAAAGAGGGAGAGGATGAGGGGAAATTGAAAAGGGGATTAAGGGAGGGGAAGGGCATTGTGGTTCACTATATTTTCTATATCTTGAATGCATAATTCATGTGAGTGTGAATTACATTTAAAGGGGACAAACCAAAAACTAGGGAAAATCCAAAATATTCCATGTTTGAGACCCAACCGAAATGTGAGAATCAAATACCTGTGCATATTCCTCACCTTTTCTATCTTAAATTACAACACTGAGTTAACATCTGTTATATGTGTTACACTTTATTAAATCGATCTCTCTCACATTATTCACATGAGTGTAATTTATGCTCAAAGGGCCAAAATAAATAATGGGAAAAATTCCACATTTTCCATGCTAAAAACCCAACCAAAATTCTTGTTTCTTGGTTTACTTTATAGCCCTCCTTTATATTTCCAACCTCAAGTAAGTGTAGGGAAACAAAATATGTGTGAACAATCATTGAGAGTTGAGTTTACATTATTCACGTGACTGTAATTTTTTTTAAAGGTGCCAAAATAAGAAATGAGAAAAACCAATAGGTTCCATGTTTGAATCCCATTCAAAATTCGTGCATCTTGGAGCAATTTGTATTCCCTCTTTATAATTATTATCTCGAGTAGGTTCAGTAAAATAGAAAACATGTTAGCAATCATCTATAATTGTCCTTTATTTGTGTTCCACGTTATCACCACTTTGTATTCCCCCTTTACATCTCTAAGATTGTGTAGATCCAGGGAAATAGGCTAGGTATAGGGTAATAGGTGATGTGAAAACAATCTTTGATAATTATCCATTATGTGTCTTCTAATTTACTATTTCGATCCCAATCGCATTATTCACATGAGTGAAATTTGCACGTAAAGGGGCCAAAATAAAAAAATGCGGAAATCCAAAATGTTTAAAGGTCAAGACCTAACCAAAAATGATGTCAAGGCTTTGAATCCGATGATGATTTATTTTTAATATAAGATGTAGACATCAATGAAAATTTAGAAATAAAAAATTGAAAATTAAATACCTACATGCACTGCACATTTTCCATGGGTCAAAGTGTAACACCTAAGTAACATCCAATATTTATGTTCCACTTTATTGACTTGATCTAACTCATTTTTTATTAGTGTAATTTTCCCTTTAAAGGAGCATTAAAATATATATGAAAACTATACTATAAAGTATATTTTATAAACTCTATATACCATACTTATATATGAAAATTCTATTTTACGAAGAGCTTAATTCCATTTTTAAATTTATTTTGAACATTAATTTTTTATAGAAGGATTATAATTAACCACGGGATGGGAAAAAAAAGTCTAGTCTCACTCTAATATTTTACACCCAAATTTCTCCTACGATTCTCAATTTCAATAGAGGGAACATAACTATCATATTGCATTCACACTTTGCATGTGGAAAACTTAGATTAACTTGAGGGTGTTGATATGGACTATGAAATTGATGGTTGAGATCACTGCACGTTCATACGAGTGTCAAAGAATAATTATTTATTGAAAAAACAAACATCATGAGGATGACAAGACAGATTCCATCCAATCTTATCTGTAAAGAAAATCCCATTCAATTGTCATGTTTTCAATTCAATATTTTATCTTTCATTTCACCTAAGTGGTACCCCATGAATAATTTTAGTGTATATGGACCATAACTACTGTGACGAAATGCCACCATCCTATTACACAATAAATTTGCAACCTGACGGACATAGGCAACAAATATGGGGAATGATCAAAATGTGCATGAATTCCATTACCATTTTTTTATTAACAATTATTGGAAGATGTAGTAGCTCATCTTTAAAACTCATACACATATGAGATTAAGGTAGTAATCACACAGGCTCAGAAAAAAAAATATTTTTCAAAATTATCTTTTGCATTAAAAACATGTCAAAATATACAAAATGAGCACTTATTTATCCATCGATCTAGAGCAAGGAAAATAAAATATCAAATGCATTATACATGATCTCAAGAAATAAAAACCAGTAAGATGAATTTATAGAAAAATTTCAACTCATATAATAAATCAAACAAAAGTTTTATATTTAGTACACACATAAATCATTACAAGCCAAAATATAATAGTAGCGTCAAATGCCAAAGAGGATGTCATCATCCACCATCTATCCTAATACAAAAAACACACAATGAAGAACAATGTTTAGAAGTAAAAAGTATTTATGAAAGGAATCCAACAAAATATACAAGAACATAACAACAACAATGCATGAAATGACTAAGGAGGCCAAATACCTTAGGGTGGATTCATGGTAATGAACCACAAAGCTAGTGAAAAATTTCATAGATGTAAGACCCTAGGATGATGTAGGGATGTATACTGGAGCCCCACTCAGAGGCACTAGCGGTGAAGAGAATGAAGCCGGTAAGGGAGAGACATGAAGGAGTCGGCGTGAGGGCTTGAGGAGCCAGTGCGAGCTCAGGAGAGGGAGTAGGGCTCGACGAGGGTGTTGACTCACACTGAAGATGTCAACAAATAGCAAGAGCTTATTGATGTTATACAATATAATGGGGGCATCATTCATTGTTAGTTTAGGATATTCATTTTCCTTTTATTTGTTTATTTACTTGGATCTTTTCTACACTCATGGGATATGCTTGCTTAGGTGTACCAATTGTGTTGAGTTAGCTTACTAGTTGTATGGAGTAAACTCTACTTCCAATATCAATTAATGAGAGTTATTCACCATTTCTAGTATATGTTAGTGAGAGTTACTCACCAATAATCTAGATGGTAGTTTTACTTTCCTCCTCTTAAATATGTACATCACTTGCATCATTATATGAAATGGAGCATTGAGTTGATTCGAAGCCATTATTTCCTTGTGATTTCTTGATCATATTTCATCTTGTTGTTAGTTATTTCAATTTCTATAGTTTCTCGTGCATTCATTTTTCATCAAAGATCTAGAAAATCTAATATGGTATCATAGTGATTCTGGTGATACATTTTCTGTTGCTGAGTTTTTTGTGGTTTTTGAATACTTCATTTTTGAAACTAAAAATTCATGTGAAAATAGATATGAATCCTTTTTGGTTCTTTACGGTTGTGATTTTTGGTGTTTGCTTATTGACAAGTTGAGGGTTGTCAAAAAATTTAGGGGTTTATAAAAATATTCCAATAAAAACCTTGCGCGATGGAAAAAAAAATAAGGGGTTTTTCAAGAAATTTTTGAGGTGCCTTGGTTTAGTACATTGTATGTTTCATTATAGTCTCTGATTGTTTACATGTGTTAGCTTGGGGTTCATATACTTTACATATCTTAGGCCTAACTTGAACCAAACTGGAACCAACTTGTTGTCCAAATCGGCTAGATCAATGGTTTACGTTGGCTCACTATCCAACTCGATGCTACATGAATCACATCCCTCTACACGATGGCTCTTACTCTTCAACTCAACCTGTTCATCGATCCATTCTTTCTCGACCCTGGATATCTTATTTGGTGTGTGGCTCTCCACTTAGGCTTGTGCTCGGTACCCCACCATCTATCCACTTCATTCCCAAATCTTGTTTATAGCTGGGACATATCTCAACACGGATCAGCTCACCTACTCTGCTAGCACCTCGACCCAGGTTTCCATGACTTCCCTAATTGACTTAGAATGTCACTATATTTGGATCTGACTCATCTCATCATTGGCTAAGTTTTGCACTATTCCCTTGCTCTGGGTTTTGGATTGATCGACTTCTTGGATTGATTATGCCTTGGCATGACTCATTGGTGTTTTATCTTGGCCCAACTACTTCCTTCATTATGAAACTCCATTATAAATCAAAGGTCTTGACGGTAGTCTAGATGGGATTTGATCCTTGCTCGGTCTTCACCTTTACTTTGAAGACCCTGCCCTACTAAGATTCCAACACATACTCATCCCAATTAGTTCTTCATCCTCTTCCCACGAGCATTGTGGATTAACTTGATTTTGTTCAACACCTCTATAACCTTGATTTGATCTTGGCCCTTTTCTGGTGCTTGACTCAGACAATAATAGAACCTTATCTCATCTCCACATGGGCCCATGCTCTAACTCACTCACCAATTCCTCTTACACGTCTCCAATAACTACTTTACTTACTCGGTTTTCTTACTTCCAACTCTAGTCACCTTGACCAGTCAACAAGGTAAAGTTGGAAATCCTGTTGATTTTGATTTTTATGGTATTATAAAGGGAGGGTTAAAATGATTTTAGTTGTTAGTGGGTATGAAAACATCACTGGCATTGTAAATGGTATTATTATTATTATTATTATTCTTGTTTTTAAACGTTGTATTTTCATTTGAAAAAGATGAAGAGTGAGGCCCGGGTTGGTAGAAATCCAATTCCTCCTCATAAGCTAAACCATTGTGTTTTTCATTGTTTTTTGGTTCCAATGACACATGACACCCTTTCCTCCCATTTAAGGTATTTTCTTAATTAGATTACAAAATTTTAATAAAATAGGCCATTATTTATGGGAAATTTTATTTGCTATAACTTTTTATCGATGGCTTAGATTTCAACACTATATTGGTCAAAAGTGAATGTCTTCTTTTGATCTACATGATGGATTAATTTATTTTTGTAAACGCACTGCTTTATAAAGTTCCACATTCTGGGGGGATTCTTGCAAAACTCTATGGGGACTTGTAGTTTTCACACTAAGTTATAAAATGCTATTATGGAGTTTCAACGTTCTATTATTATGCTCGAATATGGGAAATTTATGTCTTGGAAGGTATAGCAACATTGTACTATGCACAGTTTGTTGCCCTACCTCCATGGTCTTATTCTTGAGCCTAATGAGCCTCTACAGAAGGATGTGTGGTTTCACCACAATTATGAGGTCTATAGCCTTCTCGGTCTTATTATTTCTAAAGAAATATTGTGTTTGTTTGAGAACACTGAGTTCCCTTTCACTACCTATACCATTATCCACCAGTTGTATGGTGACATTGTTTCATCATCTGAGAGTGACGCTTCCCTAGACCAGTCTAGTGGCACCTTATATTTCCCCCCTCTCACATCACTTTAATTATTTAGTGTTCTTCTACACCTATTTCTACTCATGAGTCCCATGTTGACCATTTTCCACATGATCTTACTATTGAGCACACTCTCCCTATTGTTGCCTCCATAGAGCTCATTTTTGTCCATGTTCATGCTTCCATTCACTCTCCACATCAGTGTTCTATTGGAGAACTATCCTTTAAGACAGATGTGACCATTTTCTATCGTTCTCCATTACATCTTCATTACTCAATTGATGACTCCACATACATTTGTTGTTACCTTTGAGTGCAATGCTTAATCTTGGATTTCCAGTAGCTCTTCGCAATAGTCTTCTCCTCCTACTTCGTGTTGTGATGTTAATACATTCTTTTTAGACATTTCTATCATTGATAAACCACATTGGGATGAGTATCTTCCTGACATGAGTTGTGTATGTGAAAATTCCACTAGTGTTGCATTATAGGAATATGCTTCAATTGAGCCATCACACAGTCTAGAGGATCCATTCATCTCTCTCATTGGGGGTGCCCACCTTGGGACATTTTTCACTTCCACTATTTTAAATATGTTTCATGACTCAAATCTTCTTGTGGATCCATTTTTTAGGGTTATTGGGCCCCCACCATCTTCTCTCTCTGATACGTATATTGCAATGACATTACCATTATATTTTTTGCACATGTTTTTTAGACCTATTCCATTTTTCAATTGCAGACTAGATGCAGAGATCATAGTACTTTAGGATTTTTCTTCGTTTGTGAAGTGGGTTGAATTTAAGTGCTCCTTTTTTGTCCTTCCAAAGGGCAAGAGCATTGTTTGATGTAGGCAGGTTCTCTTTACCCTTTACGTGGAGGAACACATCGCTGAAACTATTCTTAGGGGACCTTCTTATCCTCACTTATTTCTCTCTCTACTATGGGGGATGATCATTGTATTATGGTACCTCACCAAGATGAGTTGCCGAGACCCACTACTTCTTCTTCTTCTCCAAATTTCTTGAGAGATTTTCTTATCTCTCTTTTTGATGGGACATATTTCCCACTATCTTTTCTCATTTTTCTCCAATTTATGAGATATTTCCATTGTACATGGGTACCTCATCATGCCTTGTTTCTAGGACCAACTTTCCTTTTTCACTGCCCACCTAAGTTGGGATTATGGGGGATGTTAGTGTAGGATATTTATTTTCCTTGTATTCTTTTATTTACTTGGAGCTTTCCTACACTCATGGGATATGCTTGCTTAGGTGTACCAGTTGTGTTGAGTTATCTTACCAGTTGTGTTGAGTTAACTTACTAGTTGTGTGGAGTAAACTCTACTGCTAGTATCAGTTAATGAGACTTATTCAACACTGCCAGTATCAGTTAGTGAGAATTATTCACCACTAATCTAGGTGGTAGTTACACTTTCCTCCTCTTATATATGTACACCACTTGCATCATTTTATGAAATTGAGTATTGAGTTGATTTTGAGCCATTCTCACCTTGTGATTTCTTGATCATATTGCATCTTATTGTTAGTTATTTCAATTTTGTAATTGATCATGCATTTGTTTTTAATCAAAGATCCATAAACACTAATATTCACCAGATTATTTGTGATGGTACTTTTTCTTAGTTCGGTATCCATCGTAACGGCATCACCAGCATAAGAAACTGATATGACATATTTTTGGATTCCGTAACTAGCGATATTTTTCATGGAACCGCTAGTAGTTTTGAGAGTTAATGTGGGACTATATACCGACAACACATGTCATTCTAACATGGAAAATTGCTGAGAGTTAGAAATATTCTTTAGCTTTTCCATGACTGGTCTGATGAAGGCTTCACTTTCGGCGTGAATAGAGTGAGGCCAATAGAAATGGTGTCTTCATAGGTTTTCAGAACCCTGGTGGTGGTGATCACCTAGATTAAGATTTTACACCTAACCTTCTTAAGCAGGAATGAGATATTTAGAGTGTTTGCAGAAGGATCTGGGGTAGAGAGATTAGGGTAAGGATTACATATCTGATCTCTAACATAGACACATTGTATGGGATCTCCTTCAATGACTTGACATACATGACATCCAACTTTTCCTTAGAGCTGAGCATGACCACATCAAACCCCACCTTTCCTCCCTTGAGTTCGGTTATGCTTAGAAGCTCACCATTTCCCAACGTGTTTTGCATCATATGGTATAGTGTCATCAACACAACATACCTTTTTCTCACTGCAAATGTCGATGCCCATCACAAAATTAAATTCGGTACATAGAAATGACAAGAACAATCATGATTTATCTAATCAATGACCATATACAAAATTTACCCACAGTCGTTAATATGCATTGTGCATTGTTAGAAGTTCCTTGAGGTTTCCCGTTATAACAATGCCTTTAACGTAATAATGATCTATTAATTAATTGTAGATCACCCTTAAAAACAACATAATAATACTACAAACTACTTATGACACACACCAATTGAACCACAATACATGACACAAATACTTATATAATTCACTTGACTTAAAAAATCCACAAACTTCTAATAAAACTATAACACCAAAATCTTACCTAAGATTGATGTTTGATTAAACTATACACCATTGAAGAACATAAGACCAAACTAACAATTCAAATTGTATAATGAATTTGGCATACATTATAAAAATGATCTTAACGTGTAATAGATAAGTATATAATTTTACTTTACAACCTTAAGCACTACAAATTAGAAAATAATCCTAACACTGACCGATCAAAATCTACATCACATGTGAAAGTAGTGTTATCTAATTTCACACACTTTACAAAATTGGACAATAAAGACCTATTGGGCCTTAGGACTGAAAAAATTCCTTTATTTTTTCTTTGGGTGATTGAATCAAACTCGATCAATTCTAGGGTTTTATTATGTTCTCATGATGCTCTGGTTCAAAAGTAAGCCCAGATAATCTAAATCATGGAAATATTAGTTTTAAGTGGAACAAGTGGCATTAAGCTATGAAACAGATCACCGAGCTGCTCATTGAGCCAACTCGGTGATCTCGTAATGCATGAAATAGCTCGATCGAGCTAAATGGAATCTACATGAAAGGATCTCATCAAGAAAATGTAAGAGATCAGGCTATTCTAAGGTTTAAATGTTATGAAAAAATTGAAGGACTTGGCAGGTGTCAGATCGAGTGAACTCATTTATGGCTCGATGGACTACGAAGGTAGAAATGGCCTGAGGATATCTCTGGTCTTCACATAGCAAAGCATAAAGATAACCCTATGCACAAAGTCGTGGAGCTAGCTCAAACAAATGGAGTAGTTCAGGGGTTCAATTTCCATGTTACATATGGGCTCGATGAAGAAACATTTCCAGAGATCTCTTAAGTCATTCAAGAGGGATCTCAACAAGTTTTGGTAGAGTTGGTGAGTTAGCAGTGAAGTGGCTCGAGTCAAAGTTCATGGCCAAGTTGATTAATGTCCAATTACATTGAGAGCTCAGCTTGGGCTCATTGATGGACATGTTAGCTGAGGCATGCATTAAAGGAAAGGAACATGTTAATCTCATAGTTTTGAAGCCATGCATTAAACACAAAACCAGAGTAAGAGATTGCTTGGATAACTGAGATAAGGTGAGTACACGGATGGTTCAACTAGCCCATCAAATAGAGCTTGATCGATTTCAATTGTCAGTGTAAATATAGGGAGCTCATGAGCGTGAAGCTGAGTTGGGGAGCTTGATGAGTCTTGAGGTTGAGACATAGCTTGGTCTAGAGCTCAGTCACCGAGTCACAAGCTAAAAAGAGATTTCAGGGATCTAAGGGTTGAATTGACAAGAATTCAAACTTTTGTGATGAATAAACCATGCCATGAGGTAAGATGATCCTTGGGTTATGAGACTCAAGATTTCCACTACGCATGGATTATAGGAAGCATTATCAGGTGGGGATGTTGTGCAGGAAAGCTAGAGTCAAAATTTTGTGCCGGTGAGGAAACAAGGAATTTTTTGATGACATCGAAAGCCTATTAATTTGGCATAATCCTCGAATATGTGGAACAAATTTGTATTACATGCTTGCTAAAATATAGGATTCCCAATGGCTTGATTAGTGGGAGGTTGGTAGATACCTTAAAGATCTGTGTAAACACATGCATAAGACCTAGTCATTTGATGAATGGGAGTATTTCAGGCTAGGATCATGCAGGTAGGATGCATGCAAGCTCATATGATGTGGAAATAAGGAGCTTACATGATCAATGATTAGGGGGGATTCTAGATTCGCTAAGAAAGACTAACTCAAGTCATAAGGTTGAAAGGGAGAAATCATCAGATTAGGTAAAGAGAGCTTGGTGTCAATGATATTGATATCACAGTTGATGAGAATGCCTAGAGAAATGCATTGTTTGCAAAGGACGAGTCATAGAGAGGATGGGTATTTTTGGAGCAAGGATGAATTTATGCCATGACATAGAGTTTTAAATGTGTTCTAGCTTAGAATACTCACTGTGAAGCTCAAACGGCCAAAGGGTTCGTCCAAATTCACAATAGCGAAATCCAACAAAAAGTGATCTAGTTCACATAAGTTAGCAATGAAAGAGCTTATCCAGTCGGTCATGGGAGCATTCAATGCAGAAAATAGATCCACAAGTAAAATCATCCAGTCAAGGCTCACATGAAATATAAACAACTCAGCTCATAAAGTATGAACTTGGCATTTGGAGGAGAATGGTTCATAGGTGTAGAATCACAAGCTAGACAATGTAGCTTTGTTTATTTGGCATGGTGGTGCTCAGTTAAGACATTAATGGTGGAGTAACATGAGTAACTCGTTCATTTCTGAGGAAGGCAAGTCTCAATTCTGGAGAAAGATGTATTGGAGTCGAGGAGCTTCCAATGATGGATTTGATGTGAAATAGTAGATTAGAATGTAATATAGTGGAGTGTTGAGTGTTGGTGAGCTTGTAGGATCAACTGATACAGTGCAATTGTAGGATGGGTCTCTAACCATTTAAAAGTATCTTGCAAGCCATGATTCCTTGGTGAATTGTTTACATAAATGTCAAGTTGAATTAGGACATAGCTTGTATCAATAATGAAAGATATAACGGCTCGCACATGGATGAAATGATGTTGATTTAATGAGTTCCAAGTTTGGATTGACTTTGATACTTATTACATGGTGAAAGTATTTACTGATTAGTGTTGAGTTTGAGTCATAGTAAGGGTGGAAAGAAACAAAGTGGCCTCACACATCTGTATCCCTATTGCATATTTTCATAAGGTGAGTTCCATATCAAGATTGGTAAAACAGATTTGAATTTATCCAAGTCAGAGATAACGGGCTTCAAGAAAATTTGTGACTCGCTTCCTGGTTTAGTGGGTAGAATAGCGTCCAAATCCTATGCTTCAGACATCGTCATGAAGATTTTTAACCCACCATGAAGTTGGGGAAAATTGAGTAGGTTAGGACCCAACGAACATGTTGATGTTTGGAAAACCATACACCAGGTTCCATGGCTTGTTGGGCCAACCGTGGGAATATGGAGAAAATCGGGAGATTCAACGAAACTTGCTTTTAGGGAAGAATTCGACATGGGAGTTGGAGGACACATGTGTTATGGTAAAATTACACCAAAATAGATCAGAAGTATATGATGGATGTATGGAATCTGATCAACTTATCGTCTGTGTACCAAGGGAAGTTTACCAAGTATTGCATCATGTATGGAAAGAAAACATGGAGCTTAATAAATAATGTGAGGTCGAGAAGCCATGTTAGGTATCAATTGGACTCAAAAGTGACTAATATGAACCATTCATTTCAAAACGGTTGTCTGGGGAATATAGTAAGACTAGGTCAACATGGCGATAAAAAAAATGCCTATCAATTTGGATTATCTATGAGGAGACTTTAAGGAGATCGATGCATTATTCCTAAGAGCCCATTACGTCAAATGCCTAGGTGTCCAAATAAAAGCTCGATGACCAACTCAGTGAGTTGGCACGCTAGCTAACCACCAAATTAGTCCCTTTTGCAAAATAAAACCCTCATACAAGGCAATGAGAAATTAAATTTATTATTTTTATTAAAATATTTTAATAAATAATATTTTTATTATTAAAAATATTAATTTAATTTAATGGAAAATTAAATTAAATTTTTTAACTTTATAAAGTGATGGTGGAATGTTCCTGAGTTTCAATTAATGTTTGATTAAGTGTGAAGCCATAATGTGCCTTTATTCATGGCCAATAATTTATGATTTCTCCTCTCTTCTCTCACATGGATTTTCTATAAATGTAAAGGAGAAGCTCATTCAAAGGTGGTTACACATTGGTTGCAAAACTTTGACGTGTGACACAAGTTGGACAAGTTACACATCTTAGACAAGTGTATATTTTTCAAGAATCCTCTCTCTTCTGCAATTTAGCTTTATGGATTGGGGGACTTTCAAGCCTCCTTTCCAAGATTGTAATGGAAACCATTGCCTCTTCTGAATGTAATGATGCATTGTGCACATTGTTGACATAATAAAAGTGTATGTTTTGTGACTACCATTAGTCCTTTTCATCATTCCACATACTTCTTTGTGCCTTTCTCATGCTTACAGATACACTATGCAAGTTTAAGTTTCTATTCCATATTCTTGGAGTTCTGTGCTGATCAAGTGGTAGAGTTATGCATGCAGCTGAGTTGTGGTGTTTATTCCCCCTTCTTAATTCCATCCTTCTTCACTGGAAGACTAATATATTGTTTGTCTGATTAAGTTTTAACAAAGGGAACACATGTTGTTTAGTTTATGGTATTATGTTTACCCTTTCAAAGTTACAATAAGTGAAGTTGGATTGTGGTGCACAACACCCTCTTCAAATTAACCCTTCCTGAGTATGGAAACACCCTTTATTTTCTGCATCACCATCCCTAATATAGTTTCATTTCTTGCAAATCTCTTTCCCTAAATCCCATGAAAATGTCAGTATATGCCAAAATAACCATTTTATTTCACTAGGAGTAGTATAACACTTATTTTAGGAAGAGGAAGTCGTCCTTCTCTGGAGGTTCACCTCAATCCCAAGTCCCACAACTTGAGAGGTGATCCCATGTTACCCAATCACACCAAACATCTTGTTCAAATTTTGGCCATTCGGAGGGTGCAATTATTTGGCGATAACAAGTAGTAAATCCATATAAGAATACTAGCATGTCAGATGATTGGTAGCATTCAAATCTAAGAGGTTAAAGACCCACATAGTTTTAGAAAAATACTCTTGTTTATCGAATCTAGATGATCGATTCATCATTTCATGAGGGATAAATTGGTAGTAAGGATGTGTAGTATCTTAATAATGTTTGATCTACCACATATTGATATGAGAATGATACATATTCACATTTATGACTATTGTCTCGTTGTGTATGAAACACCAAAAATATTTTAGCATCGTACGTAAAAAGTAATGATCCAAGTGTCTTCAATGTGTGATATATCTCTATATACAATGTCATATATGTTTGATAATGAGATGTCAATAATAAAATCATTGGTAGTAAATATGTGGACATAGATGCTCACATATTTGGAAAATAATTAGATATCTTAGTTGAGGGTGGGGACTAGATAGCCAGAGATGTTGTATTATATATCTATAAAGGGTGTGGGATGGGGGGTGGAGGCAAGGAGATGCAGGGCTAGGGAGGAAAGCTATAGATAGGGGGAAAGAACCCTAACCCCAACGCTCTCACTGCCTTCCTTAGTTTTCTAACATGTAGTTTAGTTGGCCCCCGAGCGTAGTGAGGCATTCAAGCCTATATATATCTCCTCGACCTAATCTATATAATCTCTATAGGGGTCACCTTTTTTTATTATAGGGCCCATATAGAGAGGGGGTAACCATCATGCATCATCTATTCATATATATACATGATATGACATGATAGTGATATTGGATATGATTTATTCATTCTAAATGGAGAAGCGGGCTATTGAGTTTGAGATCCATGAAGTTACAATTTGAGACATGGTTCAATGATTAATTTTAGCTAGTGGGTGTGGTAGCAATGTACAACATCTTCATTTAAGTGAACCCTTACATATATCACTAAGTGATACAAGTTAACAGAGAAGTTTATCTTTAGAAAGTGTGTAACACTCGATACTATTTATCTTGTTTAATCCACATGTGTGTAGGAATCCCCATATTAGCACTCAATATACCATTATGCTTAGGAAATATATCACTTTAATACCAAATGAAATAATTTGGTCAGAGTTTCATAGCAAAAAATACAAGAAATACATTTTTTTAAACACACTCAACTTAGTTCACGGTATTCATGCATGGGAGATACATTTATTGTTTGATAGTTTCATACACATTAGGAGTCAAACATTATCACAAATCCCTATGACCTCTTAAATATCTCATAGAATAACTAATATCAAAACTACAATCACTCACTTGAAATTTATATGTGAGTTGTTAATAATCACATCTCATTACTTGCATACATTTCTCACAACTAATTAATTTACTCACACAACTATACTAACACATAAAAATATATTTACTCACATATGTGACTACTTGATATAAGAGCATCAGAAAATGACTATATTAGTGACGTAAATATCCAAGTTGCACTTATTTATAGCTTTGTAAGGTCCTAGAAGTCTCTCAACAGTCAATAAGGATTTAAAATTGTCCATTTAAGGTTAGCTAACATTTGTTATCACAAAAAAGTAGCACCCTCGGATATTGCTTTGTAGATCCCTACTTTTTGCTAACATGGGAACATCTCTCAAGTTGTGGAACTTTCTACTTGAGATGGAACTCTAGGGAAGGTTGGTTCCTTTACCTAATCCTAATGCTAAACTACTCCTAAGGAAGGAAATACAACTAACTACTTATAAACTATCAATTCCAAGGGACCAAGGAGAGAGAAAAAGGTTGGAGAGATGCATGAAAATGAATTCCTAATCTAAAGAGGTGATATCACCAAAAAAAGGGGTGTGGAAATATCCTGTTGAGGGAGAGTAGAGAAGAAAAATGTATTTGGAAGAGGCCAAACAGCTGTGACACGGTTCCAAATCTCCATGAAACACAACATCATAAACTTGCAAATGAAAGGAAGCATGCATAAAATAGAACAACAACAATAGAGAGGCAAGGGAATGCAATAACAATTAGAAAGGGTTGACAGAACACTGCAATACATAATTTTTATTGCTCCATAATATACACAATCCATTACATATGTAGAATAAAGGCAAGAAAACAATTACAAAATCCATATAAAGGCTTGCATCTCATAGAAATTGAGAAAATAATTGGACTAAGTTTCCCCATATCCCATAATATCTCTCTTTCAAAATGAGAAGTGTTTACAATATATATATATATATATATATATATATATATATATATAAGAATGTGGGAGAGAGAGAGAGAGAAAAGGGAAACTCAAAATTTTGTTCCCACCCACAAAAGAGATGCATTAAATTTATGAAAAGGAGCATGGGTAGCCTGTCAATGCCATTCCTTTATGATGTATTGCTTATTGGAGAATATATTGGTGTTATACTTCATTAATTCTTGTTGTTGGAATGCCTAAAACTACACTTTTTTAGAGCTGAGTACGTCAAATTTTGAGCAGCGAGTCAAAAGTTATGCTCATTTGAAAATTTTCATTAATCTACATGAGAGATGGTGAAAATGCCAATTTGTAAAATGCAAAACTACAAAAACTCCCCTAGGGTCCAAAATTGCAAACTGCACAATTTGCAAAATTGCAAAATTTTAAAAGTGCAAAAAAAATCTTAAGGCCCAACAATGCAGAATTGCAAAAAACCTCTCAAGGCGCAAAAGTGAAGATGTGTAAAAATCCTCCCAAGGCTTTAAATTTGAAAAATATGAAGAGTTAGAAGGATTTATTTATATTTTTAGTAAGAGGCATGATTTTTCTATTTGATGAATATGCTTTCAGGGATCCTCAAGTACTTAAAATGTAAGAAATAATAGATTTGAAGCACTATAGGGGGAAATGGTGTTAGTTGACTAAAATAAAGTGTGAGCTTATTTTGGACAACAAAATTTTCCCATCAAAATGAAAATTTATATGATATTTTATGAGTTCAAAGAGTTTAGGGATGACTTAAAGTTTTTCGGTTATTTGCTAGAAGGATTAGTCACTTAATGTGAATATCTTTTATTACCTTATAACATAGGTAACTCCACCTCACAATTTATCTCCAATGTAGGAGAGAGTAAAATGAAGAAAAATTGTTAAGGTAAAGCTTTTTTGAGAAAATCTTGTAAAGGGACCATATTTGGCAAGTAGTATGAAGGAGATAGAGATCGTACCTTTTAGGAGGAGCTCAGAATGAGTATAAAAGTATGATATCAAATTGTTTTTATAGGATGAGAGGTTAAAGTAGGAATAATATGGCCTTCAAGCTTGTGCTTTGTATATTACTGTATATGTGTATATTTGAAGATGAATATGAAGAAGATTATTTTCCAATAACTCTAAAATAAGTAAGACCTTGGCTTTATCTGTTTCCTGAATCTATTTGATGACTTCAAATGAATTTTGGTTTTTTCATAAATCAACATATGTTGGAGTATTTTCTCTTCCATCTGTGTAAAGGATATTTTTTTTGATCATTTGTATTCATTGATTGGTGTTCTTAGGAATAATATCTAAGTGTTGGAGGGAATATCTATCATTCATTTTGAAACCTCTATCTTCACTTACATAGACGCTTACAATCAATCAGAAATACATATTTTTTTCTTGTATGAATTCAAGAATGTGTTAGGAAAAGTTGAAGAAGTTAACCAGGTTCTTACTACAAGTGTTATCTTGATCAAAAAGTATTTTATTTCTATGAACAATCAATTTATACCTTTTTGGATTTGAGAGAAAGTGTTATTTATGACAGTCAGAGAGGAATCTTACTGTTTTACATGCTTTCATGAGTAGGATAAATTTTGAATGATTGGCAAAGTTATAAAAGGTTGATAAGACATTATTGAAGGTGTTATAAAGTTTAGATCATTCCTAGGTTATATGAATAAATGATTCCTAATATATGTATAAAATCATAACTAGGGCACGGATAGTAAATAAATGTTTTCTAGGCTTAAAACATTGAGATAAAATATATAATTGATTGTGTTATTGACTATGTAAGGAAACAAGATGTTTAAGAAAAAAAGGTAGATTTATCTTAAGAGAGACTTAATGAGGACTTGAAATTCAATATAAACTCATAAAATGTGGGGTCCTACCTCATTAAGGATATCATCATCCCTAATACATATCTCAAAGATCTTTAAATTGGTTCAAGTTTTTACGAAGGATAATAGTCTTGAGATAATTGAATCCAAGTGAATGTGTTATAACACGTTTATAAATGTAATAAAATAGGATTTAAGAGTGTAGACGTCATTTTTTGGTGTATTAACCCCTCACTCCGCACTTGTTCATTTCACCTTATTTTAAGAACTTGTATCCCTCATTTTCCTTTCACCCTTAAATCACTCCATCCTCACATTTATCCTATTAGTATATGCATTAATCCCCTAATTACCCATCAACAACTTTATCACCCTCTCAACATTATATTATTATTTAAATTATTTTTTTAATTAACCCCCATCTAACATCCCTAAAATTAATCACCTACCCTTAAATCCCCTAATTTCTCTAAAAATATCTCATCATACCCTTTCCCACCTATTTATATTCTCACCTTACCAAAATTAAAACTGACCCATCACCCATCTTAGTTCCATTTCCATCCTGAAATCAATTCCTTAACTGTCCTAATCACTGACGAATCCCCTAGTCAACGTTGACTCTATATATTCATATTCACCCCTCCCTTCTACCCAAAAATAAATAAATATTTCAGCCACCATTGACTCATTACCACCTTCTTCATCCCAGAATCCTATGTCAACAACATAGTTCACCTCACATCCTATAGCATTGATCGTTGGAGTTTGAAGTGTATCAAATATTTTCTTGGAGAATCCTTGGTGCTTGGTTTTATTTGTTTTGAAGGTTTCTCTAGAGACCTGCCTATTCTTTAACCATATCTGATCCATATCAGATCCTTACAACCATATCATAAATCTAGAAATATCTTATACCCTTCTCTGATTTTCGTCGACCCTCCATGTCACCATCGACTCAGACCCTAATCATCATCCAATAGTTACTCTTTTGCATTCCCCTTGTACCATACCCATTGTGACATCAATACAAACACTATGCATTGGGTTTCATCTTAGTTTCTACACATCTTTTATCAACTCTACATCAATCGCCATCGATCATACCAGTTATACCCAGGTCACCATCGACCCGCTCAGGTTTGCTTCATTATTAACATTGTATCATTATCAGGTCTTGGATTTAACATCTTTAGCTTATAACAGATCTCATTTTTGGGTTATTATTTACATTTACTTAATTATCTTCATTTATCATATTTTATTATCAAAAGAGGGTTAACATCTACCCCAGGGATTCATACTTATCGGGACCAACCTCGTCGGGAAACCCTCCATCCCTATCACTAATATTTTTTGTGTGTTAGTTCTCTTTTTTGTGCAGATCATTCATCTCATAGTGGAGAGTACCTCTCTTCTTTTGTTCGCGTACCATCCTTTATCATCATCTACATCAAGAGGTCATTTAAACCCTCCCATATTTATGAGGTTCCTTGATTTCTTGCATTCTTTCACTAATATGAAATAGGAGTAGCATATCTTGTGGAACATTATGGCATGCTGGGTGGGACCCGCCTTCCTTATTTCTTGGTGAGTCTTGTTGTTCTTCTTTATTTTATTTCTGTCTTTCCTTGTATTCCTTTCTTTCCACTAACCTTTTAGGTGAATTCTTTGCTTGCTCCACATACGCTGGTTCACTTTCCTAGATTAAGGATGTACTTACTAAAATTGAAATAAAAATAAATAAAAAGGAAAAGTGTATCCAGGTATTCTTCTTGGTATCCCCTATTTTCTCCTTTCCGCATTTTCTTGTGTGTGTTCTCATCGAATCTCACAGTTTTTTTTCCGTTCTAAAAATAACCCTTTCATTCTTACTTATTCATCTAGATTAAATAAGAGGTTAAGTTTTTTACATTCACATTCCCATCCATACACATCAAAAATCACGCACCAACTTACACATCTGAAAAAACATATACTAGGCATAACTATTAGGATTTCATCACCCAGTAGAAAATTTGATGTGGTGTTCTAACCACGTTATAATTTTTTTAGCTATCGATATATTAGATAAGTGCCTGACACCCTTATCATTGCGGTGCATGAAGTGTGGGGATAGGCCCCAATATCAAGCCCCGTATCAGTAGTCATAACAAACTTGTACCTCACGTACCTTCAGGTATATCAAGGAATTCATCCACAATGTCTCAAAACTAGCCTCAGATCATCCACTTCCTATGATCCCTCTAAGACCTTTTTCTCATTATTTTTCATATCTTCTAATAAGTAAGATAATTAAAAATAATTTCCCTTGTCTTATTTTCTTTATCTACATCTATATACGTTCTTGTTTGTTTCATGCCAATTTTTACCAGATCATAACTCAAGAAAATGGAACAAACCACATCTTTTAATATCCCCACTTCCAATGATATCATGAAACACACATATACAACTACCACTAGTTCTTCCATTCCTATACCTACATCCTCTTCGATTCTCCAACCCCTCGTTTCCATAGATACTCCTAGAACTCCTTTTCTATCCAGATTCATTCCCACCTAAAAACAATCCCTTCTTAAACCATCATTCAATCCCTTCTAGACTAGATACACCTCCATCTTCCATCTCCTTGGAGGCCTTTAGGCCTCCTATTATTCCTTGCAAATGTTGGGAGTTCCAGGAGATCTTATAAGGTAACCCCATCACTCTTTATGATTATCTTCTCTGTCGGTCCACC
Organism: Taxus chinensis; assembly: GCA_019776745.2. Lineage (NCBI taxonomy): Eukaryota > Viridiplantae > Streptophyta > Pinopsida > Cupressales > Taxaceae > Taxus > Taxus chinensis. Next base: position 327,242,468 of record CM034147.1, read on the forward strand.
AACCTTCCTATTGATGGAGCCCCACTACATAAAATTTATGCATATCATCATGAGACCTCTGAAGACCTCACATCTCAACTCACCCTTTTCTTCCCTTGAGTCATGAATGAGCTTGCCATGACACAACACAAAATTGGTCCCCATTAAACTTTTTCTTTGTTCCCTCATACTCACTAGTCCACTAAGCTGATTGCTCCCATTCCAATTAATCTTCCTCAAATAAAAACTTCCCCTTCTACCATCCCTATTATCTCTTCATCCATCATTGTTATTTCTACTCCTAATCAAGCTATAAAATAATCCCATCTTCTCTCTCCTCCCCCTGAAAAACATGATCAAACTTATGCTCCAATCTCCACATCTCAAATTCATGTTAATGTTATAACTTCACAATCCCATCCTTTTGAACCAACTCAATCCCATCAGCCCCCTCTTTGGAATTTCCTCCACCACATCTTTCCATACCAAGCAACTCAAAACTCTCAACTACTTCACGCTTATATCCCCGCTAAACATAACACTCTTTTCTCCCAAAAAACACAAACACACCCATCTCAGTATATTCCCATCTCTCAACATCTAATTTCCCAACTTGTTCAGTCACAGCCATTTAATTACCCCCCCTCAATAACTACCTCTACAGACACCTACCTATCCTCAACATTATCAATCTCATCCCCAACCTATCCATTCCACATCTTATGATTCATAAACTCACCCATCTCATGCCCTATGTAGGTTTTTTTGAATAGGTTAGTGAATCTTAAAGCCACCACCATGGGTCCTAAAGCCTCATTTACCTACGAAAAAATTGTAATGAGACATGTTAGTGCATGTTTTGGTTTTGTTAAATCCAGGCACTTTTAAGTATCATGTGTCATTGATCTTGGTCCATGACTAGTTTGAGTTCTTTTCTCATTTGGGATTTATTTGAATTCTAAATAAGAAGCCTTTGAGGGCATTTATGTTTTTTCTTCGTCTTGTTTTTCCAAGTTGGGTTGGGAGTATTATTGTTCCAGATGAAATGACAAGACACAAAAAATTGTTTATCCTGAGATAGCATTGAAGCTTTGTGTCACTCGGGTATGATAAGGTTTTCACGGATGAAGAAGGAATTTTGATTCTGAAATCTCTAAGTAAATAATCTTCTAAGGATCTTATGTCATGCTCAGGCCTGAAATCATTAAGAAGGAATGTATGAAATCAATAGTCAGGGAGCTAGACACAAAAGGAATGACTTATCATGATTCTTTATGAGCTGTAATTAATAAATGTAACCCTAAGGCCTGATGACTTTGGTACATGGATCAAGCATAGACATACACAAGAATGGAGAAAGAAGTGTATCTGGTATGTCATAAAGGAAGTGTGGATATTTTTTATCAAAACTCTTCCGAAGCCTGTTAAAAGGCCAAAAGGGGATCATAAATGCACTAGCCATATGATATTAGGCCCATTGATGTAGATAATTTGTGTAATAAAGATTACAAGAGGAGAAAAGGCCGACATGGAAGAATTTTTCAAGACATCTTACTTGGTTTATGACATTAATTTTCATATATTTTTTCCAGAATCGATAATGGATGGTGATCTTAGTAGCGCCAAGGTGTATGAAGTATTCTATCAGCTAAAGCTAGAAAACTATGAAGTATAGTACATGAATATTGCTAATCACTTCTTTGCACCCAAAATTTGTTTATACAACCCTTATTGGGAGACCGAAATATTTTCCCAGGATGCCAAGAGAGTTATTACTCAATATGGGTGTTATTTTATCCAATTCAGGACCTATTAATATATCAGGGTTAGCAGTTTTGATGGGAGTCCATATTTGCTCCCCAAGTGTGTGAATGACAAGTGGGAACTGATGGAATTAGTCAAGAAATTGTTATCATTACACCAGATCATCACCAACAAGCATCTAACATCCCATATCAAGTTTCCCATGATCATTAGGAATTAAACTTGCCCAAATATCTAGAAATAAAAAAAAAATAGAAGGAGAAATGAACAGGTGCATGTTGGATAAATTTGAGGAAAGAGAGCACTATGATATAAAGCATATTATACACAGTGTTGTGCCCACTCAAATGGAGCATAAACCTCATTATGAAAATTTCTGGATGAATTGTGAGGATGAGAAGGAAGTTAGAGAAAGAGAGTATTCAAGAATGACATTATCCCAGATGATTGATTTTGGGGTTATTCAAGCCCCTGAAGAGTTAGAAAATGATTGTAACATGATCAGTGAAGATTACATCCAAGATGATATTTCCTCTTAGATTTTTCAGCCAGTCAATTAGGAGGTTAATGAGAAAAAATATAATCAGGAAAGGACCAAAAATGTCATCAGCCTTTCCTTAAAGTGGTTAATTTCAAAGGGAGTGGATGTAGGTTTCCAAAATACCCCAGTATTAAGGGAGTATAGGGCTAGTAATATTCTTGAAGAAGTTCTTCCCCCATACCGAAGGTCTATGCTACTAGGGATGTTTCATGGAGGGAAAATATTAAGATTCCTTTTAAGTAAATTGACATCCACGTCAACAAGGGATGATGTAAGTACCCAGGTTAGACAAAATTAGAACTTCCCTTACTCAAATAATAAGAAGAACTAAAGAAATGTTTTAGGGAAGTATAGTTGAGGCCCCTACTGTTTATGTTACCCCTATGCAATTTCTTCCAGCATCTACTTCTAGATCCAAGGGAAAGGATAAAGTGATGGAATCCAATCCCAGGAGCCTAAGGAAGGAAGTTTATCTAAAACGCCTCATGAAATGCAAACATTAGGGATTGGTCTGCAAGACTCAGAAGAGGAGTAGGAAGAGGTAACATGAGTCCATTTTTGGAGAAGAAATTGAACTAAGGTATCCAAGTGGGTTGATTTAGAGGAGGTAGAGACAGTTAAAAAGAAGTAGTTCTTGATGTCCCTATCCTTTCACCCACTATCACCCAGTCTCCTACAACTCCGCTCATTGAAAAAATGTTACGTGTGAAATCAATCCTTACTGTTCTAATATCTCTAGTTGCTTCACTCATCGAGGAACAACCCATTATGGATGCTTCTATGCCTAATGTATTGTCTCTTCCATAACAAACATATGAGAAAATAGAAGGGAAGCATCTAGAGGGACCCGAGACATTTAAAGTTGGGGTAGGAGTTGAGATCACCCCAGAGAAAATTCCAAGTGATGAGGTAGTAAGAGATGAGAAAATTATTGAACATAAAGTACAACCTCACATAAAAAGGATTCCAGTATAAGTAGCACAAGGAGAGACTTCGGGTGTCACAGTTGTAGTAACACCTTAGGATACTGAAGTGGTTGCATGGAAATTCTCAAAGCTCAGATCCCAAAAACTGAAGTTATTTCTCAGGAACCTTATGAAACATTCCTTTATTCCCATAAGAAAATAGGATGAGGACTCGGTACAAAATAGAAGAAGAAGTTGGTGACCAACAATCCCTAATAGTTTTAGAAGTAAGAGATCAATCTGGGTCCATGGATGGAATGAAGGATCAGTGGTGGAATTATAGAATAAGGATCTCAAGAGGAACCAATGTATAAGATACTCAGAATGTATTTCTATGCCTTCTTCATCTTCCAAGGCCCTTACAGTCATTCATGTGACTCCTGTTTTACAATCACTCGATGAACGTGAATCTCCTAGAAGGGATTTGATAGATAATTCTCTCCCATAAAATAAAAAGGTGGAGATACACACTTAGATGATGATGATTTACAAATATTAGCTATCCTCAATCTCGTAAGACCACCCAAAAAATAAAGAGTTATTTCAGGGTGGTCGTGAATAAGAAAGGAGAAATATTCATAGACGTTGCAACTCCCAAATTTGATGTGCCCAGGGAGAAGTATCTCCATCTAATTTTCATATTTCAAGGATCTCATTAGGTAAGCCTTCTACTAAGGAAATTAAACAAGATTTATCTATGGAAGTAGAGGTATTTTTCCAAAATATTGATGAATTCAAAGAAACCAAGAAGGATTTAAAGGCTAAGAATGAAGCATTATCCAATTTCGTTATAAAATTGACTAGAACTCACAGGGAAGGCAAGGTTGAAATCCCTGAGATTACCAATGATGATATCAAGAGAGTAAGTGATCTCGGATAAATAGGGGAAGATACCATTCATTGGAAAATTATTTGGTCACCAGAGGTGAAGAAATAATTAGGGAATGTGTGAAACGTTATTCCCATATCTTTGATAAAGAAAATTCAATAAGGGCACTAACAGACAAGTGTGAGGCTGAGAAATCAATTTGGACTGATATGTTTCAAAAAATGGAGGCCATCAAGGACCTAAGTTATGAATTGATTGTTAATGAAGGAATTTTATCTCTTGAGTCTTTATGAAATCAACATGAATATTATGAAGCTACAAAAGTAAGAGTGGAGAATTTGAAAAATCCGTTGAAATTCTTATTGAGGTAAGAGACAAAGCATTATAGTACATTGGTAGCCTCCATTTTCGAATAAACAAATTGATTGGGACAAACAATAAAGAAAGGATTATAATGGAGAATACATAGAATTTAATTAGATGTTTCAGGGATCATGATCTTGGAAAGCCTGGGGATCCAAGGGATTTCAGTTTATCTACCATGCAGAAATGGGCACAAATTAAATTAACAATTGATAAATTGTCAAGAAGGATAAAAAAGGAAACATCATCTATGCAAACCTTAATGACATAGGTATGAAGAAGGAAATCATTTTCCACTATCATTTGAGGCCCGATGAGGAAATTATCATGCAGATGTTTGAGAAATTTTTATGCTTACAACGATAGGGTGAGTGGCAGTTTAGTGAATCAGCCCACTGGAGTGGACCTATAGAGATAAAAGAGAGAGAAGAAATAAATCAAAACAAACTTACCCTCATGATAATACATTCTGGAGCAAATATTTCTTCAAACAAATTGCAGTTGGCTAGAGGAAAAAAAGTTTGTTAAGAACAGAAAAATATTTATTTTCATTCCTCCCAATGTGTCACAGTGTTGTTCCTTCTTCACCCAGTCCAATCAAAAGGAGGAAGGAATCTTTCAGTTAAAAGATATTTCCTTTACTTTGGAAAGATTTTTGAAATGCATGAAGACAGAGTTCAAAGGATCCTTTAGGATGATTTTGGGGGGAAATAGAATGAAAGGAATTAATCAAAAGTTGTATAAGTACGAGGGGTTTGTCCTCATACAAAGGGGGGTTTTTTCTTAGTTTTTTGCTAAAAAAGACAAGTTGAAAATATCTTACTGTGATACTGTATAATTTGTTTGAAGAAATACATTATAAGTTTTTACTCTTTCAAATTATGATGTTAAGATGGTTATAATGTATAGTCATTAACATGCATTGAGATCATTGGTTTTCATGTTCCCTTGTCAATAATTTAGAATATATTAATGAAATATGTCTGATTATGAGCTTGGATTACATATTATGGATTTTGTATGTCAAACATCTAGTTAATGAGTTACATTTTTGTTGCAATTTTGTATTTCTTGCTTCTCTGAATTACACTGGATCTTTCCTTAGTGATTAAGCTTTGGTTATTTGTTCAATATTTTTTTGTAAGTACTTACTTTACAATATTGAATTCAATTATAAAACCCTTATTGAAATCATTTTTTGACGTAATTTCATAAGATTTTGAGTGAATCTTAAGTGTATGAGATCATAAGCAAGAAATACTTCATTAAAATATTTGCATAAGCCTTTGTGCTAAGTATTTTAAAGGTTGTGTGGAACCTTTGCACTAATTGAGTATCAATGAATGCAAATCTTCCTTTAAATTGAAACTGTGACTAATTGATGAAATGTTCTTCCTTGTCCAGGATGTTATATTGTCTAAGTGAGTACTACAAGTAGTGTCATTAGGAGATCCATTATCATACAATCCCCCACCTCTAAAAATACAAACATACATCTAGTTTTTATCAAACAATATAGGTCCTTAGTTGATCATTCTATTGTTTAGCTTACAAACACCAATAAAAGGAACCTTTAATTCTAGTTTCCTTTATCAGAAAATGCAACAGAAATGCATCTTATCTTTCTATAGTAACATGTGTCTGGTGAAATAAGTGTATACATCACTTTGTGTGATAACTTGTGAAAGTGAAGTGTTATATTTATGGTCATGCTTATCCCAGATTGACCTCTTGTTCTAAAGAAATTGAGGAATAAAATATTCATTTCTCCCTCTACATTCAGGTTACCCATTAGGTCCTCTCACCCTGGTTAAAGGCAAGAACCAAAAGTAGCAAGGACAAGCCATCCCCTTTGTACATGTCCCTCAATTCCTCCAAATCCGGTCCTAACAAGTTTGTCTAGACATTTCCCGGCTATAAAACAAAAATCTCAAAGTATATCATACTTCGAAAGCATCCCAATCCCTTTATTATGTTGTCAGGCCCCTGAAGGAGGTGTAATATTGGGGACCAACACACTTCTGGCACCATTTCTAGGGACAGTATTTTTAGGATTTGAAGTATAATCAAAGGTGTCCATTAGTGTTATTTATATTAATGTCTAAATTTATGTCAAGATTTTTTTCCTTTGTGAATATTTTCAAAGGTATAGTTTATTTTGTGTATTATCTTTATTTCCTCTCAGTACAGACAAGATTTCCATTAAATCAAATTCCACTGAGTAGAACATGAAAACAATTCACAAATATCTTGCAAATATTTGTTCATTAAATGGTGAAAATATATTTTTAAGGGTTACTTGAATTGATTTATACATCTAAGGTGTAAGACCTTAGTGGTGGCTCTGTGTTCTACAAGAAAATTTGGTACATATAATGTTAATTATTTACATCCTAATTGATTTATTTTTCACTCTTGACAAATCTGGAAGGAATGAGATCTTTCTTCAAATATGATCCTACTAGAAGGCTACTCCCAGAGTTAGAAATCACAAAGCCAAGAAGGAAACAAATCTGGAAGCTAGTTGGTGGTCTAATACTAGAAGAAAAGATTGTTGTGAGTGTTGAATTTAATCAACCTTTAGTGGAAGATTATTCTAGCATATCTGATAACTCTAAATCAGATATCCCTCAAGTTTATTTGCACGCTCTGTTTTAAAAGGGTTTAGTATCTACAAGTAACCAAGGTATTCATCATTTTCCTCCATTATTGATTCCTGAGAAAAATAAAGTATTTTGTGAAACTAAGTATTTGAAGGATCATATTTTTTGGACCATACTCCCTTGCCTCAAAGACCCCCAGTTCCCCACCATTTCAATCCTTAAACACCTCTACCAAACAATATGGGACAAAATCCACCTAGACCTTCTTTTGTGGTCAATCTTATAAAAAAATTAATTTCCATGGGATTTCGGGTTACCCAAATGAAGTCCCTCATGAAATCAGGAATATATTATCTAAGTTTCAAGGGAACAATGTCATAAGTGGAGATCAACATCTTAGAGGATTTCAAAATGTCATGGAAGATTACGAGGTAGAGCATGAAGATGTATATGTCAAGTTGTTTATACATACTTTGGAAGAAGATGCTAGGGACTGGTATAATTCACTACCACTAAATTCCATTGATTCTTGGACATAAATGAAGAATTCTTTCAAATTGCATTATGGTGATAAAATAGATCCTAGGTTTTTATTGAGCTGAGTTTGAAAACATAAAAAATAATCCAAATGAACATGTGCAAGATTTTAATACTAGGTTTAATAAAACCTTGACCAGATTACCTACAAATTTGAGGCCTACTGATGAATATTGCCTGATTAAGTATTCAGATGCTTTTGATAAAAATGTAGCATACTACTTAAGGGATAAAAATCCTAGAATTCTAAGGCAGGCCTTCTTTATGGCTGTCCAAATTGAGAACAACATCAAGACAGTTGGGAAACCTCCAAAGAGGGAGGGTGTTAAATTAATTAACCATGAGAAACCTCAGAAAAGTAAGGATGTGGATCTAGAAGAGGTGGTCAAAACCTTGGCAGGGGACAGTAAAAAAGATTTCATATAAGCTTGCTAGGGCAGAGAAAGGGCCTGGGGTCAAATCCTCAAGCTCAACACCAACCTCAGGGGCAAAATAAATTTGGAAACCATCCTAGGGGTGATCATAGAGTTGATGACAGAGGAAAGGAACCTATGGGATTAGGGAATAAATAGCCAACCCCTAGGGATGGCAAATATTTCTTGATCCACTAACTATCAGAGTATCATTGGTAGAAGAAAATCATGTCATTGAATGGTTTGATATATGTTTTTTACCACATTCTCCTTGTGATCCCATTATGGAGGATGATGATGTTGTTGATGAAATTTCATTTGGTGATGTGTGCATGATGGAATGTTCTGATTACTCACCAAAAGGAGCCACTTTGACTGAGCTACGAGGTACTAGAACTGTGAAGGGTTTTTGGAATTGCATAAACCGAGTACCTTTTTTCCCTTCTATAACTAATGTTTATGTAGATATGGTCCAATCATTTGAGTTACCTAATCATGATTTTGAGTATTTAAGGGTTCTAATGATTAAGAAATATGATGGTGGGATCCCTTCTGAGGAATATAGGAATTTTTTGATGAATAATGGTTGTGGCTCAAGAGAAATGATTATAACCTTTGAAGCAGACTAGTCAAAGGATATGCTCCTCCTGCTAAACCAAAGATGCCTCTCTTGACCAATATTCCTCAAAAATTATCCTAAGAGGGATATGCCTGATAAGGGACCCGGTCATTACTATTAGACCAAGTACTTTTTCTATCTGCTCAAGTAGTGAAGGATTACATCCCATCATAAAAGGTAGTTACATTGCCTCCTAATACAGCTTTACCCAAGTATACAACATGTGATATGGCTCAAATCTTGAGCCAAAGAAATATCACTGTGCCAATTGTGGATTTTCTCAGGATTCCTGAGCACGGAAGGAGGGCATTAGAGTATTTTTGATTCAAAGAGGAAGTAATTGTCACTACTAATGAGGTAAGAAATGTGGACACCCCACCTACCATAGCTGAAATAGAAGTGTCAAAGGAACAAGAAAGTATGGGTGATCCCCTAGAAGTATATTTGGGTACTTCTTTGGTTGAGTCACAATTAGATGTGGACCCATTTTTCACTACCTTGATTGTAAATGAGAGGATTGTTCATAACTGTATGTTTAATTCAGGAGCCTCATGTAATATAATTCCCTTGGAAGTTATGAATGAACTAGACATAAAGATAACAACAACATTTGGAACATGTTTTTCCATGGATTCAAGGGAAGTACTTGTTATTGGATATGTGAAGGGCTTAATTTTTCAACTTGCTACTTATCCCAACAAGTATCTAACCATGAACGTAGTTATAGTTTATTTCCCTGCTAAATGGGGTATGTTGTTGTCAAGAAAGTGGGTTGCAAGTGTGGGAGGTAGTGTCCAAATGGATATGTCTTATGCTACTATACCTTTGGAGGGGAAGTTTCTCAAATTGCATGGAGAAAATAAAATGCTCCATATCATTGAGGATCATATGAATGCTTCTTATGAAGTCTTGTTTTTTGATGTAGACTAGGGAAACTTCATAGGCTATGTAGATTTCAAAGATAAATGTATAAATACAAATGCACATCTGCAAGATGCTAATGCTCCCTAGACCATGTTGTTTGATGGAGCATGTTCTCAATTTGGAAATGGAGCTGGAGTGGTCTTGATTTCTCCAGATCAAGTCCTTTCTAAATTTTCTTTCAAATTAAAATTTGAATGCACCAACAACATCACTGAGTATGAAGCATTGTTACTTGGCCTAAGATTTTCATGGAAGAATGGAATTAAGGACATCATTGTTAAAGGAGACTCTGAGTTGGTTGTGAAAAAAATCAAAAAAAGTTGTATGCAACTAAGAAACAGAGGATGAAATAGTACAAGCATGTAGTTTGGGATTTTATTGAATTATTTGATTCTTTTAATATCTTATATCATGAAATAATTCAAAATGTTAGCTGAAAAACTGGTTGTCCTTGCATCCAATTATGAAAATGATGCAGTATCTCCTTATTGTAACTATGAGGTAGAAGTGTTGGTCAGGCCATCAGTACCAGACAACATTCAACATTGGAATTTTTTTTGAGGATGATGCTCAAATAAATAGGTTTTTAACTTGTAAAGAAGAGTTTTCTAATCAGGTCATTGATCTTGAGCCTATGATAGAAATGTGTGAAGGTAGGGAGACTATTTTTTGAAAATACATAATATAGTTAAAAACAAACACCATCCCTTGGGGATTGGTTAGTCTTGATTCTAATTTTGATCATGCTGAAAAATTTGTTAACAAGGTTATCTTTGCATCTAGGGATGTGGAGGAATGTAATTTGGGAACCCCTGAGAATCTTAGGAACATTTGGGTGGGTTCTAACATGAACAAAGAAGAAAAGTAAGCATACACCAAATTGTTGAAAAAGTACCAAGATTGCCTGACATGGTCATACTCAGAATTGAAAGCATATATGGAGGATACCTTCTTAAGCATTAAATACCATTAGTTCCTAATTCCAAGACCTTCAGGCAGAAACAAAGGCCTATTAATCCCATCCTTGCAAACAAAATTCAAGAAAAACTGACAAAGCTAGGGGGTGAAGGGATTATACAGCCTGCCAAATATTCTTCATGGGTGGCTAAACTTGTGCCAGTTAGAAAAATAATGGGGACATCTGGATTTGTGTAGATTTTAGAAATTTAAAAAGGCATCTCTTAAGGATAATTACCCATTCCCTAACATGGACAATATGTTGCAAAAGTCACAGGATCAGAAATGCTATCGACGTTGGATGGTTTTTCTGGATATAATCAAGTAGTAGTAAAGAAATAGAAATAATTTAAAACTACTTTTACTACCCCATGGGGAATATATGTTTATGCTAGGCTTCCTTTTGGATTCATGACGTAGGAGAAATTTTTCAAAGAGCTATGGATGTAGATTTTTCTGGCTTTATCAATGAATTTATAGTAGTATATTAGGATGATGTAACTAATTTTTTAGGAAAAATAGGTGATCACTTAGGGCACTTCGAGAAGATGTTTCTTAGGTGCAGAGAATATGGGATTTCATTAAATCCTAAGAATTTTCATTTTGGAGTCCAAAAGGTGAAAGTTATTAGGGCAACATTGTATCAAAAAAGGGTCATGATAGATCCTAAAAGAGTGGAAGAAATTGGTAAGGTTCCTATACCCCTTGTCTAAGAAAGGGTATTCAGTCTTTCTTTGGACAAATAAATTTTTTTAGGAGGTTCATCTCAAACTTTTGTTGAGATTACTATTCCTATTACAAACATGTTGAAGAAAGATCAGATTATCAAATGGGAGGAAGGAGTTATTCAGGCATTTGATGGATAAAAGAAGCACTTAAAAATGCCCCTATTTAACAAGTCATTGATTATAAAAAGGCTTTCCAAATGTTTTCTTTTCCTCAGAAAACAAAATTGCTTCTGTGTTATTACAAAAGGATGATGAAGGGCATAAGAATCCCATTTATTTATTTAGTAAATCCCTACAAGGGGCTGAAATAAAATATTCCATCATGGAGGAGCAAGCCTTTTCCTTAGTAAGAGCCACCAAATTTTTTAGACCTTATATATTAAGTTCCAAGGTTGTGGCTTATGTTCCCCATACAATGGTAAAAGATATCTTATAAAAAATGGTAGTATCAAGTAAAGATGGACGTTGGGTCAATAAACTACAAGAGTATGACATGGAGATCAAACAACTTAATTGGTTAGAGTTTTGGGATTGAAAAATTTAATGGATGAGAGTAATCTACAAGTTATGGAAATAAATATAGTTGAGGAAGGTAGTTTAGACCCTCATGAAAAGGTGACCAACTCAATTTGGTACAAGGACATAGTATACTATTTAAAGAAATTGATTTTTCTTGAGCACTTAGATAAGGACCAGATGAGAAAACTCAAATTGAATTCTTAGAAGTATATCCTGACTTATCATGGGTTAACTTGGAAGAACCCTGAGGGATTTTTCCTTATGTGTATCATTGAAGAGGAAGCTCCTAGGATAATCACACAATTCCATTACGGAGTATGTGGGGGTCATTTTACTGGTAGGGTCACTACTCACAAGATTATAAGGGCAGGATATTGGTGGCCTTCATTATTCAAGGATGTTTCCCTGTTGGTTAGAAAATGTGAAAGTTGTCAACACTTCTCTGGAAGAATGAAATATTCATGTGCCTTACCTCTATAACCAGTGTCAATAGAATCCCCCTTCAAACAATGGGGAATGGATTTTATTGGAGAAATATCATATTCTTCAAGTGTTAGACACAAATGGATATTGGTTGTCATAAATTACTTTACCAAATGGGTTGAGGCTATCCCCATTAAGAAATTAATCATCAACAGTAGTTATGGATTTCCTCCTCAACAACATACTTTGTAGATTTAGAGTGCCTATAAAAATAGTTGCAGACAATGCCATGATCTTTAAGGCTAAGCCATTAGATACAATGTGTCAAGAATATGGGATTAACTTGGCATATGCAACAAACTATAACCCTTAGGTAAATGGCCATGTTGAATCAAGCAACAAAAATCTACATAAAATCCTCAGAAGGACGCTTGAGACTAGCAAGAAAAAGTGGGGAGAACAACTCAAGTTTGCACTTTGGGAAGACAGAGTTACCACTAAAAGATCTACTAGGAAAAGCCCTTTTGAGTTTATGGGATCTAATCCCTCTTACCTTTGAATTTGTAGCTTTCAGCCTATCAATTTATATAGTAGCTAGAAGATGAGGAAGAATGGGGCCCCTATGAAACAAGAATTAACCAGATCATAAAGTTGGATGAAGAAAGAAGGGAGTCCCATCATAAACACATCAAATTTAGAGAAAAGCTTGAAAATATATTTGATAAGAAAGTTACTCCAAGATACTTCAGTATTGGAGATTTGGTCTTGTTGTGGGAAAAAAGACATGAGGAAAAGGGAAAACATGGAAAATTTGATGCCCTATGGATGGGACCATATTCCATTGATATCAAAATTGGTGAGCATATACTATCTTTTTGAAGGATGTGGAAGGGAATTTATTGGAGTTTCCTGTTCAATTGACAGGCATCTTAAGCACTTCTTGGATTAAGCTAAAATGCTCACGGGTATGACCTTGTACAATGTATAGATTTGTATTGTTTTTCTATTTTTTCCCTTCTATGTTCTAGACTACAATGACCAGGATTTGTTTTATGATAATATTTTGTTACTAAAATCATATGTGTTGTTCCCTCATGACTCCATAGCCCAAAGGATAGGCACCTGGCCTTTTATTTTCTTAAATTGTTTCTGTGGTTCTTCAGACATCCATTGGGGGAGTCCATCCCCGAGTCAAAGCCATTGTTAGTGCCTATATTTGGTCTTGTTAAATTCAAGCACTTTTGAGTAGTCTATGTCATTGATCTTGGTTCGTGCCTAGTTTGAGTTCTTTTCTCATTCGGGATTTATTTGAATTATGAATAAGAAGCCTTTGAGGGAATTTATATTTTTTCACCATCTTTTTTTTTAGCTGGGTCAGGAGTATTATTGTTCCTAATGAAATGATAAGACATAAAAAATTGTTTATATGAGATAGCTTTGAAGCTTTATGTCACTAGTCAGATATGATAAGGTTTTCACAGTTGAAGAAGGCATTTTAATCCTGAAATCTGTAAGTAAATAATATTCTAAGGATCATGTGATAATGTGCACATAATGAGGGTCGGCCCCGAAATCCTTATGAAGGAATGTATGAAAATAATAGTTGGGGAGCCAGATAGAAAAGGAATGAAGACTCATGATTCTTTGTGAGTTACAATTAGTAAACACAACCCCGAGGCCCAGTGACTTTGGTACGTGGATCAAGCATAGCCATACATATTAATTGAGAAACAAGTGCATCTAGTATGTCACAAAGTTGGTGTGGGGATTATTTTGCAAAACTCTTCCGAAGCTAGTTAAAAGGCCAAAAAGGGATCGTAAATGCACTAGTCATGCGGGATTAGGCCCGTTGATATGGATAATTCATGTAATAAAGATACGTGGGTGATAGGAATTTAAAATATTTCAATGATTTAAAAGAGGAAAAAGATGAGAATTATGAAAATTTCCCACAAACGCAATATTCGGCATTAATGCATGAATCCACAAGCCATTAATGTAATAAATTTTTATAAATATCCTACCAGTACTTAAAAGGTTTCATGTTCTAAAGGATATTCAATCTAAATTGAAATAAATTTGAAGCAAGAGGTAGCCTCAAAGATCAAAATTTTGTTGCAGTGCTTTTTCAATCAAGTTTCGAGTAGCAACTAGATTTTTGTTAAAGGTAAGTTTGTCAGTTCCTATATTTTCTATGATCTTTTGAGGAGCATTTCAAAAGGTCTGGTTTTTAGTAAGAAGAGGCTTGAGTAAAACTGTGTCAGAATCATGAGGTTTCATATGTTCCCTAAAAACAAGTTCCAATCATAGTTCCCATCTAGACAAAATTACAAATTTGGACATTGCTTATGCTCACCTAGAATATTTTAGGCAAAGGTTATATTCCCCTGAAAGAAGTGACACCATGGCCCATGTAGCCAACAATTGTATTGACCTTGATGTTTCTTTCCCTCCCGCTATGCCATGCCTGGAGCTTGTATGGGTGTGTGCTCAACACTATAATCCTTTAACTAGAGAAGTTCGGGATGGGAAGGGGGATTTGGTCTTATCTTTCTAGGAGAAAAAGTTTGATAGAATGTTGGGTTTTCCTCCCACATGGGAAGAAGGGGATATTACCAAATATTCACTACATATGTATTGGAAATCGTGGGAAAAATCATGGAAAATTTTTATGAATACTCACTGGTTGACCAATTCGTGAACTCCCACTCCAAAAATGACAAAGAATCTGAACAAAATTGAATTCATTAAGGAAGTTGAAGATGTGACTATATTGTTTAACCAAGTAATGGGTATATAATCTACTACATTTTTCTAGGAATGGATGTTTTAGTTCATTCAGGTAATACTCACAAACAAAAATCCTCTCCCTTGGGCTGAGATAATAAGTAACTGTATTCATGAACAAATGATGGGAGTTTCTCAGATTGCGAGAGGAGAAAAGGCCGACATGGTAGAATTTTTCATGACTTCTTACTTGGTTTATAACATTGATTTTCATATATTTTTTCCATAATTACTAATGGATGGTGATCTTAGTAGTGCCAAGGTGTATAATGTCTTCTATCAGCTAAAGCTGGAAAATTATGAAATACTTTACATGAATATTGCTAATCACTTCTTTGCACCCATAATTTGTTTATACAACCCTGATTGGGAGACTAAAATAGTTTCCCAGGATTCCAAGAGAGTTATTACTCAATATGGGTGTTATTTTATCCAATTCAGGACCTATTCATATATCAGGGTTGGTGGTTTTTATGGGAGTCCCTAATTTCTCCCCAGGTGTGTGAATGACAAGTGGGTTGTGATGGAATTAGTCAGGAAATTGTTATTAGTACATCAGATCATCACCAACAAACATCTAACATCCCCTATCAAGTTTCCCATAATCATTGGGAATTACACTTGCCCAAATATCCAGAAAGAAAAACATTGGAAGGAGAAATGGGAAGGTGCATGTTGGATAGATTTGAGGCAAGAAAGCACTATGATATAAAGCATATTATACACAGTGTTGCACCCACTCAAATGGAGCATAAACCTCATTATGAAGATTTCTGGATGAATTGTGAGGATGAGAAGGAAGTTAGACAAAGAGAGTATTCAAGAATGACATTGTCCCAGATGGTTGATTTTGGGGTAATTCAAGCCCCTGAAGAGTTAGAAGATGATGGTAACATGATTAGTGAAGGGCACACCCGGGATGAGATTGCCTCTTAGATTTTGTCACCAGTCAATTAAGAGGCTGATGAGAAAAAATATAATCAGGAAAGGACTGCAAATGTCATTCAGACTTTCCTTAAAGGTGGTTATTCTCAAAGGGAGTGGATGTAAGTTACCAAAATACCTCAGTATTAAGGGAGTATAGGGCTGGTAATCTTCTTGATGATGTTCTTCCCCCATACCGGAAGGTCTATGCTACTAGGGATGTTTCATGGAGGACAAAATATTAAGATTCCCTTTAACAAGTTGGCATCCACATCAGTAAGGGATGATGTAAGTACCCAGGTTAGCAAAAGTGGAACTTCCCTTACTCAAAAAATAAGAATAACTGAATAAATGCTTTATGGAAGTATGGTTGAGGCCCCTGTTGTTCATGATACCCCTCCGTAGATTGTTCCAGCATATTCTTCTTGATCCAAGGGAAAGGAAAAAGTGATGGAATCCAACCCCAGGAATCCTAAGGAAGGAATTTTATCTAAAAAACATAGTGAAATAAAAACACCAGGGATTGGTCTACAATACTAAGAAGAGGAGGAGGAATAGGTCCATCTTTGGAAAAAGAAGTGAACTAAGGTATCTGAGTGGGTTGATTTAGAGGAGGAAGAGATAGTAAACATCCAGTTTTTCTTGATGTCCCTGTCCTTTCACTCATTATCACCTAATCTCTTGCAACTCCACTAATTGAGAAACTGGTACATGTGAAATCAATCCTTATTATTCCAATGGCTTCAGTTGCTTCACCCTTCAAGGAACAACCCATTATGAATGTTTTGTGCCTAATGTCTTGTCTCTTCCACAGAAACATATTGAGATGTAAATAGAAGGGCAACATCTAAAGGGACCCGAGGAATTTAAAGTTGGGGTAGGAATTGAGATCACCCCAGGGAAAAATTACAAGTGATAAGGTGGTAGGAGATGAGAATATTATTGAACATGAAGTGTAGCCTCACACATAATGGATTCCAATACAAATAGCACAAGGAGAAACTTTAGGTGTCAAAATTGCATAAACACCTCAGAACATTGAAGTGGTTGAATAAATTATTGAAGCCTAGATCCCAGCAACTGAGGTTATTTCTAAGGATACTTCTGATATAGTATTTTTCCCAGTAGGAAAATGGATGAGGAATCAGTATAGATAGAAGAAGAAGTTGGTGACCAACTGCCCTTAGCAATTGAAGAAGTAAGAGATCACATTAAGTCCATGGATGGAATGAAGGATCAGGGTGGACTTATAGAAAAAGGAGCTCAAGAGGAACCAATGTATGAGACTCTAGAAGTTATTTTTATGCCTTCTTCAACTTCCAAGGCCCTTGTAACTATTCTTGTGACTCTCGTTTTACAATCACTTGATGAACGTGAATCCACCATAAGGGATTGGATAGATAATTCTCTCCCAAAGAATAAAAATGTGGAGATACAATTGGATGATGATGATTTACAAATATTATCTCTCCTCAATCCCACAAGACCATCCAAAATAGAAAGAGTTATTTCTAGGGAAGTCCTGAATAAAAAAGGAGAAATATTCATAGATGTTGCAACTCCCAAAGCTGATGTTCCCTAGGGAGAAGCATCCTTGTCTGATTATTAGGTCTCTAGGATCTCATTAGGTAAGCCTTCTACTAAGGAAATAAAACATGATTTCTCTGTGGCAATATAAGGAGTTTTCAAAAATATTGATAAATTCAAACAAACTAAGAAGGATTTAAAGGCTAATAATGAAGCAATATCAAATTTGGTTAGAAAATTGACTAGAACTCACAGTGTTGGGTAGGTTGAAATTACTCATATTACCAATGACGATATCAGGAGAGTAAGTGATATGGGGGAAATAAGGGAAACTACCATTCAGTGGGAAAATGAATTGGTCACCAGAGGAAAAGAAATAACTAGGGAATCTGTGAAACGTTATTCCCATAACTTTGATAAAGTAGAAACAACCAGGGCACTAACAGAAAAGTGTGAGGCTTAGCAATCAATGTGGACTGATATGTTACCAAAAAAAGGAAGCCATCAAGGACCTAAGTGATTACTTGGTTTTTAAGGAAGAATTTGTATCTCTCGATTCTGTAGGAAATCGATAGGTATACTGTGAAGTTGTAAAATTAAGAGTGTAGACTCTGACAAAATCTATTGAAATTCTTTTTAAAGTAAAAGATTAAGCATTAGAGTACATTGGTAGCCTCCATTTTCTGATAGACAAGTTAATTGGAACATATAGTGGATAAAGGATCAAAATGGAGAATGCAGATAATTTAATTAGACTTTTTAGGGATCATGCTCTTGGAAAACCTAAGGAGCCAAGGTTTTTCAAATTATATATTATGTAGGAATGGACAAAAATTGAATTGACAATCGATAAATTATCAAGAAGCATAAAGAAAGGAAACATTATTTCTACATAGCTTAATGACACAAGTATGAAGCAGGAAATAGTATTCCACTATCATTCGGTGCCCGATGAGGAAATTATCATGTAAATTATTGGAATTTATGCTTACAAGGATAGGGTGAGTGGCAGTTTAGTGAATCATCCCATTAGAGTGGACCCATAGAGAAATAAAGAACAAAGAAATCAAAACAAATATACCCTCACGATAATACATTCTGGAATAAAATATATTTTCAAACAAAATATAGTTTTCTAGAGGACAAAAAGTTTGTTAAGAACAGAAAAATATCCTTTTCATTCCTTCCATGTGTCGTAATGTTGTTCCTTCTTCACCCAGCCCAATTAGAAGGAGGAAGGAATATTTCAGTTAGAATATATTTCATTTACTTTGGAAATATTTTGAAATGCACGAAGTAGAGTTCAAATGATCCTTTAGGATAATTTTGGGGGGAAATAGAATAAAAGGAATTAATTAAAAGTTGTATAAGTATGAGGGTTTTGTCATCATACAAAGTCGGGGGTTTTTCTTATTTTTTTGCTAAAAAAGGAACTAGTTGAAAATATCTTATTGTGATATTGCATAATTTTCTTGAAGAAATACATTATAAGTTTTTACTCTTTCAAATTCTGATGTTAAGATGGTTACAATGTATAACCATTAACAGGCATTGAGATCATTATTTTTTTCTCCCTTGTGAAGAATTTGGTATATATTAATGAATTATGTTTGATTATGAGCTTGGCTTACATAATATGGATTTTGTATGTCAAACATATGATTAATGAGTTACCTTTTTGTTGCAATTTTGTATTTCTTGCTTCTCTGAATTACACTAGATATGTCCTTAGTGATTAAGCTCTGGTTATTTATTCAGTATTATGTTGTAAGTACTTTCTTTACAGTATTGAATGCAATTATAAAACCCTTACTGACAACATTTTGTTGATGGATTTGTGTAAGCTTTTGAGTGAATCTTAAGTGTATGAGATCAGAAGCAAGAAATAATTCATTGAAATATTTACATAATCCTTTGTGCTAAGTTTCTTAAAGGTTGTGTGGAACCTTTTCATTAATTAAGTACAAATGAATGTAAATATTCCTTTAAGTTTAAGATGCGGCTAATTGATGAATTTTTCTTCCTTGTCCAAGATGTTATTTTGTCTAAGTGAGTATTGTAATCCATGTCATTAGGAGATCAATTGTCATACAACCCCCCCTCTACAAATACAAACATACATCTAGTTTTGTTGTACAATATAATTCCTTAGTTGGTCATTCTTTTGTTTTTCTTACAAACACCAGTAAAAGGATCCTTTGATTCCAGTTTCCTTTATTAAGAAAATGCAACATCAATGCAACTTATCTATCTATAGTAACTTGTGTCTGGTGAAATAAGTGTATACATAACTTTGTGTGAAAACTTATGAAATTCAAGTGTTGTGTTTATGGCCATATTTATCCTAGATTTATATATTGTTCTAAATAAATTGAGGAATAAAAGATTCATTTCTAAATCTACATTCAAGTTTCCAATTAGGTCCTCTCACCCTGGTTAAAGGTAGAACCAAAAGTAACAAGGACATGTCAACCCCTTTGTACGTGTCCTTTAATCCCTCCAAATCCTGGTCCTAACAAGTTTTCCAGACATTTACCCAGCTATAAATGACATAAATATCCAAGTTTTCCATACTTTGAAAACACCCCAGTACATTTATTGATGCTGTCAGGCCCTTGAAGGATGTGTAATATTGGGGACCAACAAGACTATCCATCCATCTATTCCTGTTAATCCTTATCCACCACATTGGGAGCTCCCTAAATTCTCAAAGTTCAATAGTAAGGAGGATCCCCAACAACACCTTCATGGCTTCAATCACACCTATTACCTTATCACACATGATCAAGACATTAAGCTTCGTACATTTCTTAGTTCATTGGTTGACCCTACTATAGAGTGGTACAGTGGCATCCCAAAACACTCTCTATTCTCATTTACCCAACTCACACAATTATTCCTAGAACATTTCTCCATAAACATTGCACGTAAGATCACCATCACTTACGTATATGCCATTAAACAATACAGTGATGAACCTATCAAAGAATTTGTCTCTAGATGGCATGGTATCATCAATCAACTATATTTTTCCCTCCCTCAGATTGAGCTCATCAAGCTCTTTTCTCGATCTTGCGCAAAGCACATCTCATCAACCTTCTAGATCCAATCCTTTCAAACCTTTGAGGATGCATTTACCATGGATCATAAACTAGAACTCTACACCCCCAAGAAAGGTGACATTAAACTCATGTCCAACAAACCGAAACCATAATTTACCAAGACATCCACTCATGATGAAAAATACAAGAAAAATTCTAACATTGTCATCATCAAATCTCCCGCCCCATCTACCTCTCACATTGAACCCCCAAAAATGGCTCCTAGTCCTACTCCTAACTATACCCCTATCAAGGAAGTATAAATTTCAGTCTTTTACAAGCTCATGATAGCTCAAATTATCTAGCTTTCTCCTATCATGGTACCGTGAGGACCACTATTGTAAATATCATTAGGTCTTTGGTTACGACATCGAAAGGTGTTGCACATTCAAATAAATTTTCCAATGCCTCATCGACTGAGGGTAACTACACCTATATAATCAAAATTTTCCTCCCAATCAACCATTGGACATATTCAAACAACAAATTGCAAACCATTCCCCAAACAAACAAATAGAACCATCCACATCCCAAGCACCCAATGCCAACACCATTAACACCTTGAACCTAGAATAAACATTTTTTCCTATTATCCCTCCATCCTCCTTACCCACATCCATTATTTTGACATCTATTATCATTCCAGAGTCCACATCCATTCCTTCTACTATTGAATCTACATAAGCTCCATCGATATCTATCATGTTTAAACCTTTCGAATCTACCTTTGAACCCACCATAATAAAATATTTTATACCCACGTTAGATATACCTCCCCTTATATCAACATGTAAATCTACATATAAAATCTCTTCTATACCTACACCATCAATAGAATCCACTTCTACACCTACATCTACTACCTTATCTACACCACACCTTCAAACAACACTTGATACAACCATAAAGGATCTCTCACCTTCATTCTCATCATCTACGAATAATAATACTTATATACCAGCCTCTTCAAAATATTCTATAACCCCTTTCGATCTCATAAAAATCATAAGCCAAAAACCCCTCCCATCCTCTATTTTCTCTTCTTCAAATCATATGCCCACACCACCTATTCCTGTCTCTAACAATCCCCTGGTTGAAATCATCATCATCCCTACTAATTAAAAGCTCTCACATAAAAAATCTGAAAACCTTAGTGTTAACCATTATAAGTTGCTTACCCATCCACATAAGAAATTAGAACTTCCCCTCATAAATCCTCATGAATACAAGTCTCCTACAATCCAATCATCTATCATAGGGGCCCATCCTTCTATCTTAGGATCATACCCACCATATACCCAACTGAAACCCAAAACACCTATATCTCATCCCTTGTCTACATCCAAATTTTTAATGTCTTATTCCAAATTCACATCTACATCTAGGTCATCCATGCCCTCTTCCAAACCCATAATTTAAACAACCATCCTTCTTTACCAATCTGGACCAAAAACATCCAAAATTAAGTTTGAATCTAGGTATCCCATAAAGAATCATAAAAAAAACTTCCTCTCTTACCCTCATCATCCTCACCCAAACTAGATGCTTCAAAGGATCGTACCCCTTCACCTTTCCCATCTATCATCAATTCTTACAATGAAATCTTTCAACATCTTCCCTAGGAATCCACAATCATCCTACCTCTCATCAAGCCCTTTAATCCATGTTGGCCAAAACCCACATGGTTTGACCTTAACGATGTATTCACCTAACATCGTGCCCCTAGGCATGACATCAAAAATTTTAAATCCCTATGTACCCTCATCAATAACTTCATCAAATAAGATGATCATCTACTCAAAGAAGATCACCCCCTTCCTTCTACCAGCCAGTCCAAATCCACACCCATTCTCCCAAACAAATCTATAAGATCCAAGGCCTCCTTTTCAGCCTTCATCACTAAACCTCCTCCCACCTTCACCTCTTCTAAATATGGTCCTCATCTCTACAGTGATGTGATTCATATTACCATTCTTGCACATCCCCACAAGCCACAACCATATACACAATCCAAATCTAAGGTTATTATTGTTGCTCTAGCCGATGAGACCACTCAGGTTCTTTCATTGTCTAAGGCTAAGTTGTCTATCCTAATCGTGCCACCAACCTAGAAATCAGCCACCCCCACATAAAACAGCTCCACCAAGCTCCTATTAAGATGTCTCTTTATGAGATTAGCCAAATATTTCCCCATCATCGACAGACCATCATAGAGGTCCTAAAACACATCCTTGTTTCATCCAAAGAATCCCATCCCTTTACAATCCTTATTGGGACTCTTACCATCTCTTCCACCATTTTCTTTGATGATTCAAAAATTATAGACATATTACTCGAAGACCATGACCTTCCCCTCTTCATCACTCTCCACATCAATGATACATTCATTCTCCACTCTATGATAGATAAATATGCCATCATTAACATCATATCATCCCACACCTTTGATCAACTTAAACTTCCAAAATATAACATCACCCAATCACCAGTGGTCCTATATGATTTCAATGATGCAGTGAGCGCTACTTTGGGCATGGTGATTCTTCTGATCTGTGTTGGTGAAAAACTCCTCCATGATGTTTTCTACAGTGTTGAAGGAAATTTTCAATACAAAGTCTTGCTAGAGTGGCCATGGATTCATGCCATGCACTGCATCCCTTCCACCCTCCTTCATTGCATCAAATATGATCATGAAGGTAATATCCACACCATTCCCTCTAAGATTCCTCCCTTTAAATCATGTCATATGATGTATCAACCCAATGATTTGTTCATCCAAAAATAAGACTCTTCTTCTAAAGAAT
This sequence comes from Taxus chinensis, assembly GCA_019776745.2. Taxonomy (NCBI): domain Eukaryota; kingdom Viridiplantae; phylum Streptophyta; class Pinopsida; order Cupressales; family Taxaceae; genus Taxus; species Taxus chinensis. Next base: position 327,265,775 of record CM034147.1, read on the forward strand.
CCGCCAGTTCCTATGTGCCTGTGTATAAAATTCCTAATGATGAATCTCTTTACAATATAATGCATCACCTATATCTAGGGGAATATCAACTCCTTGCACTTAATTATCTTCCATCCCTTAATCGAATTTATAGACCCAATAAGGAACCCATGTATCAATCAAATGTGGGGGATATCATTTCCTTCTATCTACCTCATCTTCAAACTATCATCATCTATGGCGTCCTTGATTGCCCTTCATCCCATGTTGTCAACCAACCTCATACCAAACCTTACACCAATAGCTTTGATTTTATTTATAACAAATACTTCACCTATACATACATCCACCGTTGCATGTGGAAGGGATTTGGTTTAGGATGCTATGAACAGGGCATACATGATTTGGTCATTAACCAATCCCATAATCCTCGTGATAAATGTGGGCTTGGTTTCAAAGAGGAACAACCCACTGAATCAACCATGTACTTTCATCTGACATCTCCCATGCATGTCGATTCATCATCCACTCCATCCAAAAATTCCATGGACTTGGATGAAATTGTTTCCCTTCCTCCTAACTATTTGTTAGTCTTCACCATCACCCTAAGACTGGTCACTTACTAGATAGGGGGTGAAACTGGGATCTTTCCTAACATGGTAGAGATGGATTCCCCTACCATAGACATTATTCAGTGCACTAATTACGAATCCATCCTATTTTACATGGGGGAAGAAGATTCTTATCTTTGTAATACCTTACCTTCTGAAACATCTACTCTTCTCAATTAATCCACCATCAATATCAATGTCGGGACTCCCCAGGAGCCTTGTATCCTTAAATTTGGTTAGTCTCTTAACCCACAAGGACTTAAGGCCTTCACCACCTTTCTTTGAAAACACAGTCAAGCCTTAGCATGGTCGTATTCCCATATTTCGGGCCTCGACCCATCCATCATCACCATTCCTGATGCCAAGCCATTTAAGTAGAAGCTTCACCGCATGCATCCTCACATTGCTCTCATTTTCAAAAATGAGTTACAATGTCTTCTCTTTTATAACTTCATCCAACCTATAAATTATCCACAATGGGTTTCAAATATCATGCATGTTTCCAAATCCTCTAGAAAATTCTACATCTTTACCAAATTTTAGGATTTAAATCTCACTTTCCCTAAGGATGAATTTTTCCTTCCCAACATTGAGCAACTTGTTGACCTCATGGCTATCTAGGAGATGCTCTCTCTTATGGATGGTTTTCCTAGTTATAATCAAATTCTCATTGCACCAGAACACCAACATAAGACTTCTTTCATAACCCCTTAGGGAACCTTCTTTTACCATGTCATGTCCTTCAGTTTTAAAAATGCGGGGGCCACTTATAAATGAGTTATGCCCTAAATCTTCCATAACATTATCTATAAAATATTAGAGTATTATTCTGATGACCTCTTGGGAAAATATAAATGATGATAAGACCACCTCACCATCCTTTAAATCCTCTTCAAGTGTCTTATCTAGTTCTTCCTCTATCTCAATCATGCTAAGTGTGTGTTAGGAGTTTTGATAGGTAAACTCCTTAGATTAATCATATCTATCAGGGCCATTGAATTTTATCCCACCAAAATCAAATTCATCCTTGAGATGCCTCCTCCTTTAAACCTTAAACATATTCACATTATTCAAGGAAAACTTTATTCTTTCCATCATATCATCTCACATCTTTCTTACCATTGTAAACCTTTTCAACATCTCCTTTACAAATACACCCAATTCAATTGGGATGCCAATTTTTAGAAGTCCTTTGATGATCTTAAGAAGTACCTTCTATCCCCACACATGCTCACACCTCCATGTTAAGGGAGAATTTCTATCTCTACATCTCTGCCTTGGATCATGATCTAAGTGTCATGTTGGTGCATCATGATGACTAAGGTAGGGAGAAATTCATCTACTAAATTATTTGCACCCTTCTTGATTATGAAATCCACTACACCAAACTTGAAAAGTAATGTTACATTCTCTTCTTCCCCACATCCAATATTTTCCACTATCTCTTTAATCATAAACATTTTATCGTTACTAGCTACAACCTCCTCAAAAATATGCACTCTAAACCCTACCATAATGACCACATCACTCGATGGCTCATGCTCATGACCGAGTTTGACCTAGATTTTATCTCTCAGAAATCTATTAAGGGTTGAGCCATCATTGATCAACTCCTTTAATCCCCTCTTACTGACAACCATCTTCCTCATGAACAATTTATTGATGAATCCATCCATACCGTTAATCATGAATTCTCTCACATTAGAATGATGCTTTTCTTTAATGGGTCTAAGTCTCAACAAGGGGGAGGTGTGAGTGGTATCATCATTCCTCCTTGGGATACTCCTATCCCCATTTCCTATAAACTTAACTTTGAATGCACTAATAATATGACTGAGTATGAACCCCTCATCCTTGGTTTCCAAAATGTTATCATTCTCGACGTTCAAATTCTTGACATCTACGGTGACTCCCAACTCATAATCAATGAAGTCAAAGTAACTTATTAGTGAAAGAATGAAATCCTTCAAAAATAAAAGGACGTCATCAACTTCCTCCTTGAGGCCTTTGATCAGTAAACCATCCAATATATCCCTCCCTCATTTAACCACTTTACATAAAAAAATACCTTCCCTTACATCCCCTATTTCATGGGAAACTAAAGATTCTAAAATCTCTATTTTTTTCCACCGCTTTGATCAACCATCTCATACCCATGAACTTCCTTACATCAATCATGTCGATACTAACTAATATAATATTTGGTATACCCAGATCTTTGACTACCTATCCATATCCAATATTCCCTTCAACTTATCTAAAAATGGTAGGATGTGCCTCCTTCAATGCACAAACTACTATGTCATCCTTGGTGACATCCTCTATAAACACGACTTTAATGGAAACCTATTGTGTTACCTTAAATCACATGAATCCACTCGCGCCATCCAGGAGGTCCATGACAGTATTTGTGGTGGAAATTTCAGCAATTTGGATGTCACGAAAAGCATTCTTCGCCTTATATATTATTGGCCCACTCTCAATAAAGACTTATGTGAATATGTTAAGAAGTGTAATAAATTCTAGCATCATTCTAATCTTATCCACATCCCTAGTCAGGCCTTACAATTGTCCCAAGACCTATGTCTTTTATCACAATGGGGCCTTGATCTTATTGGTCTCATCAACCCATGTTCTTCTCAACATCATCATTCCATCATCACATCTACTGAATACTTTACCAAATGGGGGGAATCCATTCCACTCGCATCCAGTACAGCTAACAAAATTGTTGACTTCGTCTATCAACACATCATCTGCCACTTTTCCATTCCCCATAAAATCATTATGGACAATGGGAAATCCTTTAAAAACAAATACCTCAAGAAGATTTAAGACTCTTTAAACATAAAGCTTAACTTATCCTCTCCCTACTAACCTTAAGATAATGGCCAAGCCAAATCCACCAACAAAACTCTCCACAACATCCTTGCTAAAACCATTGATAGATCAAGTTGTAATTGGCATATTCATATCCCCTTCACTCTCTGGGCTTATAAGAATTTCATCCACACCTATTCGGGTGTTACTCCATTTTCTATTGTCTATGGCTCTAATTTTTTTCTTCCTCTTAAATTCCAAATCCCATCCTTGTGCATTTCTCTTTGTGACTTCATATTCAACAAATACTATCACCAAGAGTGTCTAGCACAAGTTGATTTTTTAGATGAATGTCGCCTTCTTTCTTTTGAACACCATCATGTTTATTAGGAGTGCATCAAACATGTTTACAAAAAACATCTCAAGGAACGCATCTTTAACATAGGTGACCTCATTTTATAGGAAAATTAAAATGTCACTACTCTAGAAAGGAGTTGACATGGAATATTTTCTCCCAATTGGATTGGGTCACACATTATCATGCATAAGTAGGGATTTGAGCCTATTGTCTAGACTCTTTCAATGGAAAAATAGAAATGGATCCTCTCAATTCCTTGCACTTGCAACCTTTCTACTATTAACAATGTTAGGAAATAAGGGATAAAATATGTGGAACAATCCCACACATAATCAAAATAATAGAACCTAATATGCATAAAATATCATAGATTTGAAATAAAAGTGCATAAAATAAAAGTACACAACACAGAGATAGTATTTAACATGGTTTAACCAATTTGGGCTATGTCCACCAATAATTACTTGCTCATATTTTATTACAAGCCACCTCTTTCTCTCAATACAATACCCAGATCTGTTTGGAGATGTACTAAAAAAATCTCCTGAATTCACACTTGAAATCACACACCTACAATGTTATGTCTCCTTACCAAAAGCACATCAATAGGTAACTCCTTAAGTAGTTTTACAATATCGTGGGTACCAAAACGATGGGCCAAAACTTCCCCATAAACCTATGGGTCAAAATACCACCCATATGAGAAGAGCATGTTTCCCGAGGTATCAAGCATGTTTTTCCAGGCCAAAAAAATCGTTTAACACTTCCACACAATAAAAAAAGAGAGAAAATGGTGGAGAGTATATAATACTTTTAGTGTACATTCTTCAACACTTCCACACATGAAAATAAGGTCCATAACATAACAAAAAAATCTACCAACATGGCCTTCATCACACTTAATGATCTTACACTAATCATTCACCTTTTCCATCCATTATTGTAATGATTGGGAATTGCATGGTCTACCATCAATAGCATTCCTATGAACTTGAATACGAGTACCATGACTTTTCTCATAGCATAGTCCCTATGGACACGTTCCTCCTTCTAGGTAGGAACCCCACAATCATTACATCCATCACCCTCCTTATCTACCCACTAAAACCATGTTATGGGTCCACAAGTGTTGCTTTTATACTTTCTCATCCCCTCCCCAAGTGGTCTACTTGGCTATCCCCAGCTCAATCCAAAAATTAAAAAATCATGAATACTCACATAAAAGCTATCATATTCAAAAACACACTGCTCCCTCGAAGGATAGTTATCATGCATGTATCGCCTTGCCATTTACAAAATCAAAATCTATTTAAAAAAATCAAAATGTAGACCGATCCCTTGAAGGATGGCTACTTTTCTTATAACATGGCAGTGAAGTGTTATGTTTGTGGAGCCTATTTTCATGTTAGAGTGTGGTACACCTTCTATGTGTTACACTCGAGTATTTTTACGGCGGTCCCACTCGCCGGTGAGTGGGTTAGGGGGGTTCGGGGGAAAAGCCCCCTAAGAAAATTTTCATGGGTGGTTTATTAACCCATGGGTAATGGGTAACCATTATGGGCTGTTTTTGGGCCCATGGTTTTTCGGTACCCATTTTTTTGATACCCACGGTTTTTTTCCCATGGTTTTGATACCCACGGTTTTTGCCCATGGTTTTGATACCCATGGTTTTGTATCAAATTGCTTAAGCAATTATCTATTTATATGGTCTTATGAATATGATACATAGACAGGAAAATGTATTGCAGATGTGTTTTTAATTTGGGTGTGAATTCTGTAGAGTTTATTGAGCATAGCTCCAAACGGATCTGGGTATTGTATAAAGAGAGTGGAGGCTTGTAATAAAATCTGAGCAAGTGATTCTTGGTGGACGTAGCCCAAATTGGGTGAACCACATTAAATCTTGTCACTCTATGTTGTCTTATTTATTTTGCACTTTTATTTGAGATCTGTAATATTTTCTACATAATAGTTTCTACTGTTGCTATTTTGTAAGGGATTATTCCCCATATTTTATCTCTTATTTCCTAACATGAAGGCTTCCTGTATCAATCAAACTTCTTGAAACCTTCAAAGAAAAATAAAAATATTAAAAGCAAAGAAAGCATCTCTGAAAATCTTCCCCCATCAATCAACTTTCCCAACTCCCACAAACTTCTCACATAAATCAATTTGTGTGATATTGCTCAAAGATGGGGCATAGACCTAGGACCATGACCTAAGAAGAACCTATTTCCTTGTAAAATCTCCATCTTTCCTCCTTTTTCATGGCTATGATAGGTCTATAAACACACTCTCCATATCTCCCTTGTGATTTTAAATGTGACTAACTATTGTTAGTTATGTGTTAACACCTATCATTATTCACAAGTGCATTGCTTTGTGTTATTACATCTCACGATTTTTCTCTAATATAATTCAAAAACATCTTTCCACATGCACCCCCATATACGAGGATGTACTTTCATACACATTCAGGTCACACCTCTTCCCCCACTATTACCCTCACTTTGACATCCACATTCATATAACTCGGTATTTATCTATTCAATCTCCTACACATATCCATCCATCACAAAATCCACATCTAAATCTATTTAGTTTGATTTACATCTACCATTGGATATAATCATCTAAGTTCGTCACATCATGTCCATATAAGCTAAACACCCACCATTACATATAATCATCTAATCTACACATCCATCTAATCATTATCACATCAAATAAAATCCATTTATTCATAATAATAAATGTAAAATATCACATTGCATCGCATCCACCTAATCTAAACTGCCACATCACATAATCAAATTATGTCCAACATCTAAACATCTACCACATAATCAAAAGTACATCTAAACATTCAACATAAAATTACATAATCCAAACATCATCATATCTTAAATAAAACACATCATCAGTATGCATCAAACATCTAAATATCTAGCGCATAATAAAACTACATATACACATCTATAACATAATCAAATCACATCCAACAACATTCATTACATAATCATAACATAACCATATCATAATAAACCATCACATAAGACAACAAAATTATAAAATTATATATATATATATATATATATATCATCAAATGTGTACATACATATGGGATAGGTCTATGAGGAATCTATCCCAAAAATATATACATCGATACACAAAAATCTATATACAATGTCCATCCCCTAGTTGGTAAAGTGAACATCAGATAACCTCAGTCCTGAACCATGCTCCCATGGTACAAGATCATGTCCCTCTATCTTCCCACCCATGACTCCCTTATCCCACCTTGGATCATGCCTCAACTATACAACGCTCATTGTGCTACCCGATGGGGTTGGTCGTTCCACTAGCCCCTGCTTCCCTACCAACTATGTTGTATATCGGGGCACACCTGGTAGTCTGGAGGTCATAATCTACTCATAATATCAAGCATCTGCACCTACTACCTTATACTACTCTAGTGAGACAATACTAGGTGGAGCCATCTAGCAAGCTCCCTGTGAGGCCTCTGACACCTCACTCCCTATTGATTAGAGAAAACTTGACAAAACTCACACGAGAAGTCCGTGTGGGAAAATTGGACAAGTTTAAGGGCACGAATGGACATGAAGAACTTGCATGTGGAGGGCAAGTTCAGCATTCAGGACTTAGTTTATTTTGAGCATGAAGACCTATTTTTAGAAGATGGTGTACGGAACACACCAATGATGCAGAGAAATGTGCAACACACATTATCTATCTTTAGAGGATTGGATCAAAGTATTTTACATGGAGACGAGCTAAGAATAGGATTTTCACTTCAGTTAACTGAAAGAGGTCTATAGATAGCACACTTGCATGTGTGGCTATGCCTGTAAATGGCGCGTGGCTATTAATAGCATGTGGCCTATTTTTGGAATAGATAAGTGGTGAAGGGAAAGTCCCCACCCTATATATATGATGTGAATCACATAGTAGTCTATGCATAGTGTAAGGGGTAATGATTGGATTACTGTAAAAAATCCATGTGTGCATCAATATAGAATGCCATTATTGTAAGGAGATTCTGTGTTTATTAATAGATGTGAGTTATTGGCTGAATCTAAGTATCATTCCTATGTGTAATTGAGTAATGCATGTTCTTGTTTCAATCATGATTATTGTTTAATTTTTTTCTTTTGTAGATTTGAATATGGCATGCATTGTAGAATGATGGATTAGTTATGGATCTATATGTTTCTTCCTTTGCCATGCTAACATCCCACTACAACAACCCTAAGGAGGGACCCAGTACCTTTGTGTGCTTCAATTGAGTGCTCAATTTAGGATGAGTGATGCACCAGTGTGTCTAGGGTGTTATCTGGTAAATTATAGGCTACATCATTGGTTCCATTGCTAGGACCTCTTTTCTAGTTGTTTTTAGGATGGTTCGCAATGAAGACGTATCGGTTAACTCTAACAAGAATTAAGGAGTGGGTACATGGCCTAGAGGAAGAAAATGCATGGTAGTTCAACAGTGGATCTGAGTTTAACTCACACACTTGGGTAGAACTGAATCTGTATGATAGCTTATATGAGAGCTTTTTTGCCATCTTTGTAGTAGAATTATACAAGTGGCTGATTGTGTATGCATCTAAGAGGAATTGGAGGTATCGCACACTTATATGGACACAGGAAGAATTATAGGCCCTTTATGATGATGATTTTATCTGGACTCACACTGTGGATACTTAGTTTTGTGGTGTTCTAAATAGTTATATTCTAGAATATTCAATTTTAATGTATTATTTCCTGGAGGTAGCTGAATTCTAGTTTTTGTAGTATCCTAGAGGAGCATATTTGCAAGGTATTCCATTGGTGATCAAGATCTTGATGGTAACTTTGAACCTGGAGAGTAAACCGGTGGCTAACTAAACCTCACCTCGCGCGAGGGTAGGAATAGGTTTGGTAAAAGATGGAAAACCTAGAGACAGAAAGGTAGAGAGAGGAAAGGCAACTTAATTATAATGAGGCATGTGAGAGGGAGAGAGAGAAGTAGCGTACTATTGCAGAAAGTATGACATTGAGGAGAGAGATGGTTTGTGAATGATTTGAAGCTCTCGTAGAAGATATGGAGCTAGAGCATCAAGAACTCCCCCATCTTGAAAAGCATGATAGAGATCCCCCCTTGGCTTCACACAGAAGTGCACCAGAAAAGACTACTTGGGACATGGGCACACATCTTAATCCACATGGTGACCTATCCCTTGCGCTTGGTTTTCCTGTATCTAGTATGACAAGTGACCAGCAAGCTAACTTGGCAAGTAGGACAGTAGGAGTAAGTCAGGGAGCAAGTACATCAATGGCAGGACATATGGCTTCAATGTTATTTGGAGGAACATTTTTATGTGCATCATTCACATAAAACGTGAGTGCGCATATTGTTGGATTCACCTCTGGAAGTGGAAATACCTCACAGACTGTAGGGGTTCAGAATAGTACTACTGTTGGATCACATGGGAGCACATCTACATGTCCTATTATAGCTACAACTGAAGGATCAAGAGGTATAGGTGGTTCTAGTTCGGGTGGATCTAGTGGTTCTAGAGGTAGAGGAAACATAGGAGGTTTTGGATCAGGTGGTCAAGGCCTGCAACAACCACTGAATATCTATATGGAGATGTCTCTTCATCTTCCGGAGTATAGAGGCATAGAGGATGTTGCTGAGCATGTGCACATGTGTGAAATATTTTTGCGCGTGAAAGGGATCATGGCTTCTGAGTGCAAGGCAAGTCAATTTGCTACTACATTACAGGGACGTGTGCACAGCTAGTATAGGAAGTTTGACCCTCATCAAACTTGTGTGGATTATGTAGAATTGAAGGATGCTTTCTTAAAAGATTTTCATATCCCTAAGTTTGAGTAGAAGAGTATAAGTTCACTCAAGGATATTAAGCAAGGCACTACTGAGAGTGTACATGAATATGATGCCCATTTTAAGACATTTCTATCTATGTTGTCTTATGATATTCATTCCAGATAGCATGCATAATGGTTTGTTGGAGGATTAATCACACAATTCATAAGAGTACTATCACATAAGACATACATTGATCCGTGTGAAGCACTGGAACCATATTTGTGTGTTGAGGTAGTTGGGAGCATTGACACTGGCATTAGTCCATTCTTAGAGGCATGGATTGCAGCTATGGAAAAATAGTTAGAGACGCTATCAAGGAATCCAGCCCATGAAATGTGCTCAGGGATTTGGTGTACATATTTGAGGTGGAAGGTCACACCAAGGATAGTTTCCCTCATAGATCTATATGTTCATTGTTGTTAGACTGTGAAATCTGTCATTTTAATCATGATGCTAGTCACTGTCCTTTGTTACAGTGCATGATAAGGAAGGATGTATCCTACTTTTGCAATATTTGTACGTCCACAACTCATGATACTAAGGATTTTTGATTGATTGGTCAGATCCATGATGCTATAGACATTGGGGTATGACAGAAAAGTGTCACAGATAATTCTAAGGGTAAGAATGAGCACCAGGATTGGGAACATAATCAAAATCACTATGACATGAATGAGGGGCATTTTGAAGGAGGTCGTGGAAGGGTATGTGGATATCATGGTGGATATGGAGGATGAGGCCGTGGGGGAGGAAGAGGTGAGTTCCCTCATGGAACATGTTATATGTGCGGATCTCCTTACCACTATAGGCACGAATTTCCTCAGAATATGGCATGTTCTTTCTACAGAAAGAACCATAGCTATGAAGAGTGCCCGGAATTATATGAGCATCTCAGTAAGCAACATAAGAAAGAAAACAAAGGCATCAGGATGGTTAGAATCTAGTGCATGGTTAAAGATCAGTGGATGCCCAAGATAGCACCATAACCTGAGGCATTGACAATGAAGATTACTACACAAGCTGAAGCGGTGCGCACAAGAGAGGCATTTCACCAGAAGCCTATGATCACTAAGGAGGAGGTTTTGTATGCAAGGTACCCAGATCCTTCTCATCAAAAGGAAGTTTACCAGGATACCATGGAAGTGCTAAGGAATGTTCAGGGTGAAATACAATATTTAAAGGATCAGAAGAAAGCATCAAATATAGTCCAAACTGATATCGATGAGCTAAGAGAAGTGTGTAAAATTTTGCGCCAGGAGAACATCATTCCACTATTAGGAAGTTGGTTAAAAGGGAACACTCCACGCGCAAGTATTGAGACTGGATGACAAATCCTGCAGGTGAATATCCCCCTAATAATATTGACTATGACAAGGAAATTACTCTGAATGTTGTTTTTGATGGATGGTTACTGAGCAACATATTGATTGATTTATGTGCAGAAGTAAATGTGCTTACATTAGATGCATGGGTATAAATGGGGAGGCCTCCATTGTAGCCATCATTTAATGTGTTGTTTATGGAAAATAGGACTAAGGCCACTTCCATAAAAGTCTTGAAGGATGCATCTATAACCATATAAGGGGCCAAATTCACTGGGGATTTTAGGTATTAACACTTGTAGAAGTAGACAATTTTCCAACCTTGCTTGGATGCCCTTGGTGTTATGCGAAAAATGCTAACTTGAGATTTAATAAGGGGTATATTAGCTTTGAGAACAAGGAGAAAAGAGTTATGATACCTTTGATAGATGAGAATTTTACACCATATGTTGAGCCTCTAAGTGAGGAGGACTTAAACAAAATCTATGTACGCGTTATTCAGGACCCAGAGGTCAATGATCCATCAAAGGAAGACATCCTACAGTGGGAGGATTCTCATTCTATTAGTGATACTACAAGTATTTCTTGTGACAATTGGGCTCATGGTACATATAAACTAGTAGGGAACGAGGTTAAAAGCACAATTGTGCACAAGAATGGACTTCATTCTGTTTGATGGATAGGTGGTGCATTACCTTGGTATACATGAGAAGAAGATCTTCCTGTATTTTTGAAATCCATAAAGGCACAGTGGATAGACCAGGTCAGGAGAAGAGATATGTTAGTATATACCTTGTGTGGGATAGCAACGCACTGGTGGGTAGTTCATAGAGATAATCTTATGAAGTGGAAGGAGATCAGGATCACCTTATCTACCAAGTTTGTAAGAAGTAATGAACCTACATAGATTTACACTTATAATGGTTATCAACCTGTTCAACACCACATTTAGCAGTGTGAGAGAATTTGGACGGAAGGACATGAAGCATTACCACCTTCACTTTGGGTGCATAAATTGTACTCCACTCTATAAGGGTGCATACATGCCTGGTATGTATACGAAGAACTCCATCGAGAGACTAAAAATTGGCAAGATATGACTGCAGGTATACTCTAGACCTTTGACTACTTCTCGAATAAACCTCTAGTAGAAGAGGCATTAACTTTTGTTAATCGGTTAACCATTTGAGATAGTGCAAAGGTGGGGGAACTCATCTAGGAATTATTTTGTGAGACAGAATCAAGCACGCATTTTGAAGAATAAGGAGAAGACTTCATATTGCTTGGATGTGCTTGACTTGAGAAAGAAAAATGAAAGATGGTGTACATCATGGATGATGGGGAAGTTGAAAACCTAGATATTTACCATTCACAGGGGGCACTCGAGGTCTTGGACATTGAAGATAGGGATACGTGTGCATATCATGAACCAATGAAGATAAATAAGGTCAATATAGGATTAGAAGCTGAGACTAAGGAGGTCATAATTAGATACTACTGGTCAGACTCGGAGGTGGAAAATATCATTGAGTTACTCATGGATTATAAGGACTTATTCCCACAAGGGTATCATGAACTTAAAGGAGTGCATGAATCACTTGGGGAAATGAAGATAAAACTTAAGGAAGATGTGCATCCAGTGAGAAAGAGACCTTACAGAATGAATCCTAATTTGCACGAAAAGTTAAAAGAAGAAATTGATAAAATTTTGAAGTCTGGAATAAGTCAACCTTTGGATGAGTCAGAATGGGTAAGTCCAATGGTGATCAATATCAAGAAGGATTGTACAATTCAAATATGTGTGGACTACAGGGAGCTAAATGCTACATGTGTAATAGGCCCATTCCCTACGCCATTTACTAAGGAAATACTAGGAGTTATAGGGTGTGAAATGTATTCATTCACATATGGGTTTTTCGGGTATCATCAGGTTCAGATTTCTCAGGAGGATCAAGAAAAGACAACTTTTACTACTGAATGGGGTAGTTTTTCCTATACTATGATGCCATTTGGATTGAAAAATGAACCTATTGTATTCCCACGGATAGTTTTTTAGGCATTCAAAGATTTTATTCACAACTTCTTATAGGTCTACCTTGATGATTGGACAATATATGGGCTTGTTAAGGATCACTATGACAATCTACACTTAATGTTTGAACAGTGCAGATAATTGAGTATCTCTTTGAACATCAAGAAGTGCATATTTGCTACACCATTTGGAATACTGTTGGGACAAATAATTTTCAAGGAGGAATTACTTGTTGATCCAGCTAAGGTTACATTCATTTTAGGGTTGGAAGCACCTACCAGTCAAAGTGAGGTGCGCAAATTTTTAGGTCACACAAGATATTATAGGAAATTCATAAAGGGATATGCAAAAATTGCCACACCTTTGGAGGAGTTACTGAAAGGAAAAGTTACATTCTATTGGGGAGAATCGTAAGAGCATGCGTTTGAAACATTGAAAGATAAATTTACTACTGTGCCTATCCTATGTTTTCCTCCATGGGGAAAACCATTTTATGTACACGTGGATGCCTCTGACATGTCCATTGGCACAATATTAGCTCAAACTAGAGATGGTATTTTCGATCATCCTATTTGTTTGCTAATAGGAATTTGACTCCTACTGAACAAAATTATACAACTACATAGCGTGAAGCCTTGTCGATGATCTATGCATTACACAAGTTTTGACAGTATTTGCTAGCTACACCGTTTCTATTCTATACGGATCACATGGCATTAAAGTACTTGGTAAACAAGCTTGTCTTACAGGGGTGCATATGTAGATGGGTACTCTTATTTTAAGAGTTTGACTTCACAGTTGTGGTGAAGCTAGGGAAAAGTAACTTTGGACTAGACCACTTGTTTAGAATTAACTCAGGAGAGGAATCATAGACAATTAAAGAAACCATGCCATATGCCTAGTTATATAGGTTACAACACATACCATCAAAATTAGAAGACATTGATATCTTTCTACAAACTGGTGTGGTACCAAAAGGAATGAAGGCATTAGAAAAGAAACAACTTGTTATATGTATGGCACCGTTTATGTTAATCAGTGGTGACCTCTACAAGTTAGGCAGAGATGAAGTATTACGTCGTCGTGTATTAGAGCATGAGCACAAGGATATTATGGAAGAATCCCATGGTGGTATTGCAGGAGGCCATTATGCAGGTGACGCAACTACCCAAAATATCCTACTTGCTAGATTATGGTGGTAGACATTACATGAATACCGTAAAGAATATTGTAAGGCATGTGACCATTGTCAGTGCCTAGGAAAACTAGGACAAAGAGATGAGATGCCTTTGAGACCAATTACTACTGCTACACCATTTGAGAAATGGGCCATCAACTTTGTAGGACCTATTTTGCCATCCACACATAGGACTGGATCGAGTTATATCATTACTTGCACAGATTATCTCACATGGTGGGCCGAAGCAGCACATACGAAGGACTGTACAGCAACTAGGTTTCTATGGGAGAATGTTCTTACAAGGTATGGATGTCCTTTAATTTTGAGAAGTGATAGGGGTACACACTTTTTAAATGAATCCATCAGGATCCTATTAGATGATTTTATGGTTTCTCACCATAATACTACACCTTATCACCCTTAGGAAAATGGAACTATTGAGGCTTTCAACAATACTTTAAGCCAGACATTTACAAAAAAAATTGATTTTGGAAGAAAGGATTGGGATGATAAAGTGTCAGTTGTTCTTTGGGCATATAGAACAACTTATAATAGACTAAACAAAGCCACACCATTTTAGTTGGTGTTTGGCATGGAAGCCATTCTTCCTATAGATTTTATGTTACCTTCTTTGTGCATTACACGCACTGGAGGTCTAGATGATGAGTAGGCTCTATAAGAGCATATTGAGAAGATGATTCAACTAGATGAGCGATGAGCCATATCATGATGGAGTTAGAAGCAGGAAAAGACCAAGAAAAAATCATGGCATGACAAAAACATAAGGGATAAGAAGTTTGAGATTGGACAAATGGTAATTTTTTATGACTCTAAGTTCTTGCACCATCTAGGAAAGCTCATAGTACATTGGTTAGGGCCGTATGTCATCACTTACATACTTGAATCAGGTGCTTTCTAGTTAGAAGCACCTGATGGAACACGGTTACCTGATTACTTTAACGCGAGTAGGCTGAAGCCCTACTATAAATAAGTCTTCTTGGTGTTTGTAATAAGGTATTATTTCCATTTAGATTAGGTTTTTAATTCCATATTTCCTTAATGTATTTCCTTCATTATCGCTACGCTTTTTCAATTTAGTTGTTGTTCTTGTGTAATAAGCGCGCTTATGCACATGAAGCTAATTACTATGTGAAGAATGTTTATGCGCAAAGAACTGCACATCCTTTTAGTGTGGGGTGGTTATTGATATCTAGGTACAAGACTGTGGGAATTGAAAGGTGAAAGGAATAAGCCGCTATGGGTGTGCTTTAAGTCAAAATAATATTGCTTCTCAAAGTGACCAAAGATGGAGATGAATGAAAGGACAGTATAACACGAGGTAAGCAGAGGCCATGATAACTTACATGAGAAGGTACAGTGATGAGGTACTCAGGTGCAAGGGCATGTTTTAAAGAGAATTCTATGACTAGAGGGTAGGAAGGTGTGCTAGAAGGTTATATATGGGGTGCAAAGATATACCACGCGGAATGAACAAATTTGGTCAATGAATGAGAGGATATTTTATAGGTGAAGGAGTAATAAATGCATCAAAATTTGAAAAAAACAATATATGGATGGGATGTGAATTCATTTTTACTGTTATGACTAAGAGTTTTTGAAAGAAGCCAAGTACAAAGAGTCGAGTGATCATTTTAAGGTGCAAGAGGTGTGTAACCAGCCGTGATGAAGTAATATGTGCACAAAATATTGTGTTTCCCCAGTGGTGAAGGGTTTGGGTGAAGTAAGGTGACAGAGAGGAGTTAGGGAACAAAGTTTCCACCTAGGGCATGCTGAATCGAACTAGGGTTTGATTTTCACATTGTAGAATTTGAGTGGCAAGAATCTACAAAGGATTGCAAGGTAGAAATGGAACACAATAAAGTAGTTGCAGCAGGAGTGAAGGGAAATAAGAAGGTGGTAGTAGAAGAAGAAGAAATGGCTCCAGAAAGCAATTTTTTTGAGATACAATATCCAAAGGCGGTTATCTTCATCCAGGAGTGGGATTCTCACATAAGGAAAATCAAAGTGAGTGATTATAATCAACGTACCATAGAGAACAAGAAGTATCTTGACACGTTGTTAAACATGAAAAAAAATAAACGCACGGCGGAAGATATACTGATGTATGACGATGCTGGTGAGAAAATCTTGTAGAAGATATGAGTTTACCAACTTTATGATCTTCCTTAGTTTGGGAAGTATAAGCCCTTGTGAGGTTACCAACTTTATGATCTCCCTTATTTTGGGAAGTATGAGCCCTTGTACCAGTGGCTCATGAGCAGAGTGCACAAACATTTTTTCTACTTTGCAGGATGTAGAGTCAAAATTTCAGTTGCACTCATCTCCACAGTAATGGGGTTAAAAGACACTAAAGACGATTTGTGAGATGATCTGACAGATAAAACTACAATATTAGAGACCAGAAAGGAGTTGGGATATACAAAGGATCTGCATGGTATGGACATTGAAAAACTAACCAAGTATCCACTTGTACAAGTAGTCGCACATCTCATTACAAATCTCAATGACCAAGAAAGGTGGTCACAAGTGAAAATCATGTGGCTGCACATTGCCAAAAAGATGTCTAAAGGAGTAGTCTACAACATTTCATGGTATATTGCAGAGACAATTGTTAAAGAAGCACACACAAGAGGAAAGATCATCTTTAGAGTTGTTCTATTATCACTAGTGTTCATGGAGATCAGAGTACCTGATGGACCAAAAGAGAAGGTATGGGAGTATCCAATAGAACACAAATCACCTACAGAGTGCTTCAAGAAGTACTTATGTGAGGGATCCATGACAAAGTAGATTAAGCAATGGGATGAGAAGTGGTATGATAGGCTCCATGTGGCTTTTGAGGAAGAATGGCGCATCCCCAAGGACTTGCCTTTGGTGGTTGGAAAGGTAGTTCAGTTCGCTGTATACCAACATTTTTACATCATGTGTTTCCTAATGAGAGATGGAGTCTAGAGCCCTTGGTGTAAATTTGCTTACGCATACACTGCAAGGTATTTCCAAGCATTTATTCACATATTCACAGACTAGGGACAACTAGCATTCAGTACAGATAAGGTAGACTGCGACTACCACACGTTGAGGAAAAAGTATGTGTATCTAGGATGAAGTGCCTATGTCAAGAGGCTCATTTAAAAGGTATTGAATAGTAATCCAATAAGTCTAGATGTAGCAGATATAGGGGAAGCATTAGTGTATCTTCAGTTGAATCCCAAGATAGAGAACAGTTAGTACATGGAGAATGAATTCATGCTCCCAGGGACACCGAAGGGTAAGCACACAATGGAAAACATACCAGTGTAAAGGTCCATAGAAACTGTGGAAGTAGAGGATGAAGAAGAGGAGTGTGAAGATAGTGGAGGCTTGGAGTGCAGAAGAAAGCAACCATATGACAGAGAAGAGTTGCATTGTCTGACCACTCCACCTCATGGACAGGATGAAGAGGAAGATACAGAGGTTGAGCAGGGGGGGCATAGATTTAAGAAAGTTTTCAGACACATAAGGACTCAAGGTGGAACTCCACAAATGGTAATGAAATCACCTTGTCTCTCTCCACACAAGGAGACTGCTGAGCCAAAGAGGAGAATAAAGTTGAAGTTAGATCAAGAAGAGGAAGAATCAAGGGAGAGCGAGCATGCATCTTCTACCCCACTCGAAAAAGAAGACAAGCCAGAGAATGAGGAAGGGAAAAAAGATGAAGAGATGAAGGATAGAGAAGAATGACAGAATGAAACCTCTGGCTCCACACATGTGACTATTCAAGGTGTAATGGGATAGGCTCCTAACCTTGAAGCTACAATTCCCAAGGGACCTAGATCAAAGAGGATGAGTGGGGAACACAGTGCACCAATCATGGGCTATATAGAGGACACCGAAAAAATCATCTGCACATGTTTCCAAAGCACTGCAGAACAAAAGGATTTATTTGGCTAGGAATTAATGGATGGGGATATGGTGACTGTTCACACTCGAAACAAACTATCATGGTCAATGCACACCCATATGGATGAGCCTAACTTTGATGTATGTGAGGAGTCATGCATGTCGAGACAGCTGAAAAAGGAACCTCAAGCTAGACATATGATAGTAAAGCCTACTATCATGTTAGATGAGTAGGTCAGCAATGCATTGGTGAAGGTTTCTACTGAAGTTTCTAAGAGAAACATGGATAGATTTGTAATGATAAGAGCATTACGTGAGGAGCTAAAGATAAAGGATGCAAAGATAGCAAACATAACACAAGAGAGGGACTTAGTGTAGAAGAAGAAGGAAGTATTTATCAACACCGCAAAGGAGATTAGAGACAATGTCATAAGAACTAGGCCACACTTAGAGCCCAAGGTACCACAGATGTTTCCCTCAATGATACATTATGTAGGAAAGTTGGTGGACCTAGTACTTGCAGATGAACCTCTGCGCATTCCATCACCAAGGAATCTAGAATAAGAGGTAGAGCGAGAGAAAGCCTCGGTGATGCGAAATATTGCATCCAATGAAGGGTTGTTATAGGCACTACAAAAATAATTGAAGAACGCAGACCGGGATTTGAACATCTACACAGCTCCAGAGGCACTTATCAATATAAAAACCCTGGAATAAAATAATGAGTTTTAGAGAGAAATGAAGGACGAAACATTGGGCCACGTAGAAATATTATCAATGGTTAAGTAGAAGTGCAAGGCCTTGGAAAGAACATAAGAGCTGCACAACACATGGCTAGAAGAGCTTGGGAAGCTCATTACATAGAAGATGGATGTTGTAGAAGGAAGAATGACCTCAATGTCTAGCATGGTGTTGGTTCTGCAAAATGAAAGAGGGGAGATTACGAGGGATCAATTAGAATATATTGTTGTGGACATTTCAGAAAAAGTAGATCAAGCACTCACTAAATGGCATGCCTTGGAGGCCGAAATAGAGGAGTATCTAGAGTTGATACTTCAAAATGATACAGAGGAGGCCGCCTCATAAAAATTCTTTATTCATCTATATTCTTTCATTCTTATTCTTTCCATTCTTCTATTCTCTACTTCAATTTTTGAAGATACCCATTGACAGGGAGACAATGAGATTAGTGTGGGGTAATGTTGATTAGAGAACACTTGATAGAACTCACACAAGAAGTCCATGTGGGAAAACAAGCTAGGTTTAAGGGTGCAAATGGACAGGAAGAAACCACACACGAAGGGAAAGTTCAACATTTAGGACTTAGCCGATTTTGAGCATGAAGGCCTATTTTTAGAATATGGCATGTGGAACACACCAACGATGCAAAGACATGCGTGCCACACATTGTCTATCTTTAGATGATCATATTGAAGAATTTTTCATGGAGATGAGCTAAGAATAGGATTGTAACTTCAGTTAACTAAAAGAGGTCTATAGATAGCACACTTACATGTGTGGCTATGCCTATAAATGGTGCATGGCTATTAATAGCATGCCAATTTTTTTTGGAATAGATAAGTAGTGAAGGGAAAGTCCCCACCCTATACATATGATGTGAATCACATAGTAGTATATATAGAGGTACAGAGAGGAGAGATATACAGGAATATGCAGAGCATAAGAGGTAATGACTGGATTACTGTAACAGATCAATGCGTGCATTGGTATAGAATGCCATTATTGTAAGGAGATTCTGTGTTTATTAATATATGGGAGTTATTGGTTGAATCTAAGTATCATTCTTGCATGTAATTGAGTAATGCATGTTATTTTTTCAATAATGATTATTGCTTAATTTTTTTCTTTCATAGATCTAAATATGGCGTGCATTGTAAAATGATGGATTAGTTATAGATAAATATGTTTCTTCCTTCGTCATGCTAACATCCTACTACAGAAACCCTAAGGAGGGACCTGGTACCTTTGCGTGCTTCGGGTGAGCGCTCAATCTAGGCTGAGTGATGTGCTAGCATGTCTAGGGTGTTATCTGGTAAATTATAGGCTCCATCACTTCTTAATGCTTCAATAATAAAACTAAGATCCCCAAACCTATCCCTGTAGACCTCCCTTTATTTCCGCTATCGATCTTTCTTCCCCACTACTAAATCCCTCTCCTAACGTAGCCCTGTGGCCTCTTATCGAGAAACATCTATATCCTAATGTGTGACATCCCTCTCTTGTCGTATGGTGTCTAACTTCACCTGAAGGTAGGAAATATCAGCTCCTCTCCCATCCCCCTCATCTCTTCCTAGCGCTACCTCCTCCTCTCTCATGGGTTTCATTGTCTCCTCCTCTCCCTCTCCTAACTACAACCTCTCCTCAGTGGCCTTAACCACCAAATACTGAGTCCAATACCTATGTACCCCTCTCCCACACCTACATCATCATCCTCATCCCACAAATCTCCCACCTCATCTAGTGGATCCATCATCACAGACACATAATGTTCCTCGACGTCTCATCTCGCCTATACCGGATAGGTGCCATTATTACTCCCTATTTAACACTAAAATGTCACATCACCCTCATAAACTAGATTGATTCAATCATCTTGTTCCTTCACCCTTGAACCCACCTCACTCTTATTCAAACCCACTAATTGTATGTCTATCCCCGGCCATGCAGGGAAATCTCTATAGGGTCTCATCTCACCTCATCTAAGTCTAGCCTCCCAAATTTGTCCTCATACTACTCTTCTCTCTCCCCTATCTCCATAAGCATGATCCACATGCCACCTAAGCAAACCCATGGCTAGCTTGATATGGTCCCTAGCCACCCATAGAATCCTTAAAGGCCTCACCACGACTATGTGCTCATATGCCTAGCATTGAAAAAAAATCCCACATCCATACTTATCTACCTCTCATATGTATATTCCCATAGCTCAGAATAAGAATGTGACGATAAATTCATCCCAAATGCAACTACCATTTGATGATCTACCATATCTACCAAAACCCTAACCAATTTCCTTAAAAATTAGGCCCCACCTGAGTCTGGATATGCATCACAAGATATTGCCATCATCATAAAACAAATCAATTTGATCCTCGGTGTCCCTGGTTGGTATTTAGCCTCAATATGGAATGCCACTGAGATAAAGCAATATGTGTGGCATCCACTCTAGATAACTATGTCAAATCCCCCATCGTCACATCAGCTATAATAAGAACTACAAGTGCCCCCTGAATTGGTAATCTCAAAATCTAGTACACATCCTCTAATGTGACCATCATCTTTCCTATCCGGAGCCAGAAGGTACTAGTCCTTGGATCTCATCAATTGATCAATGCAATCATAAGCCATGTATCTCAAGGCACTCTCTGGTAATGTCAGAATCCACCTAGCCCCACTACTGTCAGGTGATCTCACTCTGTATCAGTAACATCTCCCCTCTTCCACTCATAAAAATTTGGGACACTGTCCCCAAGATACAGTGTGTCTCTTGCCTGTAAAACCTATCAAACAAACATCCATTGGCATCTCGAAACACAAAAATCAACATTTTTAAACAAATCAACCCCATCCCTACCCAGTCGACGCCGACTTGCACCGATTGACAGCAACTAGCCTCGTCACCACCGATTTGCCCTTCCCACCGATCACTTTTTCAAAAAAAATCAAAAATGACCAAAATGAAAAAAAAAAATCAAAAATAAGCTTAGGATCTTGTTACTTAAAACACTTTTTGAGTCCTCTGGCGCTTCCTTGCTCCACTAATAGCCTCCTTCTCACTCAAAAATCTCACAATTTCCTCTCTCAGATATTTGGTATCACAAACTTAAACAGTGCAAATGAGCCCCCTTGGCCACCCAAGTCACTTATATAGGTGTGCTGGTACGGTCGTCATCGACCCAACACTTATCCAATCCCCTTTTCATCTTTTTTTCATCCATTTCATCACCTTAACATTTTCCTTCAACTCAAACTTATATGTCACCCATGACACACTTTCACATTTCCAATCTTCTTGCCTTGCTTTGTGCCCATCACAGTGCCCTCCTTGGGGCACCAGTATTGATCTCAGTGTCTCAACAAGCCACCCTAGTGGTCATATTTGATCTCGTCCCACCCAGGACGCATACTTTTCCACTTCCTTGTGTTTGTGGGACAACGCATAATTGTTTGGCTATTTGATTACCTTCACTTTTTTTTTTACATCTTTCGATGTCTTCCCTTGACCCATTGGTCTCATAAGTTTATACATCCATCTCGCAGTGAATTTTTTCGACACACGGGGTCCGTAAGTCATTAACCTCACCCCCATCTCAAGTCATGTTATGATCCTATCGATGTGTTTCCAACGTCACCACCATATTTAGTGTTTTGTTTTAGCCAGTCAATTATCACCCCCTTCACATGGGACATATTCCTCACTTTTATCCCTCTTTCCTCTCCATCTATCTCTTTCAAACTTGTGATTAACTACCCTTCGTGTCCTCGATCCTCCATTTGAGGGGGAGCACCTCAACCATCATTTTCTCGTCATCACTTTTACTTTCTATCTCATGACTTGCCCAAAGCAAACCACTTAACAAAAAGGGGCAAATGTAGACACCACTTTTCGGCACATCAACCCCTCATCCTGCATTATTCCTTTCACATTATTTTAAGCACTTGTATCCCTCATTTTTTTTTTCACCCCTAAATCCCCACATTTATCCCATTAGTATATGCATTAATCACTTAATTACCCATTAACCCCTTTATCACCCTCTCTACATCATATTATTATTTATTTATTTATTTATTAACCCCCCACCTAACATCCCTAAATTTAATCACCTACCCTTAATCATCCCCCCATAAACTTCCCTAATTTCTCTCCCAACAACTCATCATACACTTTCCCGCCGATTTTTTATTCCCGCTTTCCTAAAATTAAAACTGACCCATCACCCCTCTTCTTGTCATTTCAATCCCGAAATCAATTCTTTGATTGTCTTGGTCGTCAGGGACTCATACGGTCATCGTCGACCCTATAAATTCACATTTTCCCTCCCTTCACCCCCCTCAGAAAATTAGAGATTCCAGACACCATTGATCTTTTTGCCTTCTTCATCATCCCTAAAGCCCATGTCAACAGCTTGGTTCACCTTACATCCTTTTGCATTGATCATTAGAGTTTGAAGCAAATTATAGGTTATCTTGGAGAACCCTTGTTGTCTTGTTTTTTTTTGTTCTGCAGGTTTGTAGGTTTCTTTGGAGCTTTTCCCATCCCCCAACCATCCCAGATTTGTCTCAAATCCATCCAACCACCTCATCAATCTAGAAAAAGCTTATACCCTGCTCCGATCATCATCGACCCTGCCCAGTCGCCATCAACTCAGGCATTGATCACCATCCAATAGTTACTCTTTTTGCATTTCCTTTGTCTCATCCCCATTCTGATATCAATACAACCACTCTCCACCATATTTCTACACATCCTCCATCAACTCTTCACCGATCATCATCGACCATGCTAGTTGGATCTGGGTCGTTGTTGACCCTCACATGTTTACCTCATTATCAGCATCTTATCACCATCAGGTCATATCTTAACATTCCTTAATTTATATTAGATATTTGTTCCATATTGTTATCTACATACTTTTACTTATTATCATTTATCAAACTTTGTTATCAAAAGAGGGTTGACTTCCATCCTAAGAAGTTCACACTTCTCGGGACTGACCTTTTCAGGAAACCCTCCATCCCTATCACTAATATTTTTTGTGTGTCAATTCTCTTTGTTGTGAAGATCATTCAGCTCATAGCTGAGGGAACCTCTCTTATTTTTCCCCCATACCATCCTTTATCGTCATCTATATCAGGATTTTATTTTAACCCTCCCATATTTTTTAGGCTCATTGATTTATTGCATGCTTTCACTAATCTGAAACAAGAGCAACATATCTTGTAAAACAAAGAGTCTAGTGGAAGGTTAATACAGTTAATCCGATCAATAGCATAAAATTTAGTGTTGGAGCTAAAAATTACATCCTGGATATGATCATGAGAGATCAATAATTATGAGGCAATATGGGATGATCTCTGCAATGTGGATTTTACAAAATAAGAGCAACCTCCATTACTCCTACAACTAAAAAAAATTATCTAATCATAATCTAAGCATTCACTAGGACCAGGGGGAGAGATATGCATGAAATTGAAATCATAAGCTAAATAGAGGTGATAATACCAATAAAATGGGGAAGGACACTCTCAATGAGGTAAAATTGGAAGAAAATAAGGAGGAGAGGGAAAACAACTATGCCACAAACTATAACAACATTTAATATTCCCTTTTCAAATAATTCCCAAAAAATATGGAACTTTTAAAGGAGAAATGACATGCACAACATACCACAATAGAAATACAGAGGTAAAATTGCAAATAAAAACAATCCATGGTAGAGAGATCATCACAAAACCAGATTTTATTGCTTGAAGCATACACAAACCATTATAATAGAATGGAATGAGGAAAAAAGTACAATGTAGATAACAAATATAAGGCCTCTAACTCACAAATATTTCTGCAAGCACTTGACATGGTGCATCTATATTCTGAGAGATTCCAACCTTTAAAAATGTACACAACTTGCCAATATAGAGAAAATGGGAGAGAGAGAGTGGGGAAAAGAGCGGGAAACTCAAAATTCTATGCCTCTCAACCACCAAAAACATGTATTAAATCTTTGAAAAACATGCATGGGCATCCTCTACAAGGCCATCTCCCTCATGTCACTTTTTTCTTATAGAAGAAGGTAATGTGCACCATTCACTTCATTAAATCTATGAGTAGTTGAACTACATGGAACTGGACTTTTCAATGTTGGGATTGTATTTCACCTATTTCTCCCACCCTAAACTCCACCAAATTCTTGATTTTTCATGACTCCCAGAGTGAAGTGAATGACAAGAAATTTCCAACAAGCTCAAGTTTTTAAAAAATGGAGGCCTGGAGAGAAAGAATACATGGCAAAAATGCATCCATGCAGCATCGAGAGGAACTGTTGCAGTTGATCCATACTATAGCATTCAAAATGATGCTATAATTTCCTGGTTTGAATCTGGGTCATGAAAGATCATCCATGTAGAGAACAAATTAAAGGATTGGACACTGGGATTCCACCTGGATATCCTCTTGGCCTAATGTACCACATGACTATAGTCGGTGATTCTACTATTTTGACTATTGACCTTCGTAACAAGGTGACCATGTGTTCTAAGGCGGGTGTCATACAATAATTGATTTCACCTAAGGATGCTTTGCAGGACTACGTAATATGTTTGACTACCTCCCTACATTGTATGCCTGAGTAATCTGAAATGACCTCCATATGTCCAATGATAGGAATCAATTCTCTCAAAACTCCAAATGTATGATTTGGCTAGATTCCGCTACCCGAAGCTGTGAACTACATTTTCTACATGTTAGCTTCAGATCCTCATGGAGACGTGGACATGGTTTCGGGCAGGTGGAGTTTTAGAGGCCCCAAAACATTACACTTTTGCAAACTCTACAATACTATGATCAAGTGTCCTCGATTTTCGATAATGACTTTCCCTATTTCAGGGCTTGACAACACTGTCTAAGCACATGGTTTGCACCTGTAAAACTGATAAATTATCCAGAATTAGTCCCTCAAAGGCTTATGAACTGTGTGCACTCCCTAAATCCAATTTTATGAAATTGTAAGTTGTTATAATAGCCCCATGGGGGTATTTTAGACAACATTTTTGGAGAATCTTTCAGGGGTCATCTTCCTACTAGATAGGAGATCATTGGCCTTTAAGCATCCATTGGGCATGGATTTAGCCTTAAAAACTTGAAAATTTTGTCTAAAACTTGAAATTCTTACCCCTGAGCCATATGAAGCACTGCTGTACTTAGAACTAATTTGGAACCACCTTGGACTGCTCTTGAAGATGGGTTTTTGGGTGTTTCGAATGAACTTGCAAACTGGTCCCAAAAATTTAAGTTTCTATTATGAAAATTTACTTCTGATTTGAAACTTTAATGAGAGTGGAAAACTATGTCTCAAAACTGATTTTCAACACCACATTTGCCTGGGAATCCATGTAAGTGAACGTAGGTAGCAATGTCTCTCTCAACATATTAAATGCCTGGAAGCTAGTCTAGAACTCCGTTATGTTACTTCTTACAACTCAACCTTACCACTTTCCAACTCTTCCTGAACACATACCTTCTTCAGATTCCTTCGTGAATCACTCTTAAATGGACCGTTGCAACAACCACAAAGGCCCATAAAACAATGTACAAAAAGGAAAATCATACATGTTCCAAGGGGATAATATGCAATGTGTACACACAAAATTATTACAAAACAACCCTATACTATCAGACAAAGTGATGTGTAAAAAAGCACTTGGAGGAATTAAAAACTAACCTAATATATACAGAGATGTAATGAAACAAACAAATTAATAATAATTCTTAAGATAAATCCCATTAACTGGAATATGTATTGCATTTCCATCAAGTTTTTACAACTCAAAAGAGTTGGCATCTTTGTAAGAATTGATGATGTATGTTCCACTTCAAAGTGAATCAAAGTTAGAGTGTTGTCCTGGTTTAACTCTGTTTACATCCCATTTCAAGACCAAATCACCAACTTTGAATTCTTGAGTCCTAGCCTTCTCGTTAAACCACTGTTTGGTTAATATCTAGTGTTCCTCTAATATGATCATGACAAAATATCTCAATTCTTCAAGTTTAACTAGTTATTCCATTCATATTTGTCTTTGATCTACACCCTCCAATTCCAATTGTTGGGCCAACTCCAAGGAAGGTGATTCCAATGACAATGAGAAGCCTAGACTTCTCTACCATATAGACAAGTTTAAAAGGAGGAATTCCAATTGATTTCTTTTTTGTGATTTTATCATCAAAGAGAGAATTTATTACCTTTTTATGTGCCACTGCCTCCTGTTGATATCCATTGTTTGCTTCATGATTCTAATCAAGTTCTTATTAGTAGATTCTGCCAAACAATTACCATGAGGCTAATAATTGGAAGATGTCTTCAAGTAAATTCCAAGTCCAAGAGCCCAGTAAAAAATTTTAGAACCTAGGAAGGATTTTTCATTACCAGAAATGATGGTTTGAGGAACCCCAGACCTTGTCACAATATCTTCAAGAAAATCAAGGATATTTGATTCAGTAGCTTCCTTGAGTGCCACATTCTTTTTTCACCTAGTGAAGTAATTAGTTGTTGTTAATACACATTTATGACCAACACTTAATGGAGGATTAATCATGGTAGTGAAGTCAATACCCCATTGGGAGAATGGATGATCTGCTTGAATTGGGTGAAGTGGAAAGGTATCCAACCTCATTTTACCTATTAAGAAAGCAAATTATTTACAGTTTATAACTCACTGATGAGCATATGCAAACAGTGTAGGCCAGAAGTATACTGCCTTCAGAATTTTCATAGTAGTGGCCTTGATAGAGAAATTTCCACTAGAGAAACCATTATGGAACTCTTCTAATACCTTATTCACATATTCTCCTTCAATACACCTTAATAATATTCCATCACTATTCCTTTTTGAAGAAAATTCCCATCAATTAATGCATAAGGGATGGACTTCAACCTTAAATGCTTTCTTTTTGCTTTGCTTAGGCTAAGATGGTATATGCCAGTAGACAAGAATGTGGCCATGTTATCAATCCTGGTGTGATCATTTGGTGAATTTCCTCTATCTTTGTGAACTTCAATGTTGTTTGGAATCCCTCATTCATTAAGAAATAGGCTTCTTGATCATCTTGAGCATCCAAAGCCATACGCTTGCAAAAGCATTCTTCCTCTGACCATTTTTGTGGATTTAATAGTGACATCATGTTCCATGATCTTGGTCACCCATCCATATATTTTCTCACTGATTTCTACTCCCATAATGAATTCTCTCACACTAGGATACAAGACTAGAACTTTGATGTGGTTAGTGGCAAGCATACTCTTGAATTTTTTGAGAGATCTCATGATGGAAAAGACTTATTATTTAATGTGATTGTATTTCAATTCATAATCCTTAGTGTTTGAATAAAGAAAACCACTAGATGATCTAAACCTTTATCATTTTGTTGTGTTAAAACAATAACAATACTAGATTCATCTCCATATGCATATAAGATAAAATATTTAGAGTAGTCAGGGTTGATAAGTGTGGGAGCTTGAGAATTTCCTATTTAATCTTGGAAAATATTTATTTTCCTGCTGTTTTCCATTTAAACATTGAATCTTTCTTGAGCATTAAGGTCATAGGCCTAACCAATCATGCAAAATTAGGAATAAAGTTCTTGAAAAATTCAAAATTTCCAAGGAATGATTGCAGGACCTTCTTATGATTTGGAAAGGAAAGAGACAAGATGGCAGGGATTCTTACTTGATCAATAGAAATACCATCATTTGAAAAAATATTCCCCAAGAGCTTACTCCTAGGAACAACAAAGTTACACTTCTTGGGGTTAAGAGACACCCCAAATTCCCTACATCTCTCAAAAACTTTCTCAAGGTGATTGATATGATCTTTACTCTCTTTTGAGAAAATGGTAATTTTATCCAAGTAGACAAGGATGGATTCATTGATGTAACCCTTAAAAGCAATGGCCATTTCCCTTAAAAATGTAACACTTGTATTTGATAAACCAAAGGTAATCTTCTAATATGCATATGTTCCCCTCTTAGTTGTGAATGCAATTTTGAACTGTTCTTCATCTCTAACCTTGATCTGATTGAAACCCGAGTAGCCATTTAACATGGAAAATATTTCATCTCCTGTTAGAATTTGTAAAATTTGTTCTATAGAAGATAGAGGATAAGGATCTTTTAGGGAAACTTTGTTAAAATCCCTGAAGTCCACACAAATTTTGACTTATCCATTATTCTTCCTCACTAGAACTAAATTTTCCACCCAAGTAGAGTACTTGATAGGAAATATTTGTTTTCCCTCAATCAATTTGGATAATTCCTTTCTCATGAGGGGATCTATCTTGGGATTTACAGGTCTTTACTTTTGTCTAATTGGATTGATGTTAGGATTAAGATCAATGGAATGTTGAGTAATGTTGGGGTCAAAATCCTTGAGATCCTAGTAGTCCCATGAAAATACATCATTACCTTTTTGACACAAGTAGATAAAATCTTGCTTCCCATCTTCAATACATACCTTTCCAAGCAGTAGCTCCTTGCCTTTTGCAATAGTGACTGATTGGAAGTCTTCTTGCCATGTTGTTATATTCTTCTCTTCTCCTCTGAAATTCATCATCAAGACTGAAAATTTTCTCATGAGTGACCAATCCTTTGGCCAATTATTTTTTCCTTAGCTGAATAATTTGATCACCATAGTTGTCATGTAAATCATATTCTATTTTTGAGGAGAAATCGAATTCATTTTGGGTAAACTGAATAGATTTTAATTGATATAAAATATTTTCCTGCTAACTTCATTCTCTAGAATTGATTTCCTAACAATCATCTTAACATGTTTCTCATTTCCTTGGATGATATCCTTGGCTAGTGAAAATTATTATCTAAGGGATATCATTTGTTCTTCTTCTTTGTTTAATTTCCTTGGCACCACTCGTAGATTAACAACATCGAATCTCTCTAAGATATCCCAAAATCTATTATTATAATATTTTAGAAGTTTATTATTTGTAGAACATTTCCCTCTCACTTGGTGTATGACCAATTTTATATCCCCAAAAATATTTAAGGATTTGATTTTTCCCTTTTCCACGATAAGCAAGCCATGCACCAATGCTTAATATTCTACTACATTATTAAAACATGCAAACTACAATCTATGAGAAAATAATAATTTCTCATTTGTTAGGGCTATTAACACAACACCTACCCTAGCTCCATTTATGCTTCTGGAATCATAAAATTATAATTTCCATAATTTAGAAGCATGATATTCTTGTTTAAGTGATGTATGGATGATGAAATTTTCTTCATGTATGCAGTAAGTTCCAACCCCATTTTCCACATATGTGTCATAAGGGTAAATTCATAATTTCTCATTGTCTCATTCATCTAACATAACATCAATAATTTAACAAGGAGGGGTAGGCTGCTCTATTGAAACCAACTTTTTCTCTTGGTATTCATGTATAAGACAATTAGATTGGATGGGAGTAGTGTCATAAGACTCGACATGATAGAAAAATATTGTGTCATCTTGGATGGTAAATCTAGTACCATATCTAGTTTTTAGGTGAATATGAGACAATTTTAGGACAAATAACCACCCACTTTATCTATGAATTCTCTTGATAGGAAAATTAAAAACAAAGGAGGAAAGTCAATGACTAAGAAATATTGAGTTATGGTTAGACTTGAACAAGCATGTAGGGTTAACTCAAGATATTTGATCACTCCTAAAATGTTGACAGTTGAACCATAAAGTTGTAAAAATACTTTAGAAATAGGATTGTACTTAAGACCTAGGATATCAAAAAAATTCTTAAGCATTATAGAGGTACTAGTCCCTGAGTTAATCATGTAATTATAAACCAATTTTTTTCCTACAATTAAAGACATATCAAAGGGTGGGGTATTCTTACTTGTTCTTCCTTTTTTTGGCATAGGATAACTGCATGATGTGGTTTTTGAATAGTTGGATCTTGTTGAGGAAGTCACTTCAGGGCCTCGTGTAGAAGATATCTCTGTGATGGAATAGATAAGGCATCCCACATTTTCACATTCATGTTTTTCTTCTCCATATGCTCAACAATGTTGAAAGAAACTCTAGTATATTTTTGCATTAGAGTTGTGATTCTTTTTTTATTTTTCCAATGTTGGGAAAAGTACCTTTAGCTGGGGAACAACCTCCTTTACTAGGCTAGGTCTGTTAGGAACATCAGCCAGCCTATCTTTACTTAAATTTACCCCAACTTCCTTTTCATTGTGAAGATAATTGTATTGATTAGAAGATGAAGGTTGAGTATCTAACACTTTCTTCTTAGACCTTGTATTATCAACAACATGAGTATGATGTCTATTAGAACTTTCCATAACTTGATTCATTACAAAAAATTCATCAACCCCAAAAAAACATGAGGTTGGTCTCAGGGTTGACTTCCTGATATCCTTCCATATTAGGATTTTCTATTTCCATCAATGGTTTCTATTGATTGGAATAATTTTGAGCCATATAAGGCTAAAATTTTAATCCATTTACACAATCATCCTATTTATATGGCTTATTACATGGAAAACACCATTCCATTTCTTGTATCACATTATTCTTCACTCGAACAAGTGTCTTAATTGAACTAGCAGTAGGAAGTGGATGGGAAGTGCAAATGTTTAAAGAGGAAGATATGGATTTTGACCTTGCAATCTATCATTCTATTGATTTTTCCCATATATTTGATTTTTATATTGGTTTCTATAGGGTTGATAACCTTGATTGAATCCTTGGTTTGAAGATTTTCCTTGGTTAGGACCCGAGTAATTTCTATAAAATTGGGCTTGTTGTTTCTCCAAGGATATAACTTTATTTGATAAATTTATGATCAAGTCCTTCATTTCATCATCATCCTATTTCTTCTGGGGAAAAAAAGATGTTGAGGTAGAAAATTGGGAGTTTTTCTGAGGAATAGGAGTAATGGAATGATGTGAAGCTTGAGGAAATTAGAGAAACAAGGGCATAGGTAATATAGGAGATATTTTTCCAACTTATATCAAATAATTCTCATCCCTAATGTCTATTGGATAAGCATCAAGTAATTGGACAACACCCATATATTGAATCATAACAATAATGTCAAAATTTAGAGATTTTAAGAAGTAGAGGAAAGCACCTTGTGCATTTTATCTTAAAAGGACTGGAATTTCATTCCATGTCTTCTGAAATCTGAAATTGAAATCAACCATAAGCTCATTAGGATCCCTTTTGATAGATTTCAGCTGCTCCAACAAGGATATGTTGTCTTATTTCTCTTTAAACTATCAATAGAGGACTATGTCAATCTCAACCCAATTGTGAATGGAAGCATGTCTCAAACTTTAATATCATTAAAGTGCTTTACCATTAAGTCAAGAAGAAATAAGTATAAATACAACATCATCTTCCGTAATTAGATGAATTAAACACACATTAGCAATATCTTGAATATGATAAATTGAGGTAGTAATATTTTCACCAGTGAAGAAAGGAATACTTTTAAGGGTAGATATTGGTATGTCATGTTGGGAATTTAGAGCCAAAGGACTGCCACCATTAAAACTAATAAATGGAAAATTTATTTTATGTCCCATGAATGTAATGAGTCTTAAAACCCTAATTGACATCAAGAAAGGGCTACTAGGAGGAGTGGAAAGAGTTATATTTGGAGAATATGGTGATCTTTGAATTGCTCTGCCTCTTCTTCTTCTCCTTTATAATAATTGAAAAATAGTCAAAAGATTCTCTATCTGATGAAATTTGTCTTGTTTATAATCTTCTCATGAAAATGGGAGATTTTATGCTTAATCAATAGATTTAATATTTGGATTCACCTTATGTGTTGTAATGGAGCCTCAAAAGGCTAAAATTATATTCTACTAAAACACACGCAAATCTTAGTAAAATGTTATAAAGTTGATCAAAGGTCCCACCGAGCATGCCAAAACTATTGGAGCTCAAAATTACACCCTAGATATAATCATGAGAGATAAATAATTATGAGGCAACATGGGATGATCTCTACAATGTGGGTTTTGCAAACTGAGATCAACCTCTAGAGAAGGTTGGATCCTCTACCTATTCCTAATGCTAAATTACTCCTACATCTAGAAATACAACTATCTAATCCTAATCTAATCCTTCATAAGGAACAAGGAGAGAGAGATGCATGAAAATTTAAACCCTAAGCTAAACAGAGGTGATAACACCAAGAAAGGGGGGAAGGACACTCTCAATGAGGGAAAATTGGAAGAAAATGGAGGAGAGGGAAAACAACTTTGCCACAAAACAAAAAAAAACATTTAACCTCCCCTTTTCACATAATGGACAACAAATATATAACCTATAAAGGAGAAAAGGCATGCACAATAAACCACGTCAGTAATAGATAGGCAAGATTATAAATAAAAACAATCTAGGGTAGAGAAATAACCACAAAACTAGATTTTATTTCTTGAAACATGCACGCACCACCCTAAAGATCCTAAATATTAGGAATGTAACTCATAAATACTTCTAAAATAACTTGACATGGTGCACATGTATTATGATAGATTCTAACCTTTACAAATGTGCAAAACTTGCCGATATATAGAAAATAGGGGAGCGAGGAGGAGGGAAAAGAGGGAAAATCAAATTTCGAAGCTCAACAACCAACAATGTGCATTAAGTCACTAAAAATAGGCATGGGATCCTTACAAGACACTTTCTCCACCTCAATTTACTTACAGGAGAAGGTAAGGACACTATTTAGCATTAATTATAGTAGTTGAGCTACTTGGAACTACATTTTTACTGTAAGGAATATATTTTTTCCTTTTCACCCCCAAACTCCGCCAATTTCTTCATTTTAATTCCAAACTAAAAATCATGATGATACCTTTCCAAAAATCCCAAATTTACCAAATTTGGAGTTACAAAGAAGAATATATGGTAGGGTAGATCCATGGTGCACAGAAGGAACTATAGTTGTTCCATACAGGCCATCAAAGGCCGCTTTAATTTCCTTTTGCATTGGTTCAGTAAAATTAGTTACGCAAAGAAAAAATTCAATCAGGGAATTTTTCCACCCATTTCCTCTTAGCCTAATGCAACCTACTAAATCCAGAGATGACCTATTTTCCATTTGGAGCAAAGACAGTTAAGTGGGTGTTAGCAGGGAAATTTTTCAGGTGGACAAATTGGTGGGTATCTGCCAATGCTTTGGGAATCTAAGTCCCTCTACTTGAATGGTGTAGCTCCATGTTATTATGTTTTCATGAAATTAAATTTTGTGGTGGTCTTACAGCCGGGGATCCAATAAGAACACTCTACTAAACTTGTGGAAAAATTTTACAATTTTCTACAAGGGAGGAATTTTCTTAGGAGGTAGGAAAGAGAGTAGAGAAAAGAGATGGGTTAATATTGTAGGTAGAAAATCATATTCCTAAAACTATTAACCAGAATACTTCAACACACATAAATAGAAATAAAATGACTATACTACTAGCAACAAGACAAGATAAGATTATAAACACAAAGTTTCAGTAATCTCCTTATCAAAAAGGAAAGAAACTCCTTTCTCTTTCATTGATGTTTTCACACAATTGTACATAGTAGGAAATGGAATAACATAGAGAATGGAACTAGAGGAAATAGCTATCTCTTTTTTTCTTTACAAGTATAAGTCTCTCATAAGGATACAAAATTAACAACCCTTTCGAGTGAGGGTGCCATTACAATTTATAGATTTTAGTACAACTCTTTGCATATCCCCCTAAATGAACCTTCACTTGTCCTTTGGAACTTGTGACTTTTTGAATACTTAGGAATAGATTTAACTCCCATTTTATTAATTAAGGGTGACTTATTATAATGTTTGACTAAAGTCAGATTTAAAGGAATAGGACAAATGTCATGATTTCTCACAATGAAGAATTAGAAAGGGAGTAGAGAAGAGAAAGAACTAGATGAAGATGTCGCCTCCACTGATTTTTCCTTTCTGCCTAATTAATCCTAACAAAATTCCACTAGAAATATTTCTATCCCCTTGAAATATTTTCCAATGATGAAATATTTCTGCTTTGGATGATGCACAAACACCTTGAGCTAATTATTCAGAAACACTGTTGAGATATTCCCGCGGTGACTGCGGGGGTCGCTCATGAATATCCTCTCTGAAGAAGATGAAGATGGAAAGTGGCCCCTAATTATCTCTACAACATGGCCACACTACTGCACTAATTGGAAAGATCTGATGAGGTGCATTTTTAATAATGAAGAATTTCCATTTTGTAACATGAAACAACCATTCCAAACCATGAAGAACCCCCCTTCCTTTGATTTTTTGATTACACATATGAATTAGAAACTAGAACAATTACTCATACAATGAAGCCATGAAAATAATGTCATCCTAAGGACATGGATTCCCAAAATTAGGAATCAACCCGCTCATGAAAATGTTTTTCTCCACCGGATCTCTGGATCCATCAATAATTTGTTCCTTGATATTTTCAAAGTATATGTGGATGACATCACTTTCCCCCACATCTCAGTACTCAAATAAGAGAATTGTAACTAGATTGAGGCCTACAAACTTGAAATTCATGGTTTTCATGGGAACCTCTCTATATCAGGAATGGGAGTTTACTATTTTTAGGAAATGATATTTTTCACCCTTTCCAACTTTGATCACCTTACTTGTTCTTCTGGATGCTCCTTGCGTACACTTCTTCTGAGAATTTTTCTGACTATGAAATTTTACTAGAAATAGTAAGTGCTCATGTAAAGACGTACTATTTTTTAAAAGTGGCTTTCCCAACCTCATATTTTGATAATATGAGTGTTTTTGATATGGGTTTTTCCTTATGATCTCACCTATGAAATTTCATCGTAAACCAATCTTTGGAACATGAGAAAATAAAATTTTAAAATTTGGTGCAAGGAAAAGAGGATTTTTTTGTTGCAAAAAATCCTTTCCATGCATGTGAAATATGCCACCTAGGTTTTAAGGTTTCTAAAAGATTTAAAGGAAGTAAAAAATATTACATCAAACTGTGCCCTAGTTTTTTAGATATGAGTTTTTTTGTTTTCATGTGCACGTAGTCATTCTAGTGCAAATCTGAGCCTGGAACTTGGATTTTTGGGATTTTTCTTAAAAAAAAAATTTGTTGAGATCATGGAGTGATGGGGAGATGGATCCAAGAGAGACAAATTCAATGCAGGAATCTGGAAAAATTTCACTAAAGTTTTGTGTGCAAATGGAGGAAATGTGGGGGTATGGCAAAAATGGCTGACTTCTAGTATATATAGGCTTTTCATACCTTGAGGAAATTCGGTACACATTTTTTGTCCCCAATTTCCACTTTGGAGATAGAAAATGGGGGCATAAAATTGCACCTCAACATCATGTTGCCATGTGGCACCAGGAAAAATGACTAAGTATCGAACATGTACCTTGGGTGGTGACTTGAAAATGACATATCTTGAGCTCCCAGATGAATTGTTTAACATTTATCTAGATAAAATTTATTAGAAATGGAATTTTGATAAAGAGAGAAATGATCTCATGCCTTGATTCTACTTGCAAACCTCCCAAAACCCACATTTTTTGTTGGTATCACCAGTTATACCTATGAATAATGAGTTATATAGAAAAATTCATGGGGCTTGAGAAGAATATGAAATTACCAACATGTAGAGGACTAGAATATATTTCCATTGATATTTTTTTTACTCTTAACTCATTTCAGAGCTCCTATAATCATCTCTCGAAGCTCGGGTACTCTTTCACAATACAAGCGTCTTCAACCTCAAAAAGCAACTTTTGATGAATTGGCTCTTAAACCTACAAATATTTCCAGAATCTTCCTAAATCAATTGCATAATGATCCTGGTTCATGACTACACCTCCTTTATGAATTCATTCCTTCAAAAAAATTCTAGAGGGTGTGTACTTGTCTTAGAAATGTTGATGATAGCCCTTCCTAAGCTCATTTGAGAATCTTCCTCGAGAGATACTGCCTCAGAAGTACTTTGATGATATTGTTCTCACTAAATCACCTATGGGGAAGGATGAAACATAGATAATAACCTTATATAGATGAGTTATAAGCATGGCATAGGGGATGGACTGACCCCAAAGAGGTGTAGAGGAAGGGTCACAATGAAATTTTTTGACACTAGGGTATAATTGTCTTGTTTTCAAATGGAGTTTTTCCCTTGAGAAAAAACAAGACAAGAATTGGCTCTCACTTGGGGAATAATTCTAGATCAAACAAAGTGAGGATGGGATGAGTAGAAACTCTATAATCTCAGTTTACAAATTGGACCAGTGCCTTAGCCATTGAGATTTACAAAATCATTAACAACAGATAGATTGAAAGGAGTACACACAAAAAAAAATGAAACATACAACACACGAAAGGGAAAGAAAACACACAATGGGAAGGTAAACACACACCTAAATCACCTATGATACAATGTGGGTGACAACCCACTTTCACTTAAGAAATTTTATTTTTAGAATTTACATCCGAAGAGGTAACATTGAGTGATGATGTTCCATGAAGCCATTGACCGGTTCAAGAAATTAGCCTCCTCTCCTCAACTGCTTATGAAAGACAAGGGATTTAATGACTATCTATGTACTTGGGAGGAGTGAGCCTACATGGCCTCTTTGATGTTTGGAGCTCTACTCAAAAAATCCATTTCCTTTACTTTCCTTGAAATCAGTTTCGAAATGCCAATTGCCTTCCATGTACACCCACATTGCTGAAATTTCATTAAGCATCTCATCATTGTCCCAAGGATGATTTTTATTTAAATTTCTTGAATATCCTAAATTTCCTTCTCTCACCCATTTATGTTTATGGACATATTTTTTTCAAAAGGCCTTGATTCCATCTTTTTGTTCCATATCATTATGAGGTGTTTGGACTTTGAAAGGAGGATCAAAAACAGCCTCATACCCATATTGTATGGCCATAGCCTGAGTCAAGAAGTCAAGAATTAGATTGGGATCTTCCATACCTTCTGTCACTTCCATGATTTCTTGTAGGGACCCCTTCTTTGGAATTTCAAAAATATCACCCTTGCATTCATTTGAAGGATCTTATGTTTCTTCTGAAATTCTTCCAAAGACTCGTCCTTCAATCCTTTCAAAGGTTCATCATGAGTTGCCTTGTATTCCTCATGGATAGAATGATTGAGAGAATATTCAAATTCAAATGGGAACAAGGAAACCTCCTTTTTATGGGGGAACATTTTAACTGATTTTTCCCCTTGAAAATCATCAAGAACCACTTCCTCTTCTTCATGGCTTGCATCATCTAGAAACTCAAGGCTATCCTATTACAACTCAAAATTTCTCAACACCTATTCAATATTGATACCTCATTGAGAGGGGATGCGTGGTCCTATCAAGATGGTAATCTCATCTTCCTCCTCGGTTGTTACAAAATGGTTCATCCTCCCACTATTTTGGTATAGAATATTAGCTCCTAGATTTCCTGACTTTTACATTATATATATCTCATGTTCTTCTCTAAGAGAAAATTTTCCATATCTCCCTTAACCAGAATGGTTTTAGAAGACCAATTCATCTATATTTTCCCTCCCAAGTCTCAATAAAATCTTCTACTCAACAGCATTCCAAACTTAGTCGATATGTCTACTACCAACATGGTCATTGACACCTTCTTGTCTGGAAATTTGGCGAGATCAACCTATGCATCCTTGACCTTACCTACAAGTGGTACTTCCTTTAATTATATGGAGTAATAATAACCACTAGTCTTAGTCAAGGTGAGTTTGAGGGAATTAACGACCTTCACAAGCATCACATTATCAGAGGCACCTGAATCTATTATGAAATTATTTAATTTGTATTCTCTAATGAGAAGGGAAACATAAAAAAGATAAAAATTATCAGTCTTTGGTACACTTAAATAAATAATGTTCTATAATGGGAATTTAGGTGGGGTTGGTAGTATTCCTTTAGGATTAGAATTCACAATATTGGGCTTTGAACTATTACCTTTGATATGCCATATAAGCTTCTCGAATTGATCTAGGTGAGTCTGCAAATATTCAATTTTAGTAATATGAAATTTGGTTTTATTCACATGTTTGATGATATTGAACGAAACAAGTATGGACAAGGGGGATGAAGGACCTGATTTTGAAGTCAAGATAGGCTTGGAAGTAGGAATGGATATTTGAGAAAACAAGGTTGAATTTAAAGGTACACTAGAGGATTTTGAAGGACAGGATTTTGTAAGAGAAGAGTTAGGTTTGGAAGGATCATGGGAAGAATTACTTGGAATAGTAGGTGACCTCTTGCTTTCCATGAGATCAGGTTTCAATAATGCAAACTCTATGGAGGGTGGGAGTGGATATCCTTATCTGATTATTTTATTTGGCATATTTTCCACAAGAGGATCTTCTCTCTTCTTATTCTTCACAACTACATAAGGAGAAGATCCTTTTTTATATTGAGAATGGGTGAATACCACACATGAAAAATTGGGTGCATCTATTTAATCATCTTCATCACCTCCAAAATACTCATAGAACTTGATTTGTACATCGTTATCTACTTCTTCAACCTCTAGGGAATCATCATCTTCAATTTATTGTTCACTCCTTTCTTCATCTTATTAAGTTATGTAGCTTGCATTCATGGGTGGATCCTCCAAGGAAAGCCTTTGGGGTGCTCCCGCAATTTGATTTCTATTGTGACCTTGATGGAATTATCGTTGGGAAACTTCCCTCTTCAGTATCATCACCTCATTTACAATTTTTTATAAAAATGGATTTTTCCTCTCATCATTGGGATGTTGAGTTGTACCCTTTGAAGGTTTCTTGATCTTTCCTGATAGGATGAGGTCATCTTCTACTTCAATGGCAATTCTTTTTTATTGTACAAGATCCATCACTTAAACCCTCTGGAGAAACAATCCTACCTCCGACATTTGATAACTGATGAAGAACCTTTTTACCTTGTTATCAGAGGGCTCATTTTCATGAGGTTTCATTTTGACTAACTTGTTATAACTTTCAACGAAATCTCTCATAGTCTCGTTAGAATCCTTCTTCATTTGATCCAATTACACTAAGAGATCCTGGTAGTCCTTGGTGGATTTTAATATGTTCTTGAAAACAATTTTGATATCATCCCAACAAGTGATGGATTTAGCTGGTAGGAGGTAGAACCATTGGGTTTCTTTTTCTTGAAGTGATTCCATGAACAATCTCATGGCAACATCCTCATGTTAGATTCCAAGAATTCTACATGATGTGATGAAGGAAGAGGTGTGTTCCTCAAGAAGTTATGTGCCGTCACCTTTGAACTTTGAAAATTTATTTTCAAAGCCTGTCATTAGATCATGAAGGAGAGGTGCAAGAGAAATTGTAACTATATTCCTTCCCCATAGAACAATGGGTTGGGGTATTTCTCTTTCTTCACCCATCATTGTTTCTTATACTTCAGCTTCTTCTTCCATTTCTACAAATTCTTCTCCCAATTCTTTTTCTGAATCTTGTTCTCCTTCACTAGGGAATTCAATACTCAATGGTGGTTAAAGGATGGGATAATTTGTAGGAGGAGTATCAACATGCGTTTGGATCATATTACTAGGTTAACCACTTGAATAATCATGTGGGGATGAAGCTTGAGAGAAATAGTATAGTAGGGGTTATCTCTAATTTTTCTTATGAGTTTTGTAAAGCCTTGAAAGTGGGATCAACAACTCCTCTCAGCCTATTTAGCATCGTACATCTCCTTTCTCCCAAATTTGGGAATATCTTGAAATGGGAATATGAAGGGACACTGTGGAATATGAAGGGTCATTAACAGGGATCAACAGTGGGTTTTAAAGCAATGGATTTAAATCAACTCTTTTTTTTTCAATTTTTCAATTTTTTTTGTATTTTTGGAATATTCTATTTTTGGGATTTTCTGATCGTATTTTGGGTGTAGATGTTACTAAGTTTTCCCCATGGTGGGTGCCAAATTGATGTGAATCCAGCTACAAGAGGTTGAAATACCTCCAAAAACACACATAAATAGCTTTGCAAATAAAACTAGGAGTTTCACAATAGCTTACTTCTCATTCTGGAATTCACACTGATCTATTACATCATTACAATTCTCCTTTTATTTCAAGACTACTCTAAAACCCTAAAATGCCAAAAACCCTAAAATGCCAAAAAACCCTAAAATGCAAAACAACTTGGATTGACCCCAAAATTTTCGTGCCAAATATGCATTCATAAATTAGGGCTCACGCAAAATTTGGACTTATTCTGACAAGCACAACAAAAGTTATTAAAGTTCTAAGACCTAGAGAAAAGCAGAAAAAACATTCGGAGCCAATTTTAGACCACTAGATGACGGAATCCGAGCCCGAAAACGTGCCAAAATGAGCACAACCTTGCAGGAAAGTTGTCCCCAGCATAGTACTAATGTATATCTACCACCCTGTAAAATTTCAGGACGATCCAAC
Organism: Taxus chinensis; assembly: GCA_019776745.2. NCBI lineage: Eukaryota > Viridiplantae > Streptophyta > Pinopsida > Cupressales > Taxaceae > Taxus > Taxus chinensis. The sequence goes on from CM034147.1 coordinate 327,307,113, forward strand.
AGTCGGATCAAAAGTTATGGCCTCTGCAAGTTATGCTCCCGCATCATTCTCCCCTGGTTGAAAAGAATTCAGCTCCTACAAATTCTGTTGATGGAACTCATCTAATTTTGCACTGTCAATTTTCCTCAACTCCCACTCAAGAATCCAAGTGTTTTCTTCTTGCTGCAAACCTTCCCACTGTACCAAATATCTGTTGTAGCTCCCATGTCTAGTAGTGATTGTCTTTTGGTCCAAGACACGCATTACCCTCTCCTTTTTCTCCTTCGGCATCTGTTTCTTCCAGTTTATTTCTTCCTCCTCTGCAACATTTTCATCATGACCTGGAAACTTATATAAATCAAAAACATTAAAAACTGGTGAGATAGCAAAGTTTTTCAGGTAACTCCACCTTGTAGGCATTATCACTCATTTTCTTCAGAATCCTACATGGCCCAATCTTCTTATACTTGAGTTTATTATATGTTCCCTTTGGAAACCTCTCTTTTCTAAGATGAACCATCACCATATCTCCTTCTTCAAATACACTTACTCTCCTACTGGCATCTGCAACTGTTTTATATTGTGCATTACTCACTTTCAGCTTTTCCCTCACTTCATCTTGTAGCTGTAGAATGTGTTCTGCAAATGCTTCTGCATCATCACTAGTTTCATCTTCACCTGGTAGAACAATTAGATCAAGGACCCCCTTTGGATTCCTACCATATACAATCTGGAAAGGAGACCTCCCTGTTGACCTGTTTATCGAGCTATTATATGCAAACTCAGCTTGAGGTAAAGCTAAGTCCCATTGTTTTGGCTTTTCTCCAACTATACAACGTAGGAGATTTCCCAAGCTTTTGTTCACTACTTCAATCTTCCCATCAGTCTGGGGGTGATATGCACTACTGAACTGTAGTTGTGTCCCCAATTTCTTCCACAAAGTCCTCCAAAAGTGACTCAAAAACTTCGTGTCCCGATCTGAAGTGATCGTTTTTGGAATTCCATGCAATCGAACCACTTCTGAAAAAAAACAAATCTGCAATTCTGGAAGCATCATTAGTTTTTTTACAAGAAATAAAATGTGCCATCTTAGAGAATCTATCAACCACAACAAAGATAGAATCATTCCCTCACTGTGTGTTAGGAAGCCCTAACACAAAATCCATACTCAGATCAACCCATGGCCCTGTAGGGATAGGCAATGGCATATACAACCCATTATTCTGTGCATGACCCTTAGCCATTTGACACACTCTACATCTTGCTACAACCCTACTGATGTCCCTCTTTACCTTTGGCCAATAATAATTTTCTACGACAAGAGAAATTGTCTTACTTATACCAAAGTGTCCAGCCAACCCTCCACTATGCAATTCTCTTATAATATTTTCTCTCATTGAACCAGCAGGGATGCACAATTGTTTCCCCCTAAACAAATAACCATCCTGTATCAAATAATCAAAAGAATCACTACCTACTGTAGGCTCCTTAAGCTTTCTGACAACATCACCAAAATCAGGATCACCTTCATACAATTCCTTAACTGCCTCAAACCCTAGGACTTTATTTTCCATTGTTGTCAAAAGGGCTACACGCCTACTCAAGGCATCAGCAACTTGATTCTGCTTACCTGACTTATGCTTTAAAACAAAAGTATATTCTTGCAAAAATGAAACCCATTTTGCATGCCTACTATTTAGTTTCTTCTGTGTGTTTACATACCTCAAGGCTTCATGGTCAGTGAAGAGTACAAATTCCTTTGCTACCAAGTAATGTCTCCAGTTCCTTAATGCCTGAACAATAGCATAAAATTCCACATCATAAGTAGAATATTTCCTCCTGACTTCATTTAGATTTTCACTGAAGAATGCCACTGGTCATCCTTCTTGACTCAACACAGCTCTAATCCCAACATGTGAGGCATCACAGTCAACCTCAAAGACCTTGCTAAAATCTGGCAATACCAAAACAGGTGCTTCTGATACTTTCTTCTTCAACAATTCAAAACTATCTGTTGCTGCCTTGGTCCATACAAACTCCCTCCCTTTTGTACACTCTGTTATGGGTGCAACAATGCTACTGAAATTCCTGATGAACTTCCTATAAAAAGTTGCCAATCCATGAAAACTACGAACCTCTGTCACATTCCTTGGAATAGGCCATTCCAGAATTGCCTTTACTTTTTCCTCATCCATCCTCACTCCATCCCCTGATATGAAAAATCCCAAAAAAACAAGACTCTTCTGAAGGAATCTACACTTCTTTAAGTTTGCATATAGACTCTCTTTATGTAACAAGTCTAGCACCAATTTCAGATGTAACAAGTGTTCTTCCACTGTCTTACTGAATATCAAAATATCATCAAAATAGACAACAACAAACTTACCATTGTATTCTCGGAGTACTCTGTTCATCAACCTCATGAATGTACTGGGTGCATTAGATAGCCCAAATGGCATCACCATCCACTCGTATAATCCATCTTTTGTTTTAAAAGCAGTTTTCCATTCATCCCCTTCACGGATTCGGATCTGGTAGTAACCACTCCGTAGGTCAATATTGCTAAAATATCGGGCTCCCGCTAGCACATCCATCATATCATCCAATCACGGAATTGGAAACCGATACTTAATCGTGATCTTGTTTATGGCTCTACTGTCTACACACATTCTCCAGTCTCCATCTTTTTTTGGAGTCAATAATGCTGGAGTTGCACATGGACTCATGCTTTCTCTCACTAACCCTTTCTGTATTAGATCTGTCACTTGTCTGTTCAACTCTTCACTCTGTGTCGGACTCATCCGATAGGCTGCCTGGTTTGGAAGGGCCGATCCTGGGATCAAATCAATATGGTGTTGAATATCTCGCTTTGGGGGTAACCCATCTGGTAGCTCATCTGGTATGACATCTTTGTATTCTTTTAGTATCTTTTCTACTGCAATAGGTATATCAAAGCCTTCTTTCTCCAGCTTCTTTGACATTAGTGCATAACAACATCCAGCTTCTTCCATTTCTGTAACAAACTCTTTTGTAGCCAATAAGCCCTCACTCTTCTCTTCTTCCTTGAAGGGTAATAAGACCACCTTTACACCATCCTTCCAAAAGGTATATGTATTTTTCCCTCCATCATGTGTAACCTTTCTATCATATTGCCAAGGCCTACCCAGTAATATATGACATGCATCCATTGGGATAACATCACACCACACCTCATCCCTGTAGGTATTCCCAATTGAAAACTTTATAAGGCATCTTTTATCTATGGTTACTTCATTTCCTTTCTTGAACCATGATATACGATAGGGATATGGGTGCTTGTCACAGCTCAGATTCAGTTTATCAACCATTACAGTTGAAACCATATTTTCACAACTACCACCATCAATAATAATTTTACATACCTTTCCTCCAGAGGTGCATCTTGTTCGAAATATATTTGTTCGAAGCCATGAATCAGCTCCAGCAACATCACATTCTTTCTCCTTCCTTGGGACAATCATCGTCCTCCTTATCATGAGGGTTTCACCCAAGTCTGCAACAACCTCCATTTCTTCTTCCTCTTCAGCCTCAACCAGATTTACTTGTGGTTTTTCTCCTTGCCATCTATCTTGTGTAGGATAGTGCGGACACTCAAAAGCTCTGTGCCCCTCTTCACCACATCTGTAACATGTATATTGCCTTTGGGGGCTATTCCAGCCCCGTCCTCCATTATAACCTCTTCCCCTCTGAAATCCCCTACCTCTTTGGTAGTTACCATGGCTTTGACCAGAATCTTCATGCCCTTCTGTATTAGAGGATTCACCTTTTGTAGATTCAAATCTACCCCTGCCCCTCATTGGAGATGATGATGGACCTCTCTTCACACCTCTTCTAAAATTACTCCTCTTGTTCTTTTCCTCTACCTTTAATGCAAGTTGATAAGCATCATCTAGGCTATGGATCCGGAGCATACTCAGCTCATCTTGTATGGTGTAACTCAACCCATTTATGTACCGTGTAGCCTTTTGTTCTTCAGACTCTCCCTGTTCCACCCTGATTGATAACTTGTAAAATTCATTAGTATACTCCTCAATGCTGAGATCCTTCTGCCTTAGGTTTTGGAACCTTTGAAAGAGTATCTGAGCATAATCTACAGGAAGAAACTTTTCTTTCAGCTTCTTTACCATTTTATTCTAGTTTCGGATCTTGCCCTTTCCATTCCTTTGTCTTTCATTTTGTAGGTGATCCCACCAGATCAATGCATGTCCAGCTAACTTAGTGCATGCAAACTTAACCTTCTTCTCCTCTGAAAGGGTTTTCCACTCAAAGAATTTTTCCATGCGATTTAACCAGTCAATCAACTCCTCTGGTCGTAACCCTCCACCATAATCAGGAACATTAATCTTGATGTCGTCATTCTTTCCCTCTAAGGCCTTGATCAATCTCTCCTCAAATGGTCTCTCATTCAAGGTTTCTTCATCTCTCTCATTTTCTTCTTCATCTCCTCCTTCATTCATTAATGGAGTCTCTTCTTCAATATCACTATCTGGGTTTGCATCCCCATTTGCATGTCTCCTTCTAAGGCGGGTAACTTCCCCCGTGAGCTCAGAAATTTGTCTCTGTAGCTCCTTCATATGCCTATTCATCTGGGCATAACCTCCCCTCCCGCGTCTAGCCATGGTTATATAAAACAGAGGTAAAAACTACACATAAAAATGTAATATGTTACCTTAATTATTTCCGCAAGATCAAAATCCTGCTCTGATACCAGTTGATGTGAATCCAGCTGCAAGAGGTTGAAATACCTCCAAAAACACACATAAACAGCTTTGCAAATAAAACCAGGAGTTTCAAAATAGCTTACTTCTCATTCTGGAATTCACACTGATCTATTACATCATTACAATTCTCCTTTTATTTCAAGACTACTCTAAAACCCTAAAATGCCAAAAACCCTAAAATGCAAAACAACTCGGATTGACCCCAAAATTTGTGTGCCAAATATGCATTCATAAATTAGGGCTCACACGAAATTTGGACTTATTCTGACAAGCACAACAAAAGTTATTAAAGTTCTAAGACCTAGAGAAAAGCAGAAAAAACATTCGGAGCCAATTTTAGACCACTAGATGACGGAATCTGAGCCCGAAAACGTGCCAAAATGAGCACAACCTTGCAGGAAAGTTGTCCCCAGCATAGTACTAATGTATATCTACCACCCTGTAAAATTTCAGGACTATCCAACGGTCGGATCAAAAGTTATGGCCTCTGCAAGTTATGCTCCCGCATCACAAATATTGTTGGCAAGATGAATTTTCAGGTGGAAAAATTGGTGGGTATCTGCCAACGCTCTTGGAATCTAAGTTCATCTACTTGAATGATGTAACTACCTATTATTATGTGTGCCTGAAATTAAATTTTATTGTGGCCTTACTTATTGGTTGTTATTATTTCCAATAATTTAAGCAAGAGATTCAATTATTAGTGTCATTCTCAAACCAGGACTGTGTCATAGGCTGTATGCATTGAAGTTGTATGCAACATAGTTATTGTGGTGGTTCTCATTTGGGGGTTTTTAGTTGGTATTGATCTCTTGTTTATCTTCTAAACTACAAAAATTAAATACAACTTCAAATCTACTGAAATGAAATGTAGAATTCAGGAAATACATCTAATCTACTAAAACAATGTTGTTATAAAAAATGCTTTCAAAGGAAATACTTAATTGAATTGAAATGCACACACAAATTTAAATAACAATAAGAAAATATAAAAAAGAAAGGAAATATAGGATTTCATTCAAATAACCATTCAAATCAAATTACTGGAACTTAAACTTATCAGGAATAACGATCATCTATAATATATTAATCCTCCAATATCCTCGGGTAACTGGGCCCTTTCTCTCCTTCGAGATTGAGGTAATTCAACACCAATGGATACTCAAAACAACATAGATACTATATTGATTTTAAAAATTTCAAAACATGCTTCATCATAATACTGTAAATACTATCAACTGGTATATAACTGTATTGAAAACTAGCAAACTACTAACTATGAAACAGTTTCAAGAAGGTTTATTTATAGACACAATTAGTTACAGATCGTGCCACAATGATAGGAAATGGATTTAACTACATAAAAACCTCATTAAATCTCAATGACATCCTATAATACAGCTAAAAATAGGGTCCTTGTTTGTAGGTTGCTATAAGAAAATTCTTTATAATGACTTAGTGGTAAGAGACTCGGTCTTCTTGACTGTTACTTCCTCAAAATTGGCAAAGAATGCAATTTATCAACCTGCACACATCATCACATTACTCACAAAATAATTTAGTTGGAATTCCTACGGCCATTAGTTCACATGAGAAAAGAACAAGAGAATTACATCAATCTTACTAAGGATATAACTATCTAGAAAATCCCCCATACATTAATTAACATATTTAGGAGAAAATCAATAGTCATATGGATGATATAATAAGTCAATTTATGCACTCATCATCTCCCCTGTAATTTACCTTTTGCATGTCTTCATGCAAACTCATCTTTGTCCTATTCTTTGTCCAAGTTATTGTGCCATATCAAACTCCTAGAATTAGCCTGCATATTACTTCCTTGTCCCTTTACACCCTTGATTTTCCAAGATAACATCCACCCATGCTTGGAAACTATCATGAGATTGGGAATTTAAATTTTGCCAAGTAGTCATGGTACTAAGGAAAAGAGAAAATCTCACTTGCATGCCAACCCATTCATTACTGTATTTTTTTTTACCTTTCTCTACCAATTGCCTAATGATTAAAACAAGTGCACAACCCCTTCTTATAATACAACTGAGGTTTTGTGGAGAGATCACTTCCCTTCTTTTCAATGGTAAGCTCAAAGTGTACCATCTTTTGTCATAAGCTTTCAAAGCTTCACCAATATTCTGTTGACAATAAATATCAATATCTTGAACACATTTAGCTAAAATATCTAAAGTGTTATTTTGAATTCCAACCTGATAATACAAAGACATAAAATCCTTTTTCATTGAGACATCATTTGGGTGGGTAGGCTTGATATAGAAACCAATAGTTTGAGCAGTTTGATTAAAAAGGTGTGTTTTATCACCCCATACAATATGGTTCCTAATTAATGATTAAAAAGATTTTAATTGAAATTCCCCCACAGAAAAATTAATAAAGAAAACAGGGACATTGGTAACCAACATGTTATGAAGGTAGAATTCACATAGTAAATTATGAATACCTTGATTACTCTTTTGATAAGTTTCTAAAAACAATTCCATCTGGGGCCTCATGGGGCTCTCCATAGCACATCCTTTGTAATTGTCATACATAGAACTGTTCTTGAATAAATAAAATGTAAAAATAAAAGGTTTTCCTACAAACTAGAAGTGTACAAGATAGAGGACAAACAAACTCCACGAGTGATTCGAATTTCTTTTTTAGCATTTGATCCAGACTCAACTTTTCCCTTAATTTTCTTATTTTCTTGGACAAATTCCTTATTCTAAAGAGCCAGTTGGTCAAAACGAGAAAATAAATCATTTCATGCTTGTAATCCACTATTATTTTTCCTTTTCAAACTATCAAATTCTATTTTCAAGATAGTTATTTCTCTAAATTTTTTAACAGTTCGCTGAACAAATTCATTTTGCATAGACAACTAAGAATCTTATATACCTTTTAATTTCTTCTTCAGAGCAGCAATTTCATCCTAATATTTCTTCAGGACTGCATCTTCATGTGATTTCAGCCAACCAACCTCTGTTATAGTATTTTTTGCAACTCCATTTTGGGTTTCCAGCGCTACAGGTATTTTCAGAGCTACAAAAAATTTCTGGAGATTCAACAATGTCTGACATATCAATGTCAAGGCATTGTTATTCAGGGATGGTTATCACAAATTCATCATCCTTCAATTATTCACTAGGATTAGACGAAGTACCAGCCTTATCAATCTCTTCTAAAATGGGGGTTGAACCCTCATTAAACAATACAGGACAAGAAACTTCAAGTCTCCTTGAGGTGAAAGAACTTCTTGGTCTTAATGACATAGCCGTAGGGGCTGATAGGGTAACCTTTTCCTTGGAAGTATGAGGCCCAGTTGGTTGGTTATCTGTACTTGCATATTCTTCCATAGCTTCATTTGAAGGTCAGGGAGTCAACTCAAGCTTAGGCCGAAAACTTGGAGGAATTTCCTTTTTTATTTTGATTTTCTTTTGCTTCAAACTCTCCCTTGCACTCATCATTTCTATCTTCCTCTTAGGCTTACAAAAAGCCTGATGTGCACATAATAATTGAACGAGGTATGGATGTTTCAAGGAATATTTTCCACCTCCATTCTTGTATTTCTAGCCCACTTTTTGTTGGGATGTTAATGTCAAGTGGGGATACCATTTGGTGGACCACCACTTAAACAACCCCTTGTCTTAAATATTATTTTAATAATCTTTGTCGGTCTTCATACCTAAAGAGTGGAACGGTTTGACCGACCACCCATCCTATATAAATAGGATGATCCCTCACGGGATTTTTCATGTTTACTTTTAATTTTTACTGGGCTAATGGGCTAATAGACCATTTAATCTAACCTTAACTTACTAATGTAAGTTGTTATAATACGAGACAGAAGTATGTTATTGTTTATTGTGAGATCGATGAGTGAAGTGGAAGTGTTAGGTTAAAACTATTGAATTCTTAATACAAACAGTGTTTTATCAGTGGATTTTTTTCCTTTGGGTTTCTCCAATTAAATCTGGTGTTATCTGTCTTTACTTTCATGTTATTTACTTTCAACTCTTGCTCATGAATATGTATAATCTTATATCATTAATAAGCTAATTATGTGTCTTATTTAACTGCACAACACAATCTATAATCTTCGGTATTTATCTGTGAATCTATAATTTTTTAATTATACATTCCATCCAAATTCTAACACTTTTATGACAACATCTGCAAGATATTCTAGAAGATAAACCTTCAGCTCAGGGTTTGTATGACACTCTTTCTTCAAATGAGTAAGAATTTTCAATGTGTCACCCCCAACAACCAATGGTTGGCCATCACAGATAAAATATTTGTTAACCCATGTGGCAATTTCCTTCCAGTGACCCAGAAAACTCTCCCATTTAATACCTTTTTTAGTACCATATTAAGTGAGGATTATTTCTAGAAGAGATTCCCCTTCAACATGAAATAGTGGTATTAAATACTTAAACAGACATTGGTTACAAATTTGAGCCAAAAATCTAGGAGGCCAAATATGGTAGTATCAATGTGGTTATTTATCTCAATTCTCTTGCATCCTATCCATAAACATGTTGCCTCAAAATTTATCAGGAATTCATCAACTATATTTTCATCAAAACCCTCAAATTTTCGAATGAAATCTAACTAACCTAAGTCATGGAATACCTGGGAGATGACAACATTTTGCAATAGCTTCTCTGGAGACTCTGGTTCCAACTTATTCTTCTAACCCATAGCTTAGACAAGTCTAGATAGAATTACAACAAAATGGAGAAGGTTGATGTGAAGGAAATAGAGCAATTGTATACAACAATGGTAGTGGAAGTTCAAAATCTATTTTGAGTTTTTTAATAACATTGAGGTGGCATAAAAATGGCAGCAGAAAAGTGTGATAGTACTTAATTAAGACAGAAGGGTTCAAATCTTCACACGATTCATGTGTGATCATCATGAATGCTTATGCCACTTGTCCTTCTCAAAATAATGTGACGCATGCCATTTATTTTCCCACTATTACTCATTATCTCTCAGTTAATGTCATGAGATTTGATTTCACATCTGTATTAAATACATTGGGAATGAAAAATTGATTTTTCATATTAAATAAATGCAACGGGGGTTCTAACAAGTTAATATCCGTAGCAAGATATGAATACACCTCACCTTGTCATCTCATCTCCACACTGACCATTGGCGTTCCACATCCTGCATTCATAGAATAATTTTGATTAATGCACATTTTAATAATTTACATCCCTAACATTTATTGAAACCATGAAATAAAACAAGAAAAACTATGATCTAAGGTAAAGAGGATCGAACTATAATATTCTTCCTTTATTTGAATTCAAAACGGACTATTCATGGCAGGAATCACTGCAATCTTCCACTGTATCAATTTATTCACATAGCAGCATATCTTTAGTGAAATTATCCTTATTCTGAGGTTGTTGATACATTCTTAGGTGATATCCATTCACCATCAAGGTTCTTCTATCACCATCAATTGGTAACAGTCTCACACACTCATTATCATAAACTTTTTCAATTCTATAGGATCCCAACCATCTTGTTCTCAACTTTCCCTTGAATAGTTGATACTTTGAGTCAAATAGTGAGACCCATTCTCCTTCATTGAACCTTCTATTTTTTATATGATCATCATGCTAGGATTTTCTTTAGTGCTAAAGAATTTAAATTTTTTTTTGTGCCTCCATCTGCATCTCATCAAGTTCATTCAGCCACCTCACTCTCTTACGTTAAGCTTCATCTAACTCAATTCCAATATTTTGTGTTGTTCTCCAAGTTTGTAACTCAAATTCAACTAGTAACAATGGCTTCTTTCCGTATACCAATTCATATGGGTAAAAAGAAGTGGTGGGTTTTTAGGTGATGTTTTATGCCCAAACTACTTTAGGCAGCCTTGGCACCCAATTTTTCCTATCTACATTGATAACTTTAGTTAAAATATGTTCTCCAACTCTTTTTTTATGAATTCCACCTACCCATTAGTTTGGGGGCGGTATGGTGATGATTTTCTATGCTTGATTTGGTAGATCTTCAGGAAGGCCTCAATCATGTTAGACACAAATCGAGGACCTTGATTAGATACAATGGATCTGGGGCTCCTAACCTAAACATGATCTAGTTGTATAATAAGTCAGCTACAACATCCTCATTGGTAGATGTCAATGCTTGAACCTCGGCCAATTTTGTAACATATTCAATGCACACCAGTAAGTAATCTTTCATGTAGGATGGGGGATCAAAAGTTCCAACAAAATCAATTTCCCACTTCCCAAATGGCCCTAAGACAATTTTTAATGGGAGGTTTGAACTCCACAAATTCACCTGCCGAGGAGAAGAAGGGAGGGGCAAAACAAGAATTTCCAACCTTTAGAAAGAAGCCCCTCCTTACAATTTATAGGAAGAATGAGAGAGGGAAGAGAGAGGAAATCCAAATCTACCCCAACCACCTCCAGGTTACATTTAATTTATCTCATTATGGTGGTAGGTGAGAACCCTAGCAAACTTAAAAAGTGGCGAACTTTATTTTGCATTTTTAAGAATTTTTTCCCACCTAATTAAATATATCCAGTTGTAGTTGGACAGAGGACCTCGTAAGCTTTCCAAAAATTCCAACCTTGCGTGAATATGAGCTCCCTGTGAAAAGTTATGACCATATGAATATCTGGGTCAGGGTCTTCTTCCTGTCAGCGCTCAGAATGTTGCGCCTCCTGAAGGTGCGCCATAGGTGCATCCATATTCATGTCGACATACCCTTACATGCGCTAAGGTTCGAATTATTTCATGTTGACATTCTGTGTCATGCACCCTTTACGTGCGCCAAGGCGCAACTTCTGCCATGTTGACACTCTCCTACCTGCGCCAAGGGCGCATCCATTTTCGTGTCGACACCTTTTGTCGTGTGCCTCTTACTTGTGCCAAGGGTGCATCCATTTTCGTGTCGACACCTTCTGTCATGCACCTCTTACCTACGCCAAGGGCACATCCATTTTCGTGTCGACATCTTCTGTCATGCACCTCTTACCTGCGCCAAGGGTGCATCCATTTTTTGTGTCGACACCTTCTGTCATGCACCTCTTACCTATGCCAAGGGCGCATCCATTTTCGTGTCAACACCTTCTGTCGTGTGCCTCTTACCTGCGCCAAGGGCACATCCATTTTCATGTCGACACCTTCTGTCATGTGCCTCTTACCTACGCCAAGGGCGCATCTATTTTCGTGTCGACACCTTCTGTCGTGCGCCTCTTACCTGCACCAAGGGCGCATCCATTTTCATGTCGACACCTTCTGTCATGTGCCTCTTACCTGCACCTTCGGCTGTTGGTGATGCAATAAAAATCAGGCTCTGAGTTTCTTTGATTTCCATATTCTTCTGTTTGTCTATATATTTCGGGGGGGGAGATATTTACAACAGTAATCATCTAATAATGTTGTCCCCTACTACTATTTTTTTCATCAAATATCTTATGGCTGAATTTTTAGTATGCACAAAGATTTTATATCCAGTAATGTAGTGTCTGAATTTATTCAGAGAGTAAAAAAAACTAATTTTTTTTCCATAGTGGTGTAGTTTTTCTCTATTGGGGATCATATTTTTGCTGATAAAATAGATCACATACATCTGGTCTTCCTCATCCTTTTGTCCAAGAACAACTCCCATTGTTGTGTTAGAAGCATCGGTGTGAATATGAAAAGGTTTTCCCCAATTGGGTCCTCTCAAAACCAAGGCGGTGGTTAATTTCTCCTTGATAATTTAAAAAGCTTCTTGACATTGAGGATTCCATTCAAAACCACAGTCCTTGGAGAGCAACAAAAACATTGGTGTAACTATTTTACTAAAATATTGGATAAATCATATGTATTATCCTGCATTTCCAAGGAAACTCTTGATATCAGTCTGATTTGTTGGTGGAGGAAATTTAGTAATGAATTATATCTTCTTAAGATCAACTTGGATGCCCTTAGTAGAAATATGATGACCCAAGACAATTCCCTGATCAACCATTATCAAAAAATTTTCAGGACTCCAGGAAAGCTGGTGTTACTCACATCTAGCTAACACCTTTTCAAGATTGCTCAAAGATTCTTCAAAAGTAGACCTGTAGACGGTAAAGTAGTCCATATAAACTTCAACAAAGTCATTGGTGAGGTCTGTAAAAATAGCTAAAACTACTCTCTGAAAGGTTGCAAGTCCATTACAAATTCCAAATGGTAGAACTCTATATGAAAATGTACCCCAGGGACAAGTGAAGGTAGTCTTATCTTGATCAACAGGTTGTATGCATATTTGGTTGTGTCCACTGAAACCATCTAAGAAAGAGAAGTATTTCTTTCTAGTCAGATTGTCCAAAACCTAATAGATAAAGGGCAGGGGAAAGTAATCTTTCTTGGTGGCTTTATTAAGTTCCCTATAATCAATACAGATTCTCCACTTACTATTTTTCTTGGGAACTATAATTAACGGTGATACCCACTGACTATCAGATATTGAATAGATGAATCCTAACCTCAACAGTTTTTCTATTTCATTCCAGGGTTCATTTTAAGAGACCTCCTGGAAATCGGAGGTGGAGAATACCTGGCGAATATCCCCGGAACCGGTTTCACGGGAAGGTGAATTTTTTGGGGGTTGTATATCAAAAATTTCGCCTGATTATCAAGCACTGCGACAGAAGGCTGCAGACGCGCGACGGGAGATTTTACTGTCGCGCGTCAAAAAATGCAGTGACGCGCATCAATAGACCTTAGTGACGCGCGTCAATAGACCTATTGATGCGCGTCACTGAGGGTGCTGTCCGACGCGTCTGCAGCCTCCGACCTCTTCTTTCTCATCAAAAAATCTCCGTGTCGCGCATCAACAAACTCTTTTTCGTGCGTCTGCTATGCGTCAATATGTGTTATAACTCCTTGTCGTGCGTCACTAAGGCCTTAGTGACGCGCGTCAATAGGCCTTAGTGACGTGCGTCAATAGGCCTTAGTGACGCACGTCAATAGGCCTTAGTGACGCGCATCAATAGGCCTATTGACGCGCATCACTAAGGCCTGTTGACGCGCGTCACTAAGGCCTATTGACGCGCGTCACTAAGGCCTATTGATGTGCGTCACTAAGGCCTATTAACACGCGTCACTAAGGCCTGTGACACACGTCAATAGGCCTTAGTGACACGCGTCAATAGGCCTATTGACGCGCGACAGCAAATATTTTGTCGCGCGTCTGTAACCTCTGCCCTCTTCTTGCTCATAAAAAAAAATCCATGTCACTCGTCAACAAAATCTTTGTCATGCATCTACTATGCGTCAATATCTACAGTATCTCCTTGTCTACAAACCCTCCTTGTCGTGCATCAATAACTTCCCCCCTTGTCGCACCTCTATAATACGGGATATATCATATTGTTGAAAAATGTGAAGTAGAAGTGTTCTACCTGGCGAATAATCTAGGTTTATATAGGGGATATTTTTCAAGGGTAGGCGAAGCCGACCCCTAAAAAAAATTAAAGTGTAATTTTTAGGTGAACAGGTCACTGGCCCGTGCCAAAAAATTCACCTTTTCAAAATTTTCAAAAATGGAATATTCGCCATATTACGAATATTCGCCACTAAAATTATCCCTGTTTCATTCTTGAAAATGTCTCTAAGTGCTGGATTAATTATTTGTTGTGGTTTTCTAATAGGTTTAACATCCTCAGTGTAAATATGTTGAGTGTATATACTTGGATGAATCCCTTTCATGTTAATATAAACCCAAACAAAATATTTCGAATCATTCCTCAGGATATCTAGGACCCTAGCCTCTTGATTTTCCTCTAAATTTTTTCCAATGGTAAGTTCTTTTCCTACCTCAATAGTTACTTGTTTAGTATCTCTCAAAATAACATGTTCTATATCAACAATCAAAGATTTCAAGGGACAAGCATGAGGTTGTAGTATGTGAAAAATAGTAATGTTTTCAAGCAATACAACCTTGGCTAAAGGACAATAAAAATCAATGGTTGCATGTTCTGCATGGTAATCATAAGTCTCTTCACAATTTTCAATATAAATGTCACTTACTAGGGTGATGTCATCAGTTGAGTTCAAAATAGCCATTTAAGTAGCCATAGTTTTGATTTACATAGCCACAGTTCTGATTTCCATATACACAGTATCATTTCCATCAAACATTGGGTATGGCTCCACAACTTCTTCCATATGATTTTTCACTGCAATAGTGGCCAAATAAGAAGAACTCATGTTCTTAGTATCTAAAAAATATACCCACACACATTCACAGACATCCACATATGGCTGGGCAGGAGGATAAAGGGAAAAAAAAAAATTCCTATTTGAAATAGTCCTTTTTCCTAACCTACAGTCAATGTATACAACAACAGTCGATAACCAAGGTCTTCCAAGGATGACTAGGTATCCTAATTTTCGATCTTTAGGCTATATGACCATGAAATACATGGGATGCTCCCAAGACTCAACCATGAACAAAACATCCTCAATTAATCCATCTGGTATAGAAATCGATTGATCTGCCAATTGGAGAACAATATTGGTTGGCTACAATCCTGTCAAAGACAAAAAATTGAGAATATTTTTTGTTATAACATTGATTATAGCACCAAGATCCACCAAAACATTAGATATTGATTGTTCATTCAGAAAATATTAATGACTGGACTCCCATGATCCCCATATTTTGGTGAAAGAAATTTTCCAGCTACAAGGTCAACTTTATTTCCTTCTACTTTGACAGTTTTTTGTTATTTCCTCTTCCTTCCTGGTGTTTTTATACAATGGTTTCTAATAGTCTGGTCTAATTTAGGAATGTCCCTTATTTCCCTCAGAAGTGGGACCTCAATGTTCATAGTTTTCAACTCCTGAACTAGTGTTGTTTTGTCCTCATTCTGTACTTCTTTTAATATTTCTGGGAAAGGAGCAACATGCATATCTTTATCTCTCTCCTAATTGTTCATAGTGGCTCATGTTTATGGGACATGTCCACTTTCCTCATTTTCCTTGGGTATCCTCACACTTTCCTTTGGTATCCTCTCATTTTCCTTAGGTATTTCTATGATAACAATGGGAGGATTGTTCATTGTTCTTCCAGACCTTAGTTGTTCATTGTTAATGAAATTTACCTACATTGTCTCACCCTATCATGCTTCGTTAATTGAAGTTGTTTGTTGATTTTTGGGGTTTGAGATGGGCTGAGCTGCAAGTTGAGTTTGTGTTATTTTCCCTTGCTGATAATTTTGATGTGGTGGAGGCATTAAACCTTGTTTTTGTTGTGTAAACCTCCTTGGTTGATTGGAATTATGTTGAGGTGCCCATTGTTGATTTTGTCATGGTGGTGTATTAGCTAGTGGTGCCCAATCTTTTTTATTATATGGAGGTACCCATGGTGGTGGTTATGGGTAAACCATCCAGTTTTTTGGTGTCTAATCAGGTTGTCCCCAAGTTGGTGGTGGAGCCTGATTGGTCCATGGCATCATCCAAGGGTTCTAAGTAGGTCTAGGGGCATAAACAGCCTAGTTATTTGATCTTTGCACAAATTTTACATCTACATTTGCTTGAGCTATGGAATTTAATCTCTCTTTGAGCTGAGGTAGGAAAGTACAATGGTTGGTATCATGATCATAGACATCACATATCAAACACATGTCTGTGATATCCAAAGGAAATTCTTCCAAGGGGTGCCTTTTCCTCCATCTAGGATAGTATATGTCTAAATTTTCTTTGGCAGAATTGTTCTTAGATTTCAACCTATCAATGTTTGAAGTTGAATGTGACAAGATATATGTTTTCATGTTATCCATTTTCTCTATAAGTTTTGAGGTACCTAGGGAATTTTTTGATGTTTTCCTTTGTATTATACATCCTCTTGTTCTAGATTAACTCTTATATAACTCAACAATATGTTCCATGGTGAGTTTTTGTACATTACCTCCTCCCATGAGATAGAGGGAGTCTTTAGTTTCCTCATCAAGTCCTTTAAGGAAAAATTTCTTAGTGATTTTTACATTCAACTCATAACCACTCCTTCTATGGACAAAGAGAAACTTATCTAGATAATCTTCCATATTTTCATCTTCTTTTTGCTTTATCTAAAAGAAATCTTCCATCATATCTCTTCCCCTATAGTAGTATTGGTATTTTTCCAAAAAGGAATTCTCCATCTATTCCTATGTATGAATGGAACTAGAGGGTGACCCCATAAACCACCTCGTGGAAGAGTCTTTGAGGGTGGAAGGAAAAATTTTGAGTTTTTGGTTGTCTATTTTATAGTCATATGTTTGGAAAAGGACTTTAAATTCAAACAATAATTGGTTTGGATCTTCTCTGTACATTCCTTAGAAGATAGGGAGGATGGATGGAGAAATTTTTTTCATATGTACATCCTCATCCTCATCTAGGACAACGGGATAAGTAAAGGTCCTACCCAAAGGTCAATCCTCATCATTTCCACTGTCTCCCATCTCGGAAAGTTACTCAGGTTCTAAATAAGATGATGCAAATTGTTAAGTATCACTCCTAGGCATTATATTATATTCAATGTCACTCTTAGTGTTCCCTACTTGTGCTCTATTTGGAGATATTCTTTAAATATTATGAGGTATAAATATCCCTTGAGCATCTCGTGGCCTGTGCACCAATATTTCTTATGTAATCAAAGCTCAAGACTCTTACTGGTTTCATATCTTAACTTCACTAACACCCATAGCATATAAGATGAATATAATGGTATTTTTGTGCTTATGGTGTCCCTGGAAATAGTGCTAAAAATGATGGGTAGTTGTTATTTCCAATCATTTAACAAACAAGTTCAATTTTTGGTGTCATTCTCAAACCAGGGTTGTATGCAATGAAGTTGTATGCAACACAATTATTGTGGTGGTTCTCATTTGGGGGTTTTCATTTAGTATTTCTCTCTTGTTTCTCTTATAAACTACAGAAATTAAATACAACTCATAAGCTACTGAAATGAAATGCAGAATTCAAGAAATACATCTAATCTACTGAAACAATGTTGTCATAAAAAAAATGCTTTCAAAGGAAATACTTAACTGAATTGAAATGCACACATGAATTTAAATAACAACAAGAAAATATTAAAAAAGAAAGGAAATATATGACTGCATTCAAATAACCATTCAAATCAAAGTACTGGAAATTAAACTTATCAAGAGTAACGATCATACACAAAATATCAATCCTCCAATCTCCTTGGGTGACTGGGTCCTTACTCTCCTTCGAGGTTGAGGTAATTCAACGCCAATGGATACTCAAAACAGCATATATATTATATTGATTCAAATAATTTCAAAACATGCTTCATCATAAGACTATAAATACTGTCAATTGGTATATAACTGTATTGAAAACTATCAAAATACTAACTATGAAATAGTTTCAAGATGGTGTCTTTGTACACACAATTAGTTACAAATTTTTCCGCAATGATAGGCAATGGATTTAATTACATAATAACCTCATTAAATCTCAATGACATCCTGTAATATAGCTAAAAATAGGTTCCTTATTTGTAGGATGCTTTGAGAAATCCTCTAGAATGGCTTGGCGGTGAGAGACTCGATCTTCTTGAATATTACTTCCTCAAAATTGGCAGAGAATGCACTTTATCAACCTACACATGCCATCACATTACTCACAAAAGTAATTAGTGGGAATTCCTACAGCCATTAGTTCACAAGAGACGAGAATAAGAGAAATGCATCAATCTTACTAAGGATATAACTATCTAGAACATCCCACATGCATTAATTAACATATTTAAGAGAAAATAAATAGTCATATGGATGATATAATAATTCAATTTATGCACTCATCACTTACCACTAGGGATCCAATAGGAACACTTCATTGAACCCGTGAAAAAAAATTACAATTTCTTGCAAGGGGGGGATTTTCTTAGGAGGTAGGAAAGGGAGTAAAAAAAGAGAGATGAGTTAATATTATAGGTAGAAAATAATATTCCTACAGCCATTAACCAAAATATTTCAACACACATAGATAAAAAGGAAAATAACTATGTTACTAGCAATAAGACAAGATAATATTATGAACATAAAGTTTTAGTATTTTCCTCATCAAAAAAGGAAAGAAACTCCTTTCTCTTTCATTGATGTTTTCACAAAGTTGTACATAGTAGAAAATGGAAGAGCATAGAGAATGGAACTAGACGAAATAAATATTTCTTTTGTTTCTTCACAATTAGAAATCTCTCATGAGAATACAAAATTGAAAACCCTTTGGAATGAGGGTTCCATTAGAATTTATAGATTTTAGGACAACTCTTCACCTACTCCCCGCATGACCCTTCATTTGTCCTTTGGAACATGTGGCTTTTCAAATACTTGGGAATAGAATTAGGTCCGCTTTTATTAAATAAGGGTGAATTATTACAATGTTTGACTAAATTCACATATAAATGAATATGATGAACGTCATTATTTCTCGCAACGAAGAATTAGAAAGTGGGTAGAGAAGACAAGAAAGAAGAGATATAACTCTATGAAGATGTCACCTCCATTGATTTTTCCTTGTTGCCTGATTGATCCTGGCCAAAATGCACTAGAAATATTTCTACTCCCTTGAATTCTTTTCTGATGATGAAATATTTCTCCTTTGGATGATGTATAGGCACCTTGAACTAAGTGTTTAGAAACACTGTTGAGATATTCCCTTGGTAACAGTAGGTGTTTCTCATTAATATACTCTCTAAAGAATATGAAGATGGAAACCATCCCCTGATGATCTTTGCAACATGGCCACACTGCTACATTGATTGGAAATTTGTGATGAGGTACATTTTAAAAACTAAAGAATGCCCATTCCAAAAAATGAAACAACCATTCCAAACCATGAAGAACCACCCTTCCTTTAATTTTTTGATTACACATATGAATGAGAAACTGGAACAATTACTTAGACAATGAATTCATGAAAATCATGTCATCCAGAGAATATGAATGACCATAATTAGGAATCAACCCGCTCATGAAATTTTTTTCCTCCATTGGCTCTCCCAGTCCATCAATTATTCATTCCTTAATATTTTCAAAGTCTATGTGGATGACATCATTGTACCCTACATTTGAGTACTCAAATGAGATATTTGTAACTAGCTTGAGGCCTCCAAAATTGAAATTCATGGCTTCCAAGGGAACCTCTCTGTATCCAGAATGGGATTTTACTATTTTTAGAAAATGAAACTTTTCACCCTTTTCGATTTTGATCACCTTGTTTGTTCTTCTAAATTCTCCATGTGCACACAACTTTTGAAAATTTTGCTCAGTTTGGAAGTTTAATAGAAATAGTAAGTGCTCATGTAGAGACTTACTTTATTTTAAAGTGTCCCTCCTGAAATTTTATTTCGATGAAATCATTGTTTTTGATATGGGTTTTTCTTTGTGATCTCAACTATGAAATTTCATCGCAAATCGATCTTTGGAATAGGAGAAACTAAAATTTTAAAATCTGGTGTAAGGAAAATAGGGTTTGTTTGTTGCAAGAAATCCTTTCCATGCATGTGAAATCTGCCACCTAGGTTTTTATAGCCTTTGAAAATTTGAAAGGAAGAAAAAAATATTGCATCAGATTGTGCTCTCGTTTTTTAGATATGAGTTTTTTTGTTTTCATGTCCACGTAGTCAATCTAGTGCAAATATGAGCCTAGAACTTAGATTTTTGGGGATTTTCTTAAGAAATATATGTGTTGAGATAATTGAGGGATGGTAAAATTGATGCAAGAGAGAAAAACTCAATGGAAAAATCTGGAAAAATTTCACCAAAGTTTCGGGTGCAAATGGAGGGAATGTGGGGTAATGGAAAAAATGGCAAGCTGCTGGTATATATAGGATTTTCATACCTTGAGGAATGTGGAAAAAAAAAATTCCATGTCCCCTTTGGAAAGTAACAATGGGGTCACAAAATTGTGCCTCAGCCTTATGTTGTCACGTGGCACCAAAAAAAATGACTAAGTATTTTACATGTACCTTGGGTGGTGGCTTTAAAACGACATATCTTGAGCTACCAAGTGAATTTTTTGACACTTATTGATATGAACTTGAATTTAAAATTAATTTTGGAAGTATGGGATGAGTCTCATGCCTTTATTATTTTTAAAACCCTCTCAAACCCCCCCCCCTTTTCTCGAGATCACCAGATGTGCCTATGAAGAAAGAGTTATATAGAAAAATGTATGGGGCTTGAGAAGAATATAAAATTACCACCATGTAGAGGAATGAAATATATTTCCTTTGATATTTTTTTTGGATATTAACTCATTCTATATTTCTCAAAATCATCTCCTGAATGTCGGATACTCTTTCATAGTGCAAGCTCCTTCAACCTCAAAACCATGCTTTTGATTAATTGGCTCCAAAACCTCTAAATCTTTCTAAAATCTTCCTAAATCATTTTCACAATTATCTTGGCTCATTATTACACATTATTTATGAATTTATTCCTTTAACACAGCTCTGGAGGGTGTGTTATTGTCTTAGAAAGGCTGATTTAGCCCTTCGTAAGCTCACTTGAGAATCCGCCTCGAGATATATTGCCCCAGAAGTGCTTGGATGATCTTGTTCTCCCTAAATAACCTATGGGGAAGGATGACACATATATACTAACCTTATATAGATTAGGTATAAGCATGGCATGATCTAAAAATGGTACGAATTGTTTTTTGAAGTAGTACTTACAAAATTCTCAGATTTAAAAAAACTTGATAATTGACTAAGAGTATTAGCAATTTTGGGAATTCTTGAAACCCAAATCCTTGAACTCTTCCAGATAAATCAATTATCTTTAATTTTCAACTTAAGTGAATATACTGAATCTATTACAAATCCATTTAAAAATTTACAGTTGATTTTAGAATGCACTCAAATTGAATTCTTGATTCCAAATCTGAAATGTGCAATTCCCTTTCTGTTGTGGGTTATGGATACTGAAAATGTGACTTCAATCCAAATAATCCAATTTTATGATTGCTTAAATAATTAATCAAATAAAGTAACTTTAATGTTTTTATCTAATCAAAAGCTTCTAAACAAACTGAAATCAAATCCACAACACAAGAACTTGATAACAAAGTTCGGCAGAATGCCTACGTCTCTAGATCCACGTAATCGTGACTTGATCTATTAACATCCAATGAAGTACAATATCCATTCACTATTGACTTAACAAACCATTATACCTACAATTGAGCTGATTCAAACCTCTTGGAACTCTATAATTTCCCAGAAACGTTCCCAAGTCCATTTGTGGCTCCTACAGTACTTTTTTTGTTTATTTCCTGTGTAATTACGTCCGAAAAATGTCTACAACTTTAAATGTAAAACACCTATATAAAATAGGTTTACATTTATGGAAACTATAGGAAATTATGAAAAACTTCCCTTTTTACTCTATGGCCTGATTCGAACCAGAAGTGGTTGGAAAATATAGATCTATGCCTGCTCCTCGTGTTTGATCTGTGAAACTGCAATGGAAAAACTCATACACAGGAAAATATACAGCACTTCCTATAACAAACTTTATATTTCTTTAAATCTCTCAGAATTATGAACAACTTTTTTTTTACACCATAAAAAAATTTAGACTGTAAGTGCCTCGAAAATGGTGATCTCTACAAACTGGTCCTTTGTTGTCCCCCTCCAAACCTACCAAAAGGTCTCTTTAAATAGAAGTGATCTCAAATTCTATCACTTGCTAAAAAGTGGTGGGTTGGTAAGGTTGATAAATATTTTGGCATAGGTCAAGGGTTCAAATCCCCCTTCCATATTTTTAGGCTCCCAATTTAGCCATTGACCCCACATTTGGTGGGAAAGGGATGGGATAAGCCTTTAAATAGCTTTTAGGCCACAAAATCCTCCTTATCCCATGGGATTTAGGATTATTCATGTGAAATAGATTAAATAGATTTTTATTATTATTTTAAATCCAAATCCACTAAAAACCTACCAAGTGTCACGCCCATAATATGCCATTTGTCCATGTTAGAGTGTGTCACGTCATCATTTGACCACAACTTTGACTATGCATATCTTTCGCATACGAACTCAGATTTGGTCCGTTCAAAATACGTTGGAAAGATTGCAATGATATTTATACCATGGAAATAATTTTGAAACATTACAAGACCATCAAATTTTCCTTGTCACCACGTGTCATAGTGTCATTGGTCCACTATTGACCTATTGACCAGAGTTGACTTTCCCATTGACTGAACTTTGACCGAACATAACTAGATCTCCCAATGTCTGTTTGTCGTGTTCTCATAGTCGATGGAAAGATCTTGAAATGATATTCTACACTGACATGATCTAGGTATGTTTAGGGAACTTTTGATATCAAAAATGATCCCCTGATCATGGCATAAGGGATGGACTAACTTGGAGAGGTGTAAAGGAAGGGCTATAATCAAATTTTTGACATTAGGGTATAATTGTCTTTTTTTGAAATATATTTTTGACCTAAAAAACACGAGACAATAGTGAGGAACTCCAAGAATGGAAGAAATTTTCCCAAGGTGCCTTATGAACTTGACATACCCAATTACCCCATGTTGTGCAGTGAGTGCAGAGAAACAGGGAACATGAGGAATAAAGGAACAATTCCTCTTGTTCCTCCAAACGTGGATTTAGTTGATTCTTCCCCAATTGACCCCATTTTCTTCATTTTGGCTAAGTACGGGACTTGGAAAGCTTGACAAGATGGAGAAAAAGGGCCCCAAAATTATTTTTTCCCCAAGACTATGAGATTTGCCTAATTTTCCAATACTTTATTTATTTGATCTATGAAAACAATGCCCAAGAACATGGTTTGTCCAAAATTTGATCAACTCTCCAAGTTATAGCCTTGTTTTGACCTATTTGCACTACGTAAGTCCAAAAATTAAATAGTAGTCAAAATAGCCTAGGGGGTTAGTTTGGACAACAAATAGTAAGAAAACTCTAGTAAGAAAGGGTATGCAAAGATGAATTATGAGTTGCAAAACACACTGATTGTCAAGAATAGGTGGCCAATTTTTTAAATCTTATTCCTTTAAGTTAAATGTAAGGAAGGAGATTTAAATTTCAAGTTTACATGAAGAAAGGATACTAATGACTATATCTTAAGTAAATGGGGTTAAGTCATCTTTCTAAGGATAAGGTATTAAAAGGTGCATTATTGCTTTGATCAATATTAGAATCAAGCAAATTACTAATGAAAGAGTATTGAAGTGTTTAGAAAGAACTCTGAGCAAGGCATTTGATAATCATATTGATCAATTAAAATTAAAAAAATGATCTTGGGATATGTATATATGTTAAGGATTGTCATCGCTACTAACAAACACTATTATCTAGTTCTCTTATTCATCTAGAAATTGAACCTTCTTTTCAAAGCAATATAGTTTTTCTTGATGAATTTCTAACCAATCCATGCCTAGAATTATCTCATTAGAACCTAGGGGAATTATTTCTAGATTTAATTTTTTTAAAACCCCTAATTCAATCTTAACTTTATTTAGGAAATCCATGATTGGATGTTATTTTCCAAATGCAAACTCAACTTCTCAATCTTCTCTCAACTTAAATGGCTTAGTATTCCTATTAGTAACTAAAACTATTATTTTCTCTTGAATCTACTAACACATAAATAAAATAACTAGCTAAAATACCTCTAGCCCCTATTAACATGGAATGATTCTCAGCTTGTTTTTTTCCATCACTACATAAATCTTATTCCAAGATTGTTGACCAACTGAGTACTTCGAGTAGTTCTACTTGTCTTTTCCACATGGTCAACATGTTCTTTATACTACCACTGCCTAATTGAATCATGGTTATATAACTTTACTCGTGTAATTATTTACATGAGTTTTATAAAATATACCCCTCTTTCCACATTTGGAGTGTCTTAAACCCTCCTCCTTTCTATGAACCCATACTACCATAATACTTATTGTTCTTAGAAAAAGGCTTTTTAAATTCTGGTTTCTCAAACCATCTTAGGAGTAGAGAAAATATTACTCTAAGAAATATTTTTATAGATCTCCTATCATGCTTTGAGCTTATATTTTTCCTTTTCTTCATCTTATATGTTGAATCTATAGCATAAGTTAGGGTATTGGGTTTATTCATGTCAACACCATACATCAAAACATGCTTAAGACCTAATTTAAATTTAGTCGCCTTAGTCTCCTCATCCTACATGTAGTCTACATAATGGAGAAAAATAAGAATTTTAACCTCATATTCAACAAAGAAAAAATCCCCTTGCCACAACAATTGAAACTCGGTAATTTTCCTCTCCTTATGAGAGGATGAAAGGTATCTCTTAAAAAACTATTTTTCAAAATTTTCCCGTGTGAGAGTATTGATGTCATATCCCTTAAGGGTACATATACACTCCAACCAAAGTGAAACATCTCCTTCCAGTTGGAAGATACCGATGCATTCATAAAATTTAGAGACCACGTACTTAAAAAAAATACTTTTGCATACCTAGTAACTAGACCTCTACCTTATCCCCCACTTATTCTCCTGAATACTTAAGAGGTTGATATTTTTTAGTTCTTATGCAAAATTTTCTTATTGATGAGGTATCACATTCTGAACATGGGTACATATAGGAATTAAATTCATTTATTATTATCTTAAACCAATTATTCCTATGGGTGCACATGCTCATTAGGGCGGATACGGTGAGGTATAAAAGTTATAACAGAGACTGAAATGAATTAAAGGTGTTGAGAACTATTTTCATGGTAGGGGTAGGTTAGGATCCATATTGGTAATCCCATTATTGTTCTATTATGCCTTATTATTTTTAGGCTCATATTTAGGTACCATATTTATACATGTGTTTCTTCCATGATGGGTGTTAGAACCATCACACATCCTACCCCTAGTTCTCAACATTTTCTAAAAAATAAGAAAAATGATTGTTTATGAGTTAAAATATTATATTCCTACAATTTCCCAAATTTCCCTACAACTGAACTCGTCTATGATACCACATGTAATATCCAATTTTTGAAAAAAAACTTTATTTTTTGAACTTCCTCAAAATTAATCATAACAAAACCTTATGAATCATATCACAATGTGTAAATAGCTTAGCACAAAAATAATCATTCAATTCTCAACTACATAAGAATTAATTTCATAACTTAAATCATATTCATATAAATAGATAGTCTCAAGGAAAATCATCCACATTCATTTTTCTTTTATATTTAACAAACCAATCTCATCAAAGGTTCATACAACCCCTATTCTAGAGAGGCATAAAATTTGTAATATACCATGGAGCTTTCCATGATTTTTTCTCATCTCTTAACCATAGCACATTTCAATTACAATTCAAAGAAAACGGAAAATCCAATGTGCATATCTCTATAGTTAGGTAAAGGCTCATATAATTCATAAATCCAAAACCAATAAAAAAAAGAGAAGATACAAGTGCAGACTGTGGACATGTTATCTCTCTAGATGGTCACTGAGAGTCCAATCATCAATCACAGTCCTTCAAGGAAGAATAAAAATAACAATTTCATATACCCATGTAACTAAGGTGAAAGAACCATTCATGCAAAAATTACAAAATAAAACATAAAGAGAGGTATTTTTGATTTACTCCAATCCTAGTCTATAATACAGTTCTCTACAAACAAATCATTCCGAGAAAAAATTGTGCCAAATAAACTAGGTTCAATGATGTAGATTATAGTCATGTAGTCCCTAATACCAAGGTGATATACAATACTTCCCATGTGGAGAATTACACATTATAGTTATAAAATACCTTTATGCATTTATAAATATTTAAGTGTAAATATTCACAATTTAAAGAAATTAATGAAAGGACCTCTAAGTCAATACAACTATCCAATACAAAGTGTTTTATCTATACCTCGAAAAAAATCACAACCCCTAATTCCCAATCACCTTTCTCCATACCTTGGATGGGTTAGTAATTGGTAAGAGTGTGGAATGAAATAAATTTTCATTATTAGCAACTATGTCAACTAGTTATCATCACCTCCTGGAAAGACATTTCACCATTATAATGTGGATACTATAGTGCATAGTAATGAAATAAAAATAGGACTTAAGTAAAATGTCCATGCCTTGATTCTTCAACTTACTCATGATAGTATCACACATATTCATATATAACTTCCTTGTAGGAAAAAACAATGTATCACATATTTTTGCCTACTTTATTCTATCTAAGGAGCTTAAAAATGATTGGTTCTTATACTAGAGAAATTAGGAACTAATTACTCTGATATACTTGATTTTTCTAAATCTTATTTTTTTTGGAGTTATATTACTTTGAGATAAATATATTCTAGTTGAGAACATTTTCTTATCATATCAAAAATTCTTGCACTCATTTTTTCTACCAATAGTTACTTTCATGTATGTTAATCAATGTGATGACCAAAATGAGATCATACTTCATTTCAAGCAACTATATCGAATTCTAACCTTGGAAACATTTGATATTGATTATTAATGTTTTTTGAAACATATTAAAGTCTCAAAACTTGTTCAAATTACTTGCACAGGTCAGACTAAGGATTTTATTGTTTAGAGAATTAAAAAATGATCTATTTTATCTTGTTTTGGGCTCAAGAAGGGATGAGAAATCCAGTTTCTCAATTTTTTATAAATGGTCCTGAACATCAATTTTAATTAGGTCTCACAAGGATCATTGAGTTGGTCATAAGGTAACAATTTTATTATTTAAATTGAGATGAATTCACCCTTTCATGAGTTGGTTCATGAGTTGGCTCAGTTGGTTGAAGGGGTCGATGAGTTAGAGGTTTGAATTTGAGAAAGAGTTGAACAAATAGAGATCCAAATGATTGAGATCAATCTTGATCCTGAGCCAAGGAATTGAGGGAAATCCCATAGCCATGGAAGGCCATGATTTTTCCATGTGGACCATTGGAAGACTTTGGGTTCCCAATCTAACATGCCCAGAACAAGACTGGAATGAAGATTTTCATGAAGAGAGAGAAAGAGAGAAATATGGACTTGTTAGTTTATCATTTTCAACCGAAGATCAATCTATCTTCTCGTCATGGTTAAGCCCTATAGGGATGAAAGGGAGGAAATTTACTGAGGGTGTGGTTGTTCACCTGCTACTTTATGGCTATGTCTAAACTAAGGTGAGAGGAACTAAGGGATGGCTTAAAAGAGAGAGTGGGGTCTTATGTTTCATACCCTAAAAATTATTGAAAATTCAATCTAAGATCAAATGTAACCACAAAATTCAATGCTCATTTAAAATAATGGTCACAAAATCATTGCAAACACTTCATACATCAGAAAAAATCCACATAAGATGGACTAGATGTGAACACAAGCATCATTCCGAAAGGAATATGTTGATGATTTAATAAAAATAGAATTGAATATAGTTTCAAAGTAGCTGATATAATAAAATATAGTAAATATATATATGTTAAGCACTCAAGAAATGAAAAACTATAAGTAAATGGGAGAGATAAATGACTTAACTAGTTCCTATGCACTGTGGAGATGATCTGGGTTGGGTAAAGTGTTGAACAAGATGTAAACAATTTCGTAACTATCCACTGTGAATTTTGGAACTAAGGAGAAGAGCTAGATATGGGATCCCATTACAGAGCAGAGGCATCTGGGTGTTGGTGAATATTCCTAGGTGCCGGTGACTGTGTAGAGGCTCGGGATCAGATTTCTTTTATGTCTCTAGTGTTTCACTGCTAACTCCTTTTAGTCATCTGATATTCGATATTTTATTGCCGAACGTACCTATAACTCGCAAAAAAAAACTAGATATTTTCACAAGCTCACAAACACATCAAATCTAAATGAAATATTTAAAATTTGAATTCAAAAAAACCCCGGCAGTTACCCTAAGAGTGAACTTATGACTGAGAGTTACATGAAAGGAATGATAACCAGATCGTACCAAGCCAAGAACACATATGCTAATCAAACACCACGATCAATAAGATGAAAGCAATTCGCCAGAATAACTTTACATAAAACCTTTGCAAACAAATGAACAACAATATCATATATTATTATGGAACTCAATGTAATACATTGATAATGGGCCTTGCTTAAATAGGCAAGGAATAACAATTTAAGAACCAGTCAAGGTCGTAGATCAAGCCATAAATCAAGGAAATAACTAGTCATCAAAGAACTAGTCAAGACCATAGATTTAGGAGAGAACTAGACATCAAGGATCTAGTCAATACCATAGATCAAGGAAAGAACTATACCTAACAACTAGATAATATCTCCTAATATCTAAATAAGATAAAAGAAATATCCACACACATAATTAGGTGAGGATAAATACAATAAAGGTAAATAAAGTACCTAGGTGAACATGAGCTAAGGTAAATACCTAGTCTAAGACCCCCCTCAAGTGAAGCTAGGGGCAAAAATAGAAATGGCATGTCCACAGTATGAGACCCGGAAATTAGGCCTCATGAGGTACTCATGTACAATAATTGGGAAAAAATGGACACTGCAAGGTACCCAAAACCAGTAACAACAAAGTAAAGAGATTAAACACCCACTCCAATGCATTCCAAGAAGCTCGGCTCAAAAAAATCATACAATGCTGAAGAATTTTGGTGTGCACTGTGGTCTGAATCCACTACTTGATCACAAAACTCAAAAAAAACTGATACTAGGCTCCACCAGAATAGCTCCATACAAGGAGACTGTCAACGGAGTGATGTCGAAAGTGCTAAATAAAACACCAAACATAATCTGATCAACTGCTGCAAATAGGTGTGCCATGATCCAAGAATAATAACCAAAGCAACAAGGTAAGGACAAAAACTTCAAAGTGTCACAATCCAAGAAAATCCAAGGTAACAATGCAAGGACATGAAACCTGAAGAAGCAGGATCAACACCACACCCTCCCATACTACTGAATGGGTGGAGTGATGCTACAAACCTATATGAGTTGCCCAAAATCAACTACTCGAACACTAAAAAACTAACACTGGGCTCCACTAGAATAGCTCCCCCATAAGAGATACTGTCAACATGCTAAAAGTGTCAAAAATACAAATACAAAATCTCTTAACAAACAAGAGAAATACATTACACCTGCTAAAGAAAAGTGCTCAAAACAAGAAGCATCACAATGCATAAGGTATACAAAGTGGAGCAAGAGGCCTAATGGTGGAGGAGCCAAACATGTAGAGTCCTCTCAATGAATGCATATGTTGATGCCGTGAGTGATCGGATATCCACCCCAAATCAACACGGATGGATGAAGAAAATGTCATGCATATGACTTGGTGCAAAATGCATAATGGGTGCATGTAAAAGAACATCAGAATGTGTGTCAGGTTGATCATGTCTGATAGCTGAAATCGTAGGTTTCTCAAGCCTAAGTGAAGGTGCATAACTCATGTGTTGCTCATGATCCTCAGAAAGAGTCAAATGAAAAAAAAAAGGAGCTCTATCAATGTGTGATCCCAATGAAGTATCTGCTCGACAACCAATGTCATGATGATAATTCCACTTATCATGTGGAATAGAGGAAACAATACCATGTGAATGTCTGCTAATGACTCCACTAGTGAGAACCATAGAACGGAGCATGCAAGAACTGAATGTAGTGGTATGCTTCTTAAAAATGCCATGCAGCTGAGTAGAAGTAGGATACACAACATATGGTATTGTAATAGGCATATATGTAAAAGAGCATGCAGTAACAAGCCTCACAGGTTTAGAAGCATCAAAAGTAGGTTCAAGCTCAAAGACAGACAAATCAATGTCAGTGGGTACAAGAGCAACATCTGCAAGTTGACTAGGAGCATGGATATGGTTGTCCACAATGTGATGGTGATGTTGTAGGTTAGCAAGTTTGTTCTGCATGGAGTGTATTATTGTATCCCTATCATGAATGAGTGATTGTAGAAGATAATATCACTTCTTGAGCGATATATTTTCTTCCACAAATTTTACAATATCCTCTTGAAGTCCACATACTTCGGAGAAAAGCATATCATTCTCAGAATCCATAATAGGTATAAACTGCAACTCCCAAAAATTTAGGACGTCGGGCTCAGTCGAAATTGCATCCACAATTGATTACAACACTCCTCCATATTTGGCACTTTATAATTATAGTGCAAGTCTTAAAATAAATATTTCCAGTGGAAAGAGCATGAATAACAAGGACTTTTGCAAAAAAAATGGCACTCAAAACCGAGTTACCGATCAAAAGTTACAAGCTTTTTAATATTTTTCTCTGTTATTTATTTTAAGTATCACTAAAACAAAATAAAATGTTGTTACCACACAAATAAAATTAAAGGGGGTTGAAGTTAAGCACATACTAGTAGGAATCACAAGTTTTAAGCCCTCACATGACCATACCATATGACCAAGGGCTATAGTCGATCTTAGGACTTTCGTGCCCTCCGAATCTAATGGAAGCCTTAAAAATGCACGCACTAAAAAAATATGACCAAATCCAAAATATATCAATACACAAATTTATTTGCAAAATAAAACTTGCAGACCGATGCTAACAGCAATCTCCAGCTTTGATACCATGAAAGGAACGATAAACAGATCGTACCAAGCCAGGAACACAGATCCTCATTAAACACCACGATCAATAAGATGAAAGCAATTCGCTAGAATAACTTTACATTAAACCTTTGCAAACAAATGAGAAATAATATCATATATTATTATGCTAGTCATCAAATAACTAGTCAAGACCATAGATTTAGGAGATAACTAAACATCAAGGATCTAGTCAACACCATAGATCAAGGAAAGAACTAGTCAATACCATAGATCAAGGAAAGAACTATACCTAAACACTAGATAATATCTCCTAATATCTAAATAAGATAAAAGAAATATCCACACACATAAGTGGGTGAGGATAAATACAATAAAGGTAAATGAAGTACCTAGGTGAACATGAGCTAAGGTAAATACCTACTCTAAAACATAATTGGAGGGGTTTTGAAATGACACGAAGATCAATTTTACAAATTTGGAGGTGGTTCGAACTTATATGGTTCTTATTGCAAATGTGAATTTCAATAAGAAATGAATTCATGGTTGCACAACTTTATGGAATGGATTAAAATTAAAATATATTGAAGGAAACATGAATACATATGGGTGGAAAGAAGGGAATTTTGTAACTTAGAGAGTGGGTTATTGATAAGATGTAGTTTCCAAATTTTCTTTGAATTCACCTCAAAAGGATGAGATTCCACCAGAGAAAAACAAAAAAATGATGGAATGAGACGAATATAAAAATTCACACCTTCAAGGGCCCAAAACTAGTTGCGGAAGTTAGATCTTGTTCAGTACTAGTTAATCTCTGAAATATGAAAATTTAGAACTTCAGATACAAAATCTGAAATGAAAGAGAACCTCCAAATTTTGAAATCCAAAATTACAAACTTACCTTTGAACTCTGAAATCCAAAATGAACATCCGAAGTCTAAATTCTGAAATGTAAAATGGCCACGCAAGTTTGAAATTATGAAATCAAAATTTAAGACCACCTATGCAACCTCTGACTTGAGATCTACTCATTTTGGAAGTTAAGGCCTATTTTGTAGATGTAAAACCCCTAAAAATCATTTTCTAAACTTGGACCCTATATAGTGCAACCTCAAAAGTCTTAAATCTGAAATCTCTCAAATCCCAAATGCAAAGCAATCTCTAACCTTTGAATTTTCTTACAAAGTGTAACTAAGCATTGGGAATTTCAACAGGAGAAACCCAACCTCATCTGAATGATCTAAATTTAATTTTGTCTTATAGGGCATGCCAGAACTATTATCACCAAATCAAAACACCCCTCAAATTGCTACATTTTTTTACTTAGGCATTTACTTTGATTGGGTAACATGTGTACCATCTCTCAAGTTGTGGGACTTGTAGGGTTGAGATTGACCTCCACACAAGGTCAACTTCCTCTTCATAATCCTACTGCAACAAATTCTCTGAAATGCATCAAACACCTAACTAATCCTATCCTAAAACTTCAAAAGAGATAAGGAGAGAGAGTGAGTGAATGAAAATGAAAATCCTATACTAAGAGGTGATAGCACCAAGAGAAGGGGGATGTTAGATAATATTCCCAGCCTAAAAAATAGAGAAATATAACCATGGAGAGGGTGGACATGTACCACACACTACAACACATGCATTCATCATTCCCAAATAAGCACAAAAAATACTGAATCTACAATGAAACAAAGAATATGCACAAAACACCAAATTTATGATGAAAGGCAAGATAAAACACTAAAACCATGAAAGGATAGAAAGATTAACACAAATATAAATTTATTTCTCTATAAGATATGCACAATACGTTATATGTAGGGAGAGAAAATATTGCCATCACAATATTCAGATTGAAGTATTGAAGCCCCAAAATTCACAACAATCTAGTTTAGGAGAAGAGGGGAGCATGGGGAGAATAAATGTCAAACTTATTGTAAAAAATTCACCCCCTTTGCATTTATATAACAAATTGAGCATGAGATAGGAGGAATTAAGATTCCTAGGAATTATGGGGCACCATGCCTACTTATATCATGCTATGGAGGTCATTGATGTTGTCCATGCCCTATGTACCCTGCCCTATAGGAGAAGAAAGCATACATATACTTCATTAATTATACCCTCACCTACCTAAACATTGTTCAGTGTTGGAGGTATTTGTTTTATTTCAGACTTACATATTCCCTAAAATCAATTTTTGATGGATTCATCATGTCAGGATTTGAAACACCTTTCCAATGACTATGATTTTGCAAAGAATGGGT
Source organism: Taxus chinensis (assembly GCA_019776745.2). Lineage (NCBI taxonomy): Eukaryota > Viridiplantae > Streptophyta > Pinopsida > Cupressales > Taxaceae > Taxus > Taxus chinensis. The sequence continues at coordinate 327,340,717 of CM034147.1, forward strand.
GAGCAAGACAAAAGTTATGCATATTTTAGTGTGGGGGTGTTCATGGGCATTTTGGTTCTATACATACATGGGTAACTTGCTCACGAAGCTACTTGGTGAGATAAATGGTGATATCTACATCAAATTTACCATTGTTGTTCATGGAGGTTACCAACGATTCCTAGAACTCTGCTCCAAACCCCCTTTCTTGAAAATGGCTAGCACACAACCTCGATCATACTTCTTTGCTCACATGGCACTGACTGGGCAAGTTCTAAAAATTTTCACCAAGTTCCTTGGCCTTTTCACCACTCATTGCCCCACATAGATCCCACTTGGTCTCCCATGACAATGTTTCCTAGTGATTACTTTGCATGAAATTTTTGGCGAGCTGTCTGAAATCCTTGTTGCATTCCCCAATGGCTTGGATCTCGACGTTCCCTTTCCACCTACCCCAGCCATACTAGACCAAGTCCATACAAGATATACCCCAAGCCTGACCAAGTCCATCAGGATCCCCCCCAAGCCTTGTCCACCTTGTTGAGTGAGATATTTTTGGACATCAGATTCAGAGACACTGCCCTATTCTACCTAGAAAATGTTTACCAAGCCCCATGAAACCTCTGATCTTCTGAAATGCCAAAGTCCAAAATTTTTACTTCGGACATAGAGCTCTTAAGGATTTTTCACCCTCAAATATGGTCCAAACATCTGATTTGACCTCAAATTATAACCTTCCACCTATTTAGGTGTTGGGTTTTGGACCTTGAGCACTTTGAATCTCTCCTTGGCACTTTTCATTTCATTTGTCAAAATGTCAAAATATCGATAGTCCAAATTTTTTACTTAGTGCTCTCATGATCACCCCTTGCAAATCTCAAAGAGCTCATTTCCCAATATTACAATCTCTCCTTCCGGTGAGTTGAACCTACTATAGTTTCTTACACATTGTAGACTTTTTATTCTTCATGCGGCTCCAACACTTATAGAGTTCATATTCCAATTATCCAATACTACATGCTCCAAGAGTAGATTCTCGTTTATCCAATACTACATGCTCGGTGAGTGATTCTCGTTTTCTTCACCTATCAAGTGGCTCGTTGAGCCATGCCTCCCCATTCATTCCTATATCAAGCTCCAAAATGGCTTGTTTCCCTCAAGTCCACTATCACCATTCTCATCACCACATACCTACAATGTGCTTTCCTCTGCAGAGTGTTATTTTCTCAGGCCTCTCTTCTACCTGGCTTGCCAACTGTGTCATGGCTGAGACATTCACCATCTCAGGGTTCCCCTACCAGATTTGGATCCTCTCCTTATGCTTGACTTGAAACACTACTGCTGACACCTCTATTTCAGCATACCTCACCATGTACATGTGTTATTTATTTCAGCTAATCTCACAGAGCTCGATCATCGATCTCCTCATTTCACACCCCAAATGTCTCCCTTGTGACCTCACCCAATGATCTCTCAACATGGTACCCTCGTGATGTTTCAAATCATTTCACAAAGTCTCAAGCAAGTCACTCCCATGCAGGCAAACACCTCTAACCCATGAGCTCTGATAATGACTTTTTTGAACTATTTAGTGGATCACCTCACCTAATGCATTACCTCATCTTGATAAGATATTTTCAACTTGACCCCCAAATTGGCCACTCTTACAATTACTTCCCCTTGCCTTGGAGTTTTTTTAATTCTCATTTTTCTCAAACTACGAGGCCCTTGGGGACTGAGGAAATTTTTTTAGTGTACCCGCTGTACATTATTTATTTATCATATGTTTTCTCTTGGACATTTCATGACTGAAAATGGGCCCGTCGATGGCCTATTTTCACCTTACAGTATGATGATCTAGATTCTTTTCAAAACCTAGAAGAGGAAAATATTCTCTTAACTTATTCCAATCCTTCCATAAACATTGCAATTGATCCCAAAACATTAAATTATTCTAGTATATCCCAGAATCCCCTATGAGGACCTCGCTAGTGCTAGCAGGTATGATCCTACCTTAGCTTTTCCATTTTTCTTGGGGGGAAAAATTGATAATTATGTTGTACTATCATATGTAATAGTTATATGCAACTAGGATTAGATAATTTCCCAAAGTGTGATTAGAATTTAGTGTCTACATGTAAACCCCCACTTTATGTTAGTACAGTGGAAATCTTGGTAGACATACCATAGATATAGATACGTACCTGATAACCATATATATCTATGATGAATATTATTCTGAGGCACTAGACAAAGCATGGATTTATAAAATGTGAAGAATATGATGCTAAGGAAGTGAAAGTAAATACAAAAAGTGATGAAAAAGAACATAGGGTGGATCAATGCATGTGTAGATGTCGAGATGTTGATGTTGATGTCGATGATAAAATGTTGATGCAACGATGTTGATGTCTATGATAGTTTTCGTTGTTGATGTCTGACTACCACTTCCTATACAAACAAACATAGAATCAAACCCAAATTCAAAAACCAAAATTAATAAGACAAAGTCTAACAATGATCCTATTTATCTTGTACTTCCAGTATATTGGCTCAAAGAAATGCATGAGAATGGAGAACAATACTAGACACACTTAGTAAACAATACAACACAATCATTATTAAAGATATCTAACCACCACCCTAATGTGTTTCATAATGAAGAAATGAGCAGTCTATGAATTCCCCTAACCAGTGATATATGCAAGAGGATATGGATTGGACCAAAGAGCAGAGTAACTACTCCTCGTGACACTCTTATTAGATCTCATTGAAGTTTGATCTGAACAAATGTATTTGGGTTAGTTTTCCAGGCAAGGATATATGCGAGGAAAATCTTGAAAAATGAATTTTCCCTAAGTGAGGATACATGTGAAGGATTAATTGATGATCTTTCCCATAAGCATAAATGCTACACTGCCAAGGGTAAGAAAAGTAATAACCGTAGGTTGATCTAGAAACAATCATTAGGATTATAGTTCAAACAGACTGATATTGCATAACTATGTTGAAAGTTATTTTTGAGTATTTTGTGAAACATTTTATGAAATGTTTTGTGGTTTTTGATTGTTTGAATTTTTTTTGTTTTTGATTTTATATGATTTTTTTGAATTTTTGTCATGCCAACAAAAAAAGGAAAATGTTCCCTAAATTGTTTTAAGCATGGCACAAATGGACAAGCCTGGTGAATACCAATAGGACGGAATATAATGGAAGTGGTGGATGAAATATTACCAACGTGTAGCATAATAAAAGACTCACATCCTAACTTAGGAGGAAACACAAACACAAGATGAGCTAGGATGAAGCATGTAAGTGGAATAAGTGAAGGGATGAAACAAGTGGTTGTATTGATATGCCCCCAGCATGAGGGATACTCTTAGAGGATCATGAATACAAATTCTTCAGATGAACTACATTCATGGGATCTTTAAGCTTTTTTCCATCTTTATTAGATAGTTTATATGCTCTGGATCCAAACTTGGTAGTAATAATGTAGTTTCCTAAAAAATTAGGTTCTAACTTTCCTTATTTTGAAAATTATATGGTAGTTTTATTCTAGTTCTCTTTAAGCACAAGGTTACTGATTTTAAACTCATGTGGTTTGATTCTCTTGTTGTAGCTTCACTCAAAGTCAGTTCTGATATACTTTCATAGTGATCCAAGGTACATGAACACCACTCATCTAGGATTTCTAGCTTATGCAAGATGTGCTTGTACGGTAATCTTCTTCATACACCAGGTTTTGGAGTTACATGCGGAGGGAAGGGAGCTAATATTTTATGGGTAATATGGCTTCAGATCCATATATGAGGGAGGAGTGGCTCTAGTTGGAGTGTGAAATTGGGTTCTATAATCCCAAACGGTGGGATACAGTTGTGTGTGCCAATTGTGACCGTGTTTGTCAACAATTCATTTATAATATTGATTTTTTTGTTTATTAGAAGCTTCTGATTGACCATTGCAATGTGGGTAGTAAGGAATTTCCCATTTGAGCTGGATATGGAATTTTTTTAGCTACTCCTTGACAATTATTTATTTTTAAACGATGTACCATTGTCTATGAAAAGAGATGTCGGGATCCCAAAATGAAAAATGATTTGGTTGAGGATGAACTTAGAAATATTGGACATAGTGCCATAGGTGAGAGGAATGGCCTCTATCCACTTGATGAAATATTCTATGGCGGTAATGATAAAGGTGTGGCCATCAGAGGATGTGGGTTTTATCTTACCGACTAAATTGAGCCCTCATCTAGAAAAATGCTAAGGTGAATTGATATGTTGGAGGGATTATGAGGGTGCATGAATAATATTACCATGTCACTAACATGCTTGGAATTTCTTGACAAATTACATTTGTCTGATTCCATATTGGGCCAATAGTAAACCACACATAATATATTTTAGTAAAAACCATGTCACTTGTGTGTGCACCACAAATTCCTACATGAACTTAAACTAGTGTCTAATTACATTCATCCTGATTGAGACACATTAAGAGAGTATCATCATAGCCTCTTATGTGTAAGGTGTGGGAAAGGATAGTACAGTGTGAAGAACATTGTGTTAAGGCTCATTTGTTAGTAGAATTTCATGTTTGGGGGATAGGTTTTTATCTTGGATAAATGTATAGATGTCTTGATACTAGGGGTTTTCAGGACCAAAAATTTCACACACCATGGTGGACTATGGCAGGTCATATGTGGGTACCAAAATATGTTCAATGAGAAAATCGTTGTGTGTTTGATTTTTATCAAATTTAAGAAGGGATGCAATAGTTTTCGTGGCATATGTTGTCTTTTTTTGTGCAAAAGGAACTTGTTCAAATGTAATCAATTAGAAGTAACCTTTGAGACTATCAACCATTCATTTATAAGGAATAAATTTATCATCCTTTACTTGATATTCTCCTTTTACTTACTTATTATCAAGAGAGAATATCCAAATACTATCAGCTCTTTCAATCCACCAAATATTGTAAAGCCTAAACCTGTTATTATAGATTCATACTCTATGATGTTGTTGGTGTATGGGAAACTAATGTGGTATGACTTGGGTATAATATTTCACTATCCAATGTGTGCAATAGCACAATGCCAACATCCTGGATCCATGCATATTGCAATAGCGATCGAAAAGTAAATTCTCAGAAGGTAATGCATAAATGTATAATATCTCTTCATTTAGGAACTGAAAATGAAGTGGTTCTGGAATCATGGCAAAAGTTACATTGTGGCTAGTTGATCTACTAGAGATTGCACTTTTATGGAATTTTGTATTGACTAATTTGTTATGTCAAACTTTTTTAAAAGTACAATCCAGCTAGACATTTAACCTGATCAAGACAATTCTTAGAGAGTAGATATTTTATAGGATTTATCCTGGCAGATAAGCTTTGTTGTATGGTTGAGTAGGTGATGTTAGCAACTTATAAAAATTGAATGTGATGAACTGCCAAGCATACTTTCTTGACCTAATAATATTTGAGTTTGTGCTCAATCCATGTCCTTTTAACATAGTAAACAATTTTTATCATGTCCCCTTATCATTTTGTTGCTCAAAAAAGACCCCGATGGTATGTTTTATTGTAGATGTGTATAATAGCATAGGCTTTATCTTGAATAGGTGGTATTATCATTGGTGGATTTGATAGGTATTCCTTCAACATAGTGAAATAATATTAACATTCCTGTGTCTATTAGAAATTGGTCATCCTTTCTAAGAAGTTGGTTAAAATTATGGAACTTGTCTACAAGATGAGATATAAAGTGTCAAATAGAAATAAATATTTCCTTGAAGACCTTGTAGCTAGACATATGTTCAATGGTGGAGGCATATCCATAATTTTTCAGTTACCTTAGTATGGTAAACTTCGATTCCCCTCCTTAATATTATGAATCCCAAGAGCTTCCCTGAAGTAACATTGAAGACATACTTCTTTTAGATTGAGGCGAACCTTATATTCTCTTAGTCATTCAAATATACGCTACGAAAAAATTGTTACATGATCTACTCTTGGTTTTGGACTTGACAAGAATATGATCAACATAATATCCTCCATAATCTCATGAATTAGATTATGGACAATATTAGTCATTGTACGTTGATTTGTTTCTCCTACTTTCTTCTTAAGGCCTAAAGGCATGACCTTGTAGCAGACTGTGCCCCAAGGTGATGTAAAGATTGTATTATTTTGGTCCTCCTTAGAAATCTGAATTTGATTATATCCTAAAAATGCAGCCGTTAAACATAACATTTTGTGTCTTGTTGTAGAATTGATGATCATGTCTATATTTGGCAAGAGGAAAATTCATCCTTTGGACAAATCCTTGTTGATATCATGGAATTCAGTAAAAATATGGATGTCAGGTGTCTTCTTTACAATAGGCACCATGATATCTATCCACTCAGATTAGTCTATAGATCTGATAAAGCTAACTTTGATTAGTTTTTCAAGTTCCTCCTTGACTAGCAATGCAACCTCAGGGTGTATTTTTCTCAATTTTTGTTTTATGGGATTCACTGTCTAGGAAAACCACAAGATTTTTTACATGACTAGAGAAGGATCTAACCCTGAACATATCCTTATGAGACACATGTGCAAATTCATCCTAAAATCCTGTGAGGATTATTTTGAATGCCTCGAACTCTAATTTTGATAATCTCACACCAAACTATAACAATTCAGGACTATCACTTATGTCTGATATTGATCATGATAGCATCCTCTATCAACATTTTTTATGTTATCATTATCTTGAAATGATATTGTAGGTTTGTGTAGGTCATCTTGTTGATCCAAAATTGAGTCTCCTCTCTTTAGTGCCTCAAAAATGGTTTCACTAGGAGATACATCCATTTCTTTTTGCTTTTTATTCTCTTTCTTATTTTTTTATTCTCAAATAGTGCCTTGGTGATGTTTTCAGTATAAGAGATTGTGTTTTTCTTTTTCTTATTTTTTATTTATCTTTATCTTTAATGGACTGGAGTACTCAAATTCCTTTCCGAAGTAGGTTGAAGCATTAAGGTCTATATTAAAACCATTCTTGTGATTTGATAAGGGTATAAGGTCACGAGTCCTAAGGAACTCCTCGATAGCCTCATCATTCTGAAAGAGGTCCATGTTGATATGATTTTTTTTGTCCTGATGGATAAGGGATGGATAGACAATATCAATGTCAATGATACGAATGGATAATTGTTTGAGAAATAGGTTAGCTTCAGTGAGGTATTTGAAAAGGCTATGTGTAGAAATTTTCTCAACTTCGGAGTCAGAGTCCTCTTCCCTAGTCGTTACATCAAATATTATGGGCCTCTTTTAAAAAAAATCATAACCTAAACCATGACGGTATAGATTTTCTTCATACAATAAGGGTTCAAGATGACCTTGTTTCTCGTGTAGACTAATCCGTCTTCCCTTCCAATTCATATTTCTCATCATTTTGTGGGATTTTTTGTAGTCTGAAGATTCATATTGATCATCCATCTGATCCTCGTATAACCAAGAGCCATCAGAACAATGAATGTGTTCATCCTAAAAATATTCATACCATTTCCATAAGGTATTTCCAAGAAGATAGACGAGAGCTTATTTCAAATGGTGTGCATTGGGTTGTATGTAGCTGTGTGGAGACAATGGAAGCTTGCCAACATGAAATACAATCTCTAGAATATACTCACCAAGACCTTTATGATAAAAATTGAGTTCATGTGGTGATAGTTAGATGCAGATGGTTGTGAAATAGATGAATATGGTTGGGATTAAAAAAGTGGGTCAGTATTGAGAATATTATCAGTAACCGGTATGACACAGGTTGCAACAAATTTGTCTGCAGAATTATAATAAATTGCATGAGTTTAATTTTCTTCCAGAAGCTTACAGTATTCAAAAGGTTTTGCATCTACGAGTAAGTTAAACTCTTTTTCATTGTGTGGGAACTTGATACATAGATGGAATTTGGAAGGCACAACTTGCATTAAGTATATCAAAGGATGACCTAGAAGGATGTTATATGAATTACTTACATCGACAACATGACGGAGAGTTTCGAGCATTTGTGGGCCCACTTGTATGTAGAGGGTGATAGTTCCATAATATTTTTTGTTTGTTGTTTTCATAACCACACATAGTTATAACGTTAGCTCTCATTATCTCTTTTGTATGACCAAGAAATCTTAGCATCTTCATTAAAAAAAATATTTAGACCAACACCATTGTCAATAAGGACTCTTTAACCTTGTGTTGGGTGATATAAGATTCAATATACAAAGTGTTATTGTTCTGAAGATTGGGGTTCATGAGGTCTTGAGGACTGAATGACAATATAGGGATGTTCGGCAAAAGATTGGCAAATAATGCTTGGTACTGCTATGAATTAATTTCCTTAGGAACACGTGTTTCTCACACTGTAAGAGTACTGATGATTTGAAAAGTGGGCGATGACTTGAGTAACTCCATGAGAGAGATATGTGTTTTTGTCACCTCCAATTTTCTTATAAGTTCATAGGAACCAGATGTGGAAGCTTTAGTATTGGTTTTTGGTTTAGGATTGTCTTAGAACTGTAGGATTGGTGGGACACTTGAGGCATTGAGGAGGTTGATGGTTGCTTCTCTATGGGCACCCAAACCTTATTTTTCCACACAGCCACTGCATTCATAAGAGCTTGAAACTTAATGGTAGCAATGGATTTGGGTAGTTCTTCAGACAAATGATATGATCAAATTAAAGTTGACATTATTTGAAGACTTGACCTTTTTTAGTAACTTATCCACTTGCGTCATACTTAGAAAAGGGTTTGAGAACACCTTTAAATTATCATTAGGTGTCTTATTATATGATGGGATTTCAACCGCGATGTCTCCATTATCAATGAGATCTTGAATATAGTGGTGAAGCCTCATGCAACAATCTATAGGATGGTTGTCGATGTGATGAAAATCACAATACTTCATTTTCCTTATACCAAGATGGTTTTGGCACCCCTTCAACCCAAGATTTTTTGATAGGGTAAGTGACCATGTTTAAAATTATCACTTTTCATAGGACACTTGAAAAACTCTCCCCTAGTGGAGTAAATTTTCTACTGCTTATTATCACTAGGAGGGATAGTTTCTTTATCTGGACACCGCAATTGATTGTTTTGATTTAGATTGTTTTTCTTGATTATTCTACACATTGTGTACATGTTGCAATTATCAATTACGACCATCTTTAATAACATTGTGATGTTGATTGATAAACTTAGGTTTTTCATGTGATTGATTTGTTGTTGTTGTTGTTCGTGTGTTCGTTATCCTTAGAAGGAGGTTTAATTAAGCCTTTGGTGATGAGGGATTTTTCAATTTAATTCTCCTTGTCGATAACTTCAGCAAAACTATTGAGGCAATGCATCTGCATATGAAAGGAAAATTCATTTTTAAGGTTTTGTATAAAGATACATACCAATTGTTTCTCAGGAATGGAACATGAGAATCAACTAGAAATTCCTCTCCATCACTGTAATAATTATGCACAGTTTTCATGTTTTCACTGTTTTGCATTACATAAATCCATCATGGTAATTTATAAATCAAGATTAAAGGAGAAATGATTAAATAATTTCTCTAAGAAGTCGGGGAAAGTGGTGATTGAACCTTTTGGGAGATGTAGGAACCAATCCAAAGCTTTTCCAACCAATATTTTTGGAAATATCCGTAAAATATATACATCATTATAGGCTACCTCCTGACAAGCCATAAATAATTATTTGACATGTTCTTAGGGGTTTATTTTGCCTTATACTTGTCAAATTTTGGAACTTTGAAAGATCTAGGAAAAGTTAAGCACAATATGTCCTTATCAAATGGATAAGTGCACATCTCCTTTAAAGTAAAAGTTGAATTGTTTGCTTTTTTTTGCATTCCAAAGATGGTGTCTTTCATTGTTTTCCATTCTTGCGCAAATGGTGAATTAATTTGTAGATATTGGGGATACTTATCAATGTGCGGATTGAATTTCTCTATTTCCCGGTTCACTTTTTTTTTTATGCATTGTCACTTTTTATCTTTTTTTCAGCGTTTTTCATGTTGTCAGTGACTTTAGAATCTATTAGAGCTAGTTGTTTGACCGTTTGCATTGATTTGATCTATCAAATGCTTGATTTGAATAAAAGGCCACAAAAGCATTTATATTTTCCTGTGTTATTAGTGTTGTTGTTATTTGTTTCAACTTCATTAGTCTTATTTAATTCAGGTTTAATGTTCTTAGTTGGTTTGGGTTGGCCTCATATATTTTTGAAATTCTCGTCGTCAAAATTCGAGGGCAATTTTACTCCCACTTTGAGGAGACGGAGAAGAAATTGATATTTATTTTTTCGTAAGATCCCTTCAATTGCTTTTTCTTCAAAGGAAACATCATTTTTTGGTTTTCTTATTCCTCCTCATCAGAGTCATCTATGATAAAAGGATATTTTAAACCAAAGATATCATAATCTCTATGTCTTGTTCCCACCATTTTTATATGAAGAAGGGGTAACATTCTAAACTTGTTTTGATGTGCTTATATGTTGATAAAGTGAATTCCAAGATATAGGGGGGTAGTGATCAAATAAATATGCTTAATGTTTTGCAAAGTGAATTCTATATCGAACTAGGAAGTTGAATTAAGTGAATTTTATAACTATATAAAAAGTGCTTGGATTTGTGAGTGAATGCCAATTTGATTATGTGCTCAAAACTTCATACAAATGTGAATTGCTAAAGTGACAAAGATGATTAGCCACCAAATAAATAATTGAGATGAATCAACTCAAACTTCAACAAAGTGAATGCTAATATGAGAAGAGATTAGGAAAACTGAAGACTGAATTAATCAACTCTTAACAAAGTTGAATGCTAAGATAGAAGAGTTTTGACAATGAAGATCAATTTATTCAACCCTTAAAAAAGTGAATGCTAAGATGGAAGAGACTTATGATTTATTTCTCGACCCTTAAAAAATTGAATGCTAAGATGAAAAATATTAGAGACTTGTGAGTTATTTACTCAACCCTTAACAAAGTGAATGTTAATATGGAAGAGACTTGTAGAAATGGGAGTGGATTACTTGACCCTTAGCAGAGTGACTTATAGGATGGAAGAGGTTGACAATGAGGATCGATTACTCAACCCTTAATAAAGTGAATTTTAATAAGGAAGAGTGTAGCCATAAATATCTATTGATTACTAAACCCTTACCAAAGTGAATGTTAAGATAAAAGAGTGTGGTAACGAGAGTGAATTACTCAACCCTTAAAAAATTGAATGCTTAAGACTGGAAGAGATGTAGCAATGAAGAATTGATTTCTCAGACCCTTAACAAAGTGAATGTTAAACTTATTATACGTAAATTAGGAAAGTGCTATAGATTTTAACAATGTGAATGCTTAAACTTGATAAAGTTAGGAAAATGATATCACAAGTTTTTTAGAGTCAATACAACGTGAATGTTAGACTAATAGACTTATAGACTGAAATGGTGATTTTGCTTAATCCTTGATAAAGTTATTATCAAATACCAAGACTTGGCTTGAAAATTTATGAATTTATTGATTATAATTATCTTTAATCTTTGATAAATTGAATATCAAAGATAAATACTTGGCTTGAAAGTAGATGTGTTTAAATAAGGGTATGGGTATCCCAAAATTAATACTTAAACATGATAAAGATTTGATGATACACTTAAAATTTGGGAAGTGAATCCAAAGTGTAAGACTTAAAATAAGAAATTCAATTTGGAATGGAATATCCAAAAAAATGTGTGAAGTTTGGAAAGAGATTTGATTTATAATGAAAATGAAATAAGATGTAATTCAAAAGAAGATGTGAATTAAAAATTAAAACAATTTGAAAAAGTGGATGATGATGATAGTAGTAAGAGGGTTTTGTCAAGTAACTTGGCTCAGTTGGTCAAGTTGTCCTAGGTATGGTTCTCTCCCTAAATGCCAAATACTTGTCTGAATGAGCTTGGTACACTATTTCTAGTTGTCGAGTTTACTTTACCCCCTTGATTAGATAAGTAGAATTTTACTCCGTCCAATCAAACTGGGGCAATCACTTTGGATAGTTTTATCTTTACTCCTCACAAACATGTACTAGTCAAGTGGGTGGGGATCCCATCTCATTGGCTAGTTTACTCAAGGTGCCAACTACTTTGGATTTTTTGCGGTATTCCTCACAATGAGTTTCTGGCCCTTTGCCACGTATTCCCATAGTTACAATCAGAGGGGGAATACACCCATCTTTGAAAAATTAATTAACAGAGGTTTGTGAAAATTTAATAAAAAGAGTGATAAAGTTTAGTTTCAATTTTGACCCTACGCAAACAAGGAACTTGCAGTTAGTAGTTTTAATTTAAAAACAAAGGTGTCCTATAAACCATGAATTAGCAGTTTACCCGAGGTGAAAACCATAATGTAAAACAAAAAGATGCAAATACATTGTTTCTGATTTTTAAGATCACTTAGAAAAGTGTGAGAAAACAACATACACGATGTTTTACAAGTTAGAGTAAAAATGATAACTTTTGAAAAAATAAACAATTAAATTGACTAGTTAATTATGAACACACTATGCAAGAAATGGGATAAGATACCATATCAAAAAATAGTGGTTAGAACAAAGTTAACTTTGTTGGAAAGAGACACAGAAGTTACAAAAACCATAGTGACCGAGCATGTTAGTCCATACAATGTGATGTTAACACATGCAATAGGGTGTGCAATAGTGTGATAGGGGATGAAGCTAGTGCGTGACTGGTGAATGCATCTGTGTAAAAAATGAAATGATGTTCAAGAATAAAGGATAGAAAGTCACTTTTAACGACTAATGCATTGTAGTCTTACGCTAACGCGTGTACATAGATACACTAACATGTACAAGGTGTGTAGAAGGAAAAAACCAAAGTAGTATGCTAGCGCGCAAAGAACTTCACTAAAGCATGCAAAGCTACACTAGTGTGTGAAGTACTACACTATCACACTTCACGAGTGATGTCTGCGCATACACAGTAGTATGCTAGTACTAGGTTTCCTATAGATGGTCAAAATTGGTTAGCAGTACATGGAATTTTGACTTTTTTTGTTATCTTTCCCAGTTCTCTCCACTAAATGACCTCAAACTCAGACAGTAAGTCTAAAATTAGACAAAGAAAACAAAAATAAAGTTAGTTTAGTAAAAAACTAACTAGAAATAATAAAAAAGGTGGTTCGACTCCCACCCAACATGCCAGAAATGTATATAGTAACAACTTGAAAATAATGAAAGATAATCCAACACAGCACAACAAACCTTTCTCCAAGCTCTTCTTGCAACCTCAATGATGAAATTGTTGAAGTGCACACACACTTGTTGATTTTATTATGATTTTTGGATTTTGGATGCTCTAAATTGATCTTCAAATGACGGAATGATAATGTTACAAGAAAATTGGAAACAAGGATAACCTTTCAAATGTGCAGATATCAAATGGAAAATTAGCATAGGTTCATTGCAAATCTTCAAGAGATTTTTTGTGAAGGATATGGCATGTTATTTATAATTGTAAGAGATGCCATGGAGTGGTTAAAGGTTGTTAATGAAGTCATGAATACATATTCTAGATTTAATATAAATTGAATTAAATCATATTTTTAGAACTTAACTACTATAACAAATGATATTTGGGTAAAGAACTATTGTAATGTCCAAGCAATAAGCATTCAATAATGTAAAATCCTAAGTAAATGAGAGAGGAAGATGACTTAGTTGTTTTTGTGTAACCTGAGGAATTATCATGACCAAGTATCTGTTGAAATAGGCTAGAAACAATGTTTAACATGCTCGATGAGTGTTTGGAACCCTAGGAATTTAAGGGATAGAAGTGCCCATAGGAGGACATGAGTGCCCAAGGTGCTAATAATTGGACTAGGTGCTTATGTGTTGCTTATATGGTTGGAGGCTAGTATTTTTTGGGTTGGAGGAGCTTCATTGTTGATCACTCTTTGTCACTCTAGTTTCTCTATTAGATTGTCGGTCATACATATAACTTATAAAATAAGTATCTACCTGCACATGCCCACAAACCACATCAAATCTAATAAAAAAGATACAAAATGTGGAGTCGGACCGACCTCGACGGTCACCTAAAGAGCGAACTTACAACCGAATGTTGAACTACATCTCAGAATGCATTTAGTTCTCTATGTTTGTGTGTGTAATGATGTCCTAGGTTTCCCTTGTGCAAGTTGCATGATGATAGCAAGATAGATATAGATTGTTCCAAGTATGCAGAATATGTGTGTGATGGAATAGAATGAACTCCCCTCCTATGTTGTGTAGGTAGATTGATCCAACCCTTGTCCTTTGTATGAGTGTTCTAGATGTATGCTTTGTAGTGATCTTGTGCCTTTGTGCAAGCTTAGGTGATGATAGATAATGCTTATCAGGGTTTGGCCCCTTATTTGAGAGAAATAACTAAGTATATATATGATTCCCTTGTTTGAATTTCATAATTGACAACTGGAAGGCCGACCCAAAGTGTAAAAAGGTGACTAAGAAGTGAAAAGGACCTGAAAGGGTAAAAAGAAGATAAAGAAGTGCATGAGTGCTTAGAAGGGACATGAGCATTTGGGTGCTTCTATCCTAGCTGGGTGCTAGTGTCTAAGGTTATCAAAAGATAAATTTGTTAAGTGGCGACATAGCTGTAACATGTGTAAAGTTAGTAAAGTGCAAGAGATAAAGAAATCAAAGATCCCAAATTGAGTTGTCAACTATTAGTTTTCTTTCTTAGGAATCATGTATACACTAGTATGCTTTAAGACCTAGAAATGTACCCAAGTGCATAGATTTTGTGTCTACAATATGCTTAAAATAGCATTTGCATACATGTTATAGTATGCTCACTTGCAACTACATATCCATTGAGGAAAAATTAAGCTTTCAAGAATTATACTACAATGAAGGTGGTTATCCATTCCCTTGTCTAAAGCTCCCAAATTTATAGGATTCTATGAAGTGATGTTGAAAAGGTGACTAGGATAGTTAATTAGGAGGTCTATGCTCTAGTAGGATTCTCAGGAATATTCACCTCAATGTAAATTTTGTGTAAGGAAAATTTTACACAAACTCCATAACATTTTGAAGCATACATTAAAACTTGTTTTAAATGTACAATAACATGGTATAACAAATCTAAAAAGAGGGATATATCTTCAAGTAGCCAAGATCCTACATCAAAAAACAACTCTCAACCTTTTCAGGGCCATGATAGGATGCTCAAAAGGCCTTCCACATTAATTCCTCAATTAGCTATGTTACAGCCCTGAATTCCTTTGGGATGAAATTTTTGTCATCAAGCAGTTGTACAAGATGTTGTAAATTGTTGTTGATTATGGCAAATCTTTTGATATCCAATGATTGGCTAGTTTTTCCTTACCTTGGAATTTTCTATTTTATCTAGGCTTTCTTAGGATTTTACTTCTGTGATGTAGTAACCACAAGTCAAAAAACCATTGCTCTTACTTTGTGTATTCTGGCTTTTGAACCCTTTTGTTCCACACGGTATGGTCCCATTTAAAACCATTTATCAATAATAAAAAAACATGGTATAACAAAGACTTGTTCCAAATACAAAAATATCTAGAAAACACAATTTTTAAAGACTGGAATGTAGATTCAAACATTGATCCTCGTATTGAGTATCATCATATATTAATATAGTTGTACATCTAAGATAATTAGATATACTCGGCCTTAATCCACTAATATTAGAACATTAAAAACATTAACCTTTGATACTAAGACTATAAAATTTTCAACATTAATATTTTGTACTAAGACTCGAACATTTTCAACATTAATCTTTGATACTAAGATTATAACATTTTGAGCTTTAAACTTTAAGACTCTCCATGATTCTTTTCGACTTGCTAATTTTAAAAATTTAGAATTTTTATGGAAACAAGAGTGATTTGAATGTTAAAAGAGGTGGTTGATCATGAGTAGTGAGAGGGGAAGAGGAGAATAAATTCCAATCTCAGAAAGATCGTGTAAATCAGAAAGCAAAGAATCCATGTTTCAAATTATAGAGGATGACTGCAGTCCATGAGATCATATCTCTTTGAGACATTTTGTTGAACAATTCACACTTATATGCTTCCACTTTTGCATGCATGTCTAATAAGGCAGTTGTAATTACATCTAATGAAAGTCAAATTTCCATTATACATGGATGGATGTCCACGCCCTTTTCTAAATCTCTCAAATTGACACATTTTAGAAGGATGTTGGAAGAGGTTATGGACTCTAGATTTACATTTGTTAATTACATTTGGATGAAATTTATTTTAATCAATGGAATAGGGTTTGAAGATCATATGCATGTTATTTGAATAGAAAAACTCCCCCTCAATTTTGACATACATTTCAGATATCGAGTTTATGTAAAAATGTATTCATTTACAAATGAAACAATTTTTTATTTTTATTTTTTAACACTTTGATATTAAATTTGACAAAAAAAAAAATTATAAAAATTTGACGACCCAACAAAAGCATACAATGAATTTTTGTGACTTGAATCTCATTAGTCTTAAGACACAAACCTAAATAACACAAGACACAATTACTAGCTTAGAATGTAGACCAATTATTTGTACTTAAAATTAAGTATTCCGTCACATTTTGACTATGAAAAAGTAGACAAAAAATTACCAAAGTCAATAATCCTTGTGGTCGTTTAAGCTATTTCTCTAAAATCTATAGATTTTGGCGACCATATAGAAAACTAATGCATTTACTTGTGAACGAGGTAAAACTATTCAAAGGCTTAAACAATGACAGAGTTGTGCATGGTACCAAATCTATTTTGTTTCTAAATCTTGAGAAAGTGAGATCTTTCCTTAAATGTAAATCGTGTGGAAGGAATAAACATGCTTAAATACCATGACAGACTAATCATCATGTTTTTTCGTTCTCTCTGTCTTTCTTAGTGCAATTACACATCAAATAAGTTGTTTTGTTTTAAATTCCTTTAATGAACTCAATAAAAAATTGGATTATTTTCTTAGAAATAAAACCACATTAGTTGTACTCCAGTCTCAAAGTTGACAATTACGGAAGATTGTGCTTTGATACTAATTGGTATGTGTGGGGCTTTAATATGCCAAAAGGTGGATTTGAATCTTGGGTGTAGAACTTTGAATGCTCTATTACCTATTGGACACCTAACTCACCTAGACCCTTCCACATGTCAATAATTTTTGATTTCACAAATACCAATAATTTGAAATTTTGGCCCTTGAGGCACTATGCATTTATTAGTTATTAAAATTGCATAATTTAGGAATGTTTGTGTAATTTAGAGTATTGTGGAACTAATACAAATATCAAAGTCAAAGGCTTTTATTTTACATTTTAATAATATATTATTTGTTCCATTTTTTACCAACCCATGATTAAAAAACATCAATTTAGGTTTACTAACATCAATTTAGTGAGGCATACAACTCCATTTTTTGGGATTAATGTGTATATCTCACTAAATAACATCAATTTACTTGCTCGCAACTTCAAGCGATACTTTTAGAATGAAACTATCGATATTACAACTATTTAGAATGCATATTTGCATCATACGGAAATAGAAAACTTATATCTAAATAATGTTCAAATGGAGCTCAAATTTAAGGATAAAGTTTCTTTGTGATGGTCAAATGGATATCAAATTTAAGATTGGACATTAATTTTGAACAACTCTCAAACATTATAATTCATCACCACCCCAAACTACCATTATAGGATGCCTACCGACGTAATTAGGTGTTATTGATATGTTTTGTCAGTTTTTTAATGTTGATTTATCTCTTAGTCCCTCTTTGTTCTCTCTTCTCTATTGAGTCTAATTCAACTCTTTTATCAGGAGTGTTCGTAATCTTGAGGTCTATTCCAAGCATTTCGATGCTCCTAACAAATTTCGTTTGGCCCCTTTTAGGTTTAAAGCTCTCATTTTGTATCACCTTTTTCTCTTTTGAACCTTTGAGGGTTGGTTTGGCCGCTAGTAAGGTCTTGATTTGAATTCAATTGTCTATTAACACATATACATTTTAAATCATTGTATTATCTAGTATTATAAGGGGAATCCAACAAGTTTATAGAGAATCAAGATGTACAAATTGAGAAATTTTAAAAGCATTCTAGATCAAACAATCATTAATATAACACTTATTCATGTTTATAGACACCTTATTTTGGTACGATACTAGCTAATTGCTATTATGCTAGTGTGTATGTTGACACCCTTATTTTGGTATGAGACTAGTTGAAAGCTATCACTTGCAAACAAAATTATACCTTTGCGGAAATATAGGCTTTAGAAATGGTCTTCATATTACAAAAAATTAGGCAATATCTACTAGTAACACTATTTGAATTCTTTGTTGGTCATTAACTATTGTAGTATCATGTTAATAAGTCATCGTTGGGAGACAAAATTTCTAGATGGTTGATGTGAATTGGTTGATGGGTCCTAATTCATGTATTCACCTAGATAGGTTAATGGGACCTATTTATGGATGATGTAGCTCCCACAGTCAGAGCTAAGGATCAAGACCATGTGCATAGTGTTTGGTTGAAGATGGTGTTTCTCCCGATGTTCGTACTAAAGGGGGAATGTTAGGAATATTCCTATTTGTACTTGCATTGGTATATGTTTGTAGTATGTTTTATCACATTTGTGTATTGTTATGTGAGTTATAACAACTCACGTAACAATAGTTATAGTTCCACTTATTTCATACTTAACTCCTTATTCTAAGGAGATGTAGTGCCTATTTATTTGCACCGTGTTTTCTCAATAATTTAATGCGGAGATTTTTTATTTCATAAAACTATGCACCAATTTCACCTTTCTCTTTTTAGAAGGTCCTTTGGAGCTACTAAAAATCTATGTGACACCCTTCTTTGGTTTTGGGTCAAGTGACACCCAATTCCCTTTTTGGATTTGGCTTCTCCTTTAGCAAATTTGGGACTAATCGCCCCTAATCCTCCAACAGCTTAGTTTGAAGCCATTTCTCCAAGAACTTTAATAAATTCTCTTTCAACAAGGAAAATAGGTGTACTCCTTCCTTTCTTTGTTTTCTTTTCAAAATTTACAAGTTTTATTTTTAATTTCAAGTTTCAAGTTTCATACATTTTCAAACTTGAATTAAATTTCATTTTTCCTTTCTTTGTTTACTTTTCAAAAATTTCAAGTTTCATACATTTCCAAATCTAAATTAAATTTCAATTCTTTTTATGGACACATACTACACTTTATGTTTCAAATTTTATTACATGGAAATCGTGTCAACACACAAGTGAATGAAGCACCTCAAGTAAATACAAAGTGTGTCTACACACTCAAGATTTTTTTAATAAAAAAGAATATTTTATTTCCTATCTTAAAAGAGGGAAAATTAGTCACCTAAATTTGGTAGTTTACCACTTGATAATGTCAGTATTGGCTTAATCCCTAAATCATCACTTATGCACACATTCAAAGCTCAATTGTTTATATTTATCCTTATTTCATGAATTTTTCTCCTTATTTTCACTTCACGTTGACTCATAAAAAAAATTCATCATTCCACAACATTTTATCACTTCCACGTGTCGTGCCCAAAAATTTCCAATGCTTCACTCCCTGCTAGTACGAGATTGTCAAACAAGGACCAAATTATCAGATAGTTTGGTTTGAAACTAGTGGTTTCATCCCAAGCCACCCAAAAGTCACTTTCTCAATTTGATAAGATTTTATGGGTTGATACTTTCCTCATGGGTCATCCTTAATGCGAAATTATACCTATAAAACCTTATATACGCAAGTCAAGTGCACTTGTTTACTCACTTGACAGTTTCAAGAGAGGTACTTGCAAATATCATTCCAAAAGCACTAAAATGTATCATAAATTCCCCTAAAGTAGTCTAACACATTAGAAGTATTCCCCACATAGCTATGAAGCACTCCCAACTCAGTTCAAGAGTCTAGCTTCCCAAGTTACATGCCCACAAAGCCACATCAAACATAAGCATGTCAAGCTACTACAAAACACTATCAAGTGACTAAGTTTCTAAATCTAGATGCATCCATATAGATATTACATCTCTAGGTGGAAAAATATGTGTGGTTTGAGGCCTCTTCGGAGTAGTGCCAATGTAGGTAGTCTGCGGATTATACTTCAACCCAACCACTAACCTTTTTACAGGGTATCCTACCAATGGTTATGGCTCGAAGTTATTTTTGTTCAAACATAAGGTTTCACGCATTTGCCAAACCTAGGGTTTCATAAGAAGACACTTTCCAGTAGCTTGTAAAGACGCATAAAGTTAAAAAATGATAATAGCTCTCTGTATGGAACCACCAAACAAGTAAAAAGTTGCTATATGATTTCATACATAGTTGATGGTTTAATCCCTGGTCATCTCAAAGGGGGATTAAGGCCTAGGAAAACTAGGAAACTGCCTAGGGCGCCAACATTTAAGGGGGCACTAATTTATTTTATTTTACTATGGTGTTTATGAAAAGTTGATCAATTTATTAACCATATAAGCTAGTAGCAGTTAGTGGCCAACCTTACATACCAATTCAATTAATTTCATTCAAAATAAAATAAAATTTACAAAATGATATTAAGAGTATGATATTTAGGATGCCTCAAATATTTATGCAATTGTCTTTGTTGCAGGATTCCTAAATTTAATTCATAATCATATATTTTCATACGTTGTATTTTTTTGAAGTCTTGCAAGTTTTTTGGGAGGAGAGATCAAGAAAGGTGAATATGTAAAGAACCTTGGAAAATAGTTTAGAAATATATGAGACAAGGATGATTATAATAGACTATATGCTAGAGAATTAACTAGGGATTTTAGGCAATAGTAGCTAAAAATTTATTAGCAAGTTTTTCTTGGATGGTAGAGGCATAACATATCAATTAATATGATATTTAGCCATGGTTAATTATTTCGTCTACTATATATATTTTTTATTTATAAAAGGTGTTAGCTCCATTATTTCCTAGGGCACTCAAAACCATTAATCCGGCTCTGGGTCATCTTGCACTCCCAAAACCATAAATGAATCACTTGTAGATAATTTCTAGAATTTTCGCTCTTCTTCCATAGCATGATCAACTTCCAAAGAAGCATAATAGCTAAGTGCATCTCCCTTTTTGTGTCTTGTTTCATTCAGTACTTGTTTTGATCAATCTATCTTACATATTGCTAATATAGTTATATTTTTATGTGGATATTAATATTAAAATAATTAATCTAAATACATATCTTGTTTCTAACCCCAATCTAAAGTGAAATAAGTAACACATGTTTTATTTTGGATTGAAACAAAGAGAAGAAATTTTTTTAAAATCCAAGTTTGTTTATTGAGTAATTTTATGGTGAATTTGAAGGCTTGGTTCACATCATGACCTATCTTAGGCATTGATTTAATTAAACTCCGCTAAGGTCTTAACCCTTATAAAAAATAATTTTTATATATTTTGTGGCCCCCAAAAATTTATATTAAAATTCACAACCCATATCATGCAATCGGAGACCCATTTTAAGGTGGACCGAATAGGGTATATATTAGAATTGTGAAATCCATTACTCCAATGATAAATTTTGAGTTTTAATTTCACATTTCAAAATTTTATTTCAAATAAATTTGTGACCCTCGGACTCCATTTTGATTTCATATGCTTCTTTTTTATTTTAAAAATCATTTAAAGCATTCCAAAGTCTTGTATTTATGTAAACATACTTTTTATGGGTTTTTTTAGTACTTTGTGTGTGGAGGACAAATTTGGCGTGACTATGAAATGAATTAGATGTTTCCATAGATCCAAAAAAATTGTGTTAAATAAAAGTTTGGTTTAAAATAAATCTCTTAACCCCATAACTCCATGACCCCGAGGCTCCAAGAATTCGAGATTATATCATATAGATGGCTTATGGGTTCACATGACTCATTAAGGCCATAAAGAAAGTAAAGAAATTATAGAAAGACCTTGATAAAACGAAATTCCATAGGAATGCCACACTAACAACTCAAAGTGTTTGAAAACAAATATTAAAGAAATAAGGCTCAGGATGGTTCACGATACATAAATTCAAAGTAGACCATATTTAAAGTGATTATAAGTTGGGTTGGATAAGCCAATGGATACATGAAGACTGTGAATAACATAAAAAGGATATGGAATGGCCCTATAATTCCCATACTCCGATATTAATACATGCGGACATCTAAGATTCATGAAGGTAAGAGTAGTCAAAAATTCACATAGTCAAAACTATGTGTAGAGTTTCACCACCATTAAGTCACTACAAGTGAAATTTCACATAGACTTGTAAATTTACATTGCCTAACTAAATATAAATTTAAAATGAAGGATATTGGCTTGGTAAGTTACCACATTAAGTTATCACACATTTGCATAAGGGAATTGATAATTTCACAAGTTAAGGTTCACAAAGATAATCAAATAATGTACATATTGTATTCAATATTCAAAGGAATTCACGCTGACCCCAAAATGGCACCTAAGATACATGTGTCCACTTCTTCCTCATTTTGGCTCATTTAAGAGTTTAGGGATACCATGTTCACAAAGGATATTATACCTCTAAAGACTTACAATGATTTCTACCTTGAAGTTGAGAATACATAAATTATTTACTAGGAGGAAACTATTTGAGGTAAAGAAAATGTATATGAATGATTTGAGATCATAAATCCTTTTGGATTCACAAAGGTGTATCTAAACCCAAGGTATTCCCCTATAACAACATGTTTTGAATGTATTCAATAAATGTGTAATGAAATATGGCTTGTTGTGTTATTATTCTAGTGCAAACACAATGGCTCTAGTTTTTAGTGTCATATTTTCATTATTTGTATAAACTTTGTATTATCACATTCACTTATTATCAAGATGTGGGAAATGAGTGGATGAATTATAATAATTTAATAGAAATATTGAAAAATTGGAGAGACGATTATGGACACTAGAAAAATAGGGGCAATGTGGATTACTCCATCAAAAAATTAGGCAAGGAATAAAGGTAGGCATGTCATTTTTGAATATAAGGTTTGGGGCCTCTCATATTGATCATTTGAACAAGGTTTAGGTTACCCTTATGGAAAAAATAATTATAAATATCAAGAATCCTAATTTTGTGGAAATTATCTCTTTCAACTTTCATCATCACTTGATGAAGTTTAGACAGTCCAGTACTTCTACATAATGTCTTATTTAGTGGAATTATAATGTGTTATGGTGTGATTTGATCATGAAAACTTTTCAAAATGGTCATATCATTCCAATAACCTCATTCATATACTTTTCAGGATGTTGTATGTGTACGTCTATCACAAGTGTGTGCAAGAAAATTGTGATTATTTTTTATCCTCTAAGATATCGAGATATCAATGGAGAACCAATGCCCAGATTATCTAAGGAAATGAGGGATTCTATCAAGAAAATTGTTTCTTATTGGTACTATCATAAATTCAAACTTATGATAATTGAGGGAAGCTTGATAGCCTTAAAAAATGCCATATCGTTTCCTTGATAGGGTAGCTACAATGGAAATGGGCTACCAATTTGTCAATGGAGTTAAATGATATTAAAAAATTATTAACCAATAGTCTTGGCCTAACATACCATTTGTGGTAAGAGACGCAACATTTAATGCATTTCCCTCGGTTCAAAAACTAGCATCGCATAGGCATTTTTTATGCTTGTATAGAAGGGTAAATTAAGGCATTGGGATCCCCACGACAAAGTGGTGGAATGTTTGGAAACTTTTGTCTGTAAAATCAATCATCCTATAGTCACTATTGGTTTATAGATGGCGATTACCATTTTAACCCTAAAAATGATGAATATGTAATAGATAAACTCAAGGTTGTCAGAAAGTTGGGAGGACAAATAGTTTAATCACCAAAAAATAGGTTACTTGATACTAAAATGATTATTAGAGAGATGAATTCACCTAAAAGGACTAATCATGCTTTGAAGAAGAAAGTGCTACAAGGAATTTCCTTGGAAGTTCTACAGGAAAGTGACCCTTCATTTGGTCCTTCTCAGGTAATGAGACTTTTGTTCTGTACTTTGACTTCCTTTATTTTTACTTTTATGTTACAAGTGTCTATGGGTATTAACATTTCTATGCCCCTTAATTTCTCAAGCATTCCATTGCCCCCAAAAATTAAAATTAGGTCTCAAGGACCTATTTATGGACCTCAAGGTGTTTATGTGTACCCTTGGAGCACACCAAGTACCTCAAGTATTGGGCTTATGTTTGAAGTTATTAATATGACTATGATTAGTGAAATAATTCCATGTTTCCAAATTATTGCTTCTATTGTTTTGCATAGTCCTAGTGTGTCTAGTTTTAGAAAGATAGTTATGCATAGTACTCAATCCACACTATCACTGTAGTGAAATTACTTGTATAAATATGAATATCAACATCAATAGAAAACCAAAGAACACAAGATTGTAGATAAATAATAGCAATATGCAAGTAGAATAGCTTATTCACTTTGAGGGAGAAACCTCCAAACCATACAATAAGACTCAAATGCTCAATATGATGATTAACTACTCCTCACTATCACCTATATATACTAATCCTGTGTTATGGCCAACACCAAGACCGACCTACTAAACATATGAAAGCATAAATGAATAAAATATGACAAGAAGAGAGATTATGTAAGCCACAAGTCAGCACTACATATCCAATATAAGTTATAGGACTAAGGGCGTAGCATGCCCCTCCCTTTCAAAGCAACACTGTCCCCAATGTTGGGAAGTCCTGGACGTTGATGCACAAATGCTTCATCCTCCCATGATGCATCCTCAATATTCATATTCTTCCAATTGATCAAGTACTCGGTAATGAATCTAGTCCTCAATCTTTTGGTGTGTGTCTGAAGAATACCTTCAGGTTCCAATATGATCCTTGTTTCCTTTTCCAGTTCAGGAAGCACTAATTGGGTGGAAATGTGTTGCCCACTAACTTTCTTTAAGCAAGAAACATGGAAGACATGATGTATTTTACCTCCCAGAGGGAGCTCCAGCTTATATGCCACACTACCAATTTTCTACAACACTCGGTAAGGACCATAGTATTTAGGAGCAATCTTATTATCCTTCTTTTTTTGTTTTAACGATAATTGTTTATATGGCTGTAACCATACAAAAAAATCACCCTCTTCAAAGTTTCACTCACTACGATGTTGATCAGCTTGGTGCTTCATGTGGTTTTGTGCCCTTGCCAAATTCTCTCTAAGACTAGAGAGTACCTCGTGTTGGTGTTGAATGTGACCTTCGATTGCTCTCACCTTCGATTTGACCTTCGAGCTAGAGATGAGTGATGGAGGATGGTACCCGTAAAGTTCCAAAAATGAAGACATTTTGGAGGAGGTATGAAATGAAGTATTATACCACCATTCTACAAGTGGCAACCATTTCACCCAACGTTCTTGTTTATCTAAAGTAAAACAGTGAAGATATCCCTCTAAACATATATTTACAACCTTAGTGTTCCCATCTGATTGAGGATGATAAGATGAACTCTGAGCCAGCTGGGTACCCTAATAAGAGAACAAATCAGTCCAAAAAATGCTTGTAAATAGCAAATCACAATCGCTTACTATATTTTTTGGCGTGTCATGGAGCTTTTGAATTGTGTCCATAAAAGAGATGACAACTGTACTAGCTGTGAAAGGATGAGACATGACACAAACATGAGCATACTTGGTAAGTCTATCCACCACGGCCATGATGACGCTTTTCCCTTCTGATTTAGGAAATCCTATGATGAAATCCATTGATACCTCTTCCCATCTCTCGTTAGGAATAGACAAGGGTTAGAGGAGACCTACTGTCTTAATGGTCTTGTCCTTATTACGTTGACACACCAAACATTATGCTTAAAAATTTTGAGCATCTCCTTTCAACCCCTCCCAAAAATAAATCTTGTTTAACTCTATGATAAGTTTTCAAGAACCTGAAATGGCCACCTAGTTGAGAATAATGGAGCTCTGATAGAACACGGTGTTTAAGTGTAGAGTTCTTACACAAATATAACATATCTTTGTACCAAAATGTATCCCCCTTCCATAGAAATTGTTCTGATATGGTTGGATCTATCTAGAGATTATGAATGAGAGTACGGGTTGTTGCATCTTTCTGCCATTCTTCCCTTTCTTCATCTACCCAATTTTCCTTTAGTATAGAGATGGCACATAACAATGTTCTGTGGACTCATCCCTTTTAGATAGAGCATCAACAACCACATTTTCCTTCCCTTTCTTATAAATAATCTCAAATTAATACCCCGACATCTTAGTTACCCATTTTTGTTGCTCTTCTAAAGATATTCGTTGCTCCAAGAAGTATTTCAAACTATCATGATCAGTTTTTACCTTCAAGTGTCTACCCATAAAGTATGGTCTCCATTGTTTGATTGCATGTAATGTTTCCATCATTTCCTTCTCATAGGAGGGATTCAACAAATTATTTCCTTTTAGTTGACATCTTTCAAATGTTACGGGATCTAATTCTTGCATGAGTATTACTCCGATCCCATTTCTTGAAGCATCACATTCAACTATGACTTTCTTGGAGAAATATGGGGTTGTCAATACTAGAGTGGTGCACATTGTCACCTTCAATTTTTTCAAATGCCCTAGAAATTAGAAGCTTCCTCATTCCAATGAAAGGAGTCTTTCTTCAATAATTTTGTGAGTGGTGTTGTTATACTGCCATATTTTTTTACAAGTCTGTGATATTACCCTATGAGACCTAAGAAACCTCATAAATGATTGAGGGTTCTTGAGACTTCCCACTCCACCATGGCCTAGATATTGTGAGGGTCCACCTTAACCCCTTCATTAGAGATAATATGGCCAAATTATTCCACTTCCTATACCCCAAAAGAACACTTTGAAGGCTTGGCATATAGTTTATATTTCTCTAGGGCTTCCAATACTGTATTGAAATGGTGTAAATATTTCTCCAAGAATTTGTTGTAGATGAGGATATTATCAAAGAATACCAAGACAAAATTTCATACGAACGGTCTAAATACTAAATTCATCAAACTTTGAAATTTGGATGGTGCATTAGTAAGACCAAAAGGAATCACTAGAAATTCATAATGCCCTTGATGAGTTTTGAAGGTTGTCTTATGAATATATTCTTTCTCTACTCTAATTGGTGATACCCAGAATGCATATCTAGTTTTGTAAAATAAATTGCATTATATAACTCATATAATAAATCATCAATGACAAGAATAGGAAACTTATCTTTGATAGTGTACTTGTTAAGTTCTCTATAGTCTAGACACATGCACCATCTTCCATCCTTGCAGTGCACCATCACCATTGGAGCAGAATAAGCGCTCCGAATGTGATGAATAATACCCATTTCGAACATTTCCTCCACCATATTATTGATTTCACTCTTTTGCACATATGGGTATCTATAAGGCCTGATGTTGGGGTTTGGATTCCTCGAATTAACTAAATAGCATGATCATGATCTCTTTCAAGAGGTAATCCTCTAGGATCCTTGAAAATAACTACATGTTGATCAATTACCTTATGAAGATCGTGATGCACTACCATTGTTGGTGGTTGAACTTCCATGGAGAACAATCATTTTATAAATCCTTCAACCCACTTTTTAAGAATCTTCTACATTTGGTGAGAACTAACCACCTGAGAATTGTTTTCCTATAGTCCTCAAAGTTCAAAGTGTTTACCCTCAGAATGAAAGTGCATGAACAATTCCTGGAAATTTAGCCCTATATTGCCCAAATTTAAACATCGTATATTTTAATGTGTAGTCAACTATCATAAGTATGATTTTATGGCATTTACCTGAACATTAGACTATGTCACCATCTACAATCATTACTTGAAATTCAGGTGTTGGGTAGATGAAAAAATTTAGCCTTGTTGTCAGCTTATGATTGATGAAATTATGTGTGCTTCCCAAATCAATCAATATTGTCACCTTCTACTTCTTAAGATAACCCACGACCTGAAGGGTGTTCAATGAAAAGTTGCAAAAGCCATGGATTTGGGGTAAGAATCTCTAAAGAAACCCCAAAGGCTTTTAACAATCTGATCAATGGACCATGTGATAAGAAATGAGCAAGGTTTTCTTCTTTGCATACATTAATTTGAAATAAACATGCAAACTAAGCAAATGAAGTTAACCTCTATTCTTTGAAAGCTTGAAATAATGAACCTAAGAGGATCTAAGCATTCAGTTATGTGTTTAAGAGAAAGAGATCTCCCCATTAATGGCTTCAAGGCCAATGGATCTTCCCTTTTACTCCATGTTAATGCTATGAAATACAAAATCAAATGCTTTTAGCTCAAATGGAAGAAGATGAAATATAATCTAAAGCCTAAACAAATTGCTATAATCTATGCTAGGAAGAAGAGAGAATTCTTAGGAAATGAGGGAGGGGGTATAGCCCTATTTATAGTTTTTGGTTTGGAAGAAAATGGGAGATTTGGGTGCATGTGGGACAAAGGCTAAAGTCCAAAAAGCACTTTTAGCAAGTCAAAGTGTGATTTGACTATGTTTAGGGTATTTAACCTAGGTTAGACTAATTAATCTCTCTTAGAGAGTAATTAGGGTTCTGGGAGGGTTTCTGAAGGGCTTAATCAATCCAATGAAGTGGATTGATATTCCAGGGAGCTAATAGAAGCAAGCTAGAAGGGAATAAGAAGCTAATGTAGTTAGAACGAGGCTATAACAGCCTGTTTAAATGGTTTATAAGAGGAAAAATGACCAAAAGGTGTCGTGAGAGGGGAGTTAGATAGGTCTAATTGGCGGTGTGCCATCAATTTGCAAAGGGAAGAAGCGTTAGTGCACCATTAGAAATAATAGTGTATTGATCAAACTACAGGTGTCTACATTTGCCCCTCTTTGAGGTGACGTAAGCTACGTCACTTCAAAGAAAGTAGACAAACGTAAACAAGTAGAATTTCTTTTGAAGGGGTAGAAGAAAAATTAATAGGATGAAGGATGAAGAATGCCCCCTCGAGTGTTGATGGGGTGACGAAGAAACTTGATCAATGATCGAAAAAGAAAACAACAGAGAGAAGTGGATAGAGAAGATGAGAAACTTAGAAAAAAGGGATATTGAGCTATGCGCAAATCAATTGCTATCAATACTTAATCATCATAATGCTTAGAATCCTCCTCATGGGTCCTTATTAAAATGTGAGCATGTGACGGAAGCGTAAAATGACATGAAAAGCCAAGATACAAACAACCATCCTGTGCTAAAAATGACCAACTCCATGCAACATACATGAATGCAATGCAATACGAGAAATAAACAAGATCACCTAACAGGGAAATAAGTACAATCACACACACTTAAACCAACAACGTTTAAGATAGTTGCACAAATATTTTGTTATCGAGATGAAGTCCCAAATGTTCTGATAAATGACAAGGGTGAAGAATGATGCCCCAAGCAAGGTGTATTATGCAAGGGGAAAGATGGAGGACACTTGGGTCCTACGAAAAAGCAATGTGCACGATGAAAAATAGTACCAGGCAACTGATAGTGCCCCAGAGTACAGACGAAGTAAGCAACATAGCTTGTGTAGGTGATTGAAGATTTTGGTGATGTGCGAGTCGTTGTTTCAAACGATTTGAAAACGTCAGCAAGATCTGGGATGAGTGCCATGTGATAGACACATATTTCAGCCGTAGATGATTGGGTTTAACCAATTTTGAGCCATTTTTGAAGTAATTTCAATGTTTTTGACTTTTTGAACTTTTTGAATTTTTTGAAATTTTTGATCGGTCAGAAGAATTTCAAAAGATATAAGATCTTCTAAAAATACGCGCAAGGGAAATAGTGGGAAGGCAAAGCTGTCAGAAAGCCAGAATATATTCCCACAAGAAGAAAAATGGGTCAAGAATAATTTATTTAAAATAAATTAGTAAATAATTATCACGACATATTGGGGGAAAATAGGTGAAACTTTTAGAGGAAAAGGTGAGAAAAGGGCACCTGAAAGGTTCGTAAATTATCTCAGTGCGACAGAGAAGTGACCGTTGGATGGCACGAAGTGCCCCAGCGTGTGAAAATTAGTAAAAATAATTATTTTAATACAAAAATAATTATCATAGCGGATAGAAGAAGGTTAGAATGATCACGGCGGAGAAAACATGCCCCAGGGGCATCGCGATGGGTTAATATACCCACCCGGGGTCGGTAAAACAATCACGACCAATTCATTTCTACCAGAGCCTTTGCAAACTTTTTACCATGAGTGAAAGCGATAGCCCTGGAGTGAGATGGCGAGAATACCGAGGAGGACGAGGCATGTGGATCGCATCCGAGAGTACATGCGGGACCCAGCAGATGGACCTTTCGTGAGTGGCCTATCCCTCCCTATTAATTACGCATTTATTGCCTTTTTTAGGGTTTTTCTAGGGTAGGTAGGGCAGAATTTGATGCATGCGCATGGGCGTATGTGTCGGTTTGACGGGTACGCGCATGTGCATGCGTCAAAATAGACATGGACGCGCACACGCATCCATTCATGGGAGGCAGGGACGTGTACGTACCTGTTTGGAAGAAGCGGGTATGCGCACATGTATACGTTGGAAGAGGCGGAGTACGCACACGCGTACCCGTAGAAAAAGATTAGATGGGGCACGTATGCGTCAGCCATAGGTTTAGAATAGCCACACGTGCGTGTGTGTCAAAAGCAGGTGTGTAGGCGTCATATTGGGCGCATATGCATCCTATGTGGCCTGTGCCAAAAGGAGAAGAAAGAGGTTGTGCGCGTATGCATCCGTAAGGGTGCGTACGTGTCGTTTAGGGTGCGCAGGTGCCAAAGGAGGTGCGTAGGTGCTAGAATGAAGTGAGAAAAGACAACTGGCTAAAAAATAGCCAAGTATAGAAGAATATAGGTGAGATTAGTTCAGAAGAAAAGAATAATTAGTAAGTTAGATGTGTTTTTTAAAATTATTTTTCCTTAGAAAAATATATAGAAATAGGTAAGTGCCTAACACTTGTGTTGATTTTGTAGCGTATGTTACCCGTTCTTCAGACTCGTGAATGCTACGGTCGGTTAGCTGTGATAGAGGTGTAGTTTGATGACGATGATAGAGAAACCCTGGAGAGCCTTTTACACGTGACGGGACTAGCTCATGTGGCGGAGATGCCACATATTACATTAGACCACGGCCTTTTGACAGCCATAACAGAGCGATGGCACATCGAGAGTCAGTGCTTTCACCTCCTGACTGGGGAGATTACCATTACCTTGGAGGATGTATGGCACATCATGCGGGTCCCGATTCAGGGACAACTTATCGAGACTACGAGCCGCTGGACTGATATTCAACGACATATTATACATTTGTTTGGTGTCCCCACGATACCATGGCATGGGATGTCTATCAGATTATCACGATGTATTGATGATCCAGAGTTAGACCGAGTAGTGGTCTATATGATGGCCTTTGTCAATGGAGTTTTACTCCTTGACAAGACTGGTGCTTCATTTCCACTTGGCCTCCTTGGAGTGATACATGGCTTGGTGGAGGGAGAGACCTACTGCTGAGCTCAGTGCATTTTAGCACACTTATACTGGGACCTTCATTTGATCACTTACTATCGTCAGAAGATGGTAGGGCCAGCCCGTTTGCTACAGATTTGGGTGTGGGACCACATTGCTATTGGTCGCCCCTTAGGTGTTCTGAGAGTTTGGGCTCCCGACGAGCCTTCTATGATGGGCTGGGTCTTGGCAGGGGATGATGTGTGACCGTTTATGGGAGTTACATACCACTACTGTGCACGAGTTGGATGAGCTGTGGCAGGCTTCCATTGTATGGAGGCCTTATAGACATTTCCAGTGGCCAGAGGATGGTTTAGAGCTCAGCACTGCTACCGTTGAGCATTTTATCTTGGGCAGCCGCAACTATATGCGGGAGCTATACAGAGTAGATCGGTGCCAGAGGCAGTTTGGCCTTACCCAGGATGTTCCTGGGCCAGACAGATGGTATGCTTGCAGAGCTAGAGAGCATTTTGATATGGGTCCACAGATTGCCCGTGACAGAGCATTGGCCATTTTTTGACAGGTGGTACCTGTTATGTGGGTACCACTGCAGCAGATTAGAGATCTGGGCACTACGCTGGAGTATGGGCCATGGTACCATGGTGTGCTCCCATGCCATTTGAGTATTCCCAGAGTGGCGTATGACGTCGGTGTGAGACCTCCTCTAGTGGGGCCTCCTAGCGGTGGTGAGGGTGGAGCTGATAGTGATGATGATGATGATGAGGGTGGGCCCGATGCGCACCAGTATGTTAGAGGCAGGGGACAGGGTCCCGTACCACAACAGCCACAGGGACAAGGCCCTAGGCCCAGGCTGAGACATGTATACAGGGTAGTGGATATAGAGTTGCCCCCAGTGGGCATTCCAGTGGGGATATATACCCCTCTTCAGCAGGTACTTCCAGAGCAGGGCCCACCACTTGATATTCCAGAGAGTAGCAGTGCTGGTGGGCAGTGGGCTGCTCTTCAGCAGCAGTTACAGGCAGCTATTGTTGTACAGTTACATGTGGCTGGTGAGAGAGACACAGCTAGGGCACAGGTACATGCCCTCACAGTAGAGCAAGATCAGGCACTCACCCAGGTGCAAATTTTGACAACAGAGAGGGATCAGGCTAGGGCACAGGCTACCCAGGGCAGTGATAGTGCTTCATGGTAGAGTCAGATGTGAGAGATGGCCACATAGGGTGCTCAGATATTGAGCCTCCTACACCAGTCCCAGACTCAGGTGCGGATGGTTGTTGCCCAGAGGGACCATGCACAGGCACAGTCACAGGGCTATTTTACACAGAGGGATCAGGCACGAGCCCAGGTGCAGGTTATTACCACAGACAGAGATCGAGAGGCTGCTACCTTGAGACAGGCTCAGGCTGATATTGGCAGGTTGACAGGCCAGTGAGATGCCGCCCTACAGGAAGCTCTTGCTTCTAGAGATGCGGATTTGATACGAGATGCGATGAGATCTGGTGGTGAGGCCATGTACTATAGGACTGCCTACTTCAGGGTAGTTCTGTAGATCAGCGAGTGCTATCATTCCAGCAGTCAGATGCGAGTGCGACAGGCTCCAGGTCGTGGAGATCAGGTCATTCAGTGAGATCAGTTAGGCAGCCCATACCAGAGCAGCCGACTGGACAGGGGCCATCTAGACAGTTTGGTGGTACCCCTGGTGCAGGTCCATCACAACCACCATTATTCCGTCGACCAGGTGACAGACCTGGGAGCCCTGGTGAGGGCGAGAGCTGTGGTTGAGCTCTATATTATTTTTTGTACAGATATCTTGTATACATGCCTCTTATGAAGGCTGATTTTGATGTATAGCTGTGTATACCATTATTTTGATGATGCCTCGTGATGAAGGCTCGATTCTTTTTTATGCATGCCCCTTTTTGATGGCATATTGTATCGATGATGTATCATTTTGAGTACTGACCTGGATAGTTATACATGTATATATATGGACATTTTGATGTATCATTCTATGATGGATTTATGATGTATGATTTGTTCTTTCCTTTATGTATGTGGCATACCTTAGATTCAGAAATGTGTATATTTCCTGCTTTCATTTTTGATGATGTATCTGTATATAGCACCACATGTTTTGGATTCATGATTTGTTTCTGAGTTTGTATTCTAGCACTTGGGATGATACTAGATGATATTGGTGTGGGGGGGATAGATTTGTGATCATGCGCAACCCCTCTTGCCCCCATTGATGATACGATATGTGATGATTAGCTTAGCATACATGCATGATGTAATACTTAGCATTTTTGTATATATATGATGTAGTGAATGATGTTAGAAATGTGATGAAATGATAGATGATAGATGTGATAACAAACAACTGTGCAAAACACACAAGCAAAAGTTAACAAAACTAAACAAATATACACATACAAACAACACAACAAACTACAACTAAACAAACACATGCAAAAGCTTAACAAGAGATTAAAACGAGATCTAATCTAAGCAAGTAAAAATGAACTTCAAATAGATGCACATAACAAATAAAGAAGCCTACAACAATTGTTTACAAGCATGAGAGTTCCCAAATGTATGTAATGCAATACATAATTTAAATCAAACAAGATTCAAAATCAGATAAGCAAATGATCCATTTAAAGAACAAACAATTCAACAGACTAAGTACATCAAAACTATACAAACCAACAACTAAAAGTAATTAAAGCACTACTTTGTTTTTGCGGGACAACATTGACATATTTTCTAATGTTTTTGGGTTTATCTAAAAAGATAAGTTTTCGTAGCTACGTTTTTCCATTGTTGTCTAGGTTTCCCTAAGATAACATTGTGAGATGAATGTAGCTTTATCCCTGAAAAGGGAAATTTTCCAGATGTTTAGATTTTTGTGTATCATTTTCTAAATGTTTTTGTATTTTCCAAGGTCATGTTTTGAAAGCAATGTACAAGAACAAAGAAGCGTGGATGCCCCCAGCGTGATGTGGGAATATACAAAAGGTAGAATGCCACGCGTGTATGTGTGAGAAGATGTCAACGGTGCATGTATGCTCAGCATTAGATGGGAGTATACAAAGGTAATGTCCTCCATGCAGATATAAGAGCAAACAAACTAGATCATGGCAAGGCAAAGGTGGTCCTAGTAGGGTTCCTAGACCTAGCAGAAAAAGTTGTATCTAAAAAGTGGTAACGATTACCCGTCCTTCCGTAAGAGTAACTTGTGTCTGGTGAATCTTCCTTGAGTGCCAAAAACTAGTTTTCACTCAAAGACCTGCCCACTGTGCCACAATTGCGTGGTTTTCACATGAGGACGACCTACTTTTTCTTTACTATTTTCTCATTTTTCCATTTTTTTGCTTGTTTTTTCTTTGTTTTCCAATTTTTAGTTCTTATTTGATATTCTCGTCATGCCTAAGCATAGAACCGCTTCAAGTGCATGGCGTTCATAGGTTCTGGAAGCTCTTCACCATCTGAATATGCAAGTTTGTAGGCTCCTGATCCATATTTTGCAATTACAACATAAGGACCTAACCAGTTAGCCTCGAACTTTCCTTTCTTTTCTCTGTCTTTGATGGTGTTCTTCTGATTTTCTTTGAGAACTAGATCTCCTACATCAAATTCCTGATGAATGATGTGTTTGTTATATCCTCTGGACACTCTGTTCTGATAGAATTTTAGGTGATTGAGCACTCTGATACGCCTTTCATCTAATAGTTCTAACTCTGCTAGGCGAGCAACTCTGTAGTCTTCATCTTTATCAAGATAGTCTCTGAGAGATATTCTCAGGGAGGGAAGCTCCACTTCCAAAGGTATGATGGCTTCAGTGCCATAGACAAGTGAATATGGGGTCGCACCAGTAGGAGTGCGGATGGAGGTATGATAGGCCCAGAGGGTGGGATGTATCTGCAGATGCCAATTACGGCCGGTTTTACTGACCATTTTCTCCATAATCCGTACAAGGGTCTTATTGGTGGCTTCTGCCTATCCATTACCTTGAGGGTAATAAGGGGTAGACCACTTAAGTTGGATATGGAAGCGTTGACACAATGTTTTAACCATTTTATTTTTGAAGGATTTACCATTATCAGTGACAATGGCCGAGGGGATCCCGTAATGGCATATGAGATGGTTCATGATGAATTTTGAAATCTGTGCACCGGTGACATAGGTAAGAGGGACAGCCTCTACCCATTTGGTAAAGTATTTGGTGGTAGTGATGATATGAGTATGTCTGTCTGATGAAGAAGGATGAAACTTCCCTATGATATTCAAGCCCCACTTAGAGAATGGCCAAGGCGTTGCAGTAGGATGTAAGGCTTGTGCTGGCGCATGTATTAAATTTCCATATTTTTGGCATAGTTCACACTTCTTTACGAAGTTGCAACAATCAGATTCCATGGTAGGCCAATAATAGCCTACTCTCAATAGCTTTTTAGCTAAGACCATGCCACTAGTATGTGCTCCACAAATACCACTATGTACTTCTTTAATTGCGTGGATAGAATCAGTAACATCCAAACAATGAAGCAGATTCCCATCGTAGCCACGACGATAAAGGGTGCCTCCTAGGAGGGTATAATGGGCTATGCGGTGAATAAGGGATTTCTTTTCAGAATGGGTGATGTCAAGGGGAAGAGTGCCATCTTGTAGGTATTGGAAGATAGGGTCGTACCAAGGGGATAAAGGACCAACAACTTCACATGCCAAACATGACTCTGGCATATCATATGCAGGTACCTGTAAATGTTCCATGAAGAAAGGCATCTTGCTTTCTTCAGGTGCTATGCGTAAGAGAGACCCAATAGTAGCCATAGCATCCGCGGATCTATTATGTGACCTTGGTTTTTGTTCAAATATGACTTGTGTGAAATATTCCTTCAAAGTTTCAACCATTTTTTATACGGAATAAGCTTCTCATCTTTAACCTTGTACTCATCATTAACCTATTTTATGATAAGTTGAGAGTCCCCAATGACTCGCAGTTGTCTGATGTTCCATGTAATAGCTAGCTTGAGGCTAGCGATGAGTGCTTCGTACTCTGCAATGTTATTTGTACATGGGAATCCCAACCGGAATGCTCATGGTATGACATCACCTGTTGGAGTGATGAGCACCACTCCTACTCTGGATCCATGAAAGGTAAAAGATCCATCAAAATGAACCTGCCATTCTATGGATTCTTCAATATACATCATAGATGCATCTGGTAAATCCAAGCATAAAGGTTCCATTCCTGGGAGAGGAGCTTCTGCCAACTGATCAGCTAGTACCTGTCCTTTTAAAGACTTCTGATTCACAAACTCAATGTCAAATTCACTCAGGAGAATGATCCAATTAGCCATTCAACCTGTGAGGGTGGGTTTGGATAAAAGGTACTTGAGAGGGTCAACTTTGGATATGAGCTTGGTTTTATTATTCAGGAGATAATGGTGAAGCTTTTGAAATGTGAAGACAACCGCTAAGCAGGCCTTTTCTATTTGGGGATAATTCAACTCGTATGTGATCAAGGTGCGGCTAAGATAGTAAACTGCTCTCTCTTTATGGGCTAAGTCATATTGGGCAAGTAATGCACCAATGGAAAACTGGGTAGTGGAAATGTATAAGAGGAGAGGTTCATCGAGGGTAGGTGGCATTAGTATAGGTGGGCTGGACAAGTACTGTTTGAGTAGCACAAAGGCCTTCTGACAGTCAGGTCCCCAATTGAATGTGACATCTTTCTTGAGAAAATGAGTAAAGGGGTGGCACTTATCTGCAAGTTGTGAAATAAAGTGACGGATTGCCTAAATCTTTCCTTGTAGACTCCTTAGCTACTTGAGAGTGGTAGGTGGTGGCATTTCTGTGATAGCCGTAACCTTTGCAGGATCCACTTCAATCCCTCTTTGTGAGACAATGAACCCTAGGAGTTTTCCTGATAAAACACCGAAGACACATTTCTTAGGGTTCAAACGAACCTTATAGTCTCTTAGATGCTGAAAGATACGCCTCAACACTTCAGGGTGTTCTTTTCTACTTTTGGATTTTGCTAGGATATCATCAACATAATCCTCCATGATGTCACTTATCATATCATGGAAAATAACTGTCATGGCCCGCTGATAAGTAGCCCCAGCATTCTTGAGCCCAAAGGGCATGACTTTGTAGCAAAATGTTCCCCAAGGGGTGATGAATGTTGTCTTATGCTGATCTTCTTCTGCAATTCGTATCTGGTTATAACCTGAAAAACCATCCATCAAGGACAACATTTCATAACCAGCTGTTGAATCGACTATCATGTCGATGTTAGGTAGGGGAAAATCATCTTTTGGACATGCTTTGTTGATGTCATGGAAATCCATGTAGATCCTTATGCCAACAGGTTTTTTCTATACTGGGACTATGTTAGAGATCCATTCTGAATAGTCAATAGGTTTAATGAAATCAACAGCTAACAACTTTTCTAATTCTTCTTTGACTAAGAGCACCACCTTAGGATGCATCTTTCTCAACTTTTGTTTGATTGGTTTGGCATCTGGGTGCACAATGAGGTTGTGTACAACTAGCTCTGGGTCCAAACTAGGCATATTTGCATATGTCCACATGAATATGTCCACGTATTCTTTTAAGATCTCTACAAAGGTCTTTTGTTCCTAAGCTGAGAGTGAAGCTCCCAACTTGACTATTCTAGGTTGCTCCTCTGAGCCAATGTTGACGTTGATTGTTTCCTCAATAAGCATTTTAGAAGCATCCTCCATCCTCGTAGGATCAGGGGGAAGAGTAAGATTGACCTCCTGTGGTAGTTCATGATCATCTTTGAATGGATAAATCACTTCATCTTTAGACTCTTCATTCTGTTTGTCTATGAGTTTATCAAAGAGTTTGTCACTATGGGATTTCTGTTGAGCCTTCTTGCTTGGTTTCTCAGAAGTAGGTGTACTTTTATTTACAGCCTTTTTATTCAACCATCCACACATCTCTGCTTCTTCCCTGAAGTAGGTGCAGGTGTCTAGTTGAATCTTAAATCCTTTCTTGTGGTCTCCAGCCGGAATAAAGTCCCTGAGCCCCATGAAATCTGTAAATGCCTCATCATTTTCAAAGAAATCCAGGGGCACGTGAAGTTGTTGATCCCAATCTATAAGTTCAGGATATACAAGGGCTACTGGATATTTATCTAGGGGGATGGATTTAGATAAGGTAAGGACCGACGAATCTGGGAATAGGTTCATGGAGGCAAGATCCTCGTAAAGGCTACATTGGGAATCTACGTCACTATCAGAATGAGATGAAATGTCCTTAGGTTTAGAAGAGGTGGCATCATTCTTAGAAGGTAGAACATCATGGGGCCTTATTCCAAGGCCATGTTTATCAGTTTTAAAATGAGGGATAACGATAGGCTCCAACCAGCCTTGTGCATTAACGCCACATCCAAACCCACTATAGCCCATGAAAAACATCATGCGGGGACCTTTGATGTACTGAGGTGCTTGATTGCATGAAGCCATGGTGCCTTCTGGCACTCTACTGGTAGGGTCTTCTAACATTTTCTCCTCAGATAGGAGACCACTATGGACAAATTTTTCCAATGGTTTAGGACATTGCTCGTGGGTGCTCTTGAACTGAAAATAAGGCTTACCCCTTGTCCTGGGGGATACTGATAAGTCTGATATCAACAGAGCCTACTCAAGAGTGAATGGCTTACTTGGGCCATATTTTGCTGATGTGGCTCCTCCCATGAAGCAAATGGATTGACCAATGAGGGAAAATATTGATTGAAAGGTGTGAGGGACTCTGAATCTATTCAAATTTTTTATAGCCTCTATTTGTAGAGGGACAACAACATCCACAGAAGGACATTCATAAGTGGCATGAGAAAAACTGTGCAATGCTCTACAATGTGTGAAAGGTTCCAGGTCACCCAAAATGGTAACCACCTACCCTTCATGACATAACTTGATGCACTGATGAAAAGTTGATGGAATAGCTTGCATGGCATGGATCCATGGGCGTCCCAAGAGCATGTTGTATGGAAGGTCCAAGTCAAGGACATGAAACATTGTGTCATGACATGTTGGTCCTACCTCCATGGGAACCACTATAGTCCCTGCTGACTCTCTTTCTTCATTGTCATATGTTGTGATTGTGATAGTCTTAGCACCCAGCTCTATTTCTGAATGGCCTAGCTACTTTACCAGCTTTAAGGTGCAAATATTCAGACCAGATCCCCCATCTACAAGTACTCTTTTGATTTTGTGATGGGTAACCACCACTTCAAGATACAATGGTAAGTTATGCTCTGGGTTGTTATGCGGGATTGCAGTATGATCAAAAGTAATATGATTGTTGGTGTCTAAGCGTGCAATCATGGCTTGAAGGTTTGTGGGGTCTACCTCTGTGGAAACCCCTGAATTTTTCAAAGTTTTATATAGTATGTTCTTATGGGAATTAGAGATCTTGAGGAGATCGAGAATAGATATCTTAGCAGGCATTTTCTCTAACTGCTCTATTAAGTTATACTGACTTTCCTGAGGGGTAGGCACAGGATCTGGTATGATTAAGCGGGCACGTCTTGTCCCGACTGCGCAACTCTTTTCTAAAATCTGAATGGTGTTGATCTGTTCATTAGATGAGTTAATACATCTAATGAGGGAATCATAAGGACTATCATTTGTAGGGTACACATAGGCAGTAGTCCTATAGTCATTGGAAGTTTTCCCTTGATCTGTTTTCTTTTTCTTTTTATCTGCATGGTCAGGAAAAGGTTCTTTGTAAATACCCATTTTTTCATTTGAACTTTTACCAGTCTCAGGGGGAGACTCCACAATAATCTTCCCTTCCTCTATGAGGTCTTGGATATAATGGCGCAATCTCAAACATCTATCCATTTTGTGTCCTTTGACATGGTGGAAGTCGTAATATTCATGGTCTTTGAACCAAACCGGTTTTGGAGCATCTTCTAGATATGGTACTGTTGCCGTTGGATATTCTACCATTTTTGCACCATCTAATTATTTTAGGATGGTAGATAAGGATTCTGTCAAGGATGTGAACGTACGTTTTGTAGGCACTTTAGGATGAGGTCCTTGTGAAAGCTTTAAGAGTGGGCCTGTCTGTACGGCTTGGACTCTCTTGGAGTCTATAATGCCATCACCAACAACATGTTTATTCTTATTGAAGAATTTAGGTTTGTCTGTGGATTTGGCTTCATGTTTGTTTTTAGTAACAGGTTTAAGCATTCCCTTGGCAATGAGCACTTTCTCAATTTGACTACCTTTCTCTATGACTTCTTTGAAGTTTGAGCCACAATGCATTTGCAAGTGAAAGGCTATTTCTGGGTTTAAGTTAGGAACAAATATGCTCACTAACTATTTTTCTGGTAAGGCACAAGGAAAGCGACTAGCTAACCCATGCCATCATTGTAAAAATCCTGCAAATGTCTCATTGGGTTTTTGTTTTGTGTTGCATAGATCATTCATTGTGATGTCACTCTCCATATTATAGGAGTAATGCCTTACAAATTTCTCTGCTAGCATGGGCCATGTTGTAATGGAGCCCTTGGGTATGCTATAAAACCATTCCAATCCCACGGCTCCTAGGCTGCGAGGAAAAAGTCGTATTAAGAAATTATCGCTATACGTGACCTCTTGGCAAGCCATGTAAAAGTCTTTTATATGATCACGAGGATCACTTTTGCACTTATACTTATCAAACTTGGGAATAGTAAAGTGTTTTGGGAAATGTTGTTGTAACATGTCCTTATCAAAGGGGTAAGGACATAGTTCTTCATACGAATATTTTCTATTTTGGCCTACATTTCCCTGTTGTAATGTAGTAAGCGTATCTTTCATAGATTTCAATTCATCCTGAATGAGTTGCTCTTTAGTAGGTGATATTGACCTTTGAGCCTGAGTTGCCTTAAAGGTATAGTCTGTATGCGGATCAAATTGAAACTCATTAAGTTTGTTTTTGTCTTTGTCTTTGCATATGTTTTTTTTGAAGAGCCTAGGTTTTCTAGTTTCTGACTCAACTTCAAGATCTATTTTTGGAGGATCTCCTCCTCAACCAGGGGGTCCTCTTCTTCATCAAATTTTGGAGGAGGGGAAGTTTTCCACTCAGTTCTCACTTTACGCGAAGCCTTAAAGCGAGGTTTTCATGATGGTTCACCTTCGACAGTGGCCTTATGTTTCCCAGAAGTGGAAGCATACCCCACATCAAAAGGATTATCTATGTCTAAGATGAATCTTCGCTCTCCTAAGTTAGGGTTAATGACCTTTGTTTCCTCTTCGCACTCGTGTGGAAGTTTAGCTCCTAATGCTAAGACTCTTGTGAGTACTTGATCTTTATTATAATATAGGAGTTCATCAAATCTACTTAGGTCTAACCTTTGTTGTTCTTTGGAGGAGTTCGACTCTTCTCCACTATGATCAATTAACGTCTTCGTATCTTTGACTTGAGAGAAGAGCGGTCCTAAATTGTGACCACTGAATGGGAAGGTGTCAAAAGGGTTTTCTCCCATATCCTGCTCATTTGATTTGGCTGCCATTTTTATGATTTTAGGCATCACTAGCGGACCTTTGTATGTAACTAGCGTAACCCCTAAGTGTATGGTTTTTTGCAAGCCGTTCAAGGTGATGTTGGAATTATACTATAGTGTATCCTAGATGTAGTATTTATGCAATTGTATTTATCAAGGAACACTCATATGCACACCTAAATGTTATGATCACTCAATTTTTTGTTACCAAGCCTATGCCCTAAAAATAGATAGTGACAATGATGTATCAATATGTAAGTCAAGTTAGAACCCCAACAAGGTCTAAGCACTGACGTGATGCTCTTGCAGTCCCTTGACAAGGTATACCTAAAACTAGTTTGAATGCCGATGAAAGCCAAACCTTATGAAAAATGGAAGTCACGAATAGATATAGCGTAATAATGTCACCGTGATACATTAACCAAGCAAGCAAGGTGTTAGTACCATGACAACTTTATTATGATATATGTAAGGTGTTATCAACACTTTTCAAGAAGACTTAGATGACGTCGAAACTGAAACCAAGTGATAAGTATAACAAGGAGTTTTTTTAATTGTGTGAGTAGCGTAACCGTGTAATAAGGGGACTTATACCATCTTCTCACAAAGTGAGAACACGATGTAAGTACTGAGATTGTACGTCTAGGATGTGAACAGAATCATCAACTCAAGAAGAGACAAAATATGAACTAGACACACAGCGGTGAAGATGATCTTGAAATCAAGATGGACAGACTTTTATCAAAGATACGAAAAAGCACACCTGCACACTTTAGACGTTTAACAACCCAACCACAAACATGGATGGGTGTAAATGGATAAAAAAGTGATGAGTACTATCTCTGATAAAAATGTGTGATGTATGCACCTTTCTCACCCCAAACAATGGGAGATGAGAACGCAAGGGTAATGATCAAAAGATGGAAACAAACCAAGCACCACTTAGGCAGAGATTCACCTCGTCTGAAGACAAGAATAAAACTAAGCAAAAGTGAGACGTAGTTTAGTTTCATGATGAAAGACACTCAGATCAAACTCACAAGGGTTCTTTTCCTTGTTCGAAAAACAAGGTTTAGATTCCAGATGAGTTGTCACTTCATGATGGCTTGACACAACAAGGACTAGTAAAGTGGGCTCCAAGAAAAAAAATGGATTTCCTAATAAGTTCTCTCAACTAGGTGTCACAAAGTTATCCACGAGTGGGGTGATTTACCCAAAAAGTTACAATGACTAGTTTGGGAGTCTCTCGGCTTTGCCCCCTTCAATCACAGTGGGCAGTAAATGTGTCCATTGTATACTTTTAATAGGGTCACGACAGGGAAAAATTGTAACTCTATCTCACAAGGAAAACTATTCAAGTGGGTAAGCAAAGTGCTTCCTGTTTCATCCACGAGGTTACACAGCGGTGGACTACTTTAGGGTTCCTAGAACCACCCCCATTGTTGTAGCTTAAGGCATTATGCCAAAGGGGTTATGTTCCAGTTGAGTGGATAGGGACGTACCCTTTTCTGAAACCTACAATACAATGTTTTGAATATGGTTTGTTTTTTATCTTGCTTAGCTTAATGTGGTCTTAAGTAGCACACTGTTTGGCAACCTGTAAGAACATGTGTATTAGAAGGTTTGTGTTTTGTTTTTAACACCTTTCTTTGACAAGCGATAGGTCCTGTAGACAACAAGTTTTTAGTAAATTTTACTGTTTGTAGGTTGATGTTTAAGAAAGAGAGTTTTCCCCTTTGCTTTTGATTCCTAAGATCACCAAAAGGTGTGAAGGAAGAGCATATGCAATGTGAAAAATTCTATTGAAATCACATGAAAGTTTTACTTCAACCTTTATAAAACAAGTGTTTCTTTGAACAATTTATATGAGTTTTTTATAAGTGGTTTTGATCTCCAAGATTGCCTTGGAAGACACGAGGAGAGAGCATACACACTTGTACAAAGCTAATTATAAGCCAAGAAAAAAACACTTTTAATCTATGCAAACTGAAATGTTTAAGAAAGAACTCTGTTTTTCAACTTGTTAGTCCTAGAACCTGCAATAACGAATGAGAGAAAATATTTTACAGACTGTAAAAATTTTCAATTTTTAATACAGACACCTACGTGCACCTATATTGAACACTAGCGCTTCCCAACCGACGGATACATGCCCCACTTAACGAGTACGCCTCTAGTCAAAAATTAATAAAACCTAATGTTGTAAAACACATACGCTCACAACATGATAGAGATGCAGTGCCCATATTGACATGGACACTTAGGTTTTTACGTGTACGTGCCCAAGCCTAAAATAGGAAACTATAAATTTTTTTACACAGTCAG
Source organism: Taxus chinensis (assembly GCA_019776745.2). Lineage (NCBI taxonomy): Eukaryota > Viridiplantae > Streptophyta > Pinopsida > Cupressales > Taxaceae > Taxus > Taxus chinensis. Next base: position 327,385,170 of record CM034147.1, read on the forward strand.
ACCATTTACGCCTGTGCGGCCAGAGAGGTGGATAGTGCGCCCCAGATGATGGAGACGCGTGCGCATCTCTATAGAGAGAAAATATTACAAATGATGAGGACCTCCTGAACAGGTACGTGCCTGATCTGATGGGTATGCTGGGGTTTCAACATGTACATGCCCCTTGTTTGACACCTATGTGCACCCTGTGAAAAACCTACAAAAAACACGGATTTTCAAATTTTCAAGAGCAAACAGGTTAGTTGTTAGTCAAAGTGTCATATTTCTATATCAAACCCACAAAATGTATATAAATGAAGGTCATTTATCTAGGGTTAGAAATAAAAATGAGGAAATAACAAGTGATTTGAGCAAAAAACTTGAAAATGAACTTTGAAAACCTAAAAGACCTCCATTAATGGAGGGTGGACATAAGTGTCCCACTGGGCGTGCCAAATGTGTTCAATGAAAAGTTACAAAAGCCATGGATTTGGGGTAAGAATCTCTAAAGAAACCCCAAAGGATTTTAACAATCTGATCAATGGACCATGTGATAAGAAATGAGCAAGGTTTTCTTCTTTGCATACATTAATTTGAAATAAACATGCAAACTAAGCAAATGAAGTTAATCTCTATTCTTTGAAAGCTTGAAATAATGAACCTAAGAGGATCTAAGCATTCAGTTTATGTGTTTAAGAGAAAGAGATCTCCCCATTAATGGCTTCAAGGCCAATGGATCTTCCCTTTTACTCCATGTTAATACTATGAAATACAAAATCAAATGCTTTTAGCTCAAATGGAAGAAGATGAAATATAATCTAAAGCCTAAACAAATTGCTATAATCTATGCTAGGAAGAAGAGAGAATTCTTAGGAAATGAGGGAGGGGGTATAGCCCTATTTATAGTTTTTGGTTTGGAAGAAAAGGGAGATTTGGGTGCATGTGGGACAAAGGCTAAAGTCCAAAAAGAACTTTTAGCAAGTCAAAGTGTGATTTGACTATGTTTAGGGTATTTAACCTAGGTTAGACTAATTAATCTCTCTTAGAGAGTAATTAGGGTTGTGGAAGGGTTTCTGAAGGGCTTAATCAATCCAACGAAGTGGATTGATATTCCAGGGAGCTAATAGAAGCAAGCTAGAAGGGAATAAGAAGCTAATGTAGTTAGAACGAGGCTATAACGACCTGTTTGAATGGTTTATAAGAGGAAAAATGACCAAAAAGGTGTTGTGAGAGGGGAGTTAGATGGGTCTAAATGGTGGTGTGCCATCAATTTGTAAAGGGAAGAAGCGTTAGTTTACCATTCGAAATAATAGTGTATTGATCAAACTTTTGTTGGAAAGAATTTTTTCTTTACCCTACGCGCCATGATAATAGAATCAAAAATCTTGAGTGGATTAAACATGTGCACCTCATGCTCAATGTGGTCTTTAAGACCCCCAAGAAATAGGTCATTCAGATACTCTTATATAATATCCTCCACATGCAAGGAAAGATTTTGGTATTGATGGACATACTCCTTTATTAAACCGGTTTGTCTTAAAAAATTTAACTGGTTGAAGTATTCTCTGACATGCTAGAACTATAATGTAATTTAATCTCTTCAATGAAAATCGTCCCTGTGACACTTAGACCATTCTTCTGCCTTTGAGCATATAACCAACGATACTAGACGAATTGGTCAGGTTCTAGATATGAGGATGCCATGGTCACTTTTTTCGTGATGGGATCTGATGGAGATCAAATAAATTCTCCATTTTGGTAATCCAATTGAGCAGCTCCTTTCCATCAAATTTACGCATTTCCACTTTTGGAATGATTCCCCGCCATTGCTGAGGATATCCACTTGAATGTGTAAAGGATCCCCCTTGATTGCAGTGATTTGGACTTGTGTGAGTATTGTTAGAGGAATCCATATGACTCGAATGGGGATTTGTTTTTGAAAGAGCGTGCAAAAAATCCTACTTCATTGATTCAAAATCCATCTAAAGTTCACCCCTAAGGCTACCTTTCAAATGAAGAAGCTCATTATTGAGGCCATCCTTATTCGCCATATTATTTACCCTTTCTTGAAGTTGGATGACTACCTCGGATACTCCCAAACTAGAAGATTCTAAATCCATATCTTCCTTATTTGGGGTCATTCCTAGAGTTTATTGACCTTTCCCTTGGCCTCAAGTTGATCTATTGATCATGATGTAGGGTTTGGGACTTGCGGTAGATGGAATACAAAAGAACTTTAAGGTTCAAGGTTTTGTAAATTTACTGGCCGAATAGAGGAAATCATAAAGAATAAACCCTAGCTAATTTTGGAAATCTTTCTGAAAATATAAGAAACTTAGAAAAATTTCAAAAATTACACCCTAGGTAGCCGATTTATGAAAAAACATAAAATTGTTATAACATTTGCAGAACACATCCAAACCATTTAAAATTTGGAGAGGAACTTACTTGACTGATTTCGCCACACCATAAAAAAATTGCAGAAATACTCGCTACCAATTTTAAGATGTAGTCGAACCTTTACAATTAGGGTTTGACGCAGTTCTGGTCGAGATCAGGTTTTGATACCACTTGTGAAATTACTTGTAAAAATTGGAATATTAGCAACAATAGAACACTAAAGAACACAAGATCATAGATAAATGATAGCAATATGCAAGTATAATAGCTTAGCCATTTCGAGGGGGCAACCTCCAAACCATATAATAAGGCTCGAATGCTCAATATGATGATTAACTACTCTTCACTATCACCTATATATACCAATCTTATGTTATGGCCAACACCAAGGCCGACCTACTAAACATATGAAAGCATAAATGAATAAAATATGACAAGAAGAGAGATTATGTAAGCCACAAGTCGGCACTACATATCCAATATAAGCTATAGGACTAAGGGCGTAACAACCACCAACTAGTTTACCTACAATTCCATTATTGTGACTTCACCCATTCCATAGCCTACTCCAAAAATAGTCCATAGAAAATATTGACCACTACTCCACCCTAAATACTTTAACTAAAGTTGATCAAGGGTACACTCAATATGTCGTTGTTGTTACAAAGGAGGTCTAATATGAAGACATTTCATTGCACGACTCTGTTGAGGTTTTTTCCACTTAAGGGTTGTCCCCATTGAGTTTTTCTCAAGACATAAATGTCTCATCCTCTATCTATTCAAATAATACACCTTCACTTGAGGTCGTTCCCATACAAGCACTTGGACCTACATTGTCATTTCCATAATCTATTGTGATATCAACTTCTTGGATTCCACCCCTCAACGTTTCCACAATCACCATTTCCAAAACCATTCATATAATCACTTTTCTTACTCAATTAGTCACTTAACTGATGTCTTAAGTATTTCAAGGAAAAGTTTAGGAAGCCACTCAACAAAAAATGACTCATAAGCAATCAGTGGAGAACATGCAGTTGGAATGAGTACACAGGACTAATATGATCATCCACAAACACCCTGAGGTAAAAATAATATTTAGCAAGGTTCGTGAATAAATGAATAAGGTGACCACCAACAAACTCTCAAGGGGTGATCAAGTCATTGTTTTCCCAAAAAGAGAGGACATGGTGTCCATCACCAAGAAAAGGAAAATAACAAGTATGGACACAAGTGGTGATCTTGATGATGTGGAGTTGGTGGTTGACCCTATTTCTATTATGAAGTATGCCTATAAAATGTCAAAGCATGTGGTGGAAAAGATAACAATGGAGTTTTTTGAGGCACATTTCATAATTATAGTATCTGTAAACTTGGCCACAAAATTCCAAGCCCTTTTTAGGATTTTGTTTGTCTTTTATCTAGGTACGAGAGGCCAAGGTTATACGTGATGAGGCACATTAAAAGAGTGTTTGGTTTTTGGAAATAAATTATGGATATTGAAGAAATATTAGCCATTATATCATAAATTGTTAGGAGGAATTTGCTCCCAAATGTTGTCCTTGTGAACTTAGATAATTTGGATACCTATGAAAACTCATTGTCAAAGGACAAGCTTTCTTTTAGTTAGTCCTCTAGTGTATTAGTAACTTCAATTGCATGTTTTGACATGTTTCTTGGAAGTATTATCTCTTTATTTGTTAGTTCTTGGTTTCTATAAATGTATAATGAAGAAGACATTGTGTGTACACAATAAGAGTTGAAAAAAGTGTTGAATAACTTCATGGTCTCATTTAGTAAATAAGTGGCCACTATTAAGAGACAGGGCAACCCACAAAAGTTCACAATTTTTTGGTTGATATTATGATAATGGCAGAAAGGACACGTGTAATGAACAAATTCCTTGGTGGATTCTCGTTGGATAATGCAAGGATCACCTCCAAAATAGATCACTAGTTCATGATGTCAATTTTAAACATATAATGAATAGAAGAGCTTTACAATACATGTAGGGATGCCAATGTAAACAATATAGGTACATGTATGAAACCACGTGGACGTGTGATTCATTTCCATAGATATGGTCATGCCCCTATGTTATTTTGAGCATGAGGGATAAGTTGAAGTGAAGAACTACAATTCATGCAAGTAATTGAAGAATTGTGGTAGAGGTTTGCTTTGCTATTTTGGGAATATTTATAGAGGATGTTTAATTTAAGAATTTAGTGGATAGACTTCTTTATAGTTATTTTTAATGATTGATTTATTTACAAATCCTATTTATATGCAAATTCTTCTGTGATGTGGTTGCATACAATCAATTTTATTAGAAATACTAGTAGTGAACCTTTATTTAATGAGATTGGAGAAATTTAATGAAGTCACTCTCTAGATTCATCGATGAGATTATTTCTTTCTCAAAATTACATAGATGTTTGTGATTTGGATTAAGCAGTCAGTATGTTTAATATATATGCTACGAATAAGAAATTTTAGATTGGGCCTTGTCAGTCTGTGTACTTGATTTATTGTTAAGTTCTTACTACTTGAAAATTAATCAATGTATAAATGCAATGTGTAATTATTGAATGATTTGCCTAGCTACAAGATCTCAATGATACCGTCGTTGTTTTATGGGTTCATTACATAGTCATTTCATACTGAAATAATGACCATTATTTAATGCATGGTTGTTGCAATTGATTATTCTATCACTATTAACATTCTCAAATCGTTAGAATCTTACAATATGCTTTCGTGAATTCCAATGAAAGATAGATTATGTGAATTATGATTATTGAGAAATAAACTTGATCCATGTTTGCTTTAGCAAAAAAGTAGGCCGAAATCTTACTCTTTTCTACCCTAGTTTTTTTGATGAGATCAAATTTCACTCTTGTATAATAAATTAACATCATTGTGAATATTTACTCTTGTTTGTGTATGTTTGATTACTTGGTAAGTTATATTGTTCAAAAACATTCCCCCCAAAAGATTTTAAGGTCAAATGCTACTAGGTCTATTACACCAAGGATTTATTTTGAGAACCACAACTTGTAGCTCATTCCTTGGATTAAATCCAACCAATCTTAAAACGAGAAAACATGTTCCTGACAAGTCTTAGAGCCTATGGCAAAACTTGCATCGATAAGAACTAATCTATCACATTCACCATATTCGTTTACTAGTTGAAATATTAGTCAATTCTATATTCCTACGAATCTAATGAGTATAATACTTCAAGTTGAATTTTGTAAACTATAATCATATTGTAAATGTGAAATTGATGAGTAAACAACATTTTGTATTTTAAATGTATTAAAAATAAAAAAGAATATATAAGGTTTGAACTTTGACATAAAAATTGAGAAAGTTTCTAAAATTTTGAAATACAAAAAATAATTCACCATTTAGAAATAGAACACAAATCTATATTCCATGATTGCTTTGTGTTTAAGTGAATACCAAAGAAATATTTACAATTAATATTAAACGAAGTGAATGACTATAATATTGAATTGAAACGAATGTTTTACCATCACACCTATAAAAATCTTAACCAAAAAATACATGTTTAAATATTTTTTAGATAGAAAATATAGGAATCCAAATTTTAAGACATAATTAATTTAAATATGGAATTTATAACCAAGTGTAAGTATGAAGTAAAAGTGAGTGTTATAATACCTTGCCTTCTATATAGGACCAATAAAAACATAAAATAACAAACTTGATCTCTCACTTCTTATGTAAACAAGTTAATGTTAAATTGAAATTTGTTACTTTTTTTCAAAATGACCATATAAACTTGAAGTCCCATCATTCCATTTCATTTGAAAGACTTAAAAGTGAAAGCGGGAGTCGGTGATAAGGAAGGAAGCGAGTCTGAAACCGGAGAGCAAACCCGCGGACGCCACGAATACAAACGCTGCGAAGCCCAGTGAAATGGCAATGTCAGCTTGCACGCAAAACACGTTCACGTCTTTACACGTGTGATCCATCGCTATCCATATCCGCCCGCTCCCCATACTCTGCGCCAATGACGTCCCTGCGGAGCTTGCTGACATCACCAGATACGCAAACACCTACACGTGTACGGTCTACACATACTTCACAATTTCTTCTTGCCTTTGAAATTTAGGAGAATCAATTTTGACGGCTGTTCAAACGTTTTCGCATTTATGTTTTTGCATAAATATTCGAAATATCCGTGTCATGAAGGGGAGAGAAAAAGAGAAATGGTGAGTACCTACCTGATCATGCCCAAAATCAAACCAGACTTGGATCATCTCGGGCAATAAAGTGTTGCCCCTGAACAGCTCCCACATAACCAGACCCATTTGAGCTAATGAGTATATAAAAACGATGGCGTTTGCAGCGAACACATACCTGCAAACAGCCGTCATCATCATTTGCTGTTAACAGTTGCAGAGAAGAAACTAGAAGCAGATGAAGAAAACAAATGGTCTCACCTGAAAGCATCATAATCGTACCACTTAGCCTTGTTTGAAGTGGGTATGGCCTCCCCGGAGTTGGGATTGAGAGGGGGAGTGTGGATGTTCATGGCCATGAAGATGGAAGCAGCGAGAGAAAAAGAGAGGGCAACCAGGCGCAGGAGGAGGATGAGCTTATTCAACCTTCTGAGCTTGTGTATGGAGGCCGTGGAATAGTAATGGGGTCCAGTATTGGGCCTGGCAGGGCTGGGAGTGGTATTAGGGCTCAGCCTGCCACCATTATGCAGTCTCAGAGCTTCCCTGGGCAGCTCCGGCGACTGCATTTTGTTTCCCTCTACACAAAATGGCTACAGCTAGGGCACAAAACCACAAGGAACCATGCCTGCCTAACTGCCTGACTAGTTACTTACTGCAGCCGAGGAGCTCTGATCATAAAATTAGTGCTTGTCTGAGCTCAGACATTGAAATTAATTTATCTGGCAATTGGCTTCTACTTTTTGACGCATGCACTGATAACAGCTGGCAATTGCTGCTTTTGACTCTCACCTTGTATGTACACCTATCCGTTTTTTTTAGGTCTTTTGTTTTGTCATCCCACTTCCCAACCTCATTTTCTATATAAGGGAGAGGACCCTATAACCTAGCGGGTACCAAAACATGTACATCTCTTTTCACCATAGGTTGTTGACAAAAGCACCAATAGTCGTTCACTTTTTGGTTGATTACACTTTTTAAGAATTAATAAGAATGTGACACATAGGGCGCTCGGCCATTGGTCCCTCTTTCAAATGCTATATATTGATTTTCTTCATATTAAATCAATTCAAAAACTATTTTTCCCTCCAAATTAACACGCGAAACGAAAATGTCAATATGGCATGATCATACGCTACACGATGATATAATTTTTTTACACTACTGACATACCTACATATATTTGCGTGCCTCTAAAGTTAGGTGCACGGCTATAGGGTCCTCTCCCCTATGTTTGTTGTCGTTTTAGGTTTTTTTAAACACCATGTGGGAGTGACTACATGGCACCTAACTCTGCTGATATTAAGATTGTAATATGAGGCATTCACATCTGATATTAGGATTTGAACTTCTAACCTTTTTTTTTAAGAGCACAAGGTCTTCACCCTTATGTTAATTCACATGTATTAGTTTTATAATGTTTCAATGTGTGTCGCAACGATAAGTTGTTGTATTAGTGACCAGTTTACACGCAACTCAAAGAGTTGATTGGTGGCATTTTCCAAACATTATTAATACCCATGGCTACTGGTCATCATTTTATGTTAAACATGTAATTAAAATTGATTTTTACATTTATACCCATGAATCCACTAATTTCTAATTTTCATCCTATCAAATGCTTTATCATATAAATTCAAAACGAAATAATCATCTTAACAAGTGCATAGCAATTTCATCGATCATGTCAAAAAAAATATAGTACTAGATCATGAAATGGCAAATCTGTTGGGATTAAACCATATAACAGTGTTGCACATATCTATAATCAGAGAAATCATACAAGCAATGAATGCGGAAATAACCAAAAGATAAAATAAACAAGAGAAAGATTACACCAGATTTAACGTGGTTCACCCAATGTGGGCTACGTCCACCAAGAAACGGCCAATATTATTATTCAGTGCTTTACAGAGGAAATACAATGAAGATCTACTGTCTTCCAACACCTCACATGATGTTCAATTATTTTTCCCTCACTTAATTACTCTTTCTTGCTCGCCAAGAAAAATTACATGCAAAATAATTGCTATATATCTTCTCTCCTTCTTACTTACCCTCATACAATGCATGCATGCATCATATATATATATATTTTGGGTAACTTAACTTTGCTTTTACAATCAATAAATCTATCTTTAAAAATAATTGATTTATTCTAATTTTCTGTCAAGAAAACAAAAAATATGTCACACAGGTAACCATCATGCCGGTTACTACCTGACCGGCGTCTGGTCACTTCCTGACTTTAAAATAATTGATGCTGGTTACACAAAAACTGCTCACACAGGATGTCAGTTACACCCTGACCGACACCGGTTACTGTCAGAACCAGTAACATGTAAAAGTAAGTTTCTTGTGAAGCAATTAAGCTCCATTCTCAACAATCTCCCACTTGGAGATCAATTGATGCACTGTACTGTGCATCACCATCCTTAGTTTCTTTTCCTTGGCCCATTTCTTCCTCTTCAAGTCTTAAACTCGAAGACCAATAGAAGTGGAGTGAAGCTCCAACTTCTCCCTTACCAATGGCTTTGTTAGCATGTCTATGCAGGGTTCTCATCCGTATGGATTTTCTCTAACTTTAGTTGTCCATCCTCCAACACCTACCATATGAAGTGATACCTCAACTGAATATGTTTCGTTCTTGAATGAAATGTTGAGTTATTTTCTAGATGAATCACGCTCTGACTATCACTATATAATCTACAATCCTCTTTCTCCTTACCCAACTCTTCCATGAACCTGCTCATCCATATCATCTCCTTGCTAGCTTATGTAGCTGCAACATACTCTGCCTCTGTAGTAGACAAAGCCACAACCTTTTGCAATCTTGAAATCCAGCTAACTGTTGTTCCACCTACTGTGAAAATATATCCAGTGGTGCTCCTCCTGCCATCCAAATCTCCAGCCATATCTGAATCAACATAGCCACGTAAATAAGTATCTAACCCTCCATAGCATAACTCCATGCTGGATGTCCCTCTCAAATACCTGAGAATCCATTGGACTACTTTCCAATGTTATTTACCTGGATTAGCCATAAACCTGCTCACAACTCCCACTGCTATGCAATGTCTGGTCTAGTACAAACCATGGCATACATAAGACTTCCTACTAATGAAGCATAGGGAACATGTGCCATGTACTCAACCTCCTCGTGTGATGAAGGACACTGATCTTTTCTCAATTTGAAGTGTCCATCCATAGGTGTACCAACAGGTTTTGATCTTTACATATTAAACCTTTCCAACACCTTATTGATATAAGCCTCCTGAGACAAATACAACTTCTTGTTTTTCCTGTCTCGGTGAATTTGCATGCCAAGGATTTTCTTTGCAGCTCCCAAATCCTTCATTGCAAATGTGTGAGCTAACCTTTCTTTAAGTTTACCAATGTCCTGCATACTAGATCCTGCAATCAACATATCATCCACATACAGTAACAAAATAACATAGCTCCCATTTTCAAGCTTTTTAAAATAAACACAATGGTCAGATTCACATCTCATATAACCATGCTCATGCATAAAACTGTCAAATCTCAAATACCATTTCCTTGGAGCTTTCTTGAGCCCATATAGGCTCTTTTTCAATTTGCACACAAGTTTCTCCTTACCCTTGACTTCATAACCAAACGGTTGCTGCATATAAATATCTTCATCCAAATCACCATAAAGGAAAGCTGTCTTCACATCTAGTTTCTCTAAATCTAAATCTTCTACTGCAACTAAGCTCAATATAGTACGAATAGAAGTCATCTTAACAATAGGAGAAAATATTTCACCAAAGTCAATACCTGTTTTATGTGCAAATCCCTTTACTACAAGCCTTGCCTTGTATCTTTTATGTCCACCCTCTTCTTCCTTGATCCTGTAAACCCACTTGTTCTGTAATGTTCTCTTACCTGCTGGCAACTTAACCAAATCCCAAGTTTGGTTTTGTTCCAAGGAGTCCATCTCCTCATCCATGCCATGCTCCCACTGGACGTGGGTCTTATCCTATATTGCTTCTTCAAAGCTCTCTAGTTCACCATTATCAGTCAATAATAAATAAAATAGAGAAGGTGTAAATCTTTCTGGAGGTTTACTTACCCTTTGTGACCTTCTCACAGGAGTTTGGGGTACTGGAGGCTCAATCTGGACCTCCTGGACATTTGTATCCAAATCTAATAGTGACTGACACCGGTCACCTGTAACTGACATCGGTTCTGTTAACCGATGCCAGTTTGGCTCTTCTGTAACCGATACCGGTTCTGCTGACCGATGTCAGTTAGGGGTAAACCAACACCAGTTACTATGTAACCCTGTAGGTAATACTTTTAAATCCGAGAGTTCATTTTCATTCACAAACTTCTCAACCGGTTCATCCTTGGGTACCAAAATTTGATCCCTGTACATTCTATTTTCATTCCATTCAACATCACAACTCCTAATAATTTTAGAATTCTCTAAATCCCAAAAACAGAAACCGAAATCACCAGATCCATAACCAATGAAAGTGCATCTCTTGGATTTTGCATCCAACTTTTTCCTATTTTCCTTATCAACATGCACAAAAGCTTCTGAACCAAAAACTTTAAGAAAAGAAAGATCTACCTCTTTTCTGATCCAAGCTTCCTCTGGTATTCCTCCATCTAGTGAACTTGAAGGCCCATGGTTAATCAAATAAACCGTTGTATCAACTGCTTCGTCCCAAAACTATAAGGGCAGTCCAGAATGTATTCTCATACTTCTAGCACGTTCCATGATTGTCCTGTTCATTCTTTCTGCAACACCATTCTCCTGTGGTGTTCTTAGAACCATTCTTTCTCTACGTATCCCATTCACTGAACAATAATCATTGAAATCCTTGCTACAATATTCACCACCATTGTTAGATCTAAGGCACTTTAACTTAGAATTTGATTCATTCTCAACAAGGGCTTTCCATCTTTTAAAAGTCTCAAAAACATCATATTTACGTTTAATACAATAAACCCATACCTTTCTTGTAGCATCATCAATGAAAGTAACATAATACTGGGATCCTCCATGAGAAGCTACCTGAGTTGGTCCCCACACATCTGAGTGTACAAGCTCCAATTTTTGCTCCTTCTTAGTTGCCCCAACTTTGAGAAATCTCACTCTCTTTTGCTTTCCAAAGATACAATGCTCACAAAAATCAAGATCTAAATCTTTCAAATCTGATAACTTACCCTTAGCCTTTAAGATCTGCATTCCTTTTTGACTCATATGACCCAACCGATTATGCCACATGCATGCATCTGAATCTGAAGTAGATAATGCAGAAAATGAATCAGTAATACAGGTAGATAAATATAATGTTCCTACCTTCTTACCTCTTGCCACAACAAAATCACCCTTGGTGACTTTCCAAGAGTCTCCTGTAAAAGTAACCATGCAACCAGATTCACCTAGTTGCCCTGCAGAAATAAGATTCCTCCTGAGGCTTGGCACATGCCTCACATCTTTCAATACCCATGTATTTCCATTCTGAAATTTTAGATGAACTTCCCCTTTACCAGTAATACTTCAAGGTTCATCATCACCCAAATAAACATGCCCAAAATTTCCCTGGACATAATTTCTGAAATAACCCTTATTAGGGGTTGCATGGAAAGAAGCTCCTGAATCTAAAACCCATGATTCAATTCTATTATCTAAAGAAAGAATAAGAGCATCTTGCATTACCTCTGATGAAGCAAGATTTGCTTCTTTACCTTTTTCTGGTTGTTGGTTCTCTTTATCCTTTGACCAAAAATCTTTCTTTGCATGTCCTTTCTTTCCACATTTCCAACAAGTAATTCCCTTACTTCTGGATTTAGATCTGCTATCCCTTGACTTTGATTTCCCATTACTCTTACTCTTGGATCTCTCCTTCTGCCTGCCCCTGCTTTCTACATTCAAAGCATTTCCAGATGATGATTCCTCTGTACTCTTCTTGTGAATTTCTTCATTCAAGATTATACTAACCACATCATCAAACTTCAAAATATTATTAGCAGATGTTGTATTACTAACAGCCATTACCAAGTTATCCCAACTATCAGGCAAAGAACATAAGAATAAAAGTGCTTTTACTTCATCATCAAATGGTATAGCAACCGATTTTAACTGATTTACAATAGATCAAAAATCATTCAAATGACTAGATGCAGATCCACCTTCATGCATCTTAGAACTAAATAGTTTCTTCATCAAATAAACTTTATTTGAAGCACTAGGTTTTTCATATAAATTAGCAAGAGATTTCATTAACTCTACCGTAGAAGCCGCTTCTGTAATATTGGAAGCCACGGATGCTGTCAGGCTCAATCTTATAGATCCCAAAGCCTTTCTGTCAAGAATATTCCATTCTTCATCAGTCATCTTCGTAGGTCTAGACTTCTCATCCAACGGTAAATATAAATCTCTTTGATATAGATAATCCTCAATCTGCATCTTCCATAATTGATAATTACGACCGTCAAATTTCTCTACCTTGTATTTGTTTTCTTCTGCCATTGTTGTAGCTCCCACTCAATCAGAAAACCCTCTGTGAGTAAATCTGTCAACACACAAAACCCTCAAACAAAGCTCTGATACCAGTTGTTGGGTTAAACCATATAACAGTGTTGCACAGATCTATAATCAGAGCAATCATACAAGCAATGAATGCGGAAATAACCAGAAGATAAAATAAACAAGAGAAAGATTACACCAGATTTAACGTGGTTCACCCAGTGTGGGCTACGTCCACCAAGAAATGACCAATATTATTATTCAGTGCTTTACAGAGGAAATACAATGAAGATCTACTGTCTTCCAACACCTCACAGGATGTTCAATGTTTTTCCCTCACTTAGCTACTCTTTCTTTCTCACCAAGAAAACTTACATACAAAACAATTGCTATATATATTCTCTCCTTCTTACTTACCCTCATACATATATATATATATATATATATATATTTTGGGTAACTTAACTTTTCTTTTACAATCAATAAATCATCTTTAAAATAATTGATTTATTCTAATTTTCGTCAAAAAACAAAAACTGCGTCGCACAGGTAACCATCGCCAGTTACTTCCTGACCGATGCCGGTCACTTCCTGACCTGGACTGACCAACGCCGGTTACACACTGACCGATGCTGGTTACTGTCAGAACCAGTAACATGTAAAAGCAAGTTTCTTGTGAAGCAATTAAGCTCCATTCTCAACGAAACAGTAACTTGAAAAGTATATGAAGGGAATAATTCATTTCAATATACAACTTGTATTGTTGGGTACATCTAAATCAAAAATTTGTCACACGTGATTGAAACATTTTAACTATTAGTAATTGAGCACTGATATAAACAACTAAACATATATGGGAAGGGTAACAATAGAAAAACAAGGCATGCATCCACAAAGTATTGTACGTAGAGGCAATTGTAAGAGCCATGAAAGCACAATACAATTTTCATTACTATAATTAGAATTTGTTAGGCACGATTGAACTTGTATAAGCATGATCCAACGACACAGTAAATTGAAGTGTCTAGTGTTAGAATATCTCTTATACTTTCCATGTATTGACTTGGTCTAGATGCGGAAGGACTGCCACTTGTCAATTAATTCACATGAGTATTATAGAAAAAATAACAACTATAATTTAAGCCTTGTTTTTAGGTTTTATCCTTGGATGACTTGTGGTGCAAGCAAGTGTTATTTTAAGGAGGTGCATGTTCTTTTTGTGAGAGAGGTTAGACAAGTTAGTTGGAAGAATCTTGGGATTTGTCTAGATCTGAAAAGGATAAGTTAGTGCTATAAGGTTACATGTTGGAACATGCTTGTGTGTGTATGTAAGTCTTGTATTATAGTGCTCTAAATTCTTTTACTGTATATTCTAAGCTAAGTTAATACAATTTGCAAGGTTATGTCTACATTTTTTACTCTAATGGGTTTTCTCAAGATAAATATTGTGTCTCTTTTCCGCACAAGCCATTTAATTTATTAGATATATATTTGAATTCTCTCTCTTTTTTAGGTTATTGAATATTAGTTTCTGAAATACCCAATATCTGGTATCAAAGCAAAGGTTTCACTTGGTTTGGGTTTTTGTCATTTGCTTTAAAAAAATTTGCTCTTTTCTAGCCTCTTAAGATAGCTTGGTGATGATGATCGCTAGAACTATGTCAACCTTGAAGCTTGAGGATATAGTCAAGACTTTATTGTCTAAATAGATGAGGAAAAAGTCGGTGGATGACTATCAATCAAAGGAAGCTTTGCTTATTTACGAGTGTGAAAAAGAGAGTGGGAAGAGGAAGTGACAGAAGAAGTGATCCAAGTCCAAAAATAGACACATGTTTTAAACATTTTGTGATTGACCCTAGCAATTTTATAATTCCTATCCATTCAACATTATTTTTCAATTTTCTCAGTGTTGGAAATTCTAGGCATTGAGAGGGGGGTGAATTATTTTTTATTCAAAATTTTACAAACAATTCAATTTCCTTAAACCTTGTTTTGATGAATTCAAAAAGTCATACACAAGCAAACAACAAAGGAACATACACAAAGACACAAGATTTAATGTGGGAAATCCTTCAAGGGTTAAAAAAACACTGAAACCAAATAAGTAGCTTGGTCACTGTTGAGCATCCACTCAACTTGAGGCTACAACCCCAAAATTTAGTCAAGCTACCACTTAACCTTCTACAAACATCTATTTGCTTGGAAGCTACAACTCCCAAAACTTCAACCAAGCTAGAAATTGATCTTCTGTAAACTACCACTTACAAGGAAGCTTCAACTCCCTGTGTATTGAGAATCTACCCATACTTTTGCAAAATGTTTGATCACTTCTCTTTTGTTGTCTCCCACAATTGATTATGATCACTTCTTCATCTCAACTCATTCTCTTATCACTCTTTTTCATCTTTTGCAAGCACCTCTCTCAAAGTTTCCCCTTCATACACATTTTTATTTTCTTCTCAATTCAAATATCCCTCTCAATCATTTACACTTTCAAACTCATTAACTGCTGCAAAATTTCAGTCCTACTTGCATTAGATTATTCTCTAATTTTTCATCACCTTTTCTATTTCATAAATTGCACATTCATAAAAAACAAATCCATCCTCACTTTCATATATTTAAGAACATCAAATGAGGCCTCTTGAAATTCTCTTACCCTTCACCTTACACAAGCAACTCTTGAACTTCACCTGGAAACTCGAATTGGAAAGGAAAAGGTGACATCATACAACCTGATTTTAACAGTGATTGCACATGTTTACATGTGAGTTACATGTGCATAAATTACACAACCTAACATGGACATGGTTACCTTCATTTTGATCATAAAATAACTCTTTAACTCGTTGCAAAACTGATGAGAATCTTCTTACACTCAGATATGACATCTAACACATTCTTTTGTAATTGCCCTGACTTTTTTTTTGTCTTCTTCCTCTATGGCAATTTCCCTTTGTATGATTGCTCTCTTACATAAATGAATAAGTGTCCCAAGCATGCAATGATGTTACAAGACTCTTCATGTGCTCCATAACCCCTTCACATCTTCCCTAGCTTGCCATTTCTCTTCCACACTTCATAGAGCTTCAAACTTGCATTTATGGAGGTCAAAAAAATTACAGTCAAGGTGCATGCTTCTATATAATTATTTTATGTAGGTTCAAGATCCACAAAGGCTTTGGGAGAGTTGAATTTTTTATCTAGTCCACCATCAAGGCTTGGAGAAACCATAACTTTCTTCATTCATGTCATATGATACTTGATTTGATCAAGGTATAGTTGAGTTTTCATGCACATAAAAATGGTCTTCAAGATTTGAATGTTTAGAGGACTAAAACTTGTCATCCAACCACCTATTATACATCAAAAAAAATCTCTTGAAGTCTTATTTATGTAAATTCTCATTTATTTCAATAAATCAAGGGATAAGTCACTCAACCAGCTTCATTTCTCAAACTTGTCTGACTGTGTTCTGGGATCTTAAAAATCAATCTTCAATTTCTTATGTTTAAACACCTTCAGAGTTCTCTCCAAGCTCAACTAACACTTTGAGTTGTTCAAGGAAATCATACACAAGTTGTACAAGAATTCAAAAGTATAATTTGTTTGAACAAAACTCCATCTACTCACCTATAACAGCAAGCTTCTTCACAAGCTCAAAAAGGCAATTTAAGATCAACCAAACTTATGCATGCAAACACTTCATTAAGCTAAACCAAGAAAAATTAGAGATCATATGAGATACCTTCATGTTTTTT
The DNA here is from genome assembly GCA_019776745.2 of Taxus chinensis. NCBI lineage: Eukaryota > Viridiplantae > Streptophyta > Pinopsida > Cupressales > Taxaceae > Taxus > Taxus chinensis. The sequence continues at coordinate 327,402,020 of CM034147.1, forward strand.
GGGGCAAAAAAAATCACCTCATGATGCAATTCATCATGTATCCTCTTCATACCTTCAAGGCTAGTCTTGCATTCAAGCATTTTCAAATGGTAGGAGCAAAAATAGACCTATACCATCAAATTTATCCAAATAAATAACCCATATGACTTCATAAACATCGTGAACACATCTCCAACATCCTTCAAAAAATATTTGAGCATGGGTTACTTTGCAAACTTTGTCTGTACACTGCAATCTTCACAAAATGCTCGTTTTCTTATGGGGTCCACCATGATTCAAGAGATCAAAACACCATGGAAATATGATTTGATGAATTATATACATGCTCAAGTTCATAGATGAGTAAAACAAGTTCATTTAGAGATTCAACCAACCAAATTTCTCTATACCGATTTAATTGGGTTTAAGGAAGGCTTAAGACGGGTCCACAAAAATGAATAGAACTTTCTTATTTCTCATCCATTTTGCCTAAGAATTTTTAAACATATTTTTCTCCCTATGCTCTTCAAATTTTTATTTTATGATTTATTTGAATGAGGCTCCACAATTTTTCTTGAATGCTAAGAAGTCAGAGTGTTAGTTTACCATACCTTACATAACCTGATTTTGGTAAAAATGCAATATCTTGCATAAAAATCCTCCTCATGTCCTAAAATTTGGTCCACACCTTTATGACTACCTCCTCCATGATCTCAAATGGATAATTTGTCATAAATGCACATGTACCTTCTCATTTGTGCATTATAAACTTATTTTTCCTAAAGGGCAGTCATACCAATGACCCTAAATATGCCTCTAACTATTGAATTATGACCTGATACTTCATATGAGGACTCTTGATAATGTCCTTACACAATTATCATGCATACATTAGCTTTTCATATCTTTTTTTCTTCAAACCCTCACTCTAGGTCCTTGAAGTAGGCCAATTTGAGATAATTTACATTGCAACTCACCATGACTGCCATATTCTTCACCATGTATCCCCTTAACCATGTCCTATTATGTGATTTATGTCTCTAACATGCTTCACCATCATCCTCAATCCTTCACTTCACCTTTCCATGTCACTTTGCTAACTAGGCCTTGGGATTAGGCATCCTGAACTGAGCTAGTCTCACAAAATCAACTCCTGTGCCCATGTATCCATCCTCTTGACCATGTTTTCACATCATATACATTATATACTTTGTAAGACTCCATCTTGGTATGATATTACATCATCACTTATCCTATGCTACTCACTGGCTCCTCAGGAAGTCAGTGCTTACTCAGGTTTTCTTAAACCTTTGACTTGTCCTTCCTTTTCAAACTCACTCTAAGATCCCTCTAGCTCTCATGCAACCCGCTTTCACATTAATATTCATTTTACATGAATGAAAACTCAACATTCACATGCAAACACTCTAAGGATTTCTTTTTTCACCAGAAAGTCTTTCCTGCTCCACTAACCAACACAAATATTTTCCAAGAAAAAGATTTATAACAAACATGGAACATAGAAATCAACAAACATTGATTATTTTATTTTAATATTTTAATAAGAAGCCAAAACACCCATATATTTATATGCAAGTGAAAATTACGAGGATAAGTGAAATAATGTATGTCTTATTCTATTAGTTTGAGATGCACTCTAAGTCTAAAACCGTAGTAATCTAAGAAAATGGGTGTGAAATTTTAAGAAAACCCTTTCATTAGGTGATTAGAGTAATCTAAGTTCAAATATTATTGATGGATCACCTCATCAAGTTGTAAAACAAGATAAAATGGGTAATAAGTTTGTAAACTCAAAAGGTGATCTATTATTGATGGGTTACCTCGTCACTATAAAACAAGATAAAATAGGTAGTAGGTTTGCAAAATCAAAGGGCAGTCTATTATTGATGGGTCACCTCATCACTGTAAAACAAGATAAAATGGGCAGTAAGTTTGCAAACTCAAAGGGTAATCTATTTTTTGAATTTCCTACTAATTTTTTGAATATTTAATCTTGAGATGTTAAGTTTGAATTTTGAATTTCCCTCTCTACCTAATTCTCTTGACATTTATTGCCTCTTTTGAGCGCCCATATTTTTAAAATTTATTTTAGAGGGAAATAATTTAAATGCAAAAAGTTATTTTTAATTAATGAAGGTAGTTGTATGCAACATCAAGAAGACAAAGTTGGAAAATATACACAATAATGTAATTCACTATTTTTGAAGCAGTAGAGAACAAAAAAAACATAACAATATCTTAGAAAAGGGTATGTGGACACAACAACATAATATATAGAACATAACATATAGAACAAAAAGGAGTACAAAAAGTGTAACATCCTTTTTGTAGAGAAAATATAGGAACAACAACCCAGTCTTATAGCAACAATATCCATTTGAATCAAGGAGCTTGCATCACCAAACATATCATTTTTTATTTTTGTAAACTCTTATTAAATTTAATATAAGTTAATTCTTGTGTTTCTTGGGTTCTATTTTGATTCCTTTCTCTGTTATTGCTTATTGGTGACCACATTTTCCCAACAGTCTGGTATCATAGGAGTTATTGAGGTTTTTGGGTCTGATTTTTCATGGCTTCTAGCAGTGGAAACTCATGGAAACAACCCCCAATATTTAATGGAAAGAACTATGACATTTGGTGTATAAAAATGAAGACATTGTTCTCCTCTCAGGATCTATAGGAATTGGTAGAAGGTGAATACACATGGACACCTGGCCAAGATGTATTCAATGCACTCTCACAAGCCCAAAATAATATTTTGAAGGAAAATAAGAAGAGGGGTAGAAAGGTATTAAGCTACATTCAAAATGTTTTAATTGATTCAGTTTTTCCAAAGATATAAACAACTACAAACTCCAAACAAGCATGAGATACCTTTCAAAATTCCTATTAAGATAGTGACAAAGTGAAGATAGATTGCAGACGTTGAGGAGAGATTTTGAGACTCTATTGATGATGGAATAAAATTCAATCAATGATTTTTTCACAAGGATAATGACCATAGTAAATCAAATGAAGACAAATGGAGATGTTGTTGAAGGTCATAGGATCATAGAGAAGGTATTGAGGAGTCTTCCAACCGTATTTGATCTAGGTATTGTTGCAATAGAAGAGTCCAAGGATTTGAGGAAAATGATAGTTGATGAATTGATGGGTTCTTTACAAACCCATAAACAAAGTATGAGTATGACAACCATCTCATCCATTGAACAAACCTTAAAAACAAACAAAAATGTGAGATGTAGGGGTAAAGGATCCTACAATAGAGGAAGAGGAAGAGTTTACAACCAACAAGAATGTGGAAGACACAATCATCAAGATCCACATGTAAGGAGAAGGAGTAGAAACACTTTTAGAGGTGGTTCTACACAAAGGTATGATAAATCAAACATAAAATGTTATTATTACAAGAAGTATGGACACTATTCTAATGAATTTAGAAAGAAATACTATGATATGAGAACTCATAATACAATTTATTCTAATGCAAAATAGGTTGAACCTAAAAAGCATGAAAATGGTGGTAATTTGTTTCCAACTTGCAATGTAGTTGAGAAAAGAAACAAACAAATATGGTATTTGGATAGTGCATGTAGTAATCACATGTGTGGAAATAAGGGAATGTTCAAAAACATAGATGAAGTAGTTAAATATGGGGTAAATATGGGAGTAATTGACAATGTTCCTCTAATGGGCAAAGGCAATGTATCCTTTCTCACTAAGCAAGGAGATAGGAGGTAAATTCAAGATGACTTTTATATGTCGGGTCTGAAGTATAACGTCATAAGTATTATGAAGCTAATCCAAAAAGGATACAAGGTGATATTTGAAACTGGAGAATGCATAATCTATGATAGAAGTGGAATCAATAGAAAGCTTGCTATGGTGAAGATGACACAAATTAAGATGTTTCCTTTGAGGATGCACAATGAGTGAGCAACAACGTTTAAAACATTATCAATCAATCAATTTATTCTTTGACATCTTAGGTATGCAACTTTGAGTTTTGGTGGATTGAATGTTCTCTATAAGAAAGAAATGGTAAGAAGGCTACCCCCAATTGAATAATCAAACAAAGTATGTGAGGGTTGAATTTTGGGGAAGCAACATAGAAATAATTTTCTCTCAGGAAAATATTGGAGAGCAAGCTCATCTCTTAAGTTGATACATTCATATCTTTGTGGCCCCATAAAGACTCCCTCATTACCTAAAAGTGAGTATTCTATTACATTTATTGATGACTTCAATACACAGGTATATTTTTAAAAAAACATATAAAGGGAATTTGAAGTATTCAAGGCCATGGTTGAGAAGCACAATGGTCATTATATATAAACCTTGAGAATGGATAAAGGGGGGGAGTACATATCAAATCAATTATTGATTTTTTTCAAGGAGCATGATATCAAGAAATAAATTACAACGAGATATACACTACAAAAAAGGTGTAGTTGAGAGGAAAAATCAAATTATTCAAGAAATGACAAGAAACATGATGAAAGAAAGAGAATTTCTAGATGAGTTGTGGGATGAAGTTATTGGGAAAACAATCTATTTTTTGAATAAATGTCCAACAAAGAGTGTATAGAACATGATACTTCAAGAGGCATGGAGTGGAAGGAAACCAAGTGTTGAGAATTTAAGATTTTTTGGGTGTGTAGCATATGCACATGTGCCCAAGAAAATAAGGTTAAAGTGGGATAATAGAGGAGAAAAATACATCTTCATCAAGTATAGTGAAAAATCCAAATCTTATAGATTGTACAATCCAATCACAAAGGAACTCATAATCAACTGGGAAGTTCAATTCATTGAGGATGCATCTTGAGGAGATGTGCAAAAAGTGCAGTAGAAATAACAAAGGTAAATGCACATTTTATTGAAGTTAAAACAAGATATGGTAGAGTCAACATTGCAGCAAGTTGGACCCCTATTTCATAAAAGGGTGAATCTTCAAGTGGCATCAGTCAAAAAACTGCACAAGGGGAAACTCATGATGCATCTTTGTCATCTTCCAACTCAAATCAATGTCAATTCAGAAAAAGTATTGTACAAGAGATTTATGAGCAATCAAGGTATGCTGAAAATGAATATGAAATAACTAATTTTGCTCTATTTTAAGCAGTTGATCCTTTATATTTTGAGGAAGCGATAAAGGAGAGTAAGTGGTGTGAAGCAATGGATGAAGAAATGCATGCAATACAGAAGAATGGAACATGGGAGTTATTGGATATTCTAATAGGAAAGGAATTCATTAGATTCAAGTGGGTTTACAAAACCAAAACTACTCCCAAAGGAAATATTGAAATACATGAGGCAAGGTTAGTTTTCAAAGGCTAGAAACAAATGCCTGGATGTGATTATAATGAGACATTTTCTCCCGGTGAAAGGATAGAAACGGTGAGAACAATCATTTCTATAGTAGTTTATTACAAGTGGAAGGTTCATCAAATGGATGTCAAATCATCCTTCTTAAATATCATGTTATAAGAAGAGATCTATGTGGGATAACCATATGGTTATAAGATTCCAGGGCATGAGAACGAGGTATACAAGCTCAATAAATCCTTGTATGTACTTTTAAAAGCACCAAGGGCATGGTACACCTGTATATACTCCTATTTGACCAGCAATGGCTTTAGCAAAAGTGATAGCGAGCCCACACTGTACATCAAATTAAACAAGGAATGTGAGATTCTTATTGTTGTTTTATATGAAAATGATCTAATCTTTACCAAAAATGCAAACAAGTCCATATAAGAGTTTAAATCAGCCATGAAGGAGTTTGAGATGAATGATTTAGGATTGTTGAGATATTTTCTTGGAATTGAAGTCAATAAAATGGATCATGGAATATTTTTGTCTCAATAAAAATATGCAAAGGAGATTTTGGAGAGATTCAGAATGTTGGAAAATAAACCAACATCTACACCAGTTGAAACAAGTTTGAAACTGTGCAAAGAAGATTATAACAGTAATGTAGATCCCTCATAGTACTAAAGCTTAGTTGGAAGCTTGATGTACTTGACTACAACTAGAACACATATAATGTATGTAGTCAACCTGATTTCTCGGTTCATGGAGACTCAAAAGGAAACACATTAACAAGAAAGAAAAACAATTTTGAGGTATGTTAATGGCACAAGAAATTATTGAATTTATATGCCAAAATTAATGATTTTTAGTAAGATGGATACACAGACAGTGATTGGGAAGGTATCCTAGATGATAGAAAAAACACATTTGGATATGTGTTTCATGTTGGATCAGAAGCCATTTCATGGGTTTTAAAGAAACAGTCATCTGTTTCACTTTCAACTGTTGAGGCCAAGTATAAAGCAATGAGCTCAACCACATGCCATGCTATATGGATAAAAAGAATCCTCCCATATTTGCATGAAGAGAAACACGGAGCTTCTAGTATCTTTTGTGACAACTTGTCTTCCATTGCCTTGTCAAAGAATCTATTTTTTCATGGAAGAAGTAAGCATATTGCAATCAACTATCATTTCATTCAAGAATTAGTTGAAAAAGGTGAAATAGAACTAAAATTTTACAAATCAGAGTAACAACTAACTGACATTTTTACTAAGCATTTGTCAAAATATATCTTTGAACGTTTGAGATGAAATTTAGGCATCGTTAATGTGGTTTTAGCTAGCTTTGGACTAGTTACCTTTGGACTTCATACAATTACCTCTAGACTTCATATAACCAACTATTTACCAAACAACTCCAGACCAATAATCTCCAAACTAGTCTTTCAATTAACTATGGACCAGTCGTTCAACCATCTTTGGACTAGCCAACTCTAGACTAACCAACTCAGACTATTTATTCAAGCATCTCTGGACCAACCAACTCCATACCAATCATTCAACTAGCTCTGGACAAAGCATCTCCAGACCAACCAGCTCCAAACCAATATTTCAAGCAGCTCTAGACCAAGTAGCTCTATACCAACCAGCTCTAGACCAACCAGCTCCAGACCAACCAACTCTAGACCAGTCATCCAACCAGCTCCAGACCAGTCGTCCAACCAGCTCTAGACCATTCGTTCAATTAACTCCGGACCATATAGCTCCAAAAATCCAAAAATAGTTTTTTTAAATGAATATATTTATTTTGTATAGGATTAAGATTAAGGGGGAGTGTTGAATATTTAATATTGAGTTGTTAAGTTTGAATTTTTAATTTCCCTCTCTCTACCTACTTCTCTTGGCATTTATTGCCTCTTTTGAGTGCCCATATTTTGAAATTTGTTTTAGAGGGAAAGACATTAAATATAAAAAGTTGTTTTTAATTAATGAAGGCAGTTGTACATAACAACAAGAAGACAGAGTTGAAAAATATACACAACATTGTAATGCACCATTTTTGTAGCAATAGAGAACAAAAAGAAAATAGAGCAGCATCTCAGAAAAAGGTGTGTGAAGAAAGCAACATAATATATAGAACATAGCATATAACATAAAAAGGAGTACAAAAACTGCAAAAACATTTTTTTAGAGGAAACAGAGGAACAACAAACCATTATTATAGTAGGAATATCTAGTTGAATCAAAGAGCTTGCAACAATAAGCAGATGATATTTTACTTTCGTAAACTTTTATTGAATTTAATATAAGAAAATTTTTGTGTTTCCTAGGTTCTATTTTATTTCCTTTCACTATTCTTGTTTATTGGCAACCACATTTTGCCCACATAATCTTTGTTGTGGATACCAATTAACTTGATAAGGGAATACTTCCCCCAATTGATGTTTATAAATTATTATATATGTGTTTGAATAAACCCATGATCAAAACTCACGCCCTTTGCACACACTGAGAATAAGCACTAAAAATGCAACCAAAGTTGTTTTTTCTAGAGAGGGAAAGCAATGAGAAAAATAAGAATGTAGTATGGGAACATTTAAATTATAGAAAACACACAAGATATCCCATTCATAGTGTTAAATACCAAAGTTGTTTTCACAATAGTAAGAGCATGCAAGTTAAAACATTAATATAGGATGAAACTATTTCTTGATAATCTCACCTGAAATAATATATAGATGCAAATGACACATCAATGGACACTTGAAAAATAAATTTACCAAACATTGAAACATGTTAAATAAGTTCCAGAAAAAAACATTCATAAACTTTGTATGAAGGATTATATCATCAAATTTAATTGGTTGTTTGACAGAAGATTTATTAATTTAAAATTAGTGAAAGTGGTATGATTTAACAAATTTTAGTTTACAAAAATTAGTATACAAATTAATAATAATAAAGAGAAACATACAACCCTAAATTTCACTTCCAAAAAGGTTGAAAGCATCGTATGAAGCACAAAACATAAAGATGGCCACTGATTTAGAGCTACACAAAATCATGAAGAGATGGATAAATTCATAAAGGTATGATGTTGTCACATCTATTATGTAATGTATGACCCACACAAAATCTTGGGAATGCAAACATTAACATTTGTCCCATGCTAGAATACACAATCTCCATAAAAGAAATACTTGGAGGGAAAATCCCTAACCCTAGATGAAACCTAATGTATAACCCACTTCAAGGGAAATAGTTTTTATTTTCTTTCTAATATCATACATAATATATATTCATGATCTCACATATAGGGGTTTGAATATGATATAATCATATGAAAAAGGTAACACATAAATTTGTGCACACAAGGTCAAACACCCCATAATCAAATGCAAATTTTAAATAATACTAGCAATTGCACCATAAGTGTGCAATGAGAATGTCGATATGCTGACACATGAGAGGGATTTTTGCTAAGGAAGGAGAAGTTATATTCAATATATTTTAATATTTTCTATTCAATCAATAACAATTTCTATTTTAAATAACATATGAAGTCACATATTCCAACATTTAATTGGATAGGGCATACAACTTCGCAACATGATTCAAATTTTGCAATAGTTTATGATAATAGTAAAATGTGTCTCTACCAAGAAAAAAACAATTTACAAAAGAGAATAACTCTTGTACATACCACAGTCCAATTTCATTAACTGCAAAACATGTCTAATATGCCATTGCAATTTGACCAAAATATGTCCAAGTAAATGGCCAAGGAGAACGTCAAATGCTTTAAATGATGAAACAATTATATGCAACAGAAGAGGTAACATAAACAACCCATTTTTCATTAAGATGATGTAAACAATGTTAGTGTCCTCGGGAATTGGTGTTCAATACATGCCATACCAACTCAAAATATGATTCAAAACATTATAAAATTTAAATTGAAAATATGCATTCTTCAAATCTACAAGTGCACATATTCCCTTGTTAAGCACCTTGGATTTTTGTAAGCTTGCACTCTACATAAATTGTAATTGTAGAAATTTGTGTACACAGGAGAGCGCAACATATTTTAGATAGCACTTTAAAAAACATTATTATAAGTGACAATGAAATTTTACATTCGACATTTTTCAAGTTTCTTCAATCCTTTTGGTGGGACAATTCAGTTGTAAAGGTTCATATGATGTTTTCATAGCACTAATAATGACCCACATTTATACAAATGTGGTGAATTTTCCGTAAAACTATGCTTGTATTTTCTTTCCCCTAAAATTCATCTCTCACAACATGGAATATTTAATATTATACAACAATTCATAATTTAGAACTTTAGAGCACTTGGTAATACAACTATTAACTAGAGAAAGTAGCTCCCAACTTTTGTATTTATTTCCATGATTTTTTCGTTACTATCATCAGTCAAATTTGGAAAAAGAATTGTTTAAAAGACTAACCTAATTTTCTACCCCACCAAGCTTGGAAATAGAAGTAACATCTCACCAACCTTTAAATGTTGAAGGGAAGCCCCAAGGAAAGAGAGAATCATTATTTAGAGACAAAATTTAGGCATAATTTATGATGGCGAGCAGGCACGATGATTAAAATCATCCATCTCCCAATGTCCTTAACCATGCCACTTATTTCTAAAGTGAATGTTGAAAATGTTAATAAATAACAGAAAGTGAACATTATACAACAATAATACAATGCTTCATATTTCTTACATAACATTAAATTTTAAAATACAGGAAGCCATTTATAGTACGAACAACATAAACTGGTATCAACAAGAAGGAAATAATTATATCAAAATGAACATATAATAAAAATACCATAATATTTACTTATTACTCACACTTATGCAACACAAGAAAGTAAAGTTATTGTAAGGATTGTGTCTAGCCCTAGAATTTCAAAGTATCGTTTCATGTCAAATCAAAATTCATTAACAACCTAGCTCTTTCAGGTGGATGTAAATTTCAATATTTATATAGAAATTTTCTATAGGTGTCTAATTATTATCAGTCAAAAATCATTTAAAAAGTGGTCTACAAACCATCATTTTTAAGGCTTGGTTACACACACACGCACACACACACACACACACGCACACGCACGCACGCACGCACGCACGCGCGCACGCACACACCCACACACACACACACACACACACACACACACACACACACACACACACACACACACACACACACACACACACACACACACACACACACACACACACACACACACACACACACACACACACACACACACACACACACACAAATTTCAAACACATCAACCCTTATGAACTAAGTCATGTATTCATATTAGACAAAAACAAATACAAAAATAATGTTTGATAAAAATGAAATGAGTCCATATTGACAAATCCACCTCTCAATGTTTGCATAGTTTCTATAAACAAAACTAAACGTCTCAAATGTTATATAAGATTGGATTGAAACACACTTTATAATATGATGTAAAATTGAAGTGATGAAACAAAATAAGAACTACCAAATACACAACTCTAGTCACAAGAGGAAGTGGTTATGGTTTTCCAACCATCAAAAGACAATAAGAAAAATTAAATTTAGAATATTAAAGAAAGAGTTGATGCATATAAAATTTTCAGTGAATGCTCATAACTTCAAATTATTTGAAATTTAGGCATGTTGACATTCATGAAATTAAATTATTTTATTCTAATATTTGGTGTTTTCCATCATGAAGGATGATCTTTTAGTCCTTGTAAAGGTATATCAACTTATAGTCAACAATATGACACCCGCTCCAAACATGGTCAATACTCTTTTGAAATACAGAAAAGAAGTAATTGCTTTACTAAATTTTTAGATAGTTCTACCTCCATCTATAACAAAACTTCATCTCAATACAACTAGATAATGTAAAGTATGAGCCATGGACAAAGTGGAAGGAACATACATATCAATGAGTAATGGACATTTTCAAGGCAAGGAAATAATATGGTCAAGCCATAACGTCTCACCAATAATACAATAATTCCCATGTTGGTTTGTTAATTAGCAAACAATGAAGTTCATATTTTAGTGTCTACAATAACATGTAACCTTTCTATCTATTTGCAAGGGAACAAAAGGGAAATCACAAGAAGATAGACTAAACATATAACAATGCCAAACATTTTTTTAACTCATGCATAAAATAAACTACACACTCACAAATGCAATACCTTGTCATAAGAAAAGTTTAAATTATTATGTAAATATTCATTTCTCAATATACCAAACAAAAAATTCATCTAGCATAATTAAATAATGAAAGAGTCTCAATACCTTTACAATTCAAAGGAAGGTAACCAGGAAAAGCAACTCAACCAAACAAAACAACAAAAAATAAAACAACTTGTGAGAAAAAATTCTATAGCGTTAATCAAACCTGCATTTATAGTCATTCCGAGGAAAACATAAGCTCAATCATCTCCCCTAATTCCATACTCTAGTTTTGAACCCTCAAGGTACAAATATCCCCTGCAATGTGAAGAATGTGCCCATATTCTATGCACATATTGATTCCCTGAGAACCCATAAACTTATCAAGAAACACCTAATTCCATAATAATGAGGCATAATGAACCAGGATTCGTGGTTCTTTTATTTGTAATAAAAGGATGTAATGTTAAATTATTAAAATCTAGTTTCGAGATCAATACTTACATACCCAAACATAATCATAATGTGACATAATACCCTAGGCTCATGGATCACTTTTTAAAAATCAAAGGGTATTGCAAAAATTAATTTATACACCGACATTTGAACAGGAAAGGCCCACAAATTGTATAGAGAAAATTTTGAAACTATTAATGATGGACTAATCATGAATTTTGAAATAAAATAACACTAAATTTGATTTCCTAGTAGAGAAAATGGGTCTTGTATTAATGTTTCCTTCTAACTCCCTTGTCACAACTCAATTCAATGTTAAAGTATCCCACTATAAGAAACCCTAATGTAAAAAATCCGAAAAAATATATTCACCATACAACGTAATAGAGAATACACATTTCCGTGAATCTCCTTCATGCTTGTGTTCAAGCCAAAAGAACATACAAAATAAGTTAATCACCATTACTTTAAACCACGTGATTTTACAGAATATGCCCCATATCTATATATATGGATAGGGGATAGGGGAGGGGATGGGGGTCCCATATTTTATAGTCTATAGAGAGAGTTCTGATATGACCTGATAAAGAAAGAAAAATCTTATAACTCTGTCTCTAGTGTTTGTGTTGTTAAGCACAAGATAATACTGAGAGGGGGGTGAATCAGTATTATGATATTATTTTAACTTTAACACTTAATCTCATATCCGTAATCACAATTAATCAGTTTCACAGAGAATATATCAAAGCAATCAATGAATGCAAAGCAAACTAACACACTGCAAATAGACACAGATTTACGTGGAAACCCTTTCAGGAGAAAACCACATAGAAAATCTTCTTTATTATATTTCTCAAATGTTTGTAGGCACCAACCTACGAGAGACACCAATCCCCAAATTACAATTTTTGTAGGCACCAACCTACATGAGCACCAACCCATTTTTGCTAAGCACCAACTTAGCAAGAGACACCTATCTCTTCAAATATGAAGGCACCAACCTTCCTCACATAAAAAACAAACTCTTTTCTATCTTTTATGTTGTTGTTGCTTCAACAAGTGATAGAACAAAACTACTGCTCAGAATATCCTTTTTTATTTATTTCAATCCCTTCACATAAATAAATTGCTGCAACTTTTCATCAAAAATAAATTTGCCCTTCACTCCTTTTTATTTCATATTCTGCTCTTCATTTTCTCTCTTCACACAAAATATTCAATATGTGTGATTTTTTTAAATCAAATGATTCTATCTCCTTATATATCCTTCTCACATCCTTTCGAAAAGACACATCATTCTAACCAACACAACCTTTCCATTATTTAATTAACACAACTTAATTAAGTGCATTAGTCAGCTTAAAACCAAAAGTAATTAATGCAGCCCATAAAAATTATTAAATGCACATTAAACAATGCAATATACTCCATTAAATGTGCTGGCCCTTTCTTTAATAAAATTGTTGTCATCATTAAATCGCTGTCAGCCATCATTAAATCTTCTTTTTCATCATGAAACATGGCATATGAACACCTTAAAATGATGATATCTTTCTCATATGTACAACTGTGTATATCTCACTTATACCATGTAACAATACTTCTTTTCATGTAGTTAAACTTTCATTTTCAGCCTTTCTATACTGCTGGTTATTTCCATTACTTTTTACCATTTCCATCAACATCCGTCAATATTTCCATCAACATCCGTTACACATTTCCATTAACCAAATACATCAATGATTAAGCCTTTGACATCAATGAAAATATTTCCAACAATCTCCCCCTTTTTCATTGATGGCAACCTTCAAAAAAACTTTTCTACAACTCCCCCTTGCTGTAACTCCCCCTTACAGTCATTCTCCCCCTTTGACATCAATGGCAAAGGGCCAATCTAGGAGCTAAATATTGCAATGTTTATCTCCCCCTCAACCAATGCTTTTCTTGATTTTTCAATGGGAAGAAGCAAAGGATATTACTCCCAACTTCTGTCATAAATGTCTCCTTTGGAAGTGGCTTGGTGAAGATATCTGCTATCTATTCATATGTAACAACAAATTCCAAATTTACCTGTTTTTTTGCCACCTTCTCTCTTAAGAAGTGATATCTTATGGGAATATGATTTGTTCTAGAATGCATAACTAGGTTCTTTGAAATACTTATCACACTGGTATTCTCACACAATATGGAGATTGGATGATCATACTCTACTTTGATATCTTATAAGGTTTTCTTCATCCATAAAATTTGAGTACAACATAACATTGCTACTATATACTTTGTTTCTGTTGTGGATAAGGATACAGAGTTTTGCTTCCTACTTAACCACGATACCAGGATGTCTCTAAGGAAAAATGCTCCTCCACTTATACTTTTTCTATCATCCACACATCCTGCCCAATCTGAATCGGTATAAGCTACCAATGTGAAGTTTTTACCCCTTGGGCACCATAACCCATAATCCGTAGTTCCCTTTAGATATCTAAATACGTGTTTTACAACTTACACACGTGTTTCTTTCGGCCCTACTTGAAAATGAGCAATCATACCCACTACTTGCATAATGTCTGGTCTGGATGTTGTCATATATAGTAAATTCCCAATCATTGATCTATAGAGAGTTTGATCAACATTCAGAGATTCATCATCTTTGCTCAACTTAGTCCCGGTAGCCATAGGTGTGCTAACAGGTGCACACTCCTCCATACCAAATTTCTTCAACATTTCCTTCACATACTTGGTTTGGGATATAGATATTCCTTTATCAGATTCAGAAATTTGTAATCCAAGGAAAAATGATAACTCTCCCAACATAGACATCTCAAACTTCTTTTGCATGTCTTTGACAAATTTCTTGGACATTTCCTCATTGTCTCCTCTAAAAATTATGTCATCTACATATACAACAACAATCAGTTGGTGCTCACCTTTAGTTTTAATGTAAATATTGCTATCAGCAAGTCCTCTCTTGAACTCGTGGTCTTGTGTGTACTTATCAAGCCTTGAGTACCATGCTATGGGAGCCTGTTTTAATCCATACAAGGCCTTTTTCAACTTACACACATAATCTTCATTTTCTGATAGGAGGAACCCTTCAGACTGTTCTATGTATACTTCTTCTAACTTCCCATTTAGAAATGTGGATTTGACATCCATTTGATAGACTTTGAAGTTCTTGAATACCGAAAAAGCAAGAAACATTCTAATTGCTTCTAATCTAGCAATAGGAGCAAAATTTTCTTCAAAATCAACAGCCTTCTTACTTGAGCATACCCTTTACATACTAACCTTGCCTTGTTTCGAGTGACTTACCCATCTTCATTCAATTTATTTCAGAATACCCACTTAGTGCCAATCACATTCTAATCCTTTGGCCTAGGTACAAGTTCCCATGTTTCATTCTTCTCAATTTGATCCAACTCTTCCTCCATTGCCTTTATCCAATGTTTATCATGGTTGGATCTACAAAGTTCTTCAGCTCTATTTTGGATAATAAGGATAAATTTACTGGTTCTGATGCACTTACAATTCTTCTTCTTGTTTGTACTCCATCATCAAGGTTTCTAATGATCTGAATTTCAACATGATTCTTCTTAACAAAATGAGATAGTGTTTTGGTGTCCTGCCTTTCAAATTTACTTAATTTTTCAACATCTTCTTCCTCTTCTTTTTCTTCTACTAACTCGAGTATTTGTAAGGGCTCTTCTGTAGGTTCTTTAGCTTTTTGATTCACGATTTCATCCACTCTCACATTTGCACTTTCTACTATAGTTTGTAGTCTTTTGTTATAGCATATGTAGGCTTTGCTTTTAATAGAGTAGCCAAGAAAAATTCCTTCATCCGCTCTTGAATCAAATTTGCCCAAGTTTTCTTCATTTCAATTAATAAAGCATCTACTTCCAAACACTTTGAAATATTTCACAGTAGCTAGTCTTCCTTTCCACAATTCATAAGGATTTTTGTCATGATTAACTCTGATTTGCCCTCTATTCAAGATATGAACAGCCGTATTTACCGCTTCTCTCCAAAAGTTATCTGATAGCTTAGATTCATTTAACTTGGTTCTATACATTTATTAGATGGTTCAATTATTTCTTTCTACCACTCCATTTTGTTGTGGAGTCCTTGCAGTTGAGTACTATCTTTTGATTCCATGATCTTCACAATATTCAATGAATTCATTTGAGGTGAACTCACCTCCACAATCTGACCTCAAGAACTTTATTTTCAATCCGGTTTCATTTTCTACTAAAGCCTTGAAAGCTTTGAACTTATCAAATGCTTCTGAATTTTCTTTAAGAAAGGCTACCCAAGTCATTCTAGTGCCGTCATCAATGAATAACATAAAATAACTCTCACCTTGTATGCTTTCTGTTCTGGTAAGTCCACACAAATCCGTATGAATCAGCTTCAGTGGTTTGGTGGTCAAATACTCCTTCATTCTAAACCTTGCTCTTGTTTTCTTTCCATGCTGACATTGCTTGCATAGAGTACTTGTAGGTTTCATTACCTTGGGCGTATCCCACACAGCTTGCTTGTTGCTGATTTTCACAAGATTATCAAAATTTATATGCCCCATCCTTCTATACCATAGCCAACTCTCTTCAACCTGACTTAGAAAACATTTCTCTCCTTTTACTTCTCCAAGCATGTATAGGTTATTTGTGGTTCTATGTGCATCTGCTGCTAACTATCATGTGTCTTCCTTCCTTATCTCACACCCTTCAACATAAAACTTAAGTGTGTGTCCTTGATCACACATTTGGCTTACACTTAAGAGATTATGCTTTAATCCATCCACATATAAAACATTCTTTTTTTTTGTTTTACCATTATCAAGACTTAGCGTACCTTTTCCAATGATATTTGCTTTAGTGTTATCACCGAATTTTACCGTACCTTCATTTAATTTATTCAATGAGATGAACTTACTTTTATCTAAGGTCATATGTCTTGAACATCCGCTATCAATGTACCACAACTGCCCTTCATCCTATGCATGGAATGTTGTTTGAACAAGCATAGATTTCTCTTTATCTTGCCTATCATCCTCTTTCTTTCGTTTCCAAATTTTTGTAGCTTCTTTCTTCTTTATTTCTGGAGCATTTACCTTCTGGTTCGATTTGGATGGTTCTACAAAATCACTTCTACAAAATCTTGCCATATGTCCATAGTTATTGCAGTTATAACAAATGATATCTTCAACATAGTTCGATAAAGGAGCAAAGGAGTTGCGATTTCTATTTGAGAATCCATACACACCTTTGTTCTTTATATTGTTGTATCTCACCTGTATTCTACAATCTATTGCTTTATGACCAAAATGATTACAATAGAAGCAATAGCCATAGAAATAATTTTCAAACCTAAACATGTGAGTATATCTTGGAGGATTTGGTCTTCTAAACTTGTTCTCATCTTTGCTTTCCTTGTAAGAAGTGTTGATCTTCATAAAGATCTTATCCCTTTTCAACTCTTCATTCTTCATAAGTTCCTTAAGTGTCTCTGCATAGGTATTTGATTTCTCTACTCTTGTCCCTTTCGATGACTCTATACCTTTTGTGTTAGCGGTGTCTTGTCTTTCCATATATCCAAGACCAGTTTTGTTGGATGTTGACTTCTATTGGTTCAGAATTTCATCTAGTATCTCAATACTTTTCTCAAATTTTAGATTACTTGTAACTTTAGCATTTGCCTTTTCTAAGTCCTTTCTCAAAGCAAAAATCTCTGCCTCACACTTTTTGCAATCTTCTTCCTTAGTCCTTGGCTGATTTCGTAATTCTTCTTCGACTCGTTTTGCTTCTTCAATTTGGGTTTTTAGATCCAATATCATCTTTCCTGATTCTTCAAGAGATTGTGATATCTTAGCTTCAAAGTTACGATCTTCTTCTTCGCACTTTAGGATCTGTAACTTTTGTTTCTGATTTTTCTTTTTAAGAGCTTTCAACTCTCCCAAGGCACAGATAAGTTCCTCTTCAAGATTCACTTCACCTTTTTCTTCCATATCTTCATATCTTTCTAAGTCATATTTTATAGCCATGAATAATATTTATTCATTATCACTATCTGAGTCACTTATCCCACTTTCTTTGGATGATCTACTACTTCCTTTTGAATATAAGCTTTTCTTTTGCTTTCCAAATATTTTCTTGCCTTTGTTTTGCTTGAATTCCCTTTTGAATTTAGGTTTTCTTTCCTCATCATCACTATCTTCTTTCTCAAGACACTTAGCCGTAAAATGACCAATTTTACCATAATTAAAACATTTAAATGGTAACTTACCTTTGTACTTTCCATATCCTTTCTTTAACTTTCAAATGAAAAAGGCTTCTTTATCATCTTCTTCGCTGCTTGAGTTCTCATTTGACTCAGGTTCTTTGTTTTTCTCTTTCTTTGAGACTTTGAATGTAACTTCCTTCTTTGATGCTCTATTTGACTTAGTCCTCATTTCATACGCGGTCAGTATTCCATGTATTTCATCCATGCTCAACTTATCAAGATCCTTCATTTCTTTAATGACAGACACCTTAGCATCAAATCTTAATGGTAGAGATCTTATAATCTTTTGAATGATTATGGATTCTTCAATATTTTTGCATAACCCTCTTATGGCGTTGATAACCTCATCCACATGAAGAAGATAGGCTGCAACATTCTCCTCATCCTTCATTTTCAGGCTCTCAAATTGTCTCCTATGAGTTTGAAGCTTATCCCTTTTAACCTTTTCATCACCTTCATAGATAGTTCGAAGTTTGTCCCATAGCTCCTTCGCCATGTCACATTGCATTACTTTAAAAAACTCAGATTCTGACAGGCCACATAGGATAGCATTCATCGCCTTGGCATTATTTTCAAAAGCCTTCTTTCCGGCTTGACCTGTCGGTGGAACTGATGGGATTATATATCTAACTATAACTAATTGCCAAATATCAAACCCTAGTGCCATTAGATATGTTTTCATTCTTATGCTCCAAAATGCATAGTTTGTTCCATCAAACAATAAAGCCTTGTTTGAAGAAAAACCTTCTTGTACTTGATGAGTAGCCATATGTGCTTCTTATATCTACCTTCCAATTGTTAGATTGTTCCTGAAGGCACCCGCTCTGATACCAATTGTTAAGCACAAGATAATACTGAGAGGGGGGGGTGAATCAGTATTATGATATTCTTTTAAATTTAACACTTAATCTCAGATCTATAATCACAATTAATCAGTTTCACAGAGAATATATCAAAGCAATCAATGAATGCAAAGCAAACCAACACACTGCAAATAGACAAATTTACGTGGAAACCCTTTCGGGAGAAAACCATGGAGAAAATCTTCTTTTTTATATTTCTCAAATGTTTGTAGGCACCAACCTATGGGAGACACCAATCCCCAAATTACAATTTTTGTAGGCACCAACCTACAGGAGCACCGACCCCTTTTTGCTAAGCACCAACTCAGCAAGAGACACCTATCTCTTCAAATATGAAGGCACCAACCTTCCTCACATAAAAAACAAACTCTTTTCTATCTTTTATGTTGTTATTGCTTCAACAAGTGATAAAACAAAATTGCTGCTCAGAATATCCTTTTTTTATTTATTTCAGTCCCTTCACATAAATAAATCACTACAACTTTTCATCAAAAATAAATCTGCCCTTCACTCCTTTTTATTTCATATTCTGCTCTTCCTTTTCTCTCTTCACACAAAATATTCAATATGTGTTCCTTTTTTAAATCAAATGATTCTATCTCCTTATATATCCTTCTCACATCCTTTCGAAAAGACACATCATTCTAACCAACACAACCTTTCCATTATTTAATTAACACAACTTAATTAAGTGCATTAGTCGGCTTAAAACCAAAAGTAATTAATGCAGCCCATAAAAATTATTAAATGCACATTAAACAATGCAATATACTCTATTAAATGCACCGGCCCTTTCTTTAATAAAATTGTTGTCATCATTAAATCGTGTCAGCCATCATTAAATCTTCTTTTTCATCATGAAACATGGCATATGAACACCTTAAAATGCTGATATCTTTCTCATATGTACAGATGTGTGTATCCCGCTTATACCATGTAACAATACTTATTTTCATGTAGTTAAACTTTCATTTTTAGCCTTTCTCTACTGCTGATTATTTCCGTTACTTTTTACCATTTCTGTCAACATCCGTCAATAGTTCCATCAACTTCCATTGTCAACATCTATCAATATTTCCGTCAACATCTGTTACACATTTCCATTAACCAAATACATCAATGATTAAGCCTTTGACTATGACATCAATGACAATATTTCCAACATGTGTTCGGTCACGGTCACTCTGATCGAAAGAAATTGCCCCTTCTCTAATCTGATTGCCATAGAAGCATCTTGAAGATTGTCTATAATTCACTTGAATAATCCTTCTCATAAAGAAATGATAATACTTAATATCAAAATAAAACATCTCACTTACATCATTAAAAAAATCCATGTCATTGATGATAAAACAATAATGCACCTACATCATCTATATTAATAAATTTTAAAAATTATTTTAATTTATTTTCGTTGTTCCATTCTTCTTTGATAGATGTCCATACCTTTTTCAAAGCTATTATTTTAGAAGGATTAATCCAAAAATGGATTCATTACATTTTTAAAACAATACACATTAATGTTTCTCTTTCATTTTTAACGTCGTAATGTTCGCAAAAATAAAGGAATATTCACCCAACACACTTTTTGGGAAGAAACGCCTTCTTATCTACCACCGTCACCCCCTCTCAAAGGTCCAATCACATCTTCATCCACACATTTTTACTTTTTAAGCATGTTTCTGTTGTAGCTGGATCTAATATTAGATTTGTAGTGGAAAGAAAACTTGAGCCAACAAATACATTTAAAAATATTGTTAACAACACATAAGACATGTAATTGAATGATGAAAAAAAGACAATTTTTCATTAATAAAATGTGGGAATGCATTTATTTTACAAATACTTAGCTTGTGGCCCTATACTCGATCCATTTCATTTTGTACCTCACACTCTTGATTTAATATTTTGGCTTCTTGGTTTTAACTCACAATGTAGATATAATGATAGATATCTCATAACGCAATAATTAAGCCTCACACCATGCTCCTCTCATAACCTCCTACGAAAAAACAATAGAGAGAAATTTGTGTAAGTAAATGAGGGTAATGGGTAAACACATGTTAGTTAATCTAAAAAAAATTATATAACTATCAAACAACACCAATGTATCATATTTCTTACACTCTAGAATTAAGAAAAGTGATAACTTTCATTCAATTTAGAATCTAATATTTGTTGATGATCAAATATGAACATAACTCTCAAAATAAAAGAATTTTTTGTTTTAGGAAAATTGGTTTGAGACTCTTAATATTGGATCAAATATCCTATATATCTTCTTTGACACCTAATGCATAAAAATTGATGCCAACAAACTTTTAACACAAAATATAATTGAATCTCACTTTTGTATATGCTCTAATGTTCTTGTTCTTAAGAAAGCATTCATCCAAATGAAGCCTAATATGTATTAAAATAATTATAACCTATAAATGAAGATTATGTATTCTATCTTGTAATCTCCATATATTTGTAATTCACTAAGATGAGAAAAAAAAAAAGATTCGACCTTTTAAATGGAGTTCTTGTCCAAACTACTCAACTCTTCCCTTTTCTTTCTTGTAGCCATGTGTGGAAATAAATTGGAGGAAAAATTTTGATACAAAGGCTATCAAGCTTAGATATAGAAATCTTTAGGTACCCATTTACAAGTTATACTTGTGAGAAAAAGCACTCATGTGGTTTCTTAAAAAAAAAGTCTAGTTCACTCTTGAATTTACCTCAATCCACCCTTAATAGGTCTCCTATGTAGGATAGTAAATTCTGTCAGCTATAACTCACTCCAAACTTGATGAAATCATGTAAAACCAATTTTATCTCCTTTGTAACCTATTTTAGTCCCATAAAATCAAATTTGAGCTTTAAACATTGAGATTCATGGAAATTATGAGAATTTTAGCATTTAAACCCTAGTTGAGGGTTACATTCAACTAGAGAGAAAAGCAATTTAATATCTTCATCCAATAAATGTTTCTAAATAAAAACTTGAGCTTTAAATATCTTTGACAGTCTCCTACAACTTTTTCCTTTTTGACCACGTACTAAAAATATACCGTATGTTCTATCCTATAAACTCTTTGTTAAATAGGTTTTCGTTTGACTATGTACATGCATAGTACATAGAAGAACTTACTAAATCAATATTTTAATCATCAAAATAATGTCACTGGGAATTGATAACCACCATGAACATGATAATTAAACTTAAATGGAGGAACAAATAAAAACTATTTATTTTCTTCTTATGAAATAGTTTTTACATGGAGACTTTTCAATTCCATCCACACACTAACTCTGAAATAGATGAATTTTTTACTTTTATGCTCCTAATGAGCTTATCCTCATCCCTTTTCTATCTAATTTTACATTGATCCCACTATTTTGGATCTTCATAAGCTTAGAAATTAGTGGATATCTTCTCTCAACTACACAACTAATAATAGAAAACTATTTTCATTGTCCCAGTTACTAGTTACAACTAATGAATCTTGACTCCCAAGAATATCTAAAGACTCAAAATACCTATTGATACATTCTAACCTATCTATAAACCTATGACAAATCAACATGACTCACATTTTAATATATTTTATTCTTATGGATTTACATAGAAATACTCAAATTCAAAGTTAATGTTTTGGAGGGAAGACCTCCTAGTGACTAAGAACATACTTCTAATGATTACAAAGCTTATTATGGACTTAATGGATCTCATGAAACTATACAAAGCACAAACACAATCTTCTTAACATATACAAAGTAATGCACCTACATAAAACCACCAAGGTACAAATGAACTCATCATGGACTCATATTCATGAGTTGTTTTATGTTTATGCCATGTTTTTTTTATATTTTAAATTGACATTCAAGTTGAATATTCAATTGGATGATCCTTCCATTTCATTAAATACTAGAAGTATTCATTGTATCTTGTCTTCTTGATCATCTTTTGATATATGATGACTTCTAGTTGATCTAGTGGCTTCTTTGGTAGTAGTTTTTCCCACGAAATGATCTGGCTAAATTCATTTTCAGGTGTCACTTCTTGGTCTTCTTTCTTCTTGTAAGGATAAATGTCAGAAATATTGAAAATTAGAGATATTCCTATACCTTTTGTAAGTTCTTGTTCATATGAATTTGTTAAAAATTTCCTAAGAATCTTACAAAGTCTGATCTTTTTAAACTTCAATTTATTATATTCTCTTTTTGGAAATCTTTATTTTCTCAATTGATCCAATACAATATCTCCTGCTTCAAATTGTGCCTCTCTTATTTTTGTATCTATCCTCTTTTTATATTTATTTGAACTTACTTCCAATCTCTTCTTTACCTCTTCTTGGAGTTATTGCATAGATATTGTAAATAATTATCTGTCTACACTTGTTCTTTCTTGTTGGCCTAAATTTCTCAATTCATACACACCCATAGGATTCACGCCATACAAAATTTGAAAAGGAATCATACTTTTACTTCTATTTGGTGAATCATTTTAGGAAAATTTAGCTTGTGCTAACACTTGATCCCATTGTTTTGGATGCTCACTCATCAAGCTCCTAAAAATGTTTCTAAGGCTTCTATTGAATACTTCTATTTTCCCATCAGTTTAGGGGTGATATGCTGAACTGAAACTCGGATTAGTACCCAAATTTTTCCAAAAAAGTCTCCAAAAATGACCAACAATTTTAGTATCTCTATCATATAAAATACTATTAGGCAACCCATGCAATCTTACTATCTCTTTGAAAAATAAATTTGCTATATAAGTTTCATCACTTGTCTTAAAACATGGAATGAAGTGAGCCATATTTGAAAATATATCAACCACTAAAAAAACAAAATCATTTCCTTTTTGAGACTTAGGAGATCCAAGAAAAAAAATCCATACTTACTAAATCCCTTGGTGTATTGGGGATTGGTAATGGATGATACAACCCTGTGTTTTGACTCCTTCCTTTTGAATACTAACAAACTCTACAATTTTCAACAAATTTTCTAACATCCATTGAAATACCTAGAAAAAAGTAGAATGCACTCAATTTTTCAAGTGTCTTATCCTACCCAAAATTTCCTACAAGACTGCCATTGTGTTTTTCTTTGATTAGATTATCTCTCATAGATCCTTTATGAATACACAATTACTTACCTTTGAACAACAATCAATATTGTAACATATAGTCCATCTAGGGACTTCTATCACTCCTTGTAGGATCCTTGCATGCTCATATGTTTCTTTGAAATTTACATCTTCTTGATATATATCTTTAAAACATATCAATTCCCATGAAATTCACTTGCATTTCTTACAAAATAATATTTCTCCTGCTTAGAGCATCAACGACCTTATTATATTGACCACTTTTATGTTCAATGATAAAGGAGAAAGTTTTCAAAAAATCAACCCATTTAGTGTTCCTTTGATTTAGTTTACTTTGACTACTAATGAACTACAAAGTATGGTTATCATCGTATGAAACAAACTCCTTAGGCATGAGATAATGTCTCCATTTCTTCAAAGTTTATACTATAGCATAAAATTCTTGATCATAAGTTGAATACTTATTCTTAGCCTCATTGATTTTCTCACTGAAATATAAAATGTGCTTACCTTCTTGGGTTAAAAAAACCCATATAGTAGTTCCACTTGTATTGGATTCAACTTGAAACAATTTACTGAAATCAGACAATGCTAAAACGGGTTGTTCCATAATCTTCTTTTTTAAAATTTGAAAACTTTTATCAGCAAATTTAGTCCACTTAAGGGTTACTCACTTCCTCTAATAGTCTCCATAATAGGAGCACAAATAATACTGAAATTTCTCATGAATTTTCTATTAAAAAACTAGCAAGGCCATGAAAAATTCTTACCTCAAATACATTCCTAGGTGTAGGCCACTCTTCTATAACTTTTACTTTGTCTTTATCCATCTGTAACCCCTCTTGAGAGATAATAAAACCCAAGTAGAATAAATATTTTTTCATAAATGTAAACTTCTTAAGGTTGATAACTAACCTTTCTTATTGTATATTTCTTAACACCATTCTCAAATGTTTAAGATGTTCATCTTTTGATTTACTAAAAATTAGAAAATCATTAAGATAGACAACGAGACATTTACTTATGAAGGATTTAAGTACCTAATTCATTATCATCATGAAGGTACTTGGAGCATTTTTCAATCCAAAAGGCATTACTAACCATTCATAAATACCATCATTGGTTTTAAAATCTATTTTCCACTCATCTCCTTCTCTTATCCTAATATGATAATATCCACTTTTGAGATGTACCTTGGAAAATATCTGGCACTACTCAAATAATCCATTGGATCATCTATTCTTAGTAAAGTAAATATATACATGATGGTGATCTTGTTGATGGCCCTTTAATTAGTGCACATTCTCCATCCTCAATCCTTATTTAGTGTAAGGACAATGGTAATTGCACAAGGACTCAACCTCTCTCTAACCAATCCTTTATCTAACAGTTCTTGTACTTGTCTTTTGATTTCCTCATTCTCTTGTGGAGTTAACCTACAAGCTACTTCATTTGAAATGTTTTCTCCTAGTATAAGATCAATATGATGGCTAATACTTATTTTTGGAGGTAAATCACTTGGAATTTCATCCACAACAATGTCAACAAACTCATTCAATAAATTCTAAATTTATATGGGCAACTGATTCAATTTTGTTGTATTAATAATTTTTTTTGGCTTACTAATGATTTTATAAATGACCCCCTCATTCGTAATTTTTTAGAGAAACTCCTTTCCATTAGTTAGCAACACTTTATAACCTTCTTCTACATCTGCATAGTATTCTTTCAATGGAGTTAAAACATACTTCTTGCCATATTTTTCAAAAGCATGGGTATTTTTCGTACCATCATGTATTGCCTTTCTATCGTATTACCAAGGCATGCCTAAAAGAACATGATACACATCCATAGGCATCACATCACATATGAATTCATCCTCATAGCTCCCTATTTGAAATTCAACTTTACATTGTTCATTCACTATAAGTTGATGACCTTTTTGCAACCAATATACCTTATAAGGAGTAGGATGACTTACCTTATTCAAATTCAGTTTGTTAACCATCTATGTAGACATAAAATTATCATTATTTCCATTATTGATAATCACTTGACAACATTTAACTTTTTTATTTCAAATAGTCTTGAAAAGTGTCTTCCTTTGAGGTGGGTTTTTTTATCTCTTTATTGGGCTTGGGCAAGATCTTCTTCATTAGAAATGCTTCACAAACTTATGGAAAATATTCTTGGATAGGTGGAATCACACTCCCTTCATCTTTACCTCTAGCTAACTGAACACTCCCTTATCTTGTAGATGGATTCTAATGGAATTCATGAGATATATGCCCAATCTTTCCACAATTAAAACATCTACCAATGAATCATCTATCTCTACCTCTATTGAAGGGTCTTCTAACTATGAAAGATTACCTATCTCTTGAAGATTGTTCTTGCCTTTGTGAGTTGTTACCTTCTTCTTGTTGTGTTTACATCAGGATCCTTCCTCCTTATTGTCATCTTCCTCTACCTCTTGTATGTTGAGGTTGTTTTCTTTCCAATTTCTCTTCTACTCTCAAATCATACTATTATGCTTCTTCATTTGATTTAGGTATCAAAATATTGATCTCATATAGAATAGCGAGTCTTAGACCATTTAGATATCTAGCCACCTTCTCAACATCTTCCTCAATATGAACAGATCTAATTTTCAATCTATATATTTATTTTGTAATTTATTTCACTGAAATCTCTTTCTACTTTTGAAAATATTGGTTTGAAAATATTTAATCATGAACTTTCCTTTTAGTTTGGGCACCATCCTATCCCAATTTTTTAATCTTGGGATTATATTTTATCATCCCATGTTCTTGCAATTCATCCCACCAAAGGGATGCATGACCCTTAAATCTAGTGACATCAAACTTCACTTTCTTTTCATCACTTAGATTCTCATACTCAAATAATTTTTCCATGACATTGATCCAATCAATCAACTCCTACACATTCAGACTTCCTTTATATATAGGAACCTAAATTTTTGGCTTACAAGTGCTTTGACAATTATATCCTTTCCAATTTTCTCTTCTACCAATAATTCTTCTCCTTTTCTAGGATCTTATTCTCTATCACTAATGTCTCATGTATCAACTCCCCTCCTTTGAGTTAATTATACTTCTTGTAGTCTTGTTCTAAATTACTTATCTCATCCATTAACACAGTATGAGTACATTATCTCCTTCCTCAATCTCTTACTCTCATACCCATCTTGATATGTCTTAAATTTCTTGACTCCCTTGACTGAGATCTCAGTCTTTAATCTATTCTCATACCACGCTTTGATGCCAACAAACTTTTAACATAAAATATAATTGAATCTCACTTTTGTATATGCTCAAATTCTCTTTTTCTTAAGAAATCATTCATCCAAATTAAGCAAAATATGTATCAAAACACTTATAACATATACATGCATATTATGTACTCTACCTTGTAATCTCCATGTATTTGTAATTCACTAAGATGAGAAACAAAAAATTATTCAACCTTTTAAAGGAGTTCTTATTCAAACTACTCAAATCTTCCCTTTTCTTCCTCGTTTTCATGTCTGGAAAGTAATTGGAGGCTAAATTTGATACATAGGATATCAAGGTTATATCTAGACATTTTAAGGTACCCATTTACAAGTTATACTTGTGAGAAAAAATAATCAAGAGGTTTATTTAGAAAACAAGCCCATTTCACTCTTGAATTTGTGTCACATCTACAATTTCATTTTGTTTATCGCAAGGAAAAATTGTAAAATGTTAAGAATGTAATGACCCTCCTTGCAACATATTTAGCCCAAAAAAAAAACGATAGCTAGAATAACATAATGCCAATTGTAATTACAGATCATAGGCATCTTTGAGGGAGAAACCTCCTTTATACAAGTGTTTACAATAATTTCGTGGATGCATATATTGGGCCTCAACACACACACACACACACACACACACACACACACACACACACACACACACACACACACACACACACACACACACACACACACACACACACACACACACACACACACACACACACACACACACACACAAATTCTATATGAGACAACAATTATTTCTTATGCATGTGGGATAATACTAATATGCTCAAGGGATGACTTACAAAGCATATGCATCCATAGAAACTAATGTAAAGAGAAGATTAGGAAAGGGGTTCCTAACATCACCTCCCCCTTAAAAAAATATTTTTCCTCAAAGGTTCAATTGTGAAAATTATTGTTGAATTTGGAAGAGTGGCTCCCAAGTTGCATATTTTGGTTACATGTTATGCCATTGGATTAACACCTAGGTGATTGAGTGGAAGAAAAGTTGGTGGGTGAACGTGTCCAAGATAGCTTCTGGTTCGAGTATGAGGGAGCCTTTATCATCAAGTTCTGGTAATACTATTTGAGTCTGAATGTTGTTTCCCAAAACCTTCTTCAAACATGAGACATGAAAGATTGGGTGAACTCGGGAGGAGGGAAGAAGGTCCAACTTGTAAGCAACATGCTTGATCTTCTGGAGGAATTTTTATGGCCCATAAAATTTTGGGGATAGCTTATGACACCATTTCACTTTAAAGGAGGATTGATTATATGGATGCAGGCGAAGAAAGACCATGTTGTCGATCTCAAAGGTCCGCTCAGAGCGGTGCTATTTCACTTGTTGTTTGATTTAGTTCTATGCCATGTGGATATTTTCCTGTAAGGTGCTAAGAATATGATCCCAAGTATGAAGGGAAACATAAACCCAAACTGGAGAACTTCCGAGGGTATATGAGAGAATCCTGGGAGGTTGTTGGCCATAAACTACTTCATCGGGAGTGATCTCGGTACATGGGCGGTATAAAGTATTGTACCACCATTTTACTAGGGGAAGCCACTTGACCCATTTTTGTTGTTACTCTGAGACAAAGCAACAAAGGAATGTTTCTAAGCATTTATTGAAAATCTCAGTTTGGCCTTTAGTTTGTGGATAATACCTGGAAGACATTTTGAGATGAGTGTTTGTGTGTCACAATAGTTCTATCTAGAAATGGCTAGTGAAATTGGAATCATAATATGATACAATTGAAGAGGGAATGTTGTGCAGATGGAAAACCTAATACAAGAATATTTGTGTAATTGTGGAGGTTGTGTATGGATGGTTTAGGGCACAAAAATGAATATTGTTGGAAAATTGATCTACCACAACCAAGATCACTATTTTTCCTCTAGATTTATGGAGCCCCTTGATGAAATTTATAGAGATATCTATCCAAATCCTATTATGGATTAGCAAGGTTCAGAGAAAACTAGGAGGTGATGTTGTTTCACCTTTATTGTTTTGGAAAGTGTCACATTCAACCACCATTTGCTTAATTCCTTCTTTCATACCTTTCCAAAAGAAGTTGTGTTATACCCACTCATAGGTTTTGAGAAAGCCGGAGTGCCCAAGCATGGAAGATGCATAGAGCTCATATAATATATCTTGAATAAGATCCTTGTCAAGAGGAAGTACCAGACATCCTTTTTATCGCAAGGAAACACCATCCCATGTATAATTTGGTATCACCCTCGGGTGAGTGACGAATTAATGAATGATCTATTGTAATTCAAGATCTGTTGCATATTTTGTATGTACAAACTCCAACCACTTTTGAACATGCATGGAGATGGTAGAAAGGGAGACCTTGTCCTTGAAGGAGCATGAAAGAGCATCAACCACCACATTATCCTTTCCCTTCTTATATGTAATCTCATAATCATAACCCATGAGCTTCCTAACCCATTTATGTTGAACTAGGGAAGAGACATGTTGTTCCAGGAAGTACTTCAAGCTTTTAAGATCAAGTTTGATGTAAAAATCATTCCCAAGTAAGTATGGCCTCCATTTTGTTTACTGCATGGAGGATTGCCAACATTTCTTTCTCATATGTAGATAAGGCCAATGTTCTTCTAGAAAGGGATTTACTAGTGAATACAATAGGACGATCCTCTTGAAGTATAAAAACACCCATCCTATTTCCGTAGGCATCACTCTCAATGGTGAAAGTTTTGGTGAAGTTTGGAAAGGCCAAAACTAGGGTACTACACATAGCCTGTTTGAGTGCTATGAATGCCTGAACAGTTCTTGTATCCAATGTAAATGCATCCTTCTTCAATAAATTTGTCGAGGGAGCTATGATCTTGCCATATTTTTTGTATAGTTCTACTAGAAAGATAGTAAAGAAGCTCTCATATAAACAATCATACAAATTCTGCTCTACCCACATGTGTGTGGAAAACTCAGATCCCGTGTTGAACCTCTGAGCATACTCTTCTTCCAGATCCTTTATCCACTCCACAACACTTGCTAAGGTCAAATGGTATGTATTTATCATAAACCATCCTAAAAAAAAACTAAAAAAGAGGTCCTAGTAATGGAACCAATGGTGTAACCTAGAATGTACTATATAAAACCCATGTGCGCTGACACATCACCTAACCTGAGTTGAATGCTCATACAAAGCACGCAAAGGTACTGGGACCCTCTTTAGAGTTACTTGTGTAGGATGTTAGTGTGATGAAGATACATCATTTCCTATTTGGTGTTTCCATTTGTAGTGTATATTTGTTGCCTAGACGTCTTTACTTAGCCTTCCTGCACCTTTTATAGCTTCCTGCCTCTTTCTGCGCATGTTTTAGCCTTTAGTGCCAGGACCACCGCCCTGCGTAGGGTGGCAGTCCTGCCTACCTTTTCCAGAATTCTTCACGCATGTTTTAACATGTGATGGTTCACTTAACTTCACTTTTTACATGCATTTGTGAGCCAAATTGTCTAAAATTAGCTTTGATTGCTTAGTTCTCCTTCCTCTTATTTTTAAATAGATTTAATTGGTAAGAAATTCTCCTTCTTTCCTTGTGCATGAAGGTACCTCCCATCCTCCATTCCTATATATTCCATGCTTGTATTCAAGCAAAAGGCCTAAGAATTTTTTGTATCTTGCATTGTATTACTGCTACAATCTTGCTAGGAATTGCATAGCCAAGCTCTGATCTCTTGTGTTATCTCTCTTCTACCTGCATTACATCCAAACTACCATTAAGTTGTCATTACTCAAGTGTCATCCTCCTACTAATGTTCTTGCATTCCCAATCTATTGGACTCACATGAACACTCGGAGAAAGAAAGGAACATATTGAGGGGACAGATACAGACATAACTAGATTTGCCAAAGCTCTTGCTTGTCTAGGTTGGAATTTTGTGTTTGTTTGACTTGTGTGTTGAATTGTCGATTTCAAATCACTAGTAGAAAATCATTCATATCAAATAGAGTATAAAATCATTCATATCAAATAGAGTATAAAATCATTCATTTTAGTAAGTTTTCTTTTTTAACATTATTAGGGAAGTTGTGAGGAACAATAGCCCCTTTCAGGGTCATGATTTTTTCTTCACCTTTGAGTTAGGGTTTGGAGGATTTTGATCAGATTAGGTTATTTGCTATAGATTAGATTCATACATTTGTACAAGTAACGAGCTACATCTAGTTGATTATTTTTCTTTAATTTATTTATTAGATTAGAATGCGTTGCTTAAATATTAAAAAAGAACAAAAATATTCCTTTGATAGATTAGTCTGCTTTCATTGCTTTGATTCAAAATATTGTGAAAAACCCAAAAACATAGATTAGATATCTTTCAGTAATTAGTTTTCTTATTAAAATTAATTTTTTTTCATTTTGTATGACCATCAATGGTCCACAACATGAAAAAACATACAGTTTTGATCCATTGGTCCCACAACCCAATGGGCTAGAATTGATAACTGACATTGATACCAGCTTATGTTTGACAGTCTGACACACACCTGTAAATTTTGCTGAGAAAATAGAACAACTCAATACACTAAATATAGTTGTTAATCAAGCCTACGACTATTGGACTGCTCCTGGAAACATGGTTTGATTACACGCATGACCATCCATGGGCTGCAGTCTCCACGATTCTTTGGTTGTGTTCCTCAGGTCTCACAACCCAATGGGCCTACTAGTTAGTTAGACATTGACTCTAGTTTGCAGACATTAGTGTTCATATTTTTGCTACTTCCACCAGATATTATTACATAACTTTCCTTACCAAACATAGCATCCGATCAGGCTAATACTTTCTGGACCAGATTGAAAAATCACCCATAAATACTTTTGGATTCATCGCACCTCTCATTCTTACTTCCATGACCTTGTCTGTAAATCTATATGAGGCACCCACAGGTCATTTTCCATGTGTTCAACAACCAACGAACAAAATCTCGACCGATCTTGACTTTGATTGGATTCTATGAGCAGCTATTATCTCAGACTGAGACATCACACTACTTCAAGTTAGGAGAGCATTATTTTCCTTAGACTCGCAAATCCTGATATTACGTGTTGAAGATATAAGATTTCCATATTAGCTTGATCCCCATCACCACACTCACATTCACAATAATTCTACACCAGTTTTCTTGGTAGGACCTCAAGAGGTCAGGTACGAAGAAGGTCACGTGTTGATTTTCTGTCGTACAAAAACCCTCATTGTACAATGGTGAGCTTTGGATGAGATAAAAAAAAAATTCCAATAATAGCACTAGACTAAGGAAAAGGGAACATCACTAGGTAGAATAAAATTAGTTTGAATGTTACAAAATACAACCAAATATATAACCTGCTTCCATGGAATTTTTTTTATTTTCTTTCTAAAACCATGCATAATAAATATTCATCATCTCATTGTTATCACCAAATCACAACACCCTCTGATTGCTTAGCATGTGAGTGAGTTAGGAAAACAGTGTGACTGGATAACATGGGTACTATCTCTTAAGTTATGGGACTTGCTACTTGAGATAGACCTCCAGAAAAGGTTGGTTCTTCTTCGTAATCTAATGCAACAACTACTCTAGTAAAGGAAAAATATTGAATATCTCTATCATATGATTTCCAAGGGACCAGAGAGAGAGAGATAAAACATATAAGTAAAGGAAATCTACACTACAAAGGTGATGCACCAAGAAAGGGGTGTGGGAAAGACTCTCCAATATGCAAAAATGAAAAGAAATGCTGATTAGAGAGGGTGAGAATAGTTCTTCATAGTCCAATAGTATCATTCACTACATCATTCCCATAGAAAGACAATAATAATGAACTTTGCAAGAGTAAATAAAGAGGCACAATACACCTGGAAATGTAATAAAGAGGCAATAAGAATGTAATAAACACAAACAAGGGAAGAAAAAAAAAAAAAATTATCTATTGCTTCATTGATATGCACAATTCAATTAAAAAGAAAGAGAAAGGCCTGGATCGGCATGCAAGAAGTCCAATATGAAGGCTTGCAGCACATTGGTGTTCTAAAAAATAAAAATGATAGAGTTTTGTTACAAGAGAAATCCTCGTATCGACCAAGATGTCCTCACTGTGTAACTTTGACCCCAGCTTGTTGAGTTCACTTGACAATCCACCCTTTAAGCCTTATCCATTTTTTCTAGTTTCTTGGCTTCTTTATAAGCCGAGCTCCATTCCATAGACCAAACAATGGGATCGCCGAGTAGGCTTTGCGAACCAACTCTCAAACTCCTACTATTTCACCTAAGTCTGCTTAGTATTCAATTTTCTTTACAATGGCTTCCTCATGCCAATCTCAATGATGGGCCTAGCCCTAGCTCATCATGGTTTTGTTGTTACATTTCCCCAAATTCAACTCACTTAGGGCTCCTTCATAGTGTAACCCCCACATTTTCTCAACCAACTCACTACCATAACTCGATGGCACGAGCACCTCCCATTGTCAAACTCAAGCCTCGCCCCATTCTTCTACATACAACGTCTGCATAATGACTCAGCCTAGCTTGACCTAGACGAACTTCATTCTCTTGGATTTTCCCTGAGCTCGAACCTAGTGAGTTCACTTTTTGGCTCGAGTTGGTCTATGAAACCTATTTTTTTTGTTAAGAATTTGGATTGGTTATGAAACAAATTGCTTTGATATAACCAACTTGATGTGTTTTAAAACATAACTCATTCTTCTCCACAATGCATCCATCATGCATGATATGGAACTAGCTCGACCACCCCATTTAACTAGATCACCCCAGCTCAATGCAAACCTGACTATTCATGATTAGTACAAACATAACTGGCTCGGTCATACATAGAGTAACTCGACCTATATTGATTAACGACATGAGAGCTCGGTATTGTGGCCCAACTCGGCTTGGAATGTAATGGCTCGGTGACGTACTAGCTAGCTCGGCCCATGGCTCGACGAGCTAGCTAGGGAGCTAAAAATGCTTTAGGACCCTTTCTTCTTTCCTTGAGATTTTTTTGAATCCTTCTAAGCATTTCTCAGGATTTCAAGAGAGTATGGAACTCATTATGATGCACCGGGACCATTTTTTCCCATTTCTTTCTCAAAAGTGGGCCCAGGGACCCGTTTTCACCTTGAAGAGGATGTTTGACCTTGAATGGCTTGGATGAGCCCAAGTCCTTCCGAGACCCTATAAATAATCCTTGAACCATGAGTTTGACCTATAAAACTAGATCTCTATTGTGATTCCCTATTTTCCATTTTACCCGAGGGGTAAAATGGATAACACTTGCATATAGGGGTTTGAATATTCTCTAATCATATGAAAAGGGTAACACCTGAATTTGTGCATGCAAGGTTAGCCACCCCATATCCAAATGAAAATTTTAAATAATATTATGTTGAGGTTTTTTTGTCCAACCTTGAACATCCCTAATAAATTTATTATAAATGAAACATTACAAATTTGAGTAATACGGGATAAAAGGTTTCCTCTAATATAATATAACACCTTTTGTTATAAACTATAATATATAATTTAATATTTCAAAACTGCCTCATTTTTATAAAAATAAAAATAAAAATACTTACTTTTGACTAATTCAAAAAATATGATATGGTTAGGGAATCAGCTTCCAACCAATATAATTAATCCAAATATGTTATTTTCGAAAAAATAATAAAAATTGCACTAGACTTTACAAAAGGACATGTCTCTACCCTATTTCTTAAATAGAAAAATTTGTCAATAACATATTTTTTCTGGAGCTTACTATTATTAGTGTAATTTTTGTAGGCACTTCAAACTCACTACAATTTTTGTAACTATTTCCTTACTCAAGGAAACATGTTTATTGGGCACCTCATGACTTTGAATTGAAGCATAAAAGCGTTAAGCTTTAAATTTAATGTTATGAGAAAACTACTATTGATAATTACTATATGCTTATTTCATGGAACCTTTGAGTTTAACCCAATAAATGAACAAACATTAAGAAATGAAAATCATCATAGGATTGTCTTGAATTTGGTCAAAGTCTATAAAAATTAAATCATAATAAAATCTAAAACTCTAACACAATAATAATTTAATTTAATTCATATGGTACATATCATTCGATAAAACACATTATAATATATTGTGTATTATTCTCATATAATGAAGGATTCAACACCAATCCATAATCCCTCAAATCTCTCATAAGGTTTCTCTTATCCCTAAAGACTCTCTATGATCATATCTTCTAGTGAATTGTTATATCTCATGTAAAACTCACATTATTCTCACACAATAACATATATGAGTTGTTATCAAAACTCACACACATGTACTTATACTATTCTAGGACAATATAATACTCATCACACATATTACAATAATATATATCAAACCAATGTTCACACTATATAATTCCTAACTTTATATCCCTTAGTGTGAACATGGGGAAATGATCACTTAAAAAAATTAGTGTATGTCATGTACTCATCTAAAATGTGCTACTCATGATCTCTCCCTCAATGGTTACCTATATACGTACCCTCCCTTAGTGTTTTTTCATTTCTAGTGAGATTTTCACCTACCAACCACATACTTTTAGTGATAATCTACATATGTGAATTCTCCAATATTCACACTTTTCCCTTCCAGTGACCTCAACACCAACATATCATTGAAAATTATACATCATAATATCATATTGCTCTCATGTACACATACATAGCCTTACATTTATGCACCTTCCATGATATATCACAATACTTTCAAGAGATTATATTTGGAATTACAAACATATGAATAGAAAATATCATCTATTCTTATTCACACATCATATCACACAAAGAAAAAACAAATATTTTTTGTGCCACTAATTTATTTGTGTGGCCTCATCGTTAGCAGTTAATGAGTGGTTACCTAAGAACCTCCTTCCTATGTTTCCTCTATCCTTCAAGGTGTACTAATTGGTACAAAAATTCTTCTTCTCTTAAATGAGTAGGGTTTTATTCACTTGCAAGAGAATTTTTTTCTTCTATGTCACCATATTATACAATCAATCCTTCATGAACCAAATTTTCATCTAAGATATCTTGTGCTATCTTCTTATAATTTGGTATCACATTTCCTTTTTCATTATAGTAGTAACATTTGTATTTTCCTTGCAGAGTTTTTTGTTTGACATGTATTTCTTTGAATCCTTGGTTTTTTTAGTTTTTACATACATAACCTCTTCATCCTCATGATTATCATCCAAATTTTCTTCATCAATTAGAGTGTAAATGAAACCTTCTAAATTGATATTAACTTTGTATAAAGTAAATACCATATTATAAAAACTTTTAGGCACGTTATTTATAAGAATTGTCTTTGCATCATCTTTAACCTTTTCCATCTAGATAATTTATAAGGGAGTGAAACTTACTAATGTGATTTTCTATTTATGTTCCTCTAATCATCTTTAAGCCATATAGTTTCTGTTTCAATGTTTTTTTAGTGCTATCAACTTCATATCCAAAAAAATATGTTCAATGAATCCCAAATCTATTTGGTAGATTTTGTGAAGTCCACACAATGCAAGTACACCTTTAAGAGACAAAATCCAATGGAACCTAGTCACTTTTGATCTTTAAGAGTCAATTTGGCTAGTTAATTTTCACATGTTGGTGTGAGTGCATTTGGTTCAAGATGGCTTCCAAAACATCCCTTTCAATTAAGAGTAGTTGCATTTGTAGTTTCCAGCTATAAAAATATCTTCAACTAGATTCATTTATCCATTGTCACAATTTTGATTTAACGAAGCAAAGGATGTCAATTTCTACTAATATTTCAGCTTATTTACAAACGTACGGAAAAACTAGTTTGGCAATCACGTCAAGGTTTTCTAACTAGAATTATAAATTAGAAAATGACTAAAAATTGTAATTTCTAAAATAGATTAGATCTATAATTAAACATTAATAATTGTACACCACTATTAGACTAATATTGATGAACACAATTATACTCTAGAGTTTAGACATTATAAATGGACTTTTGATTACAAAAATTACCAAAAAATTTCATGCGACTTACACAAAAAATTAGGAGAAATTGCAAGTTGAATTTGAATATGCAACATTTTTATGTATATTTCTTATCTTTACAACAAAAAATGGGACATCAATTTGATATCATATGAGTAAAATATGTCCTATTTATTGAGAGGTTTCTATTGGAATTTTTCTCAAAATATTTTATCAGCCATCTTCTTCTTTGGTGTTGCAATTGCATAGGGACACCTTCTTTGATACCAAATCTTGAATTTGTTCAGATTCCATGAAAATTAAATCATAATAAATTTAAAAATCTAACACAATAATAATTTACTTGAATTTATATGGGGCATATTATTCAATAAAACAAACTACAATATATAGTGTATAATTCTCCTATAATGAAGAAGTCAACACTAATCTGCAATACCACAAATCTTTCCTAATATTTATCTTATCCCTAAAGATTGTCCATAAGCCTATCTTCTAGTAAGTTTTTATAGCTCACACATAACTCACATTATTATCACACAATACATATATGACTTATTATCACAACTCACTCACAAACATATAATTATATTAGTATAGGATAGTATAATTACTCACATCACTCGCATTACAACAATATATAATATCAAATCAATGTTCACACTACATAATTCCTAACAGATTGGTCAACCCTTTGTTGGTATAATTTGGAATATTTTGGCTCAAATTTTTTATATAGGACATCGTTTAATGCCTGATTTTTATCTTGTTGGTATAAGCCATAATCAATGTAGATCCTGTAAATTTGAAAATCACATTTTTTGTTACACGATAAGAAAAAATTTCACATGTTGACATGGGAATTTGTAGAATTACCAACTTAATATTTACCAGAAGGGTGATACATGCCAAGACATCTAACAAACAGTAAATATACTTATACCTTACAATAATATTTAGTTATGATTTTTTGGATGCATGGTATACATGAATTGGAGATTGGTGGATTATCAGGGATGGTAGACTGCAGATGATCAAGGATTGCAGATTATTGATGACATTCACCATCTTAGATCGAATCGAATAGGGGACTAAAAAATATATCTTTAATTCATATTTGGATCTTGCATAAAATATAAATAGGGGAGGAATGTGACACTTTTGACAAATAATAACTTGGGGCATGTTTTAGGTATAGATGTAGGAATATATTTAGAGACCTTTTGGAGATAGGAAGAGTTATTGCTTAGGTTTTATATCATGTTAGGGTTTTAAGACAATAGTGTAAGGCTATTGTAGTCTGATTGTACTATAGATAATTTTCATATTAACCTTGTGTGACATTGTAATATTATTCATTTCTTGTTATATAATGAGAATCAAGCGTTATGTGTTTATTTTTTGGATGTGTGATTGATCTTGGATATTTTGTTCCTAATGTATGTTATGTTTTTGGATTTCCTTAAACTTTGTAAGATTGGCCACTTGGATATGTCCCTCATGTTATTCTACAACCTTGAGGTTATTTTTTCACCTGTATTACATATTGGGTGAGACTTTAAAGAACACGATTAATCAAGAGGCCAATGTAGAAAAGGTTAAGTTAATGGATACAATACCCTAGAATGATGAGCCCTAAGCTAAAAAAATTTTTTCTATTTATGGTACCTCAATTAATTATTCCATGAGGAAGCGCAGGGTGTGGATTATGGATCAATATATTGGATTATGCAGAAGAAACTTGAGACATCGTTTCAAAAAGAAGAATTGGCATGTGTTGGAAAATCAAAGGATTTTGGTGATTGATGTAGACACTAAATCACACACTTTGGGTATCTATCTAGTCCTAATCACATACCACTATTCATATAATTCATGTTATCAATTTCCACCCTCCTATGAAATTTTGGGGAACTGAGGGTTGCCAGAGGAAGTTTTTCCTCTTCTCAATTTTGTCCAAGTTCAAGTTTCACTTAGTTTGGAATGAGAGTATGAGATCCACCTTGAAATCAAATGAAAAATCTTAGGCCCAGTGTACCTGAATGTAACAAGCTTATGAGAATTGAGATGATTATGCTAACTCGTTCTTAGAGCCCAACCAAGTTGTTCCCTGGCTCACTGAGCTATCTTCATTTTGCACTGAGTTATGCATCAAAGAGAGGCATTGAGCTCATATGATGGTGGTTGAGTGAGTAAGATGCAATCCAACTCTTTAAATTACCCATTGAGCTCAAAAGGGTGAGTTTCTCATTTTAAAGACACCGAGTTATTTTTGTTGTATACCGGAGAGCTCACATTTACAAAGGACCCAATCTATTCAAGGCAATCAAGTCATTACAAAAATTATGGACTCATCAAGCTCATAGTCGAGCTATTTGTGCACCATGGGGGAGGACCAAGCCTTTCCCTCTATGGAGCGAGCTATTTTGAGGTCATGTGACAAGGTCGTGCAACATGACCAAACTAGTTACAATTTGCATGGGCCATTGGATCGAATAGGTATGAAAGTTGAGTTTATTGAGCTCTATTTTGTAACAATGAGCTAGTTCGGGCTTTGCAATGGAGGTGAGTTGTTTCAACAAGCCATGAAGGTCATGTTGTGCAAGGTGGTCAAGTGGAATCAGTAAGTCACAGAGTTCGTGGATGAAACAACACAAAGGAGTGTATAAGAACCCAATACAAAAGACTTAGTGGGAGAAAATGACAATCTATTCAATGTTTAGCTCTATATAATTCTAGTAGGATCAACCTTGGTCGTAATGATAGGCATATTCAATAAGAACGTACTGAGCTCGTGAAACAAACATATGACAAATTTTACAAGTTGATCAACTAATTTAGAGCAGGACGAGTCGTGAGTCGAACGATCTATTTGCTGAAAATCGTATCGTGCTCCTATAAAATTCCCACCAAGTTACATATCAATCAAGGCTGATTCATTGTAAAACAAGGACCAATTGTAGGGCCTTGACCAAATTTACATGATAGCGGATCAAACAGTCCAAGGATCGATGGGTTATTTAGAGAGGTGACCAAGTTTTTAAGTGAAGTCGAGCAGAGCCAAGCCATGATGATTTGACGATTCATTAGAGGGATAAGGAATTAATTTAAATATTTTTTTTCCAAATACATGAATTAATTGTTAATCACATGGAACAAGCAAGCCTAACAACTTCCCGAAAATAGTTGCAATCACTCAAAAGCTCATATCTTGAGAAATTCTCAACAGAATCATGTAAATGAATACTCGTTGGAATCATCAATTTGATCTCGTCACACATTGGTCAATAAATTAAGGAATTGATGTAGATTTGGAGGATATTTTTAAGGAAAACAAGCCTATTAGGTTTAGTTATTGGAAAGTGGTTAGAGGAGCATTCAATGAGCATGGGAAATCATTATTTCATTGCTGAAAGTTATGGGACATCTTGAGATTGCTTTTATAGATCCAAAATCACCAACCACTCTCATTTATCATGAATTTAAATTAGTTGGAAAGTGGATTTTGGGAGTTGCATCCCCCCTCTCTCTCTCTTCCAAAATTCTATAAATTGAATGGTTGGGATTATTGTAAGAGGAGAATAATTTTGAGTAGAAAAAATCTACCATATTTGTTTTGTGAAGCCAATGTGTTGCATGCCCTTGTAGTGGAATCCTTGCATGGTGATCCAGGCCTTTCATTTGTAAAATTTTGAACTATGCATATCAATGAAGCAATAGATGCAAGTTTGTGGATGTACCTTCTCTTCTTGTGTTTCTTTGCATTCTTCTTGCCTCTTAAATCTTATTGCAAGTGTATTGTGTCTATTCTATGCTCTTGCAAGATTCATTACTATTGTGCATGCATAGAAATGGTGTTGTGATTACTTTTTTTAGATGGTGGATAAATTTTATCACCCCTTCTAACATGCATTTCATTCCTATTTTAACATATTGGGAATTTATTCTCACACCCTCCTTTTCTGGTGTATCACAGTTATTAGTGTAGTCTTTATTTTCATGTATTCTCTCTCATTGGTCTCTTGGAAAACCAGATTAGGATTAGATAGTATTTCTTACATTAGGAGTAGTTAGTTGAAGGTAGTTTAGGAGCAAGAAAAAACTTTCTCTGGAGGGTTATCTCAAGCCCCGCAAGTCCCACAGCTTGAGAGATGGCCCAATGTTACACTAGTTACATCAAATGCCCCATCCATAAAACATGCCATTCAGGGGTGTTGTAATGTCGTGATAACAATTCTAACATGCCTAGTGGGATGGTAGAAGTTTTTATTTTTGCTACAACAATTTTGATGTTCTCTTGTTGTGAAATTTCATCTTGTAAGACGCTTTAAAATAACACATATGGTGACTCAAAAATGGAAAAATCCACTAGTTTCAACAATCCAAGCTTGGAAAATTTATGAGAAGAATTCAAATGAGGTCAAGAACTAGAGAGGAAGGAATTTCTGAATACTTACGGTTATCTCCAAGAAGAGGAAGAAGGGAAAGAAGAGCTCAAAGGTCTCCATCTCCACCAAATAGAACACTATCCACATCTCCATCTATTAGGCCTTTCACTCAATCAACTAGAGTTCTTAGACCTATTATAATGGCACATCTACAACAACAACCATCATAAGGGCCATCAAATCCCTATGTCAACTTCACAGGAAGTAGCCCACTTGCTCTTAATGCACAAAATCCAATTCCATTTGCAACATTAAAGAACATTCTATATTTCATTGGAGAGAACCATATAACTCTGATTAACCACATCCAAGACATTGCAAATGTCTGTGTAATTTAGAAAATGGCTAAAATAGACATTGTTGTTAAGTTGTTGGAATCCTCTTTTAAGGGTAAATATTTGTAATGGTTCAGGATTCTAACAATAGGATCTATCCAAAGTTAAGACCATTTTTGCACAACTCTTCACAATCAATTTGGGGAGAATGTGAACAACTTATCTCTATTGGAACAACTAACCACAATCAAGAGAGCACCAAATGAGCAGATGGTTGATTTCAACTTCAAGTTTCAAAGGACATGGGATAGAATTTCACTTACTATGAGACAAGCTACTGAAGGTGTCTTTCTATACTTCCTAAAAGCTTTAAATTCAGATATTGTAATGATGGTATAATCCATGGGAGGTACAACTTTACCTACAGCTTATAGTATTTCCATTAGAGCCAAAAATTATCTGATTCAAGCTGGAAAACTTACACCTAGGCCACCCATGCCTCTTTATCAAGAACTAGTCAAGCACCTACATTAGCTCCCATTCCTGTCCCAAAAAATCAGATCTCCACTCAAGCTTCTACCTCATCTTCTAGTACCTTAAATGAGCTCCAAGAAGTCATGAAGCAATTGCAAATGTTAGGAAATTAGTTGGTAAAAATTAAGAGGTAGCAAGCTCAAAATTTCAGGTCATATTAGCCTGAAATCCAACCTATTAGGCCTATGTATCAGCATAATAGACCACTTACTCAAACTGAAAGCTAGAACAAAAAAAAACCTCCTACTAATAGGCCATTTCAGCCTTATAATCCTAAAGCTGCA
Source organism: Taxus chinensis (assembly GCA_019776745.2). NCBI lineage: Eukaryota > Viridiplantae > Streptophyta > Pinopsida > Cupressales > Taxaceae > Taxus > Taxus chinensis. The sequence goes on from CM034147.1 coordinate 327,445,115, forward strand.
TCCACATCTAGAGCTTTGGTGTCAGTACAAAATAATATGGCTCAAGAGTATGACTGGTGCTTCCCACGTAACCAACCTCATAATCAGTCAATGTGCTTCAATGGTGCTCTGAATCAAGATCTTATGGTGAAAACAACGGGTGGATAACAAGAGACAAGCCAATAATAAAATCAGCATTAGGAAGTTACTCAAGAAGCACCTCCAAAAGAGACCACACTTGTCAATTAGCAAGTTGAATATTTCTATAGAATAAATCAAGTTCCAACTCAAGGTGTAGTAGCCAATATATGGTCCAAGAAAAGGAATATTGGAGAGGGAATTCATCTAGTTCAAATGACCCACAACCCTCTATCAGTCACTAAGGTATTGGGAATCAAAATGCAGCTCTAAATGTGCAAGGTCATCCCAAGCCACTTTCTAGACCAACTCAAGTACCAGTTGTAACAACCCACGTGTAATAAAAGGTTGTGTAGAACAAGGGACAACAAAGAGATAGCTCATCTCCATTCAAAATCATTGAGAAGATGAAAAAAAAACAATGTAAACATCTCAATGTGGGATTCAATAGCTATCTTAGGACAAAGATAGCATCTATAGGCTATCATGGCAGACTGGTCCACATCCAATCAATCATCCAAAAACCAAGAGAAGGTGATAACCAATGCAACTTAGCAGGAAGGAAATCAAGGATGTCAACAAGGAAAAAACATAAAGCATCCTCCATTTTACATATCTCTGATCATTGGGAATAATCTGGTGCACAATTACATGATTGATTCGGGAGTAAGTAGCTCAGTCATGCCGAAACAAATAGCTGATCAGTTGGGTCTTTAATATGAAGTCATTTCTAGAGGTGTGGTGTAATTAGATGGGACAATGGTAACAATGGTTGGAGTAATCAAAGGATTGGGCCTCACATTGCATGCATGCCCCAATGTTACCATCTTACAAGATGTATCAGTCATAGAATCACCATTACTCTTTACATTTTATTTGTCAAGAGACTTCAAAACTAAAATTGGGTGTTATTTGTATTTCGATTGGTCACACATGTTATTCAGAACAAGGTATGGTACTAAGGATACAATCATATTTGCACCTATTTCAAATTTCCGTATTGAGCCCCATACACCAAGTCCAGTCAATGTAAATTGTTCAACTTTTGATCAAGAGGATTGCGCAAGCACCTATGAATTGGATACCAAATTTAGAAGCATTTCAAACTTGACTCTTGATGAATGAGAAAATAAGAGAGACACATTTCATCCATATAAAGAAATGGAAGAATTTGAATTAAGGGTCTAATGTTTGCATGAAGAAAATCAACTTCTCCCTAGCAACACCAAGCCGGATCACAAAGATGATAATGAGATTTGGCAGCTATTCTTTGATGGCTCAAGGAGTAGGCAAGGTTCTGGAGGGGAAACTATGCTTGTTTCACCACAAGGTATGAAATATTACCCAACTTTACGTTTTCAGTTTTCTTAATCAAACAACACATGTGAGTATGAATCCTTGATCTATGGATTGCATTTGGAAAGAAAGAGAGGTATCAATAACTTGCAAGTCTTTGGAGATAGTGAACTAATCGTGAACTAAGTAAGAGGGTAGAATGCTGCAAAGAATGACCTTATGAAGAATTATAAAAATAGGGTATGGGATCTCATTGAAGATTTCAAAGATTTTAACATCAATTTCATCCCGAGAAATAAGAATGAAGCACCAGATAGACTTACAGCCATTAGAGAAACATTTGATGTTGTTTAAATTATCAAAGGTGAGAAAAATCAGCCCCATTTCAAGGTTTTGGTAAGACTAGTTGTCCCTAAAAACAATACAAGTTAGAAAATCTTTGAAAATGATTAACAAATCATAAAATTCTTGCAAGAAGAAGTTGAGTTCTCCACTAGAAACCAAGATAAATTGGAGTAGCAATACGGTGACCAAGTGGTGCAGATGAGGAATAACAAATTACCAAAAGGCCTTATGACTTTGGAACCAATATTCAACCCAAATAATCAATTCTGAAAAGAGAAGGAAAATATTTAGGTAAAGGGTGAAGATTTAGAGGCTATTTTAGTAGGTGAAGGCAAGACATTACAAATTGGAAAAGTAAGTACTCAACAAGAGAAATATGAATTTGTTTGACTTTGTCAAGAATTCCCAGATGTATTTTCCTGGACTTATAAGGATTTAAGAGGTTTCAATCCAAAGTTATCGCAACATACTATTGATCTCAATCTAGAATCCAATCCTATCAGACAAAAGAAAATATCGGTGAATCCTCACATTGAACCTCTCATGAGAAAAGAGTTGAACAAGCTAATTAAAGATATTATCATCTTTCCTATAAAAAATTCAAGTTGGGTTGCAAATTTGGTGCCAGTAAGGAAGACAAATGGGGAGATCAGAATATGTGTGGACTTCCATGATTTGAATAGAGCATCACTTAAAGATCATTATCCACTCCCATCAATGGAACAAATCCTGTAAGTAGTAGTTGGTTAGGAAAGGTTTTCATCGCTAGACGGTTATTCATGCTATAATCAAATAATGGTGAAAGAAGAAGATCAGTTCAAGATAACCTTCACTACAAAATGGGGAACATATGCTTAGAAGAAAATGCCATTAGGACTGTCAAACACTAGAGAAACATTTCAATGAGCAATGGACATGGCATTCAAAGGACTAATCAACAAGATAGTGTTGGTATATTTAGATGATATCACTGTCTTCTCAAGGAATGTGGTAGACCACCTCTTTCACCTCAGGAAAACGTTTTAAAGGTGTAGAAGATTTAGAGTGTCTTTGAATCCAAAGAAGTGTGTATTCTTGTCACACGAAGGCAATTTTCTGGGCCATATTGTTTCAAAAGAAGGATTGATAATTGACCCGGAAAGAGTTGAAGCCATCAGAACCCTACCATTGTCAAGTCACAAGAAGGCTCTCTAAAGATTTTTGGGAAGGATAAACTTCATTTGTAGATTTGTGTCTGATTTCGCCACTCTTGTGAAGCCACTAACCATTATGTTGAAGAAAATCCTTGCATCCAAATGGACATCAGAAGGCAAAGAAATTTTTGAAGCAATCAAACATGAAATATCACAAACTCTGAATCTTATCAACCCATATTTCTCCAAGGAATTCATGTTTTATGCTTTTGGAGGATCGGACACAATCTCAGCTATCTTGGCACAACTTAGTAAGGAAGGTTTGCAGCAGCCTATAGTGTTCTTCAGCCAGATCTTGGAATATTACGAGGTGAGATACTCTTTCATTAAAAAACATGTTCTTGCTATGATTAGAATCTTGAAGAAGCTCAGACACTTGGTCTCAAACAATAAGATCCAATTGTTGGTATCCCATGTTAGGGTCAAGGAATTTCTCTTGAACAAGGATTTGAATGAAAAGAGGGCAGGTTGGATCACTCGAGGTAAAGGAATATGAAATTGAAATCAAAGTGATCAAGTTGGTTCGTGGCAAGGGTTTGTGTGAGAAAATAGCTTCTACTCAACATGTTGAACTAGACAATGAAGGAGAAGTTGTTTTAATATTGCAAGATGAGCAAGAAAAACCAGCTGATGATGCACCCAATCCATGTTGGACTCAGGATATGGTGCATTATCTCCAAACAAATTTGTGCCCTCCAAAATGGAACAAAGCTAAGAGGAGATATTTCATATTACAATCCATTCCGTATGTGCTCATTAATGGCATCCTATTCAAGAAGGATGTGAACAGGGTGTTATTGATGTGTGTCCCAATATATTAGACTGAGAAGGTATCGTATGAGTTCCATGATAGAGAAGAAAGAGGCCATTTTTCTCCACAAGTAACAAATCTCAAAAACATGAAGGTTGGTTACTATTGGCCTATGGTGTTTAGTGATTGCTAATCATAGATTAAAAAGTGCAAAAAGTGTGTGTTCTTCACAGGAAAATAAATACTAACAACTCTACCCCTTCGTCCAATCTTAGTAGATCATCCATTCATGCAATGGGGATTACACTTCATTGGAGTTACCAATCCAAATTCAAGTCAATGCCACAAGTGGATACTTACGGAAATAGACTATTTCACCAAGTGGACTGAAGCAATGGCACTTAAGGATGTAAATGAATCCAACATAGTGGATTTATATGATGGGATAGTCATGAGGTTTGGTGTCCATGCTACTATCATTTGAGATAATGTATTGGCATTTCTTGGCACAAAAATCATAGAATGGGCTGTTAGAGACATAATTTATCTCAGCACTTCTTTGAATTATTACCCTCAAGGTAATGGCCAAGAAGAGTCCACAAACAAGAACTTGTTGAGAATAATTAGAAGAAATCTTGATGATAATCAAAGAACCTAGCATACAAAGCTCATATCAGCTCTATGGGCTAATAGAATCACACCCTAGATGTCTACATGCAACTCTCCATATAAGCTAGTATACGAGAAGGAAGCAATATTGCCTATATCACTTGAGTAGCTGGAACTAGCTAAGTTTGAGCCCATGGAAATAAAGTATGCAAAACTAATGGAATTGGAAGAAACAAGAGAACATGCAATGGGAACCATGGAGAAGAATCAAGCATTGATCAAGAGGAGCTTTGACAACAAAGCTAAAGCCAGGACATTCCAAGTAGGAGACTTTGTACTAAAGTGGGATGTTGATCAGGTGAAACTGGGAAAGCAATCCAAGTTTGATGCCATGTGGAGTGGTCCATATATGATCGTTGAATGTAATAATAGTAATGTCTTCCGACTGGCCAAGTTGGATAGCGAAGAATTGTAGATTCCAGTCAACAGAATCTATCTCAAACATTACTACTAGAAGGAAGATTTCTTTCCCTTGTACATATTAGTCTAGGTTTTTCAATTCCTTAGAATGCTTTTGCATGATGTCATTTTTGTTAGAGTAGGTTTTAATTTCCCGAAGTGCCTTGTGCACATGTCATATTGCTTCGAGTGTATGCTTTATATACAGTTCAATATACTTCAAGAAAGAGAAACTACTGTAGTAGAAAGCTCATAGTTGCTTGCAATAGTTACAAATTTTAAATTCAAACAAATGAAGAGAAACTAAAATCATGTCAAGTGACATATTTTGAATCTTCATTACTTTTTCTTCCTCAAATCAGCAAATGAGTTTCTCAAGTCAAAATATCAAGATTGGTATTATAGCAGATGGAAGTCCTTAGTTTTCACTTAGCCTTCAATCAATGTTTAGCAATGAATGGTAGCCACCATGCATTCCTCTAGGATCAGTAGCAGTCCTTACAGCCTACAACAGTATCCTGGGATCAACTCCATTTTAAGTAGCATTGAACATCCTAGAAGAAGAAAGAAAATTAGAGCTTAATATAGTTCCATGATGTCCAAATTAAAGGATGATCATCCTTCAACCCCCATAGATCACAATTGCATGAAGAAGTGTAATTCAAAGTTTAAAACAACTTTCTACTCTCACAAATCTTGATTTCAAGATTTTCTTATGAAAGTTGAGAGTGCAAGCAGCGGAGGGAAGTTCCAGATGTAAGTAACAAGATTCCAGGGTCAATTTTTCAGAGTTCATATCAATTCATAAGGATCACACAGACTACATGCCTAATGGAATGCTATAGGCAGTTGGTCATGCTCCATTTAACAGGAAAATGGCCCTACGAGTTGCCAATTGTTATCAATTTCCACCCTCCTGTGAAAATTTGGGGAACTGAGGGTTGCTAGAGGAATTTTTCCCTCTTCTTAGGCTTTTCCAAGTTCAAGTTTCACTCAATTTGGAATGGGAGTATGAGGCCCACCTTGCAATCAAATGATAAACCTCACTCCCATTGTACCTAAACATTCCATGAACGTAACAAGCTTATGAGAATTGAGGTGATTATGCTAACTCATGCTTAGAGCACAATAAGGTTGTTCCCTAGCTCTCTGAGATGTCTTCATTTTGCATCGAGTTATGCATCAAAGAGAGGCATTAATATCACATGATTTTGGTTAATCAAGTAATATACAATCGAGCTCTTTAAATTACCCATCGAGCTTAAAAGGGTGAGTTTCTCATTTCAAAGACACTGAGTTGTTTTTTTGTATACCGTCGAGGTGACATTTGCAAAGGACCCAAGCTATTCAAGGAAATTGAGTCATAAAAACAATGATGAACTCATCAAGCTCATATTCGAGCTATTCATGCACCATGGGGAGGACCAATCCTTTCCCTCTGTGGAGAAAACTATTTTGAGGCCATTTGACCAGGTTGTGTAGTAGGACCAAACCGGTTACAATTTGCATAGGCCACTAGATCGAACTGGTATGAAATTCAATTTTATTAAAGTTCGAGCTCTATTTTGTAACAACGAGCTAGTTCAGGATTTATAATGGAGGTGATTTATTTCAACAACCCATGAAGGTCGTGTTGTGCAAGGTGGTCCAGTGGAATCACCGACTCGCATATTTCATGGATGATACCGCACAAAGGAGTGTACAATAACCCAATACAAAAGACTTAACGGGAGAAAACACTGAGCTAGTCAATGCTCGGGTCTATACAATGCTAACATGCTCAAAATTGGTCGTAATGATAGGCATATTGAATAAGAATGCACCAAGCTCGTGAAATAAACCTATGACCAATTTTACAAGTTGATAAAATAATTTAGAATGGGCTGAGTCATGAGTCGAACACCCTATTTGTTGAGAAATGGTATCGTGCTCCTATAAAAGCCCCACTGAGTTACATGACAATCAAGGTCAAGTCATTATAGAAAAAGGAGCAACTGTAGGGACTTAACCAAATTCACATGATAGCAGATCAAATAGTCCAAGGCTTGAAGGGTTATTTAGAGAGGTAATTGAGTTTCTGATTTAATTCGAGCCGAGCTAAGCCGTGATGCTTTGACAATTCATCTACCTGATCTTCGAAGGTCCGAGCATCAATGGAATGATGAGTTACAAAGTCTCACAGAACTTAGCCAGAGATGGCAAGGGGGATGGGGGACTCACCAAGACAACTCGACGAGTCGTTGGAATGGCTTGACCCATCATAATCCAATGTGGCGAAACCGAAAGAAAATGGCCCAACTGGCCATGGGACATACGGGGCAAAAAAGTCTGAGATCACTGATGAGAATGGAACACACGTTTTGAGACATTTAATGGGTTATGAGAACCCAATGTGGAGCCGAGGCATGCACGCAGCCTGTGTGTGGACGAACCGAGAGCTTGAGGCCCAAGTTACACTCAGAGCAAGTAGGCCACGTAGAGTTGAAAACCCTATAAAATGAAGACAAATTCGGGGGTTAGTGGCTCATCCAGGCCATGTTGGGGATGATTTCTCCATAAGGGGGTTTCGTCCACATGCCAAAAAATTGGGAAAACATGTGGCAATTCAAAGGATCTCGAGACACATCAAAGGAGATGACCCGGCACACAAATGGAGGAACTCACCTTTCGAGGAAGACTGACGAAGATGGGCATGTGGAGACGGGGCCATGTAAGAGGTCATTATGGAAAATAGTGCACAACTCGGCACTCAAAATGGGTTAGATGGTGGTCAGAGTTGATGATTGTATGGAGGGATGGCATAAAACAAATGACGGGGAAGATATACAGCAGAGATTTCAATGTGCGGAGAGGTAACCGACTCAACATGAGTAGGTTTCCAATGGATAGAATCATCGTAAATTAGTCCACCAATTCAAAGAACAAAGCTCAAATACAAAGAGTGGAATGTAACTCAGTGGTGCATGTTAACAAGGAGTTCAACAATGTAAAAGGAATAGCCAACTTGGCTGAGCTGGCTGAGCTACCTCGAATGGATGTTTTAAAACACTAAAATGCCACCTCCCCAAAAATGCATAATAGGAGGATAAATGGGTCCCACAAAATTAAAATGCACAAAAATATTAAATCAAGCTAAAAATCTTTAGAGGGAGAGGGAAGTAATTTAAACAATGTTTTCCAACTGCATGAACTAATTGTCATTCCTGTGGAACAATCAAGCCTGACAACTTCCCCAAATCAGCTACAATCACTCATAAGCTCATGTCTTGAGAAATTCTCAATGGAATAGCACAAATGAATACTCGTTGGAATCATGGCTTTAAGCCAGCCATACAACAGTCAAGAAATTTAGGAATTGATGCATATTTAGGGGATATTTTTAAGGAAAATGAGCCCAATTTTGTTTAGTTATTGGAAAGTGGTTGGAGGAGCATTCAATGAGCATGGGAAATCATTCTTTCACTGTTACAAGTTATGGGACACCTTGAGATTGCTTTTACAGGTTCAAAATCACCACCACACTCATTTATCATGACTTGTAATTAGTTGGAAAGTGGATTTCAGGAATTACATCCTCTCTCTCTCTCTTCCAAAATTCTATAAATTGAATGGTTGGGCTCATTGTAAGAGGAGAATAATTTTGAGTAGAAAAAATTTGCCATTTTTGTTTTGTGAAGCCAATGTGTTACAGGCCCTTGTAGTGGACTCCTTGCATGGTGATCCAAACCTTTCATTTGTAAAAGTTTGAACTATGCATATCAATGAAGCAATAGATGCAAGTTTGGGGGTGTACCTTCCCATCATATTCTTTCCTCTTTAATCTTATTGCAGGTGTATTGTTTCTATTATATGCTCTTGCAAGATTCATTACTATTTTGCATGCATAGAAATGGTGCTATGATTGATGTTGTTAGATGGTGGATAACTGTTATCACCCCTTCTAACATGCATTTCATTCCTATTTTTACACATTTGGAAGTTATTCTCACACCCTCCTTTATTTTCATGTATTCTCTCTCCCTGGTCTCTTGAAAAGTCATATTAGGATTAGATAGTCTTGCTTGCATTAGGAGTAGTTAGTGGAAGGTATTTTATGAGAAAGAACCATATTTCTCTGGAGGATTATATCAATCCCCGCAAGTCCCACAACTTGAGAAATTAGGTCATGCGATGGTGTTGTATTTTCGTGATAACAATTCCTAGGAAAGAAAAGTACTAATTGATCTTTGTATTTGGACATATTTTCTTGTTTTCTATTGCCTCTTTTGACTTTACACTCCTTATTTCCCAGTATGTATTCTCATACTTTAACATTTCTCATTGTGGACACCAGCACCTATCCAGGAAGCCAATGCCAGGTTCCCTCGTCCCCTCTGGGTGCCCTTGACCTTTGTTTACCTTTTTCACATCTTTTGGGTCCTTTCTAGCCATTTGGGCATCTTATTTTCAGGATTAATTATGAAATTCAAGCAAGGAAATCATATAAATATAAAGTTAGGTGACCATAATAAAGGACCAAGCACTAATTATTATCTATCACCACCTAAGTTTGTATCCAAGAGAATTAAAGAATCCATCTAGGTTCACACAAGGGACAAGGGACTGTCATTTATGCATACACTTCATAGGAGGGGAAGTTCATTTTTTCATGCACACATCTATTTACATATTTTTCATCTAGCTAATTCTTCACTATCAAGTGTGACACACACAAGAGCTGCCTAGGGCACGATTTCGACACACACATACACATAGAAATACATTCGATCTGAGATGTAGTGTAGAGATCTTTTGTAAGTTCACCTTGTTAACAACTGAGGATAGTTATACCCCTCATTTTCTATCTTTGTTTTTTAGGATTTTATGTGGTTTGAGGAATTTATAGGTGTTTCTTTCTGATTGCATGTTTTAGGTGAATAACAGTTAATTCTAGTTACATATATGTGATCAAAGGTGATAACCAGTGAACATCTCACGACCCTAAAAAATTAGATTCTACATCTTTTGAGCAGTCACAGGTGCCCAAAATAGGTCTTTGGCACCCCAAGTGCCCCTGACCCTCCATAGGTGCCATGGTCGTAACAGTTCTGACACTCCTGCATTTTTTTGAGGTTGATTTCCACACTTTGAGTTCCCATTCCAGTGGTTTTCTAGTTTGGCATACCTTTAGGATTAGTTCAAATCAGCTAAGTTTTTAATATCCTCATTTATAATTAGGGTTTCTAATCTAAATTTTTTATTTTCTTGGGTTAAATATGTACTTAAATTTTTATATCATAGTGTTGTTACATATTCAGATTTAGGAATTTATTTATTCAATAATTTTTTAATCATTTGGTGAAACTGACATTTACACACTCTTATATCCTCATTTATCTTCTCTCTTGGCTCTTAAAATTCCTCAAGTCTCTTTGTATGATTTAATTCAAATGCATCCTAATTGCCAAGTTATTCTGAAAAAATCCCTAGACACCATGTATCTCCCTAAAGATATGTTACCACATCAAGTGAGTGTTATTTTAAATCCTTTATCTGATGAGCCTATTCTTCATGATCCTCTATCTAATCAATCCATGGTGGATTCAATTCAACCTTTGTATTTGATATTTCAAGACAAATTTGAGGCTATAGAATCCACGATTACATCTCTTAAAGCTGAAATCCAACAAATTATGGACGTTTCTTAGGCTCACGCTAGTTCTTCTTCACATCCTCATTCTATGTCTTATACATGTGATCATATTAGTGAACCTCAAATCTTTCCACTCCCTACGCCTCTCCAGTTTGATCTCACTTCTAAGAAACAAGATATTCTTCCACAACTCATAGCTCATCAATTAATTAGCTTGACATCTACGCGTTTCTATCCTCCTTATTAGCTTGCAAAATATCAAGGTCATCCATATTTCAATTACCAACGAATCAAAAAACATAATGACATTCATTGCTATGGTTTACAATAAAGAATCAAGAATATTGAGCATCAAGGTTTTATTTCATTCACTACACAAAATTTTGTTACATTTTCCTATCTACTTGTTACATCTCAATGTGTTCCTAAATATGATTCATCTATTTCTAATGAGCATTATGCTATCACTCAAGTGTCGGCTATGCAATCTATGCAGGTTATGTAACCACATCTCAAAATCAATGTAACACCTCCTCTCAAGTCATCTATGACATTATCATGTAAAAGTATGCAACGGCCTCTCAAAATTAGTACACCCTCTTTTCTATCAAGTATTTTGCAACGTCATCAATCCCACCTAAGTTAACACCATGCAAGATTCCTCCCCATCCTAATCCACTTCCGTTTCCAATTCATTTTTTCAAAGTAATTACTCCTACTAATGGTCAAGACACATTTCAAATTCCACCACCATCGCATGGTCCTACCGTTGCTTCATCCTACCATTGTGTTGGCCCTCTCTCTTATCACGACATAGATAGTTCTCTCCCACAATGGCAAGGTATCTCTTGCATCATTACATATATCTAAATTACTTACATACTTGGGGGTAGCATAGCTTCCCCCCTTGCATTGTTATCAAATTTCTCTATCATCCCATGTACTTCATGCTCTATGCTTAACGTCTAATATATCCTAATCATCAATACACACCACTTGATACAATTTTATCATAATTACCCAATGACGTAATCTCATGCTACGTTTCAAACTTGATTGTTGAGGGCATCATATGCACATTAACCTCACACACTAGACATTGCACACTTGACACATTCACAACACACTACACATTCAACACTTTCAAGACACATCTCTCTCGCACACATACGACATGACACACTACCCTATGATGCACTCTAGTTCCATGATTCATACTTGAATACTAAGGGTTTACATTTAAAATGAACCCCACCATGCTAGCTCAATAACTCACTCAACCACTACGGTCTACGCTTTGACGATCATATCTTTCTAGTACACACATTCAAATCATTTCCCGATGAAGCTATCTTGTTCTACGGTTCATTCTTGACTACTGAGGGGGCATGTATAAATGAACCTCATCTCATGCATACACATTCACACTCGCTTGAGGGGCACATGGATCCTATCACATTCACTCATCATTCCATTCCATCTACACTCCACATCATACTCCATATATTGGTCACACATTGTTTTTGTGTACTTATACTCCCATGTTACATCTTACTTACTATGTTAGCTAGATACATTGTATGTCATTATCTTTTCCATATACGCATGCCCTTTCACTTGCATTATAGTTGTGATTGCATATTTTATATAGATCAATACATGCAACATGGATTCTTGGCACAATACCTATTACCAGTTTGCAGTGGTTCCTAGGGGCATCCACTTTTGTACACACACTTCAATGTTTGTCTTGTAGGAACTCTTTGGTACCATGGTTGTATATTACATTGCTTGATATTGGTTGTCATTACTTATCATTATTTTTCATTGTTTACGGGCTTTTCCCTTTGTCTTATGTGCATACTATATGTTTTTGGCCACATCATCCTTTGCATGTCTTATGACATCGTGAGTGATGTCCCATGTTTGAACCCACTTTTCATGGTTTACTTTGTCTGTGTTATTTCTTTTCTTTATTTTATTCTTTTGTGCTTAGCTTACATATTCTCTTCTACATGAATTTTTATCTTACTTGCACGAACACTTGTTTTTTAGCCACTTTGTTTGTGTGTGCCTTGGTTTTTACCAAGCACACTCCCTCCGCCTATAGGGCATAAATTTTAGCACAGCAGTCAGTCCTCCTTTGGACTGCATACTCCTCAAAGACCTCACATGCACCCCAAATGAGGGGGGACTCCATTAGGGAGAATCATTCACCCCATACAATGGTTTATAATCACTATATAGTATAGTTCAACCCACAGTCATTACAGTCTTCAGTTTCAGCAAAGGTGCAGAATCTAATTTGGGTCCTCAGCACAACACAGACACCAACATCCAAACCCAGAAAGTAGAGCTTGGGTTCCCTTGACCCTTCTTGGACGCCGGTGACTAGGGGAAGTTACACAACATTTTCATTTTAGTATAGTTTTTGGCATTTTACACAACATATTTTACAGGACAAAAAATCCTTCAACATTTGGTATGCATGCACTACACCCTTTCTAATTTTGCGTTGGATCAGAATTGTTCGAAATGGATCATATTTTTACACACCATCTGTAGTGGTGTTCACATTGTGGGAAGCCATTAAAGGTTGGAGGATGACACCAGACTTTTCTCCTGACACTTCTTCTAGTCTTGGCGTCAAATCACCCGAAAAAACTCACACTCAATGCAACTGACGTGAAATCGCCCAAAAACCTGTTCTTCTACATCATTTTTAGGATCCTTTATACACTCTTTACTCATCAAGGATCAGGTGCACATGTTACTTTTTAATTTTTTACATACTTTGTACACACTTTCTACACATTTTTATCATATATATACGTATTTGACTACTTGTTCATTCTTATATTTTACAAGTTCATTCTTATGGGAGGTGGTAGTCACATCAATCACACAACATCACATATAGATTGAAATTAAAAATAATTAGAATAATCTTCATATACGCTCTCTCCCTATGGTCATCATCATCATCACTCATTTTTCACTTCCTCTTCTTAAGATTCCATGCTTCACTTTTTATCACTCCATGCTTTGTCTTGTCTCTCTTGGTATTTTTTCGCCATTGATCTACATGAGTATTAGGTACACATCTCTTATCCAATTTATGTTATCAATAATTTTCTCAACAACATAAAGTGGGGGGAAATGTAGACACTAAATCACACACTTTGGGTATCTATCTAGTTTTGATCACATACTACTATTCATATGATTCCTAAGCGATAAAAGTACTAATTGATCTCTTTCTTTGGCCATATTTACTTGCTTTCTATTGTCTCTTTTCATCTTATACTCCTTCTTTCCTAGTTTTTATTATTATACTTTGGCATTTATCATTCTGGAAACCATCGCCCAACTAGGACACCAGCGACAGTCACCCTGACCTCTGTGTACTTTGTTAATCTATTTTGGATCCTTTCGATCCATTTGGGCATCTTATTTTCTTGGTGGTCAACCTTTTCGGGATTAATTAAGAAATTTAAACAAGGGAATCATATAAATATAAAGGTATGTGACCATAATAAAGTACCAAGTACTAAGTATTAGCTATCACCACCTAAGGTTACATCCATTAGTATTATCAAGAGCATTCAAGCATCCATATAGCTTCATGCAATGGATAAGGAACTACCATTTATGCATACACTTCATAGGAGGGGAAGTTCATTCTTTCATGCAAACATCTATTTACATAATTTACATCTAGTTATTTGCTCGCTATTAAGTGTGACACACACAAGAGCCACCTAGGGCACAATTTCAAAAAAAAAACACAAATATAACTACATTGGTTCTAAGATGTAGTGCAACACTCGATCATAAGTTCACCTTGTTGATAACCAAGGAGAGTTTGAACCCTCATTTTGCATCTTTTATTTTTAGGATTTGATGTGGTTTGAGGGTTTTTACAGGCACTTCTTTCTTATTGTAGGTTTTAGGTGAATATCAAAGAATTATAATGACATATAGGTGATCAAATGTGACAACTAGAGAACATCTCATAACCCTAAAAAATTGGATTCCATGGCTTCTGAGAAGTCATAGGTACTCAGAATAGGTCTCTGGTGCCTAAGGTACCCCTGACCCTCCATAGGTGCCCTATTCCTGGAACTTTCGACACTCCTAAATTTTTCTGGGTCTGATTGTGACACTTTGAGTTCCTATTCCAACATTTTCTAGTTTGGAATACCTTCACGATTATTGTGAATCAACTAACTATTTTTATATCCTCATTTGTAATTAGGGTTTCTAATCTAAATTTATTATTTTCCTGGGTCAAATTTGTACTTAATTGTTTATATCATAGTGTTGCTACATATTTAGATTTAGGTATTTATTTATTCAATATTTTTCTTAATCAATTGGAAAAATAAAGCATGGTTTGAGGATACGATATACCTTGAATTATATGAGGTATTCTTTACAGAGATATTTAGACATGTGTGCACATAGATCACTGATTTTATCACCGATAGAAGGTGGAAGCTTGTGAAGCTAAAGGGTTTGATGGATGTTGTCATTACAAGGTTGAGGGAAGGTGATGAAGAGTGGAGTAGTGTTGTGGATGTCTGGTGGTGAGGTAATTTGTGGAGTTATATGTTATAGTTTGTGGTAACAATGTATTCCTTCCCTAATCAGGTAGAGTTTAAGTTTTGGGTAGAGGGAGAATTTCCTGATAGAAATAAATTTTTAATTTAAAATGGTACTTGTTGATCTGGGATTTTAATGGGTAAACACAAAGGGGTGCATTTGTATTATGTAAGGATAAAGTAATTCTAGGTAAAATTTAGGGTTTGGAGAAATAATATTATGGATATGGAATATCTAACCAAGAGAGAATTATAATTAAAATGGTGCATGAAAAGATGAAAATAAGAGGTTGAGATGACCGACCTTATAAGTGAATGGAAGGTAACCCAAGAACATGCTGACAAAACCTACATATCACAGAGAGTGCATGGGATTGACATGGGTTCTTATGACCACATGGAGAAAACAACATACTATAAAATTTGGAGTTTTTCAAAATTGGAAGATGGAGATGTTCAAGATGATGGATAGAAATTATCAAAATCCAAAGAATATCCTAAGTGAATCTAATGAATAGTTAGAAATGATGCACAACCTAGTGTTTTGAGAAGAATCCTTTTAATATATTTGGAAAGTGTTAGATTTTTGGGAGAGGATTTTTTTGGATATGAGTGATCCATTTTTCATATAGAAAATGATAGGTGTTGAGTCGAGGAAGAGTACTTCTATACTTGAGAGAGGTAGATATATTTATATGCTAATTAAAATCATGCACTGGAAAATGAAGACATTTTTTAATGAGTAGGTCATTGGGGTTTGGGGTTTCAAATACTTACATTGGTAACTAATGTTCAAATCCCCTTAGTTTTTACATTGGTGGCGTATACCGCATAGATGCAGCTAGGACCAAACACATAATTCATGGGAAATATTGTGACTTATTGTTTGTAAACTAGTAGAACTTTCCTTATTACAATAAATTTGATTTGAATGTTTAGATTCATTTGCATATTATGATGTGTAGCCCGTGAATTTGACGTTTCAATATCACACAAGAGTAGAAGTTGTGTTAGAGCATATACATAACTACCAATTTTCATGAAGGGGAAAGTGTATTATGTCTTATAAAGTGAAGAAATTGTATGTGTGATGAATCTATAAGGGAAAACACATACATGATATATGAAGTTTGATCCACACCACATGGTGTTAAGTTCAATACGTTGAAAGAGTCCTTTTTTTAGGATTTTTTATTTTAGAATTTGAAGAAGAGAGCATTTATATAGTGAAAGAGATTGAGTAGAAGGAAAGGGGCGATGCAGAGCACTCTACATTTCAACTCAAAACTTCACAAACAACTAGTTAGAATCAAGTTAGAAACCAAATATGCAAAATACTTACAAACTTTTAAATCAACTATTTAGGTTCAATGATCATTTCATAACCTTTGGTTGATGTTTCTAACCATCACCTCTAAATTCTTGAGTTTGGAACTCCCTTATTAGTACCTAACTTCCTATTTTATTTCTTCTTAATTTTTCCCTCATACTACCTTAATACTTCTAGGAATGGTTAATGGAAAACTTTTCCATGTAGGATTCTTGACTCACTATCACATATCACGATGACATTAATACATCCCAAATCATGACTGGGATCTTATTGATAACAAACATTACTTATTTTACTGTGGGGTAAACCCCTATTCTCACAACAATTCACTACTCAGGTTTCAAGTTTATACCATCTTCCCTAATTCAATGTCTTCTCTACTTCCTTTAAGATCATGTCTTGTCCATTTCTTTCTTAAACCCTAAAAACTATTGCATTCAGTATGAAATTATCATGTAATCCATGATTTTATTCAAGAAACATGAAGGGTTTCTTCCTTATCATCAGACCCTACTCCATTTTTCAATAATGGTTTTTCATAGAACTATTTTAATTATTACATAGTAACAATCTCTCTTCATCATAACTTTATATTAAAACACGTTCATCTCAACCTCACCATGTATTTCAATTTCCTAAGACTCCTCCCAACTCTAAAATTTGACTCCAAATACTCTAAATATGTAAACATGCAAAAAATAGATATGATAAAGTAAACCTAGGTCTGTCATGGTAAAATTACACTTATTGTCCTAAAAAATATTCTTTCTCTATTGTGTAACACTCTCACTAATTTTCTATAGCACATTAGAACTCCTTATTCCATTACTACCTTTGAACAAGTCCTCGATATCTCAAAGCTTCAGAGCTACTTTCTTGGTTATGTCTTTCAATATTATCTTATAGTACTTTCACTATTAATCTCTTAAAAGTATCCATGACCTTGAACATTTTCCAACTAATGCGCTACACCTTCTACACAAGTTAATATTTCCAAAATTTGCCTCCAAGATCAAATATCCATCACTTTACCTCACATACTTTTAAGAAACAAGGTTTATGAATAATTTGTTATGATTTTTTATCACACCAAAAGCTTGAACTGATGGTGGAGAGGTATCTCATCGTGTTAACCAACTATTATGCCAACAAAACCCCACAAAATAGATCCAAATGCAACCATGTGAGCTCTGGGCCCACCACGTATTCACCTAATTAGGCCCAAAGACATTAAGAGGCAACGACACTAGGACTTCCCAAGAGGTCACCCATCCCAGTACTACTCCAGGTCAGGCGTGTTTAACTTCTTAGCTCTAATACCATGTTACAATTTGACTTCACACCAAAATCTTGAACTTGTGGTGGAGAGGGATTTCATCATGCTTACCAGCTACTACGCTAATAGACCCCCACATGATGGAGCTAGATGCAACTACGTGAGCCTGGGTCCACCATGTATTCACCAAATTAGGTCCAACAACATTAGGAGGAAACAACATTGAGACTTATCGAGAGGTCACCCATCCCCGTACTACTTCAAGTCGGGCATGCTTAACTGCCTGGCTCTAATACCATGTTACAATTTTTCGTCACACCAAAAGCTCAAACTAGTGGTGGAGAGATATCTCATCGTGTTAAACATTTTCTATGCCAACACCCTCCCGCACAATGGAGCTGAGTATACACCCAATCAGACCCAACATCATTAGGAGGAAGTGACACCAAGAATTTCCCAGGAGGTCACCCATCCCAGCTTTACTCTGGGGCTGGCACGTTTAACTGTCTGGTATCAGAGGAGCACAAATTTTCGTCACACCAAAAACCCAAACTTTTCCCACTAATATCTAAATAAATAAAAAGAAATATCCACACACATAAGTGGGTGATGATAAATACAATAAAGGTAAATAAAGTACCTATTTACACATGAGCTAAGGTAAATACTTACTATAACAGCCCCCCTCAAGTCATGCTAGGGGCCAAAATAGAATTGGCATGTCCACAGTATGAGTCCTAAAAACTAGGCATGATGAGGTACTCATGTATAATATATCCATGAAGAAATCTTGAACCAAAAGAAGGAAAGAATCCTACTAGAAGGAAATTGAAAGAAGAAGAAGAAGAAGAAGAAGAAGGAATATGTTCTCATGAACACCCCCTAAGAACAACTTCCGAAACCCCAAGCATTCCATGCAAATCAAGGTAGCAAGATGATGCAAAAGGCTTCATAAAGATGTATGTAACCTACTATTGAATCAGAATGTACTCCAAGCAAAGAAATCCATCCTGAATGTGCTAACGAATGAATTGGATGTGTATCTCAATATGCTTGGTCCGCTAGTGCTCAACTGGGTTGTGAGAAATATGAATTGAACTTTGGTTGTCACACCAAAGTACAGTTAGTGAAACCTGTGGGAATCCAAACTCTGTCGAAGCTAAAGAATCTGTTGACTCACTATAACTGTTGCCCTGTACTTTTCCTCTAAAAATGAAAGTGAAATAGCTTGTTGTTTTTTGCATGCCCAAGCAACTGGAGAAGAACCAAGAAAAAAATATAGCTAGAAGTGGAACACCTGTCATCAATAGAACCTGCCTACTCTAAATCTATATACCCAGCCAACTGAGTAGAACCCCTAGTGTAGTGTAGGCCAAAGTGGGAAGTGTTGTGTGAATAGCACAAAATCCTTTTAGTAGCCTTTTAGTGACTACTATGAGGAGAATGTGCAAACTGAGATACAAGCCCTATTGAGAATTAAATATCAGGGTGAGTATGGATCAAGTACATGAGACTTCCAACCAACTACCTATACAAAGTAGGATCACAAAGTGGATTGGTACATGTGGAAGTAAGAGTAACCCTATATTGAAAAGGAGATGGAATTGGCTTGAAATCATCCATATCAAAGCATTGAAGAAGATCATGGGTGTACTTTTGTTGACTCAAATCAATCCCTGAATCTATCTGAGAAATCTGTAAACCAAGGAAATAATGTAATAACCCAATATTTGTCATGTCAAACTGTGTAGAAAGAGCCCTCTGAATAGTCTGAATGTGGGAAGAAGATCTTCCAATAAGTAATAGATCATCAACATACACGACAAGTGTCATAATATCCTCACCAATATGCTGGAGATACATTGTATGATTGGAGTGACAATGAACAAAACTAGTAGATAGAAGAAAAGAATCCATCTTCTCATATGAAGCCCGAGGGGCTTTTTTGAGACCATAGAGAGACCTTCGGAGCCTACAAACAAGTGTCATAATATCCTCACCAATATGCTGGAGATACACTGTATGATTGGAGTGACAATGAACAAAACTAGTAGATACAAGAAAAGAATCCATCTTCTCATATGAAGCCCGAGGGGCTTTTTTGAGACCGTAAAGAGACCTTTGGAGCCTACAAACAAGAGAATAATCCTAAACAAATCTAGTTGTTTGCTCCATGTATATTTCCTCTTGTAAATATTCATGTAAAAAGGCACTCTTCACTTCCATCTGGTATACGGGCCACCCCTGTGATGTAGCAATAGTAAGTACAAGGTGTATAAAATCCATCTTGGCAACGGGTGTAAAATTCTTAGAGTAATCAATACCTTCAACTTGTGAAAAACCCTTTGAAACAAGACGGGCCTTATACTTTTCAATGGACCCATCAGCTACATATTTGGTTCGGTATACCCACTTACACCTAACCATATTTCTTCCTTTAGGAAGAGATACCAAATCCCAAGTATGATTCTTCATCAAAGAAGAATACTCAGCTACCATCACATCATCCCACTCTTGTATCCCATGAGCCTTTGAAAAAAACTATGGATCCTCAAAAACTATCTGACACAAAAGTCCAGAACCTATAGAATGTGAGTGATGATGCCTAGTGGGTGGAAGATCCTGTATGAAAGGTGTTGCCTTAGAAACTATAGTACAAGCCCACTTAGGCATAGTGAAAACATCAGTGGGAATAGAATCCTCAACGACATATATAACATCGTCATCAATCTTCTCAAAGAAAGGATCCTCAAGATGAGATGAAGAAGAAGGAGGCATGGAAGAAGATGAAGAATCATGAGGAGTGAAGTGCTCATCATACTAAACATGTGTTTGAAAAATAACGTCATGAGTATCAGGATATAAAATTTGATAAGCTCTCATTTCCTTACAATACCCTACAAAGATCAAGGGTTTGTGCCTGACCTGGAGTAGTATTGGGATGGGTGACCTCCTGGGAAGTTCTGGTATTGTTACCTCCTAATTTTGTTTGACCTAATTTGGTGAATACATGGTGGGCCCAGGGCTCATGTGGTTGCATCTGGCTCCATCGTGCGGGGTTTTGTTGGCGTAGTAGCTGGTTAACACAACGAGATCCCTCTCCACCACCAGTTTGAGCTTTTGGTGTGACAGCAAATTGTAACATAATTTTTTAGAATTATTATCCTAAAATCTTGGTATTTTATCTTAAAAATTTATTAGAATGATCCTTGACCTTCTATCCATCTATTCACCAAGTTTTATCTAATTTCTTTAGTTAAGTTTTGAGTTATGTTGGTAGCTAGTTCTCAAAACTGGGTGTTTGAGACAATTTCCTTGAAATTTACTATTTTCATCCCCCTAAACTCATTCAATACACTTTAAAATACTGAAACACCTTCCTCTAACACTAATCTAACTAATCTCAAGGTTTTTAGAATTTTCCCATGGTGAAAAATGGAACTATGTATTTTTTTTCTCTAACCTTAGCTTAGGGTTTCTCAGACTCGAGAGCTCTTCTTTGGCCTTATTTTCAATTTCTTAGGTTTTAAAAAAATTTCAAGGATTAAATATCTTATACATAACTTTAGAAACCTCTTATAAAGACTCCAAAGTGTGTTCCCTATTAACTTTACTTTAAACTCTTTTAAAATACCACTTATTGTCTTCTGAGGACTAAGTTATCTAAGTACTAGGTTTTGAAACTTTTACCAATGAAGACTTTGATAAATTCTTTATAAGCATGCATTTACACATTTTTATAAGTCATCTATTCACACAATAAACAAAACAATGAGTTCTTACCTATAAGCTTACATTACCCTATGTTTTCACTTGTTATATGGTTAACTATCATTCATCCTTATGACCAATATTTCTTTATATTGTTTCAAACATGAAATCATCACAATATATTTAAAACAACATGATTCAGCCTCTTTGTTCATAAAATATATACATTGTCTTCATATTTACAATGTTTGTCTTGGGAAATCCTGTAGACTATATATTTATTGATACATCTTTGAATTCCCTGAGCTTTTAAGGCTCTTTTACCTCTTTTTCTCACCTCCTAACTCACTCTCTACCTTCTTCAACTAACTCTCTACCTTATTCCATTTGAATATATCTTCATATGCATCAAAATTAAGGAGTACAAGAATCACCAGTACCTAACTAGAGCTATAGACTAACTTTTCACATGATTTACTTTAGTTGGTGAGTATAAACACTTTATTACATCCCTTCACCACCTTTAAAACATGAATGAAATTCCTTACTATCTCCTAGACTAACTTGCACTAACATAATAACTTAAATATTTAAAATTATTCCTTTTGGAGGGAAACCCCAAATTGGCCTTATTACATGCTCAATAGGATCCCATTAAGTGGGAATCCATCCTAAAACACCTAAAGGAATCCTAAGTTACTCACAATGAAAATTTACAATAAAATTGAAACTTGTATTTATGATGCTCCTACATTAGGGATATTTTGTAGGAATATGATGCACAATTTAAGACACTATTATAAAATATATATCATATTATATCTACCCGTTATAACATACTAAATGGTTTGTAAAAGGGTTATTAAATTTTTTCCAAAAGTACTTGGTGGTAACAAATATTAAGGACTTGCAAAAAACTATAAATGTATCCTTAAGGGTGGAGCTCATTAGAAATTTTGATATGATCAGTATTCCATTTTTAAATGCTCATTTATTGACCTGAAATCTTATTTTTATAAGTTAAATATTGTGGGAAACTATTAAGAAGCGAAAAAATTAAAATTGTGTTTAAGTGAGAGGTAGAAGGTAATACTAGATAGGACTACTTGAGGAAGAGAGTATGTTGTGCACATGTAGGGTGTAAAGTTTTTTATACACATATGATACAAATAATTTTACAAAATTATGGAAGGAAAAATAGGTTGAAGTCTTGTGTTGGTGTAATATTTTTGATGTTAACACTCAAAAATATGTGTATTTTCATTTGATTAAGGAAATAAAGGAAATGAAAACTAGAGAGCTTGTGTAGACATCTTAATCATATAATTAGGGTTGAGGGTTTGGCTCTGGGAGAATTCATGGAAAATGAAGATCCAACCTAGGAAATGGATTTTGTTCATGGGGAACTTACTAAAAGTGTAGGGGAATAGATCACTACTAGAGATAATACCTAAAATTTCCCATTTGTGTAAGTTCAGAGAAGTACATTAGACTACAATTATAAAATATATTTTAGTGTGATCACTCACATAAAATAGTAGGGATGTTGAATTTTCACCAATAATAGTACCATATACCTCTAGGATAAGGGATATGTTGTGGTTGAAGATATAATATATGCAAAAATGTGGGTCTAGGAAGGATCTATAATTAGGGTTAAAGCCATGAGTATACAAGACTTACATATGAGAAGAAATGGAAAGCACAAGTTTAACTATTTTTTAATAGAATGTATTACCATGTATCTAAAATATTAAATTAATAATATTTCTATCATGAAAGTAAATAATTTGTTACAAGAGTTTTAACAAGATCTCAAAACCACCCAAGAATTTGGGAGTCAAATAATCTGAGAGAAATTGTGGATGTGATACTTGTAGGAATTAGAGAGTTGAATGAACTTTTGACTTTGTTAAAGATGGAGAGTGATGTTGATATTCTAAAGGCATGGTTCAAAAAATGTATGGGTACCATATAAGAATGTATTCATATATTTATGATACTTGAGACACCATTAGAGAGGATTGGGAATAGGGTTGATTTGAATGCACATTTTGACTAAGAAATCTCAGTTGACGTAAGGTTTAATGGATATTAGTTTTGTAAGGTTTTGATTGATATGAGATTGGAGGTTAATTTACTCATAAAGGATGCCTAGGTGAGGATGAGAAGTACTTTTTTGTGGCTAATAATACCACCAAAATATTTTTTAGATTTTTAGGATGTGGAAATCAACATCATGTGAGTCTCATTTTATGGAAACTTTGAGGTCATCAAGATGAATGTGAAAGATCAATACCCTTTCATCCTCATGTTACCATGGTGCTATGATTTTTGAGAAGATTATTAGTTTGATATAGGTTTTTGAGATTCAAAAATGTGGAATAGATGGTTATCATTCCACTAGATGTCAATTTGGGACAAAATTAAACAAAAGACATTACAAGAAATGAAGAGGAAATTTATTAGGGCTTGGAAGAGGTTGATTCTAACAGTATATCATGTGCATGGTGGGTATAGTAATCTTACAATATTATTTGTCAAATTTGCACATGATTTTGAAGATGTTATGATTCCAAACCTATTATAAGAGTGGCGAGTCTAATTTTTGGTTTGATTTATATAAAGAAAGGTATGAAAAATTGGGTACCACCAATTATTGGATTTTCTACATATAGCAGTACATGGAAGACATTTTTGTACTAGGTGAGGAGGGAGGAAATATAATTAGAGCATACCCTTGTTTGACCGAAGTTCTTGGTTGGGCACTTGGCTAACCCATGAAATGGGAAATGTGAGAGAGGTTAATCACTACAAAAGGTGAATTAGGATACTACGGAAATACAAGGGATGTTGAAGGTGATCAAACATCTTGGTGAGAAAATGTTAAGTGTTAGATGCATGGATATAGGGAAACTTAGTCAAGAAAGCACTAGAAATTGTTCATAAAAATACACCTTAGGAAGAAACCTTAGGAACATGACTATGGAGGAATATATATATAGAGGGAAGTGTGGATATGGAATATGCATTAGCACCATAAAACAAGAAGTAAAATTATATCAATTATAGGATTGATTATACATTATGCAAGGTATGCACCCCTATGATGATTACAAAGATATGGCTTCCTCATTAGTTTTATCCTCTCACTATCATCTATATGCAATATTTATTATAGATAGAGTATGATATCTATGAATTTTGAGGAGGACCTTAAATAAGGTTGGAAACCAATATATTCTACACCAAAAAAGATATTTATGATTTTGTTGGTTTTTTAAATATGTAGGGTAGCTAGAGATATAAAACATAACCTTTGTTACTTTATGTTTTTTTATAGAAATGTAAGGAATGGATGGATTTGAAGTGAATTTTTATGAGGGTATTAAAGTTATTTTTATGGATGAGAAAAATTGAGTAATGGCTAGTTAAATATTTATGCATAAGGACATAGTGCAAGATTGGAAGACAAAAAGGAATGGTGTTTATGAAAATATATAAAGTAGAGAAGAATATATGTTTGTTAAGAATGAGTAAGAATATTAAGGAAAATTTGGTAAAATAAAAATGTGTCAATTGTGATGAGTTGGTAACAGTTATCAATAAATTAATTACCCAAGTCAAGTGAATTTATTAAGAATATTGTAAGAGGAGAATGAAGTATAATAAATTTAGTAACTATCTAAATAGATCATCAAAAATATACCCAAATACTCGAGTTCCAGATAGGAAGAATGATTGAAGAAAGAGATTCAATGCAAGTAAGTCCCATAATAAATTTCTATAATTGATATAGTATGGGTGTCCTTACTTCTATTTCAAGATTAGAAGAAATTTTGAGTGGGAGAAGAATAGATGCAGTTTCCTTCATCATTCCAAAGGACCTTGGGATGGAAGATACAAGGGAATAAACCATGATGAAAAGGAAGAGAGATGAGAAGAATATTGGTAAGGAGTGGGATAGAGAGGAGAAGAGAATAAAATTGGAAGAATAAGAGGAGAAATGGAAGCAATAGGAACAAGAAGAAAAAAGATTTTTTGATCTCATATCAAGGCAACACTACTATTAGGGAAGAAATTAAAACATAGGTGGATTTATGTGCCATTATAAAATTCACTCGCATAACTCACTCTATGTAGTGAAATATTTTTGAGGATTTGGGAGGAAAGGAAGGTGGTGAGTAGAATATGAAATAACTCCTTACGAAAATGGGAGTACTGATTTTGTTACACTTACCATATTTTGGAGTTATCATCGAGTTGATTAGAATGTATTTAACAAGGGTACACCATGGGAAGGTGTTCAACAAAAGAAGAAAAATGACCATCATTATAGAAAGGATATCTCGAGTCATGGGATTGTTGAACTAGAAAACTAATCTTGCGGATGAATTTTAAAATAAGGAGATGATTTACAAGATCATGAAAATGTTGAGGTTGAGTAAGCCTAGAAAAATAAAAAGGATAACTCAGTCAAGTATCTTGTGATAAGGGTTTATGTAATATTTATGTCTGATATATCTTATGAGGGGATTTCATAAATTCTATTTCTCTAGGAAACTTATATATGGTAGCATCGATGAGGGTGCGACTAGAGAAATTCAATTTTTTGGAGTATGTGGAGCATGAAATGAAAGCGATGATTAATTTGGAGCATGAATATGGAATGGATTTATATTAAGGAAAAAAATTGGTGTTACTATTTTTTACGTAGTAAACATCATAGTGTCTGAAATAATTGAGAAGGGAGTCATGAGGGTAATGAATCATGTGGATAAGAATAAGACTTATAGCCTAGAGGGATGATCCAAAAATTGTACTTGCATTTAATGTACTTTAGAAATTTCCAGCTTCTTAAACTTTTTCAGATTTACAATTGATCAACAATATTTTTTCATCCAATTTTGCCTATCTTAAAAGCCCAAATTTCAAAATATCCTAAAAACATCAATTAACCTTCAAATTCGAACTTAAGTGATTTAACTGAATCTATTACAAATCCATAAAGGAATAATCACAGTGGAATTAATTTTACACTTAAACTGAATTTCTTGATTCCAAATTTTGATAAGTGCATACCTTTACTGTTGTGGGTTATAGATACTAAATTTTTGACTTCAATCCAGCTTAACTAGTTATGTGGTTGCTTTATAAATTAATCAAATAAACTAATTTAAATGTTTTATCTAATCAAAAGCTTCCAAAAAATGCAAATTAACACCAGAAAAGTTTGATAACGGAGTTCACCCAAAGGATACCTCTCTGGATTCACTTAAACATGAATCGATCTATTCAACATCCAATTAAGTACAATTAACCCTTCAATAATTACTAATATACCTTTATACCTACATATGAGTTTATCTATGACTCAATGAACTCTGAACAATACCAGAAACTGCTCCAAGATCAATTTGTGGCTCCTACAATGCTTCCATAGTGTGATCCTCTTATAAATGTGACCACAAAACACCTATAAATGGATATTTATAAACAATACATGGAAAAAAATTACATTTCTTGAAATCTTATGAAATTTTGAGAAATTTTGATTTTAACACCGAGTTCTGAAAATGTCCCTAGGTGCCTCAAAAATGAGGATCTCTGCAACTTCCTTGTTCATTTTCTCCCACGGTCTTCTTTATATCTTCTATAAAATACAGCGAGCTCATATCCATAGCACCAATCCCCTCCAGGAAAATTAGTTAGTAAGTTGGATTTATAGTGGCGAGGTCTGGGGTTCAAATCCTGCCTCCATTTTCATCGGGCTCATTTTAGCCTAGTGGGGATAAAATCCCACATTTCTGTGGAGGATATTTTTCTTATGGTCTAAATATAGAGCGACTCACCTATGTATACATGTCACATAACCACATTCATCCTTTTTTTGGGCCTCACAATGGTTGTCCGAACTGTTTATAGGTTGTCGAGTTGTGTTGTTTGTATCACCCACTATGTTGGGCCGAGCCGTTGGTTGAATTGTCCATCAATTGGGCTCTCCATGCAATGTTGAGATGTTAGGTTAAGTGTTGAGCTGTTGTGTTTTATTGAACTTCCATCCAATTAGATGTGCCAAAGAAAATAAAGCCACATAGGTGGTATGTCGACCACTCTATTGGTTTAGTCGTTTGGCCTTGGGTTGATCGCTGCCCAATCGGTTGGTTTGTTGGAGGTGTATTTGGAAACAGCTAATGTATTATGGCATCAAGTTATATCCGTTGCACCACATTGTATAAAATTTGGTCCAAGTAGATAGATGTTCAGCCGAGTTATTAATATGATCCACCGAGTTTGTAGGTTAAATTGCGGATGTGTATAACAGGTCCACCATATAGTTAAAACTGCCTGAACATTGTGGAAATATAATCCCGAGAAATGTAGATATGTAGCTTGGTATGATCAACTCAATGGGGATTTGATCACCCTACTGAGATAAAATAATGGCTCACCAAGCCAAAATATATAGCCTACAATGAAAATTTCAATCCTCCAATACAATAATCCCACATGGGCAATGTTAGAATATTAATAGCATATAAAATCGAAAACTCAATATCGCTAATATGAAAAGGAGGAAAAGGCACCCCTCCTACAAAAGAGTGTGTCGAACTTGATTGAGGGCCCCTAGCCAGAAAAAATCAAGGCCCACCAAATTTTTAACCATTTATCGAAGATTGGAGGTTAAAACAACAAAAATTATCCTTTTTCACGTTTTACCATTTTTCCATGTGTCACGTCCAGATTGGACTGTTGACCAGGTTGACCATTTTCAAACCTAAACTTTAACCTATGATATCTTTCATGTTTGAGATCCATTTTTTGAGTTCCACCTATTGACAGAATGATCTCAAGACACTTTATAGGCATGCAATGGTTTAGGGATATTTAGGGAAGATATATACATTGAAAAATCCTCCGGGTCAAGGGAAGAGTAAGTTGGGTCACTCACGTAGAAATGGAGTAATAATAGTTTTGTAGAGTGAGGGACCTAGTTGAATTGGAGGAATCAATCTTGAAGTGACTTCTAGATGATTATTATCGTATTATTGATTTTAGGGTAATGAATAATTTTTCTTTGGAAAGGTGGTAGAGAAGAGTGGGAATCCTAAATCTTAGATGTTTCTCCTATATGATTTCAATAACAACTATTAGAAAAGGAATTAGATATAATATGTAGGTTTGAGCGAGCACATATAATTCTTATTGTGATTGATAGAAAAAGAATCTCCATAATTATGTTGAAAAAGGGAAATATGCCTCCTTTTTGTGATGATGATTCTGAAGACGAGGCTATGAAGCTGAAAGATAAAGAAAATCAAGGTGTATCAAAGCCATGCAATGGTAATTTTGTTACTTAAACCCTGGAAGGACATTACAATAACTTTGGATGAGATACACATATGAATAAAGCACTATATGGATGAATATTCATTGATGAATGTGTTACCTAATAGAGGTCATAAAAGAAATACCACTAGGAAATACATGAAAATACTATATAAAAAAGGAGAAAGTAATGGTAGGATATTCTAGGATGAGGATAAGGGAAATGTTAGTGTAAGTTTTACATGAAGGCATTCCTCCTATGCAACACCCTGATTTTTGTAAGTTATCATGGTGATTATTTTTCATAATGTTGTAACTGCTGAAATGAAGGCAAACATGTTAAGATATATTTTAGATCTTAAAGGAATTTGTTGCTGATCTGGATTCTTGCATACTGTAATTTTTTTACATGGGATAGCAGTTATTATTGCTTGTATGTTTGCTGATATGATGACAGATCTGTCGTATGCTTGTTGAACTCTATTTGTTGATTGACAACACACCTTGAATCAATTCCATTGATCCAAGGTATGCTGTGGTCTTCTTGTAATCACTTTGTCGATTTACTTTTAAACCAGACTGAAGGTTGATATAAATGTGCAGCACCTGATTTCAGGTATGAATAGCTGGCACGTAGATGCCAACAGAAAAGGTTCGATTCTCGAACCATACACTGTGTAATGCCAGACCCCGTAAGGTGATAAATGCCTGGATGCGGGTGGCTTAGGTATGTAGAACATGGGACGAAATGTCCTGCATAGTGTTGAAATTTGATGACAGTCGAAAGGACTTGTTTGGAAATTGATTAATTAAGGGTGAAGGGGAATTAGACCCTAATCTAACCCTAAGTTCTACCTTATATCCTAACTACTATCCTAAGTGGATTTTAAAATTCTAAGGGTGAAAATAGAACTAAGTCCTATTAACCTATGACCTAGGTATGAACACTATTGTTAATCCTAAACTAATCCTAACCTAAGGAAGGGGACACACAGAACCATGGGGGATGGAAAGGATAAGGATGGAGGGAAATTTAATAGGCAATGAATGTAGTCCTTACGTGGAAAGCGCCAAGTTTGGCAGGAACAGGGAAAATTTAGGGGCATCTAGTTAGTCATGAGACTAAACTTTGTTTTCATGCAAAATTTGAAATTAGTAGTTCGCCAACCCGAGTCAGTGGTGGCGTGAGGAAATAGGAAAAAGGCAGAGCCTTTAATGCATTAAATTTTCTTGGTCTTCGTGACCAGCCCACCTTGGAAAGAGTATGGAGGAATTTTTGGTTGTTCATTTTGTTTGTTCAGATTTTTGGGAAGTTGCTCTGCATTTGGTTTTTCTTGGTTCAGTCGAACCAGTTGTGTTTGGTTGCTATCTCTGTTTCTTTGGAAATTGAAGGCTATTTTCTGAGCCTGTAGAGGAAGGTGATAGTTTGAAAGCTTGTTGCTGCCGCTGTGGAAGGAAATACCTCCTATAGACACAGTTTTCTTCGAGCTTCAAGGAAGATTATCAGGCATGTTAAGCCCTTCTCTTTAAAACTACTTGCTTTTCTTAAACGTCTCATTAAAACAACCCTGCTCTTCTGATGAAGGGGGTTTTGGGTTTATTTGATTTGTTGTCATGATTGAGATGATTCTGGGTAGAGTCATTTTGTCTTGCTGTTGCGATTTGAACTGTCTTTGCGTATTTATTATGTTGGAAATACAGTCCATGATGTGTGATTTATTCGACCATAATGGGGGATTCGTTCTGTATGTTATGAAACTGTACAGGCTGTATGAGTTTGTTTTTTTATTATTGAGCAATTGTTCTTTTTTCAATATGAACTTGAATGATGGAACGTATTAACTATGCGAGTTGATTGACATTGTTTCTTTACTAAATTTTTAAAGGAAACGAGTTCCTCTTCCTTCTGTTGTTTTAGATTTTGAAGGAAATAAGTAATTGGGTTTTATTGAGCATTATGAGCTTGGTTTGAAGAAAGTGATAGTAATATTCTTATTGATGTGCTTTTCTTTTGTAAGAATGGACGAATACGACTTGGGTATTCGTGAGAGTTGGAGAAGGTAATTGTTTTTCTTCAGAAATCATAAATGATTATATTTTCTCCTTGCTGTGATGGAAAATCGATTTTATAGTGTTTTGTGGATGCGGTTTGATCTTCTAACTCAAACTGGCATCGTGAAAACGAACTTGGCTTTGAATTGCTGTGTAAATAAATGAAATATATGGGAATTGGTTTGTTGTTTGAGACTATTTTTAACTGTACCATGCTTGTGCATTTAATACCCTATGCGGGTTTGCCTTGATAAAGGTATTGTTATATAAATATTGTATCTTTTGGGTTCTGCGCATCATTGTGAAACAGGAGAATGAGGTTTTTGGATTTAAATGTTTGATCGAGAAGGAACTCGAACTGGGCATTCTTTTCATATGGTATATTGAATGAAAATTGTGCATGTTGTGTAATTTGGTTTTGACATCGTTTCTTTTTTGGATTTAAAAAAGGAAACGAGTTCTTCTTCTTCTATTGTTTTAAATTCTGAAGAAATGGTAATTGGGGATTTATTGAGTATTATAGGTTCAGCTTGATAGAAATGACAGTGGCATTTAGATTGTTTCTTGAGTGCTGTGTTTTTCTGTACAAATGGAATATTTAAATGTTTCGTGCGGTCTCTGATTCTGCACTGTCATTCAAAAAAAAGAAATGAACTCGACTTGAGTGATTCTTGTTGTGTTTGAAGAAAATGGGTGTTTTCTTATTGAAATAGTTAAAGGAATGAATTTTTCTCTTTTGTTGTTTGAGTTTTGGAAATAGCAACAATAGAGCTTACTGTGCAATATGAGTTGGACTTGCTGTAGGTAACAACAATGTGCAAATGGTTATTTATGAACTGTGTACGTTCATGGATATAGAAAGTCGTGTGAATAATTGATTAAGTGATTGTATAACTATTTATTTGGTTAAAATACAGTGAAAGAAGTATGAATCCTTCTAGTATAGTAAGTGCATAGTATGCATTCTTTATATTGCTTGTTCTATGATGGATACGATGTTTTACCAACTTGTTTTTGGTATTCGTATGAGCCTGATTTAAAAGAAGTATTGATAAGGACGATAAATTCTTCCTTGTTTTCATTTAAAGCTGAATATGAATGGAATTATTCTTTGCTGTTGGAAAGTGAATTCTGAATGGATTTTGTAAGTTTCACTCTGAACTGTTATCTTTTATTGATGTCTCGTTTGGATTAAATTATCAGTACATTCATGAGGAAAGGAAAAGGAGAGTGAATGAATAACTTGGAATAATGATCATTTCTTCTCTCATACAGTTAGAAATTTGTAATCGTTAAGGAACGAATTTTTTATTGCTTTGGATTAAGCATCTACATTTTATTGTTTGCTTTTCTCATCTACACTTGATTGCTTGAAATCAAATGAGTTGCATGAACTGAAAGGAAAGTAATTGGTTTACATTTTAGTTAGATTTATCCTTTGATATTATAACTAATGAAAGGGAAGGAATGTGACAGCATTTAATGTTATAACAGCTGTATGCATACTTGTATACCTAGTTTTTATAGATGTTGTAATCTGGAACTGTTTGAAGGAAATTACTTTTTGTAATGATCATTTGGGAAAAAGGATAGTAGTGCTTTGACTGATTGGGATGGTATTTAGATGATGTAGTTGTCATGCTATTCATTCTTTTTGATACTTAATTCTTGATTGATGTTCTTATTAACGTTTCATAAAAGCAGGGTTCTTTTATTAAGACAGTTAATTAGAAGCACCTCATTTTAATGACAAGTGCTTAATATGCTCAGTTCAATGAACTGACCCGTGCAAGTAATTTTGCAGATGGAACTTGAGTAAAATGAAGACATGGCTATTTTCTGATACTTCTTTTGATTGTATGAAGATGAATTGTATTTGATAGTTTATTATTCCTCTACGAGGAATTGAGAAAAGAAGAAATTAACATTCTTCTATCTTATGAGTTGTAATGTTGTTTAATATAAACAAAGTCCGGTCATTTGGACTGGCAAATGTATGGATTATGAAATGGATTGATCAATACAAATACAAGTGTGATATTTTAATGACTATATCAGTTTGATATTGTTGATTAAGTTGGGAATAGAATGTTATTTCTTGATTTGGAATTATTCAATTGTCCTTGGATGGATTTAAAAGGAATTGATATCTATTCTTACCTAAATGCAACTTTTATGTTGAAATGTGCAATTAGTTCATACTTGGGTTAAGATGAATTTTTAATTGACATTAAAAAGGATTAGGAAGAACATGATCTCATAACTGATAGGTATTTGGGATTATCTTGAAAGCTAAGGAATATCAAATAACTTAGGAGCAGTCGAACTTCGTATTCGGACTCCATTAATAGAATCGAATGTTAAATTCAGAAAGAAAGGATATGGGAAAAATATATCCAGGGCTAATAGACCTTAACTATGTAAGGTTAAGGAGAATAAATTAATATATTTATTGAGAATTAGACCTCGTTTTAATGACGTCTAATAAGCTGGAATTCTGAATTTGTTTTCAGTTGTGGAAAAACTTGGTTAAGTTTAATAGGTTAAACTTATTAAGTCTATCGGTAATGGACTGCTTAATCCAAGGATTAAGAAAAGAACCAAGTAGAGAAAATGCAACCCTTCGGTACGAAGGAGAAGATGCATAGTAAGCTAGAAGATGGATTTAGTCTCTCTTAGCTACATTCAACTGTAACAAGAACGAGGATAAAGGATCAGCAAAGCTGCTGAAAGTTGATCTTAAATATTAAGATCGTAACCAAATCACTTGAGCTGGATGTGTACTCTCGATGGGAGGATTCCGTAGGACATTGACATACGGCAGCTACAGCACAGTGTCTTCATGAAGGCGGGGCCTTCATTACAACACAATGTTATAGCTGACATATTACAATGCCCTCCCGAATTAAATCATCAAGATTACATAAGCTGAATATTAAGTTCTTGGCTGGGGATAGGAGTATGATCACGTATACGGAGTGACTCTGGAGGACTAAAGATAACTAGACACACGGAGTCATCTAGGGATGACACCGTATGTCTGCGTATCTTTAGTTACCATGAGTGACTTCCTATACTCATTCATATTGCTAGTTGGAGTTAGAGTTTGAACTTAAATTGGAAGGACTGGTAGGAACCAGGAAAGACCATTCTATATAACAGACGAAGTAAGGTGAAGGACGTATTCCGTAGGTGTGTATCACATCTAGGAATATGATCATGCAAAGCATGTGAAAATCTTTGGCCAAAGTATTGCAAGTGCTGGTTGCGTTGTCCTGATCACCTAATTTAAGATGCAGGATGTCAGATGAATATCAGTAACAGATATTCAGATAGCCTTCTTAAATGGATCACTTCGATAACCGGAAACGGTAAGAGAACCTTGTATATATATTATACTATGCATGAATGAACATGAAGGATCGGTAAGTTGCCGAGTCATTAAATGAGAGATCGTTGAAACTCCGAGCCATGAAAATGGGAGATTGGTAGTTCTTCGAGTCATTTACAACAGCATATGGAATCTATTATATGATTGAATGTCACTGAATGTGTGTTCCATATTGCAAATATGTGAACAAAGAACATTAGTTTTAAAAGAAAATTGCATGTTCCAAACTACATTGTTTGGGTAGAGAACAATTATTAAAACTTGAACGTGTGTTTGAATTATATAATTCATAACAGAGAACGTTTTGTAAAAAAAAAATTCCCTTGTTCTAGTATCTTAAAATGGGGATGTTACATCTTGGTATCAGAGCTGAAGGTTGCAGCTCTTGGACCTAATGAGTCCACAATATTAATAAGGTTTACATTTTCTTATTGAACAGAAAATAGTCAGAACAAGAGGGAATGCTACGAACAACCCATTACTGGGTGGAGAAGCAGCTACTGCTCAAAAGCTGGATGAAATCCTTGCTGCCCTACTAGATACGAGAGATCGTTTGACTGTTCTGGAACAGCAGTCAATGGGCAATGAAGAGGAGGAAGAAGATGCTGATATAAATGATCAGCCGCCTCCTGTGGATAACATCAATGGAGGGAATCTGGGTGTTGATAATAATAATGTAATTGCTCCTAATCATCCTGAAAATAAAAGGGCAAGATTAGCAGCTGAACTTACAAATGACATAAAGAGAATAAGTCCTCCAAAGTTTGATGGAAAAACCCTTGGGGATGGATCTGAGAATTGGCTCAGTGAAATGGAGAAATACTTTGCAATAAGAAACTTCTCTGAAGAGACCAAAGCGATATGGGGAGCATATCAGCTTTCTCATGAAGCATCATCATGGTGGGACAACCGTAAGGTTGAGTTGAATATTGTCAAATCAGACATAACTTGGGATCAATTTAAGGGTTACTTTAGGCAACGATGGCTGCCTCAACTCTATTTTGATAGGAAAATGACTGAATTTCAGAACTGGTTGCAAGGAAGGCTGTCGGTGACAGAATACTGGGAAGGGTTTACTAAACTCCTTAAGTATGTGCCGCAGTACCAAGCTGACGAGAAGTTCAGAATACGAAAATTCATAATGAGACTGAATCCCATCATTGGTGGTGAAGTGGATGTCCATGGCCCAACCACCATGGAAGGAGTTGTCAAAAAGGCAATTAGACAGGAACAGAAATTGAGAGCAATTTCTGTTCACAGGGAAGAGATAAGGAAGAAGATTCCCAATTCTTCTTCGTCTCTCGCACCTAAAAGGGGGCCTTGGAAAAGGTTTGGTGTGAAAAACAAAATTGTTGTGGATAACAACAAGAGATCTGTAATGAACAAACCTATAAATAGTGTGCGGAACAGCTTCACAAAAGTTAGTGGCAATGGACAGAAGTCCTATGGGAGCTAGAATGATAACTTCAAAGCTGGTAACAAATTTGAGCCTAGAAAAGGGCCAGTTGGAGGATGCTTCAACTGTGGAAAGGACCACTACGTGAATCATTGTCCTCTAAAGAAGGATGATCACAATCAGCAGTATAGGATACACACTGCAGTGGCTAACAGACAAGCTGAAAAGCAAGTTACGACTATAGAAGTTCCGGGTAAGTTATTCGGTACACCTGTAGTCATACTTTTTGATACTGGAGCTACTAAATGCTTTATTTCTGCTAACTTGCAATGAAATTAAAAAGAAAGGTGGAACGAATGGATAAAACATGGACAGTGCATTATGGGAATAATGTTGTCCATACAGTCGAAATGTGTCTTTTTGGGGCAATTCTTGACTTGCCTAGTTTCTCCACCGAAGTTGACCTGTACGTCACTCCTTTAGGGTCATATGATATCATTATTGGAGTTAACTGGTTGGCTGAACATAAGGCAAAAGTCAACTGTTATGAAAAAAAAATTGTTGTTTTGATCACCTGCAGAAGGCATCAGTCATTCAAGGTGTTAAACGTGAAGTTGCAGTTAGGAAACTGACAGCTATGCAACTAAAAAGGGCTAAAAATAGAGGCTGCACCTTGTATGCAATAAAAATGACAGAAAATGCAGAGGAAGATAATGATTTCATGGAAAGATATCCATTGTTAAGGGGCTTCAGTGATGTGTTTCCGGAGGAATTGCCAGGTCTTCCACCCAAACGAGAGTTTGAATTTGCAATAGAAATCAAGCTAGGAACTGAACCCATATCTAAGGCACCTTATAGAATGACCACCCTCAAGTTGGTAGAGCTAAAGGCTCAGTTACAAGAACTTTTGTCTAAGGGGCTGATAAGACAGAGCGTCTCACCTTGGGGAGCGCTGGTAATTTTTGTAAAGAAAAAGGATGGCACATTGAGGTTGTGCATTGATTACAGAATGTTGAACAAGGCAACTATTAAAAATCGATACCCACTTCCTAGGATTGATGATCTATTCGATCAGATGCGAGGAGCATCAGTCTATTCAAAAATAGATCTTCGATCTGGGTATCATCAGCTGAGAATAAAGGAAGAAGATATTCATAAAACAACTTTTAGAACAAGGTACGGGGCATTATGAGTTCACGGTGTTACCTTTTGGGTTGACTAATGCGCCTGCCGCCTTCATGAATCTGATGAACAATATTTTTCAAGAATACTTAGACAAGTTTGTGCTTGTATTCTTAGACGACATTCTTATATACTCTAAAAATGTCAAAGAGCACCAAGAACATCTAAGGATAGTGCTGGAAATTTTATGGTTGTAACGGATACCTCAGGAGAAGGCCTTGGAGGTATTCTATTACAGAATAACCATGTCATAGCTTATGAAAGTAGAAAGCTTAAGTTACATGAACAGAATTATGCTCCACATGACCTAGAACTCGCTGCCATTGTTCATGCACTTCAAATGTGGAGGCATTACCTTTTAGGCAAGCCTTTTGAGTTAAAAACAGACCATCTAGGGTTGAAGTATATTTTTTACTTAGCCAAATTTGAATGCAAGGCAGCGAAGATGGTTAGAATTTCTGTCTTAGTATGATTTTGATATAAGCTACATCAAAGGCAAGGAAAATAGAGTGGCAGATGCTCTGAGTCGAAGGAAGCATATCTCTTCTCTTATAACGTTAAGAACTTAGTTTAAGGATGAGGTGAAAGATGCCTTGGAATCCAGATCCTTATTTCCAGCAAGTCAAAACAGCACTTACTGCAGATCCAAAGGATGTCAGGTATAAAGGATTTCGTTTTGACAATGAAGGAATTCTGAGGTTCGAAAAAAGGGTATATATACCTTTGGCAAATGAATTAAGAAGGAAATTGTTAACTGAATTTCATAATTCACCTTTTTCTGGACACCCTGGCATTACGAAAATGCTTGCTGATCTTAAGCAGCAATACTTCTGGAAGGGAATGAAAAAGATGTGGTGGAATTTGTAACGCACTGCTTAGAATGTCAGCGTGTTAAGGCGGAACATATGCATCCCACTAGATTATTGTATCCCCACAGCATTCCACAGTACAAATGGCAAGTGATAAAGATGGATTTTGTTCAAGGATTGCCTGTGTCAGGAAATAAGCATGATATTATCCTGGTTGTCGTCGACAAATTGACCAAAGTGGCACACTTCATTGCTGGTAATTTGAAAGATGATGCACCAGTGTTAGCAAGAAGATTTGTACAGGTGGAAATTTAAAGATTGCAGTGGGATAAATTGAATTAATCAGGAGCGGACAGAAGGGAATTCAAAAGGATGACATCAGAGGTATGTATGTGACAAGGATGACAGGGAGCGAATGTGGGGTGAGGGGTAACGATACTAAATATTGATGCTTTACATTTGCATCCTTTTTGTTGAGATGGTTTGCATGGACAGATCCGAAAGAGTAAAAAAACGTTTTTAGAGGACATGTTGAAAAGATGTATTGCATGAGGTGCTCAGCCCCATAACTAGGGAGTTGAATGACCTTCCGAAGGTAGAATTTGCTTACATGAGTTTGAAAGAGATACCATGCCTCTTTAAGAAATGGCGCCCTTGGAAAGGATAAGTATGGAAGAAAATGCATGAGATACGATATCCCAGATGAGGATAAACGTAAAATGACAAAAAGGTAAATACAAATATGGTAGTGATTTCAAAATGATTTTGGAAAGGGAACAACAGTACGACCTCAAAATGGAGATGACGACACATGTCCTAATGGAGGCTACCAAGTTGGCAAAAGATCATATGCAGACTTAATGGAGGTTGAATCCAAAGGGAATCCACTCAAACTGGGATGTGCAAGGTCTTTCATCGGGACCAAAAGGTCGAAAGGAAGAGCATCAAATAACTTGTGGCAAGGCAAATGTGAAAATGGTCGCCACGATACAAGGGTCATCATAAAAAAGATAGGGGGTGAGTGAAAGAAAATGCAACCCTGTAGCCTATTGTATAGGAGGAATAAAAAAGATGCTTTGTCTCGGGATGGGACGAAAAGGAGTTCAAATAATGGTACCCCAAGAGAGAACACAAAGATGGCCATAAAGGTGAGATGATGTAAAATAAAGATGGGATAAATAACGAATTCCTTAGCAGGGACAAGACCTAGGAATAATCGTGATATAAAGACAACATTCAAGGGAAAATTGGAACTCGAAAGATATATTTGAAAGGAAGGATTAATCGAAGAGGAATATTAATTAAAAAATGCAGTGGGACCAGTTCAGCGATGAAAGTGCAACTTGGGAAGGGTCAACGACGGCTAAGGATGAGATCTGACTTTTCGAACTATTTGTTTGGTCAATGATTGAATGGGGTTGGTGAGTTATATAAGCTGATGGGTTCTACCAAATTTAGGCAATTATTTGTCTATGGTTCAAAGTGATGTCTTAAGAGCTCTGAGATAAAAAGAGAAAGTAATATTTTGAGTATGAACTTATGGAGGTCGGAAGGAGCAACGACTGAAGCTTTTTCCTAGAAGACTCGTAGGATTTGGTTAATTTGATCATCGGGACCCTCACCTTGTTTAAGGAGGGAGGAATGTAACGCCCTGATTTTTGTAAGTTATCATGGTGATTACTTTCTATAATGTTGTAATTGCTGAAATGAAGACAAACATGTTAAGATATATTTTGATCTTAAAGGAATGTGTTGCTAATCTGGATTCTTGCATACTATAATTTATTTACATGGGACAACAGTTATTATTGCTTGTATGTTTGCTGATGTGACGACAAATTTGTCGTATGTTTGATGAACTATATTCGCTGATTGACAACACACCTTGAATCAATTCCATTGATCCAAGGTATGCTGTGGTCTTCTTGTGATCGCTTTGTCGATTTACTTTTTAAACCGGACTGAAGGTTGATATAAATGTTGCAGCACTTGATTTCAGGTATGAATAGCTGGCACGTAGATGCCAGTAGAAAAAGGTTCGATTCTCGAACCATACACTGTTGTAACGCCAGACCCTGTAAGGCAATAAAGGCCTGGATGCGGGTGGCTCAGGTAGGTGGAACACGGGACAAAATGTCCTGCTTAACGATAATATAACTGACAGTCGGAAGGACTTGATTGGAAATTGATTAATTAAGTTTTAGGGGAATTAGACCCTAATCTACCCCTAAGTTCTACCTTATATCCTAACTACTATCCTAAGTGGATTTTTAAATTCTAAGGGTGAAAATAGAACTAAGTCCTATTAACCTATGACCTAGGTACGAACACTATTGTAAATCCTAAACTAATCCTAACCTAAGGAAGGGG
The DNA here is from genome assembly GCA_019776745.2 of Taxus chinensis. Lineage (NCBI taxonomy): Eukaryota > Viridiplantae > Streptophyta > Pinopsida > Cupressales > Taxaceae > Taxus > Taxus chinensis. Next base: position 327,484,970 of record CM034147.1, read on the forward strand.
ACGCACAGACCCATGGGGGATGGAAAGGATAAGGATGGAAGGAAATTTAATGGGCATTGAATGTGGTCCTTGCGAGGACAGTGCCAAGTTTGGCAGGAACAGGAAAAAGCTAGAGGCCATTCTAGTTAGTTATGGGACTAAACTTGGTTTTCTTCCAAAATTTTGAATTTGGCAATTCGCCAACCCGAGGTCGGCGGTGGCGTGAAGAAATAGGAAAAAGGCAGAGCCTTCAATGCATTTAATTTTCTTGGTCTTCGCGACCAGCCCGCCTTGGAAAGAGTATGGAGGAAATTTTGGTTGTTAATTGTGTTCATTCGGATTTTTGGGAAGTTGCTCTGCATTTGGTTTTTCATGGTTCTGTCGAATCAGTTGTGTTTGATTGTTATCACTATTTCTTTGGAAGATCTGAAGGCTATTTTTTGAGCCTCTAGAGGAAAGTGATTGTTTGGGAAGTTTGCTGCTAGTCAACCGTGGAAGGAAACAACTCCTGTAGGTGTGGTTTTCTTTGAGCTTCAAGGAAGATTATCAGGAATGTTAAGCCCTTCTCTTTAAACTGCTTGCTTTGCTTAAACGTCTCATTAAAACAACCCTGCTCTTCTGATGAAGGGGGTTTTGGATTAATTCGATTTTGCTGTCATGTTTGAAATGATTCTGGGTAGAGTCGTTTTGTCTTAGTTGTTGCGATTTGGACTGTCTTTGCATAATTATTGAGTTGGAAATACAGTCCATGATGTGTGATTTATTCGACCATAATGGGGGATTCGTTCTGTATGTTATGATACTGTACAGGCTGTATGAGTTTTCCTTCTATTATTGAGCAATTGTTCTTATGCCAATATGAACTTGAATGATGGAACGTATTAACTGTGCGAGTTGTTTGACATTGTATCTTTACAGAAAATTTTAAAGGAAATGAGTTCCTCTTCCTTCTGCTGTTTTAGATTCTGAAGGAAATAGTAATTGAGTTTTATTGAGCATTATGGGCTCGGCTTGATGGAAGTGATAGTAATATTCTGAGTGCTGTGCTTTTCTTTTGTAAAAGTGGAAGGATGAATACGACTTGGGTATTCGTGGGAGTTGGAGAAAGTAACTGTTTTTCTTCTGAAATTATAAAAGAACTATGTTTCTCCTTGCTGTGATGGAAAGTTGATTCTATTGTGTTTTGTGGTTGCGGTTTGATCTTCTGATTTGGACTGTCTTCGTGAAAACGAACTTGGCTTTGAATTGCTGTGCAAATAAATGAAATATATGGGAATTAGTTTGCTGTTTGAGACTATCTTGACTGTACCTTGCTTGTGCATTTGATATCCCATGCGGGTTTTCATTAATAAAGGAATTGATATATGAATATTGTATTATGGGTTCTGCACATCATTGTGAAATAGGAGAATGCGGTTTTCGGATTTAAATGTTTGATCGAGAAGGAACTCGAACTGGGTATTCTTTGTATATGGTATATTGAATGGAAATTATACATGTTGTGTGAGTTTGTCTGACATTGTTGAACAATCATTCTATTGTCAATATGGGTTTGAGCTGTTATTATAAAGCAAACACGACTTGGGTGTTCTTATTACATTTTGAAGAAAATAATTGTTTCTTTACTGAAATTATAAGGAAACGAGTTCTTCTTCTTTCTGCTGTTTTAAATTCTGAAGAAATGGAAATTGATTTTTATTGGGCATTTTGGATTCGGCTTGACGAAAGTGACAGTGATATTTAGACTATTTTTCTGAGTGCTGTTTTCTTTCTGTACAAATGGAAGATTTAAATGTTTCGTGTGATCTCTGATTTTTCACTGTCATTAAAAAAAAAAACGAATGAACTCGACTTGAGTGATTCTTGTTGTGTTTGAAGAAAATGGATGTTTTCTTATGGAAATAGTTAAAGGTATGAATTTTATCTTCTTGCTGTTTGAATTCTGGAAATAGCATCAATAGAACTTCACTGTGTACACCCGGGTTGGACTTGCTATAGGTAACAACAATGTGCAAATGGTTATTTATGAACTGTGTGCGTTCATGGATATAGAAAGTCGTGTGAATAATTGATTAAGTGACTGTATAACTGTTTATTTTGGTTAAAATACAGTGAAAGAAGTATGAATTCTTCTAGTACAGTAAGTACATAGTATGCATTCTTTGTATTGCTTGTTCTATGATGGATACGATGTTTTACCAACTTGTTTTTGGTATTCGTATGTGCCTGATTTAAAGGAAGTATTGATATGGATGATAAATTCTTCCTTGTTTTCATTTAAAGATGAGTATGAGTGGAATTATTCCTTGCTGTTGGAAAGTGAATTCTGAATGGATTTTGTAAGTTTCACTCTGAACTATTATCTTTGATTGATGTCTCGTTTGGATTTAACTTTCATTACAGTCATGAGGAAAGGAATAGGAGTTTGGATGGATAACTTGGAATAATGATCATTTCTTCTCTCATACAGTTGGAAATCTGTAATCGTTAAGAAACAAATTTTGTATTGCTTGGGATTAAACATCTATATTTTATTGCTGTTTACTTTTCTCATCTGTACTTGATTGCTTGAAATCAAATGAGATGCATGAACTGAAAGGAAAGTAATTGGTATATATTTTTAGTCAAATTTTATCCTTTGAATATTATTACTAATGTATGGGAAAGGAAATTGACAGCATTTAATGTTATAACAATAGTATGCATACGTGTGTTCCTAGTTTTGACAGATGTTGTAATCTGGAACTGTTTGAAGGAAATTACTTTTGTAATGATCATTTGGGAAAAAGGACAGTAGTTCCTTGACTGATTGGGATGGTATTTAGATGATTCAGTTTTCATGTTGTTCATTCTTTTTGATACTTAATTCTGGATTGATGTTCATATTGTCGTTTCATAAAAGCAAGGTTCTTTTATTGAGACAGTTAATTAGAAGCACCTCAATTTTAATTGACAAGTGCTTAATATGCTCAGTTCAATGAACTGACCTGTGTAAGTAAATTTTGCAGATGGAATTTGAGTAAAACGAAAGACATGGTTGTTTTCTGATACTTCTTTTGATTGACTGAAGATGGATTGTATTTGATAGTTTATTATTCCTCTACGAGGAATTGAGAAAAGAAGAAATTACATTCTTCTATCTTATGAGTTGTAATGTTGTTTAATATAAACGAAGTCCAGTCATTTGGACTGGCAAATGTATGGATTATGAAATGGATTGATGAATACAAATACAAGTGTGATATTTTAATGAATGTATCAGTTTGATATTGTTGATTAAGTTGGGAATATAACATTAATTCTTGATTTGGAATTATTCAAATGTTTTTGGATGAATGTAAAAGGAATTGACATCTATTCTTACCTAAATACAACTTTTACGTTGAAATGTGCAATTAGTTCATACTTGGGTTAAGATGAATTTTTAATTGACATTAAAAAGGATTAGGAAGAACATGATCTCATAACTGATAGGTATTCGGGAACCAGGAAAGACCATTCTAGATAACAGATGAAGTGAGGTGAAGGACGTATTCCATAGGTGTGTATCACATCCAGGAATATGATCATGCAAAGCATGTGAAAATCTTTGGCCAAAGTATCGCAAGTGCTAATTGCGTTGTCCTGATCACCTAATTTAAGATGCAGGATGTCAGATGAATATCAGTAACAGATATTCAGATAGCCTTCTTAAATGGATCAGTTTGATAACTGAAAACGGTGAGAGAACCTTGTATATATATTATACTATGCATGAATGAACATGAAGGATCGGTAAGTTGCTGAGTCATGAAATGAGAGATCGTTGAAACTCTGAGCCATGAAAATGGGAGATCGGTAGTTCTTCGAGTCATTTACAGTAGCATATGGAATCTGTTATATGATTTAATGGCACTGAATGTGTGTTCCATATTGCAAATATGTGAACAGAGAACATTAGTTTTAAAAGGAAATTGTGTGTTCCAAACTGCATTGTTTGGGCAGAGAACAATTATTAAAACTTGAATGTGTGTTTGAATTATATAATTCATAACAGAGAACGTTTTATAAAAAAAAATTCCCTTGTTCTAGTATCTTAAAATGGGGATGTTACATCCTAGGACCTAGATACCCACCCTAGGGCTATAGATGTTGAATCCATCATTAGTCAAAAGATTTGGGAACCCCATCTCAATAAATTCATGATGAGGAATGTGAAGCTCAAGATGTTGTATAGGGTGTTATGGAAGCCTTATAGGAACCTGGAAGCATAGGAACAAGGGAGAGGTTACCTCACATAATTCATATAGTGGAGTTAGAGTAATAATAATAATGGGGAAGAAAGGGATCCTTATTTTTGATAAAATGGTTAGAGGGTAGAGAAAAATACAAGGTTTCATGGTTTATGAATGCTTAGAGAAAGTTGGGAAAATGAGGAATGTGGTGGAAGATTTCTAGGAGGTGTCAGTAAACAGCACACCAATGACCCATATTTTTAGCATGCGGAGATAAGATTAAAAATTTTAACATGAGAGACTTTATCTATTGGTGGAATTAGTGTGAAAATATATAATTTTTGGATACTTCCAATAAACCTGGTCATTTGAAACATTACAAAGTTGGAGAAAAAGTGTGAACATAGGGAAATTGAGTAAAAAACTATGTCTTGGAGGTTATACAAGAGAGGTCCAAACATGAAATTACTAAGGTTTAATTACAACACATGACTGAGAAAGTTAAATACTATTACACAAATATTATATCTAATAATCCAAATATGTTCAACATGTTAATGTATAGATCTTATCCTATTGAGACATGGAAGATAGATTTTATCCTTCACCCTTGAAAATTTTTCAGAGGAAGTAAGTAACAAAGTTGGAAAATAGGAGGAGCACATCAAGAAATTGTAGAGTATGACTTAAAATGACTAGAATGAGGTTGAAAGCATAGATATTTATGTTAATTAGGTAAGAAATAATGATGATTTAGTTTTATTTATATGAGGAATTTATTGAGAACAAATTTAAGGGGTGAGGCTTGAGTTGTAACAGTAATAGGATCATGTAACTAAGGAAAATGATGTTTCACAATGAGGATTTCTCTATGAGAAAACTCAAAGAAAGAGAGTGGGACATAATAATGGATTTTTTTTAGTATGAATCTATCTTCAATGAATTTATAGAAAGAGGTCATGAAGGCTATGAAATAATAAAGAAATTTGTGGAGGTTTTTAACAAGGAGTGGGAGGATGCCTATATGTGATCAAAGAAAGAGAAATACCCCAAGTGTATGGAACAATGGGTTTAGTATATGTGGTACATATAGAAGGAAACTCATGAGAATTTGGAAATATGGATCAAATACCTCACAAATGTCCAAAAAAGTGTGTTGGAGTTAATTCTACCAAGAGAGGGAGAACTATAAAAATTGATTCTTTCAATTATTTTATTCTTTTGATTTTTGTGGTGATTACATTATTTATTATTTGTAGAAGAGGGAACCCAAATTTTAGTATGGGGAAATGTTGACATAGGATTTTTAAGAAATAAAAAATAAATACCACATGGGTGAGACATGTGAAGACATTTAGTAAACCTCAAAGATCCTTTTACCCCATAATAATATCCAATCAATTGTTACATAGATGCATGGCACTATAGGAGTTGGAGATTGGTGAATTATTAAGGATCATAGATAATATATGATTAGGTATCATAAATTAATGCTGGTACATACTAGTTAATATATAATGAAGCATGGGAATTGTAGAAGTATCCTACAAAAACTATAAATAGAGGATGAATGCAACAAATTTTGGGAGATAATAACTTGGGGCATGTTTTAGGTACAAGTGCGAGAAGATATTAAGAGATATTTTAGAGACACAAAGAATTATTAACTAGGGATTATAGCATTGCATGGTTTCAATATTAGATCATAATGTTATTGTAATATGATTTTATTTTAGAGAATTTCCATATTAAGTTTATATGACACTATAATATTATTAATTTCTTATGATATAATGACAATCATGGATTTTATGGATGTGTGGTTAATCGTGGATATTATACATTAGATATATGGATTATTTTTGGATTGTATATCACTTCATAGTATGGAACACTCCAATATGTCCCTAATGTCATTCTACAACCTTGAGGTTATCGTGTCTCATGTGTTGTACTTTGGGAGAAACTTTCAAGTGCAAGCTTGGCCAAAAGGTAAAAATATGAAAAGATAATTTCCTAAATATAAAACCTGAGACTGATGAGTCTTAGGCTAATATCACATATTCCTCCATTGATATATTTACTCTTTATATTCCTATATATTTTAGGTTAGTGAATGGATTCAAAAACTTATTTTCCATGGAAGAATAGTTCTTTTTGCTTTCCTTTCTTATAAGTTTTAGGGAAAAAAATATTCTTTATCATATTTTTGGTCAAAAATGAATTTGGTTGTATCTTACATGGAATTTTTATGTTAGGTTAAGTAGTGGGTTCAAATTAATTTCATAAATTTAGTCCTTGTTTATTCATGAAATCTTACCCTTTACTAGTTTATTACATAAATTACTTATTAATTATAGTCCCATAAACATATTTAAGTTAAAAATATAGTATTTATGTACATTCATTCATCAAAAATGAATTTGGGTTGGCTTATTTTTATTTCAAGTAATAATATGCAACGGATTTATCTTAACTCCCATAATTTCATCCCTGTGTTCTTCAAATCATGCACACTTGTGGAATTCATGAGGAACACAATGCAATTTATTTAAATGCATCATATATGATACCTAATCTCGTAACAAAACTAGTACATTATATACAATAACTAATCTTGTAAAATAAATTCATTTACACTCTCCTCAATTTGTGTCAGTCAAATAAAACAACTACTTGATACTAAATATAGTAGAGAATAAAAAAGTGGAAAATGAACTAGTGATAGCAATGAAATTTTAAGTAAACACACAAAAATTGTACCCATCATTAGAGGGAATGACACAGATCATCGTCTTTCGAGATGTATGTGTCACTTCTAAGAGGATAGTCAAAGGATATGTGAAATAATATGGAATTTTACAATTTTTATTGTCTATAAAAAGATCTATAACAAAGACATTAATATAGATAATAAACCCTACTACTCTACCTCCAAAAAAAATCTTACAAAAATGACCCATTTATAAATCATTAGATTTGTTTAAAATTTTCAACTTATGATAATTTTTTAGAAAATCCAAAATAAGAAAGATAAAAGAGTATAAATATAGACAATTAGCCCTCGATTTCACTTTCAAAAAGGGTTGACAACACCATATGAAGCACACAGTAGATATTCATTTATATTTCACATATAAGGATGAAGAGGAGTGATTTAAAAAATGTATGGGGTTATCACATTTGTTTAAAAATGTCTATCTCGTGGACAACCTTAGGATTGTAACACTCAAAAATTTACCCATACCAGATTACAAAAGTTTCATCAAAAAATGTTTGAGGGAAAATACCTAACCCTAGATACAACATAAAATCTAACCCACTTCTATGGAAAATGGTTTGATTTTCTTGTTGAAATGATAAAAAAAATTATATAGGCATAATCTTGTGTACATATATTTGAATGTGCTCAAAGTAGGTGATAGAGGTTACACATGAATGCATGCTTGAAAATTCAATCAACCAATATCTAGATGTAGTTTTTTAATAATATTGTATTGAGTCCTTTTTTACAACCTTGAATATTCCTATAAATTCATTATCAAGGAATCAAATGAAACATTATAGAGCATTATGAGAAAAATATATCTTCTTAAACATAAATTAATACCTTTTTCTACAGATGATAATATACAATTAAATATTTCACATGTTCTTCTTTTTAATTGGACAAAAATAATAATTTTTAGCTAATAGGAAAAAATTGCATGATTACCAAATTAAGTTCTAAATAATAGAATCAATTAGAAAAAAAAATTCAAAACAATATTCAAAAATTTCAAAAAAACTCCACCAAAATTTAGAAAAGGGCATATGTATCTACCTTGTTTGTAAGACCATGAAATTCTTCAACAAGTTATTTTATTTGAACCTCATTGTTAGTAGTGTAATATTGAAGGCACTTTGAACTCACTACCTTTTTTTCAACTATTTCCTCACTCAAGGTAGCATGTTTATTGGGGACCCTCTAACTTTCAATTAAATCATACTAGTGTTAAGAGTCGAATACAATGTTATGACGAAGCTATAATTGAGCTCATTACTATATTATTATTTTCATGTAACCTTTAATTTTAATCCACTGAAATTATTTTTTAAAGAAATGAAAATCACAATAGGATTGGTCAACACTCTACTAGATTAATATGGAAAATTATGGGTCACTTTTTTCATATAAGGTTTTTAATATCTTGATTTTCATCTTGTTGAAAAAATAAATATTGATGGGGCCCCTACAAATCTAAAAAATACATTTTGGGTGCATAAAAAGAAGAAATAGTAAGCATCTTCCACCTTTAATAGATTTCCTCTTTTTAAAATTGTATATTTTGAATTAGTTGAAGGATTCAAAAAATTATTTTCCATGGTAAGAATGGGTTTTTTACTTTCCTCTTGTCTATTTTGGAGGGGGAAAATGATTATTTATTTTCTTTTTGGTTAGAAATGAATGTGGGTATGGATTAGATGGAATTTTCATACTAGATTAAGTAGTACGTTTGACTTAATTTCATAAAATTGATCCTTATTTTTTCATAAAATCATACCCTTTTATAGGTTATAAAAGAAATTACTTACTATTTAGAGTCCCCTTGAAATATGTAGGACAAAACCATATGTTTATTTACATTCATTTATCAACAATGAATTTATGTATGACTTATTTCATATTTTAATTTATAATATGAAACAAGTTCAACTTAACTCACATAATTTTAGTCCCTATTTGTTCTTTTTTCCTGAGATTACCTAGGGAGAGGGCCCTAGCCCTTTGTGGTATCACTAGGCCACAACGATCGTGGAACCATCTAAGGATGGAATTTTAAGCTCTCGGCTAGCCCATGGATTAAACTGCATTATCGTGGTGCCCTATCACTAAGGTATCCAAACCATCAGTAGTATGTCGCCTTAACACGGAGCCAAGATTTGAACCTTGGACCTCCCAATTACTAGGAGACCTCTGAACCATTACACCACTACCCATTGGATAGTCCCTATTTATTCTACAAATCATGCATGGCCCTAGAATTCAAGAGGAATGCAACATAGTTTATGTAGGTACATTATCTACAATGTCTGATCTTGTGAAAAACTATATTTTTCATTTGCAATCTCCTCAACATGCTTAGGTCAAATAAAAAAACTACTGGATACAAAAGATAACAAAGAATAAATATGTGAAAAATGATACATTGGAAGTAGGTAAAGTTTTAGTAAAGGTACAAAATTTATGTCCATCATTAGAGGGAGTGACACAGATCATGGTTTTTCTCGATGTTTGCATAAAAAATCAGAGGAAATTCAAAGGCTAGATAAATTGGTATGGTATTTTTTAATTTGATTTGGATGTAAATTAAGCTCTTTAAATATATATATATATATATATATATATTGTTCCACCCCAAAAAAAAATCTTAGGAAAATGAAACATTTGTGAATCATGAAATTTGTAGACCATTTTCATTTTATGATAATTTTTTTAGCAAATCCAAAATAAGAACCAAAACAAACATAAAAGATAAAAACCAAAACTACATTAAATTTTAGGGGTTATTTACGTTCATGGATACCCAATTTGTGCAAACTTACTACCATGTAATATTTTAAACCTTAACACAAACACTTGTGATTAAAAATTCATGTATATATTATACCCAACTCATAAAGTCTAGGATAACCTTATTCACTCCCATATTGCCATTGTAGAAAGGAATTTTATAACTGAAGCAAAAATTGCTAAGTAACACTACAAAACAACATTCATTTAATACCCAATCTGATATAATGCTTTGAAATTTTCTTATTTGTATTTCATTTATATGATGGATAAAAAATTACAACAAAAATTAATATGATTCTTGATTATATCCCTATTCCAAATCCAGAATTTTACATGGAAAAATGGTTCTACGTATTCAATAAACAAGGGAGACATGTAGAAATGCTTTCAATGCCTACTAGTGAGTGTACAAGATGCAATCACCCTAGCTAAAACCAAAAATTATAACCCCCTTTATAGTGAAGATATTCCTTCACTTTTATATAAAATCTACCAAAAATTAAAAACAAGATACACATGGGGTTGTGGTCCCTGATCTGCAATCCAGACGGGAGAGGTGCCAAAATTGAAAAATATGTCATCTTTATTTACTTTGTTGGAATGGTTTTGTGTCATGATGAAACCTATGGAGGATTGGAGAATATTATTTTCCTCTATTAAAAGACTCTTTTGTATTATTCAGCAATAATCATCACTTTATATATGCTTCAAGAAAGAGTTGGTTGCATATTATAGTTAAATCATTTTGATTCTCTTTTGAAAAGAATGGATAGAATAAATAATAAGGAAGGGGATAAAGAATAAGTAATTTCAAGGGGAAGGGTAAAGGTATAATCAATTTACCTTCATCTATTTCTCTATCTTATTTATGTAAGCATCAAACTTTTCAAACATTCCCAAAATGGGGTCCTCATTTGGACCTACATGGTAGAGGAAGATTATTTCTTGTCTGGAAATAATGTTGTCAAAATAATTAGAAATAGCCTCTTCTTTTTAATCATCTTGGATAATTTATTAATGTATCCTTCCAAAAGAATGAATTTTTGTATAGAAAAATATTCAAAATCCTTGGGACGCTCCAACTCCCATGTAGTATGTTGTTGAAGAATCTCTATTATCCTATCTGCATCTACGGATCCCGTGGTATATATGTCCTTTAAGGGGAGCATCATTTCAAGTTTTGAGTCTATGTCAACCAAATACTCCCCTATTTTTCCCGTGGTATATATGTCCTTTAAGGGGAGATTTCTTAAGTACCCCTCTAAGGTTTTAATTCTTAATTTGATGGCCCCATTATACTCATATTGTCTTCCTCTGCAATCTAAGGAGATTATTTCTTCTTTCTCCACCACTTCATCTCCTAAGTTTTTTATGGCCTCAAGTTTGGGTAGCAACCCATTCTAATAGTCAATATTTGTCTGATATTTTTCAATCAAATTTTTTACTACTTTAATTTTTTTAGACATTTGATTGTGACATTCAATGATGTCCTTGATGACCTTGCCACCCCTAGTCACTAGATTTGCCTCCCACTTTTTGGTTACACCTCCCCTACATCTTAAATCCTAATAATTATGCATTACTTCTAAGGTAAAGGCCATGATTATTTATTGGGTATCCAGAGGATTTAGTCCCCATTTTTGTACATAGGATACTAAAATATCAAACTTCTCTCTCAAATGCTTCTTAGTCTCTTTATCATTGTTAATTTTTTGGAAGAGACCACCAACTACCATGGTAACATCATGCTTTAGGCCTTCATTGTTCTTCTTTCCTAGTGGTATCTTAGTAACTTGGTAATAAGAAGGGGAAGCCTCATCACTTAATACATAATTTTCAGGGGTAGCCACCTCCCCAAACCTTTCTCGTTGAGTCCCTATCACTATTATTGATAAGATTCTTGACTTCTTTGGGGGCCTTGATGGATTTAAGGAGATGATGCTTTAAATATTAGCTTCCTCTATGTATACCTTCACCTTTCTAGTCCTTGGGAGGGTTTCTCACATTAAAAACATTGCATATAAACATTATAAACATTATGTATTCTATATGCCTGATCTGGAAAACATTATGATCTGGGGTAATCCTCTAAAGCAGATTATCCAGTAGAGAATCCCCAAATTGGATAGAGGGCACCATATAGATAGTTCATGGTGGTTCATATATCAATATAGATCTAGATAGCGGGGGATGGGAGAGAGATAGGTAGAGGAGAAGATTGGAGCAAGCTCTATTTGGTGTTGGAGAAGAGATAAGGTGGGTGGGCCCCCTAGTCTCATTTAATCTCATCTATGGGGTAGGGTTTGGCCCTGAACTCTAGATATGGCCCTTTGATCTTCCTTAAATGTTTCCTTCCCCTAGCTCTTTTTTTAGGGGAACACCTGACACTATTATCTACTCTTGGGGCGCAAGGAGAGTGATATTAGAGTCCACGATCTATGCTTTTAGATGATCTGAAGACTCAATAGAGTGTATGTGTGCTCCTCCTTCTGCCCCTAATTATTTTATCTCTTCCTATATCATCGTTGAATATGCTTGATTATTTTTATCTGCAAGCTTTGTAACTCCAACCTCTTCTTCTCTAGATGGAAAAAGATCCTTATTTGGTTCAACATGTGGATCCTCTTTATGATGAGCTTCTTGTTCTACAACTTTATCAATTGCAATATCCTTGTCCACTACTCCCAAAGTTGGATATAAAGGCTCCATGATCTTTTTTTTCTCAACCTCAACTAACGGAACCTCTCCAACATGTGATTTCTCAACCTCACGTATAAGAACTCCTTATTCAATGGTTTTTTCTACCTCACTAGTTATAACCTTTTTCAGTGGTAGGTACATCATGTGATGTTAGGCTTCCTTCCTTCTCCCCAACTAAAGTTTCTCGTATAGTTTCTTAGAGAATATTAGCTCCAACATCTTGATCCAACCCATGTAATATCTCAGCAAATTTTTTCTCAAGTGATGGGTCTAGTTTTTCCTATTTTTCATCTCCTTGGGTGTCCTGCATCTTATTTTCTCTAATAGGCACATTAGTAGGAGTCTCTTGAATAGGTACATTGGTGGGTACCTCATGTTGCACAAGAGGTCGGGTAGTAAGTACTACCTCAATAAATTGAGGGATTACAACAGGTGCCTGAACTTATGAAGTGACACCTTTAACCATTGTCCATGTGGTTGTTTATATTATATATATTTCCACCTTATCCCTCTTAGTTAGTATAAAATTTAGTGTCACATGTTCCTCCTCACCCTCTTCATGGATGGTCTCTAGTGGTGGACCCATCTTTGGCTAGTTTGGGGAAATACTTCCTCATAGATTTCCCATTGCTAGATGACCCATTTGAGTAATAAGTTGGCACATCGAGTTAGATGGTATCATTTTCCATAGTTTTCTTATGCCTTGACATTGGATGTGGGACTACTTGGTGAGGTGTGGCTATAATAACAGGGGCATCCTGCATGGTTTTCTTTAGTATTTATTTTTTCATATGTGTCAATTTTGACACAAAGTTCCCCATCTTGCTTGTTGCAGCACTAATTTCCTCCACAACCTTTGAAGTTGGCCCCTGATAGAAAGCTGTGGGGACTTTCCCTTCAGTGGGTCCAAGCTTGTAGCTCACTTCCTAAAAGAGGTAATTATATCCTTTATGGCCCCACCTTCCCTGTATTCTCTTAGGCTTGATGTGTTTTATAGGGTCTAATTAATTCCTTCTTGATAAATTAAATTCCTCTTAATAATATAAGCAGTTCTATCATGCAATGAGGTAATTTTTGGCCTTTTCTAGTCAACATTTGGGAGGGGTTGTGATGCTATATTCTTATCAATATAATATTTGTTCACTAAGTCTTTCCCATCTTCCAGAACTTGAGGAACAACCACAATTTTTTAGTCCACCATCTAGGTGAGGCTCATCTTAGATTAGTCCCCTAATTTGACCTCCTCCTCATCCCGAAAATCCATCAAATATCCCTCATAGTGAGGCTCATACTCATAGGAATTCCACAAATCTCCCTGGACTATCCATCTAATGTCATAATTGGGCCTAGGAGTGAACTTTTATAAAGTGATTATGCCTATTTATGCTTCCAAGATCTTTTCCTTCACCAAAATAGGGTATTTTTACCTCCCAATACTGATAGGGAAGTTAATATTTTCCTTGTCCTTTCTTGTAATTATTTTTTGTATTATTACTAATAGCTTTGACACCTCCAAAAGTTCCCATTTTTTATCCAAGTACCGTGGTAGCATGTAAGGTGTGTCATGAAATCTACTTACCCTGATGTAAGTGAAATTTCTGAATTGGATGAAGTAAAATCTGTATTCAGTGATTACTTTCCTTGCTTCGGAAATATCTTATTATATTCCCACTTTGGCTTGAACAAGCATATAAGGGGAGTAAATAAATAATCATGTACCAACCTAAAGTTGTAGATATAGCTATACAAGTTTAGTTGTTTGTATACATCATAAAATTTGTAATTGCCAAAGTCGTCCCCTTTATCCAACCCAAGGAATGACCTATGGAGATCGTGTGGAGATAAATTTTGTATACCAAGTAAGAGGTCATGTAAAATTACATTTTGTTAGAAGATCCCTCCTCAATATATACTGTCATTTTGAGTAGTTGTTGATGAACATATCACTGATTATTTCTCCCCACTTGATATGTAACTTTTTGATAAAGATTATTTGAATGAATTTGAACATCCAGTCATTTTAGGTTAATAAATATTTCTTTCCCATGACCGTATTCATAGAACCAACTCTATTGGGTTTCTTGGGGATCCTAGTGGCATAGATCCTTGTATTTTCAAGTTGGAATTATTGTTCGATATTTTGGGACACTTTGTATTGTTTGCATTCCAATATTATTTTGCATTCTCAATGGAAATGTATGCCACTTATGATGCATCGGGGAGACCTAAAAATTCCTCAAAAAATTCAATGGTTAAGGATAGGACCAGAGCATTACTTCTATCCTCAACCTATTTGGTTGTTGGGTTGTATTTTTGTGCATACATCCATACCAATTCTAGATATTAAGTAGACAGGGGAAAGGAAAAATCTATGGTGATTCCACTCCAATAAATCTTCTCGATTGTTTCATTCTTATCTACTACATACAACCTTTGCTAAAATTCAGCTAGGTTCACATTGCCCAAGTTAATGTTTGTGATTTTACCCAAACCAGGGGTGAGGCGGGAGGTGGTTTGGACATCAGTCAATTGAATCTTCATATATGGTGAAGGTATGAAATTTATATTGAAAGAGGGATTCACAACAATCTATACATTCCCAATTATTATAACAATGTCGATTGATACACCATGATACCATAAATCATTCACAAGCATTGGTAAAATAATTACCCATATGAACACCGCCACAATTTTTCGTTGAGCTAAGAATAACAACCAAAACTTCTTCAAAGCTCAAAAATTATTTTTTTATAGTTCAAATGCATGAATTTGGTATTTTAATCATCTTAGGGCTTCATATTTCTCTTCAAACTCAAAAATTGGAGGTAAAGTGAGAGTTTTTCATGAATTCTAGCCATATATTTCCTTACACATGCTTTCATTAATGACAGTAGATACCTCCATGGCTTCTTCATTCATGGTTGTCAATATTTTATTTTTAACTTTGAATTTCATCCTTACAAGTGGATAGATTGGTCATATTTGATTTCACTTAGATGACTTGTATTTTTCTCATTAGCTCAGGATTTACAATCATCTTATATGGTGTCTTCACAGGCCTTTCTTGTGCTTAGTCACCTTTCTCAAGCATCAAGGTTGTGTAAACAATTTCCAAACTTGTAAAAATTTAAAGTTGTAAAAATGTGAAATGCAAAGCTACTATTATTTCCAAAAGTTCTAAGATATTGACATGTGTCCACATTATTGGGTTAAGGGAACAAAAGTGTAGTTTTCAATCTTAATCTACAAACTATAAAGCTGCAAATCTTATTTCTTCATATACTATCTCCATATTATGACATGTGTCCCCTTCCATTGGGTAGCGGGGATAGAAATGCAGTTTGCAAACTTGTAGAAATGTAAACTTACAAACTACAAAATTGTAAATTTACATTTATTCATTCTAGTTCCAATCTTTTCCCATCTATCACCCCTCGTCAAACTTAAGGGAAGAAGGTACAGTTTCAAATTTGTGAACTGTAAAACTGTGAAGTTGTAATTTTTTTCCATTATATCCATATCCTCCAAATATTCCACTTCAGGCCTCAGGGATGAAATTACAATTTGTAGTTTGTATCAACTTTTAATTCTTCATAAAAGTAAGTGAGTGAAGGCTTATTCCCTGAATATTCCTTTTGCATGGTTTGGGCTTGTATTCATAATTCACAATCTTGCAAAAAATGCAAAATTGATTTAACACCCCGTTTCCCCCCAATACTTAGAATATTTCATTTTTGTGCCTTGGGGGTAGACATATAGATTACATATTTGCAAAAATGTGGACTTGAAAAACTATAAAAATACTAAGTCCTTTACATGGACAAATTTAATTCAAATTTTTGATAAGAATTTTAAGATTCAAAAATAGTCACCAACACCATTAAACTTGTTACTTTATCAAGGCACAAAGAAATCAAAGAAAATGTTAAGATGTTGGTTTAAAACCATGCATCAAGGTCGATTCATAACATAATTATGACATTTAGGCCTAGGGAACCACACAAAAAGTTCACAAATTGATGGGAAAATGATGGAATGGTTTTGTTATTTAATATACTTAAGTAAAATTCACAAAAATGTGCCAAGATTTCACCCAGACCAAATTTGGCACCAACAAAGTGCTTCGTAGATGCCTAAACATTTAGTGATATAGATGTGGGCTCATTGGTATCTAAATAAAATAGGGGCCTCATGGAGTAAGCCATGAAAACAAAAAGGATAAAAAATCCTAGTGCCAACAAAAGGATTGTATATGGTCCATGAAAGGAGGATAAGCCATAAGACCACCTAGGGTTCGAGCAACAATTGGATTCAACAAATGATTACACCCTAAATAAATAAATATGTTGTTTGGTATTAGGTGTGTTCCTTGTTCATATCAAGGTGCAAGTGTAGTACAAGGTTTTATATTATGATTAATTAATAAAAATTAATGCATAAACAAGAGTATATGTCCAAAATAAATGTGTAAGTTATAATGAAAGAAACAATTTCTAAAAACATTAAAGGGGAAGTGTACTTAGCTAATTATATATAAATATGTGATTTAGGAGTGCAAAGTGAATAACAAGATTGGAAATGACCTAAAGGTGCTTTGTCTCTATAAATGTGACTAAAAATTGAGCTAGTATGAACCATATGGACTATCCTAGAGCATGGCATGGTTTGGTATTGATTTGTATGGTTTTGATTAGATATTTGTTAGCATTTTATAACTTTATGATAATCTTTGATATTATATGATGACCTTCACACTATAACCCTAGGTTTCACATATCTATAAATCCCTTTATGTGCTTCAAAATACCCTAAAACCCTAACCATGGGTATAAGACCCCTTAAAATGGTTAGTGTTTAAGTTGAAGCACCCTTACACTGCCTATATCAACACTACTCCAAAGAATCCTCAAACTACACGTAGTTCTCTACCTAGAATTTGTCATTTATATGGATGTAACTACTTTTGAAATATGATTCTTTAATAGTGATGGTCAATGTATTGACACCTTTATCTTGGCTTAGATTGACATAGAATGTATATAAACTGAGAAACATGGCTCTTGAATGTGGTTTAGTTGGCTTCATAGTTATGTGTGGGTTTTTCCTAGGTTGTGTTATTTCTTTGAAGGAGTTTTGAAGGGCTTGGAATTTTTTCCACCATTTTTAAATTGATAATGATATGATATACACCAAAATAGGATTTAAGGTTTGTTACAAGGGGTTATTTTTATTACTTAACTTCCAACATTAATCATTTAATATCATAAAAATTCATTAATACTTTCAACTAGTGATAATAATATGTTATAAGCTTAAAAATACAAGAGGAGAGATGCACTTAGATATACATAGTGAAACAAGAGATATTTGGGTGAACATATTAGATAATGTGGGAGTAATGAACCTAAAGATGCATTGTTATTGATATTGTAGTTTGAGAGAGCCTTAGTACAGAACCATATAGTTGTACTAGGAATGTTTGGATGGTCTTGGACTTTATGTATAATATTGGACATGCTCAAAGTGTGGCTCTGTAACTTCCTATGTAACTCACTTTCCTATAAATGTATGTCGTTTTCAAACCCTAAGTAGCACATAGTTTTTAAATCCTTTAACTATTCTAAATCAAACTCAAACCCTTGGGTGAAAGATTTTGAAATGGTTGGTGTTTGGGTTAAAGTGAGATCCATGTGTCATCTATGTCAGCACTACTCTAAAGATGCCTCAAACCACACATAGTTCTCCACCTAACATGTGATATCTATATGGATGCAACTAGTTTGGAAACTTGAACCACTTTGAAAATTCTTGGGATGATTTTTCTCTTGTTAAGACAATGAGCTACGATATTTGGATGTTTAGAAATGAGGGAAGATGAACTCCTTGACCTTGTTGAGTTCTTTAGAACTATAGTAGTGATTACCTGAATGCATGTGCATAAGATTTGGAGATACTTAGGAAGCCTTAAGTTATTTTTATGTTAGTATTTGTAATGAGATATTGTGAGAGTTCAAGGTAAAAAAAAAAGTGATATTAACTTACTTATATAAGGTTCTGAAGGTAATATTTTATGACGAAGTCTATCTAGGAGGATGACATGATTTATTAAATATAATACAATTGAAAACAAATTTTGAGGATGTGTCACTCTAAGACTTTACAGGTTAGATAGGATCATATATTACATCCTAACCATACCATACAATTTTAGACAGGGTGACAGTCCATACAATTTGAAACATGTCCTTAAAAGGTATCTATATCATCAAATTACAAAAAATAAAATTATAAAATCAATATTTATAATTTTCTACAAGATGCACTGACTTTATAATTTTATTTTTTATAATTTGATGATACATTAGTGCGTATAAATAATAAAGTTGGGGGAGAGACAGTAATATGTATTGAACAAGGATAGAATATGGATATTTTTCTTAACAAATAAGAATTATCACAACTAACAATGTCAAAGGGAAAAATTCCAAATTTGAGTGTCTACATTTTCCTTCCTTTGAGTATGAAATTAAAATTACATGGTTAAATGAAAAAGATACCTGAGTATGTGGACACACTTTTTCCTTGCTCAAATTTTTTCACCCAGATTTGTTTGTGTTGGCATGCTCCATGGTGAAACCTGTAACAGAGAGTGTAGTCAGTTTTTTATAGTATATATTGAACTGTAACTCAAATGTAAATGTATAGTTTGAATTTACACAAAGTGAAATAAAGTTATGTAAAACATGGAAGGAATGCACCTATTTGTTTTATTGAGGTAAGATCTTTCATTCTCTTCTTGTGCTTGGAGATTCAAATTGTAGTAATAAACCTGTTGAATAATTAGGGGTGATCAATCCCTAGTTATGCTAATGGAGAAACTAGAGTATATGGAGCATGTAACTCAACACTGAATATAAGATAGAGAGAGAAGAAGAGATATTTATTGAATCTCACCTTGAAGGAAGAATACTATGTATATTAAAAATTAGTAGCCTTGATATCTTCCCACTTGAATTTCTAATATGATAGGAAGTACTTCCTACGAAGATATCAGCCACTTTGATACCTTTCATAACCCCATGGACCACACCATTGAAAATGGATCTAGGCCATATATATATATATATATATATATATATAATTTATAACAGAGAATGGGTGCCCCCGTGCTCTCCTTGTGTACCGCATAATTGAGTAAGTTTGTGTCATAGTCCAAGATGATGATGGATAGGGAAACTTGTGCCCCCAAAATCTTGTATATGTAAATGAAAATGAATACTAAACTAGAGAAGGAGTGAAATATTCATTCCTTGTGTAAACTAACCTAAATATGTCAATTAAGTCTAAAATTATGTCTTGTATTTATAAGTAGAAATTTGAAATTTTAGAAAAATCTAATGTGACTACCCCAAGGAAGAAATAATTTTGAGGTTTAGGAATGTCTGTATGGTCCTTAGTGTAGTTTTTGTCATGCAAATGTGTTGCATAAAAATTTCAAACTTTCAAGCATGATAACTTAGCCAAAATTGAAAAGTTTTCTCTCGAGTCGTCCCAAAACCCTCTCATAGTCAGTCAGTCAGTTATGTCATGTCCATTTTGATATTACACATACTACTAATATGATGTACAATGAAATACATGTGTTTATAATGGTGTGACAAGGTTATTCATTTCATTCAATGAGATGTTTCCAACGACTAGTTTCTTGGAAAACCTAGAAAGGCCAATTTTGACCTTTTAAGGACTGGTGTGCATCATCCGAGATGGAACGAAAGGCTCAAACTCATATAGATGTGGTGTTGAAGATCTAGGAACATGATGTAACTTATTTAGGAAATTTTAGGGAATATTTAAAGGTTTAGGAACAGATTAAGCAACATCAAGTTTCTAAGGTGTAAGGAGCGAGCAGTCAAAACATGTACCTGATCTTCCACAGATGATTCTGAGAGCTCCATAAGGATTTAAAAGGAAAAAATTACTCATTTGAAATCTTGAAGGATTATCTACATTATGTAACTTTCACATTTTTCACAAGACTCAAGCGCTTCTCAGTGAAGCTCAGTTTCAGCAGACACACCCTAGTGTCCCAACAAAAAATGATATTTTTAGGGTGTTTCACTCATAATTATAAGATTAGACCCATCCAATTGTTCTTGTAATGCTTCTAGGATTCAAAATAATATATTTTTTCACTAAAAAGTACCTCCTAGAGCTCCAACAATCAAACTTTAAAGTTGTCTCTCTCGCAGGTAAAGGTTTCGCAGTTAGTCAATCTTTTGAAGAACAAGTGCATGGCAGAATTTTTTCCCCTCTTGTCCCTATCCCTTTGGGACATAGGGGACAAAAAATTTATCCCCTTCTCATCTTTTCCTCCCGGAACTTCACATGACCTCAAACTAGCCCCCGGACTGCTAAACTGCGTATTTCTAGCCCCCTCCATCTTGGATTGTGAAGGCGCCACTTGTCATCACCAAGATAGGGATAAAAATTTTTCCATCCTATCCCTATCCCTAGGGGATAAAGGAAACAATAAAATTTTCCCCTTTCATGTTTTTCAATGTGACCAAATTTAAGCATCGCGATGCTAAAATAAGTCCTTTCCTCACTTCCTCCTTGCCAAACCAAGTTGCACCACTTGTCATCACCACATGAGGGTGAATTTTTCTATCCCTCATATCCTTTTCCTTAGGGTATATAGGAGACAATAAAATTCACCCCTCTCTATCCCCCAGTCTTGTCTTTCATATGACCCAATTTCAGCCCCGGGTGTTTAATGTCTTGTTTTGCCTCATTTCCCCCTTTGTCCAACCACATTGTGACACATGCCAAGCCCAAAATTAGGTAAATTATTCTACCCCAATTTTCCCTATAAAAAGGGGATATATGGGACAAAAAATTTAACCCCATACCAAGAATTTTTAAAACCCTAACTTTTCTCTAGTTTCTTTTACCATGTCGGTGTGTAAATTTGATTGTCATATGACCGTTAAATCTTGAAAGTGCATAACTGTCAAGCGTTTTTCATATAAGACTTAATGCTATATTGTTTAAATATTAGAGACTCCATTATTGGTTTTCATCATAGATTTGGACTTGAAACCCTAACCATGGAAATCTACTTTTTCGATTTCCAAGAGTTTTGGTGGGCGAAAGATGACGAAAATTGGAGTACGATATCGCAACAAAGAGCCAAATATAAAAAAATAATGTTTCCATTGCAAACTAAGGCCAAAATGATAACTTACTAAAAATATCATATTTCATGCCACTTCACATGATAAAAATATTAAGTGCCTCAAATTTCAAGTTTTTATCACTCAGAACAATTAGAAACGATGGAAAATGGAAAGTGGGGAAAAAATGACAATTTTACTAAAAAAAAAAAAAAGAGAAAAAAAAGCACTTCTAAAAATAGAAACTTGCTAAAAATAGTAGGGAATCATCAAAATAGGATAATGGATTATTATAGAAGGTTCATAAGGTTATATTTGAGTAAAATAGATGATAAGTCTGAAAATAGCAAGTCATGGTCCTACTTTCTAATAATAGAAAGTCTCCATTCTAGATGCAGATAGTTATAGTTAGATCTGTTTCCCCTCATATAATTACTTTTTGGAATCTTCATAGGGTGTTAGAGTTGTCTCATAGCTCAAAAAATGAAACTCATTCTTCACTGGAACTTTAAATCATCATTTTGGGAGAGTATATCAAGGTGCAACAGGTAAGAGCTAGAGAAATTGAGCAACTGGAAAGGATTTGAAAGGTGTCGAGGATCCCATTAATTCATGAGAATAAGTCATCATGTTTATCATTTTAATTCATGACCATCTCATCAAGATGAGATGGATGAGTTGGGTGAGCTCACTAAGTTGGTTGAGGCAAGCTCGGTGAACTGAGCTAGCAAGGCGAGCTAGGTGAGCTCAGTAAGTTGTTCGAGTTGATTAAGATGAGCCAAATGAGCTCAGTGAGTTGATTGAGCTAGTCAACCCAATTAAGTTAGGAAAGAGATCATCTTTATTCTTTTAGGATCTCACATCTTGCATGTTATTAAAGATAGAATTTGCAATGCACACATACAATGTGCGGGATATGAATGCAAGTATTAGGAGGTTTGAGCATCATGAATAAAAATTGTGAAATCCTAAAGAGAAATAAATTGATCCTCACTCTCATTGTGAGATAAATAATGCACCATCATGATTAGTTCCCATTATTGTCTCAAGCTCACACCAGGATGTCTTGTAATAGTGTTTCTAAACACTCATTCGGAAGCCCAAGGTGTTTGTTCATCATGGAGAAGGAGGATATTGTTATCATCATCAAAAAATACTACATCTGAGGGAGCTTCTTTGATGGATCAATTAATTCCTTTCCTCTCTCCTCTTCTTTCAGTTTCTTATAATTCTTCATTATACACAATCATGGTATATTTTCCTATTTACTTAAGTGACAATAGTTGTAAATTGTAAAATTATTTTCTCAAAATTATAAGAGATACTTAATTTGTCTCTTCTAGGAGCAATTGAAAGGTCACAAGTAGAATATGAAACATGAAGAGTGATATGGGGAAGATGAGAAGGAAATTCATAAGGCTATAAATTGGAATGGCTTCTCCATTCCAAAGGATCTGAGATTTTGAACATTTCTTCTTTGTAGTAATTATGGATTTTGATTTGGGTGTTGATATTTGTATCACCAACACAAGAAATAAAATGCGCTCGAGAGATACGCCATAGTAAGACGAGATCAGAGCTAGAGCGGCGAGCAGCGAGGACGAGAAGCAGAGAGAAGAGATGAGAGAAGCGAGAGAGACGAGAGCGCGGAGAGCGAGAAGAGAGAGAGAGCGAGAGAGCCGAGAAGAGCATAGCGCTTCGGATCAGACTATAGAATAACGAGAGAGCGACGAGGGGGCCGAGCGCGGCGCGAAGGTCTAGAGCGAGCTGAGCGAGGAGCGAGAGCGCGGCGCGCGGCGCGAGGCGGAGCGAGAAGAGGAGGAGAGGAGCGCGAGGGCCGCTCGCGCTCGCGCGCAGCAGCGAAGCGTTCTCTCTCTCTATCTCTCTATTCTATCTCTCTAACTCTCTCTCTCTCTCTCTCTCTCTCTCTCTCTCTCTCTCTCTATATAGACACACACACACACACACACACACACACACACACACACACACACACACACACACACACACACACACATATACATACATACATACATATTTATGGTGATTAATAAGGAACTAGGTGTCCTTGATAGATGAACTTGAAGAACTGTGTGTCTTTGGTTTGTTAGTCGCACTAGATGCTTCACTCTTTCCTTCCTCTAAAATTGAATGTTGAACTACTTTGGTTATTGGGTGTGAATTCTGAAATTTCCTACTCACAGCAATAACCTTCCCTTCATAATTTCTCTCCTTCTCCCCTCATAGCTGCAGTTTCCTTTTACCTCATATAAGCACTTTTCCACAGGTTTAGTGAAGTGATCCTGTGTGATCCTCGGCCTACTGGTCACCCCCACATCATTAAGATAAGATTAGGTAGTTAACATTAAATAATGGGAGCCTCCCCATACATAATAAACAGGGGCATATCCCCATTAGCATTGGTGGAAACACATAATTTTTTATATGAAAAATTATGTGTTTGCACCAACAGTACTGTGCATTTTTTACCTTGTGTATTTTTTTCCCAATTTCTATAACTAGAGATATTTTTTAGGACTTGTGCCTTATGAAAACCTATACCCAAATCCATAAATTTTTCTGTAGGTATAGAATATACCATGATCAATTCCCCCACATTTAATGTGTGTGTGATAAATAATTTGACCACACAACCCAAAAGAATTTATGTGTATCTCGATCTAATAAGTCTGATAATTTTCATAAGATCGCATAGAATGCTAAAGTGGTTTCCACTTTTGAGAACTTATACCAATGAAATGGGTTGTACATGGTGGAAACCATGGCATAGAAAAATCATATAGGCATAGAAGTAGTCAATTGAGAAAATATTACGCAAAAAAGAGTCACATCAAGGCATATAGCCACAAATGTGGAACACATATAGTGTCACAATACAATCAAGGCATTTACACCATATACAAGAGAAGAAATGTCACACACGAAATGCATAGAGACATAAACATGGGCACCCATAATGTCACTATATAATCAAGGCACTCAAGATGCATATAATGAAGCAGAAAAGAAATAAAACAAATAAATAGCAAACATGTTTAGAAAATAATGATGTCAAATAGTGATAAAATCATCACACAAGCTATTAAATAAACACATAAATTAGAATATTTCAACACTTCACAAGATACATGTCCTATCGCTATCAACTCAAAAGATAACATGTACACAATATATGTAATAAAGTGTAACGAGGAAATATAAATGAACTATAATTAAATAATAACACCTATATAGAATGTACAGGAGATTCCCCTAGATAATTTTGGTATTTGGGAAGTGCTATGTTGGCACCTATCATTGTGTAAGACTCTATGTGTGTCATGCATCGAGCTCAGTATACCTCATAAACGCATGTGTGTAAATAGTATATAAAAAATATATGTTATACATTAAAGCATAGTGACAAACAACATATGTAATGTAAGGTGCTAATAATGCAAGTTATATGTATAGGTTTTAGTTTTTTTTTACGAATATTTGAATGTTTTTATTTTTGAATTTAGTTATGTATAAGGAGGGGGTATGGATAATATAAAGTGTAATATTTATGATTATGCATGATATTCATGGGATTCTTTACAAGCTTTCCATAAAGTGTGACCAAACAATAAACACCAAGACATACCCATTTAGATATAGTATATAGGCCTAACCATTTGGTTTTAAATTTTCCTTTTCACTATTTGTATTCTTCTAAGTTTCCTTAAAAATGAGATTGTCAATATGAAATTCCTAGGCATTGACTTTTTCATCATAAGCATGTTTGATACATACGTAGGTGTTATAAATCTTGCACATTCTAAGCATGTGCAAGATCTATTTTTCTTGATAATCATTATTAGTACGTTAATCCCAAAAGGCATAGATAATATTATTATGGAAATCAATTTTGTGTTTAGGAACTATTTTTTAAAGAATTTTGACAATAGTTTTATTAGTAGCCTCATCTTGGTCATTACCTTGCGGGTAATAACATGTGGAGAATGTGCTTTTGATTTAGAATTTAGTTCATAAATGCTCAATTATGTATTTCTTAAAAGATGATCCATTGTCTATAACAATGCTACAATGAAATCTGAAGTGAGTGATGATTTGTGTGAGTAAGAAATGGTACATATCGTCACTCTTATTAGACTCTAATGGTATTTGTGTGGTAGTAAAAAAATTGTCTATACACTGTGTGCTCTTATCATCTGTTCAAATAGGGTATCAAGGAAAAGAGTGAAGGACACACCAAGAGCGGCACACAAACGAATAGAATTAAATGGGTTATAGGGACCGTTATGATCGTATACCCCAAGGGAAGTAACCCTTACACTAGGAAAACATAAGGTTTCTAAGGCCTTAGTTCAAAGAAGAGGAAGGAACCCTATTGAGGTATCGGCACTATGAGGGATAATAATGAATAAAAAAAAGTATGCAAAGTCTATGCTAACTGAAGAAAAACATGTAACATGAAATAAAGAGATGAAATACAATATGTTAACCTAGTATGTGCATAAAATACTATGCTAACATAAAATATATAGCAAATGTAGGAAACTACTCTATACAAAATGATGAAATGGGTTAGAGAACTTACCTATAGGGAAGCGGTCGCTGAAAGGAAAGAATAAGGTTATACAAATACAAGGCTGAAAATACAAGGGAAGTGTGCAAATTGTCATGAAAAGTAAGAATAAGGTAAGGCGGAAGAAATGGGGTCATAAGCAAGCTAGGTGTTAGAAGAATGTGAGTAAAAATAAGAAGATAATAGAAAAAAGAAAGACATAAGTGGGACCGAAAGTTGTTCTCTCTCCATGTATCAACCCTAACCCAATGGTTACATGAATAACCATACCTCTATCCTGGAACGAGCTCCTTGAGGCACCCATTCCAAAGATAGATACATCAGCAAACTCTAACTTGAAAAGATAAATTTTTAGTAACATATAAGAAAATAGGGTACCATTTTAAGTCAAACTTATGCCATTAGGAAGGGTAGGAAAAAATACAAGTGGGTTTGGAAGGGATTTGATTTTTTCTTTGTTGTTTTACATATTTTTACTTTTTAATTTTTAAAATTCACAGTCGTATGGACTTAGATGTCATTGGCCCCCTGAAACAATAGGGTCGATAGTGTCAAGAACATTTAAAAAATTTTACAGGGGCCATTAGCGTAGGAAATATTATGAAGCATGTAGATTATTGTGATTTTAGATTTTGAATTGATTTTTGAATGAATCTAATGCCTTGATTTTGTTGATTTGTGATTACAAGAGGACCGTAGGATTCTCCTAAGGCAAGTGGTTGACATAGCATGGCTAAATGATATGATTACCAAATTGATAGATGTAGAGATAACTCAGCTTCATAGATGGGGATTTGAGGGCATCATGTAAATGCCCAGGATACCATTAAGTCTATATTTGCTACAAAAAAAATTGGCAATATGGGAGCCTGGGGCCAACACCTTTTGGTGGTGGGCAAGTGAGATAGTGGAGATGACAGTGACACTTAAAGATTTACACGGGATATTGGAATTTCCAATAGAGGTATCTCTCATTAATTGTGATCTCACCATGGATGTTTTAGAGAGGATATACTTGGCCATATGTGCCACAGGTAGTGAGACATATGATGAGGGGATGCTCAGAGTTAGATATAGTATAGTACATACTACACAGATTTTGGTTATCCAGAAGGTGTTTATAGGCATTACTGTGGCACACATATTATGTCACAAGGTAGATGGGATCATTCCACTATATTTGATGGTTATATGAAAATATGTGATTGAGTAAGATATTTTATTTAGTTGGGGGACCACTATATGGGTGCAATTGGTACAAAACTTAGATGAGGTTTGACGAAGTGCACAGAGGACCATAGGTCCCGTGATATTACTGGCATCATGGATATATGAGATATTTCCTATGTATAGGCCCACATCCCTGAGAGTACTCCAGTGGGCACTAGGGCCGATAGTGAGAGAACTTCATGTATATCGGTAGCTATGACAGGTACATCTAGATGAGGTCATATGTGAGCCCTACATTGGGAATGTAGATCAGTGGCCTAGTTGGCCATAGGCAGAGGACTTAGAGATAGTAGAGGATGGCAGAGGACATTATTTTCATTGGGTAGATAGCCATCCGATAGAAAGGTTACCTAGATAGTTTGGGATACCAGAGCCTTCCATGATACCACCACTACCAGCCTATAGACAATGACATGTAAGATATGTTATGAGTTATATGGAAAGAGTACCAATGTTGCAGCCCCAGAGAGTATGGATTGCAAGAAGATAGGGCCGAGATAGAGACAAATAGGTGGGACAGCTCAAGACCCATTAGATATCATTGCAATAGACAACTGAGATGAGGGATCTGATGGAGGACCCACTATCCTAGACCCACAGGTGGGAAATATAGGTGCAGCTAGTCATAGCATTAGAGGAGGAGAGGAGAGACATCCAGGATCATGGCAGAGAGAGCATAGGATGTAGCACTCAAGAGGTGCTTACCTGACACCATTGTGGATGGAGATGGCCCTATAGTTACAAGACAATCCTAAGGCCCACCGTAGAGGAGATGTGATTTTTGTGCCCTAGATAGATGGGCATAATATATCGAGTGGAGATCACATAGATTTGATGAGGTTGAGGTGATATTATGTGGCTGCAGAGATGACAAGACCATCATCGAGTAGGCCAGGTAGTCAATTATGACTATGATGATTTTAATTACGAATGTAGATGGTTATATTTGATGACTAGATTGGTATTTATTAGTGAATTTTTATTTTTATAGAGAAAAAGATAGAGTGGAAATCCCTAATATAGACTGCACACCACGAGATCTTGGACCCTGTCTTGGATGTTTAGGATACCTCCTTCATGGTGGACCCCATAATGCCATCGATTGGTGAGTTAGTGGGAGCATTTCGGTTAGTTAAGGAGGCTACCAGGACACTACAGATATGGAGAGATGTGCAAGTAGTAGCGGACACCAGCAACATTGATGTGATGTTGTGGAGCTTATTGCAAGCATAGGGTGCCTTAGTTCAAGATCATGTAGCACACCTTTTGAATTCCAGGAGCACTGCAAAGAGGATCGCGAGACTAGAGGCACAGCTGGCGAGACCACAAGGAGAGGCCTTCAAAGCTTGATCTAGGGCTGAATCACTAGCTCGCATAACTCAAGTATCCATAGCAACACCCTCGGCACAAAGCATCCAGAGACTCCCTCAAGGGGGTGAGGGTGTTTGAGCCACCTAGATATTGATGATGCACCTTGATGGATCATGATTGTATTTTTTTGGATGCATAAATATATATATGGTGATTATTTTGATGATTATGATGTTAATAAATGATGGCTTACTTATCAATTTCCTTTATTTTCTCATGCATGTATGTGGTAATACTCATGGTACTATAGGAAGAACGATAATGATATTTTAGGTGCAAAATCCGGTAAGAAGGAAAATAAATCCAAGTAAGGTTAAGGGTCTAAGAGAGGATGCATAAGACCACAACGATTCACTAGGAAAGGCCAGGGTGAATTGGAGCCAAAATTGATGGAATCAAGACCATGACATTCCAATGGTAGGAGATGTCAGGGCATAAAATAATTGATGATAAACCCAAGCAGGGCGAAGATTCCAAGGGGGGTTGAGAGCCCAAGCAAAGGAAAGAGCTTACGCTAAAGATGAAATCAAGGTATTTATGAAGGAGATGCCTAGCCACAAGTGGCGAATCAATATAGAGTATCAATGATGATATCCTCAACTAGGTTCAAGATATGACTACACACACATGTCATGAGGTCCTCAATAGCATGTTGTGTAATAGCTACCTATCGATGGACTTCAAACCACATAGAAAACAATTTTGTATTAATTTGGTTAGGATTTCATGTTGAATTTCATTAAGAGAGGGGCGAGGCTCAGGATGACGTGGAGGCCCATATGTAGGTTGTGGTCTAGATAGTCTAGTGGAAGGTGGATGAATCCAAGAGGAATCAACTCTACATGAAGAGGATTCAGGAACTAGGTGCTTACCATGCATAACTTGAAAGTATGCATCAGTATACGAGTAGTAGTCATGGTGGGAATAATATAATGGGGCTGAGGTAGAATGTTGTGTATCCATTCAAGATTTATCTCATATAACCTCAGCTTCAAGACTTTTCATGTGTTTTTTGTAAGCTCTATAATCAAATAAATCATGCCCTTGAGCCTCGTGACATGTGCAATATGGCTCTACACTAGAAGGTATAGGATTCATAAGGGAAAGATGTAGGTAAGGATGTAAATGACTAGTATGGGTTGGCATGGATGATGTTGGTAAATCTGGAACTTCATCATCCATGAGGTCATCAGCTTCGTAGTCAAAGTCAGATATATTCTCCCCTTCCTTTAGATGAGGAGGTATGTTACATTATCTAATAATATTGTGAGGAGAGGATTAGGTTGGTGGAGTTTTCTGAGGCTTAGGAACTAATCTGCTAGGAGGAGGCTTGACTGAATGTGAGGAGTCTTCTTGCACAATAATGACATTCACATTGCAAGTAAGTGTGCTTTAAAGGGTGATTTGGTAATGTCAGATTTCTCTATCATGAATTTGGGCATAACTAGTCAAATGCGGATCATCCAAGATGTAATTGTCATCATAATCAGGTGTAGTGGTGTCTATTATGCAATAATCTACCATGGTTTCTAGTTGAACCTTTTGTTCAGTTGTACGTTGAGGTGTACGTGAAATAGTAGCGGGTATAGATGGCTCCTTTTTGCAAGGTCACATGTTAGGAGGAAGTTGTGAGATGACAAGGTCTAGTAGATCATATGTATTAATCCTAATAGTAATCTCATTGGGCTCATCATCATCTGAATCCAATAGATTGAGAGGTGTGAGCCCATCCAATTTTTGATGACCTGGATCGCCACGAAGAGACTCAATGGGATAGTTAAAACATTAATATTCAAAGAATGGGACTAGAGATATTTCTTGAAGGGTTTGGAATTATATGTCCCCTTTTGTTGAAAAGTGTCATAATTCCAAGGATTTGGGTTACCTTGGATTTTATAGATTTCCCCTTGCTTTGTAAACTTGACACATTAGTATGTAGAAGAGTTGACCGCATGCATATGGTGGGTCCAAGGTCAACCAAGAAGGATTTTGAAGGATAGGGGGAAGGTGAAGACCATGACCTTCACACATACATTCTAAAAGTAGCAAACAGGGGTGGAAGCCTGATACTTTTATTAATATTCAAGAAAAATCAATTACAAAGGTACATACTACAATACTTATAGATATTGGACAGTCGGTTTACAAACAAAAGAGAAGTTGCACAGGTGCAACCAAAAACCACGTATGAAATAATATAGACAAAATATTGTTATAACTATACAACAACAATAAATTCATACGAGAATAATATGACAAATATGGTTTATAAAACCATATAACAATAATCAACTAATTACCAAAGGTAATAATACAATGCATAAATTACTACAGTAAAATAATTTTACCCTAACATTCCCCCCCTTAATTTTTCATTGTTTCAAGAGATGAGGAGAGGAACTCTCTGAACAACTCAAACTTGTCACGTGCAAGTGACTTTGTGAAGATATCTTCTCGTTGTTCATCTGTTGGAAAAACTAAAGTTGTATATTGTGTTTCAAGACATGCTTGCGTATGAAATGTACATGTACCTCAATGTGCTTTGTTCTTTCATGAAAAACTAGATTGTGAACAAGTTTGAGAACACCTTCATTGTCTACATACAAGGTGGTCAGTTTGTCCTATGGTATTCCAAGTCCTTCAAGTATACAACGTAGCCATATCGCTTCACAGACAACTTCACCCATAGCACGATACTTGGCTTCTATAGAAGAGAGAGAAATAAAGTGTTGTTTCTTGCTTCCCCATGATATTGGTCCAGATCCCATAAATAACACAAACCCTAAAGTGGATTTTATGTCATCAATGTTGTCTGCATGATCTGAATCTGAATATCCATTCAAGAAGAAGTTTTCATTTTTCTTGTATTCTAGACCAAGATTCATTGTTCCCTTCAGATATCTCAAGATTCACCTTGTTTCCTTCCAATGAAAAACTTTGGGTTCCTACATGAACCTAGATAGATATCTCACTACAAATTTGATATCTGGTCTAGTGTAGGTCAGGTAAATGAGACTCCCAATCAACTACCGATAGAGAGTTGCATTTACCACAGGAGATGGATCTAAATGAGAAAATTGTAATTTATTCTCCATAGGTGTAGCAATAGGTGTGCAATCCATCATCCTAAATTTCTCAAGCATTGTCTTAGTATAATTCAACTGAGAAACAAAGATGTGATTCTCTTTTATGCCATACTTCCAATCCAAGACAAAAGTGCATCAACCTGAGATATGTCATGTCGAATGACTGGTTAAGATATTTATTCATTACATCAATCATCTTCATTGAACTTCCAGTGATGATTAGATCATCGACATAAACAACAACAATCACAATCTCCCCTTACTTTTTGAGGTAGAGATTGGGATCATATGGATTTATGAAAAATCCATGTTGTACGAGATGCTCATCAATTTTGATGTACCAAGCCCGGGGTGCCTGTTTAAGGCCATACAAAGATTTCCTGAGTTTGCATACCTTTGTTTCTTGACTAGGTACAACATATCCCTTAGGTTGAGTCATGTAGACTTCTTCTTGTAGATATCTATTTAGAAAGGCACTTTTCACATCCATCTGATGGACTTTCCAACCAAATTGTGCAGCTAGAGAAAATATCATCCTGATCATTTTGATCTTAGTTGTGGGAGAAAATGTCTCCTCATAGTCTATGCCTTCTTTTTGTTTGTACCCCTTTTCTACCAGTCTTTCTTTATACTTGTCTATAGTCCCATCTTGCTTTGTATTTTGTTTTGAATATCCATCTACAACCAATGGGTTTCTTCCCTGGTGGAAGATCGAAAATCTTCCAAGTGTTATTTTTCATTATTGATTGATACTCAGTGTCCATGGCATCTTTCCAAGATTTTGACTATAGGGATTCCTGGACTATAGATGGCTCATCAGATTCAATAACTCTACTCATCAAATAAAATTTTACTTCTTCTCATGCTTTACTGTGAGTCCTTGGTCCAGTGGTGGATGTATCCAGTGGAGCATCAAATTTTGCATCTCATACCATGTTAGTATACCACTTGGGAATATGTTGAACTGCTACTGTGGGTCATGGTTCTATCTGATCATCACCATCATCACTTTCATCATCTGCGGGAACATCAGCTTATTTTTTTACAACAGGTGAAAAATCTACATCAGGTGAGTCCGGAGGAGGATTATCTTCTTCCTTCTTCTCAAAAAACTCAACATCTCTGCTGGTGTAGACTTTTCTGGTCTTCAGATCCATCAATCTGTACCCAAGATTCTCTTCACTGTAGCCAATGAAGATGAGTTTTTTTGATTTCATATCCAACTTCTTTCTATTTTGCTTAGGTATGTGCATACTTTCTTTGCACCTGAATACTCTAAGGTGTGCAATAGATGGTTTCCACTTTGACCATGCTTCATATGGTGTTACTCCATCAAGAGAAACTATGGGCACTTTGTTCAATAAATATATAGTTGTCTTTTTTGCTTCTACCCAGAATGTCCTCACTAGTCCAAAGTCATCGATCATGCAATGCACCAGTTCCATGATAGTATGATTTCTTATCTCAATAACACCATTTTGTTGCGGTGTGTGTGGAGGAAGCATTTGTTAAAAAATCCCGTGAGCTTGTAGGTAGGCTTTAAACTCATTACTGGTGAATTCCCCCCTCAATCTAAGTAGAGAGATCTGATGTGACAACCAGTTTCATTCTCTACAGCCACTTTAAACTTCTTGAAAGTTTCAAAAGCTTCACTTTTCTTACGAAGACAATATATCCACATTTTTCTCGAATAGTCATCAACACAAAGCATGAAGTACTGAAAATCTAGAATGACTCGTTACATCAAACTGTAAAGATCGGTATGAACCAGATCAAGCTTTACCATGAGCTCAATAAGTACTCTTCTAGAATGAAGCTCTATGTTGTTTGTCTACTAGGCAGTGAGGACACTTATATGTATATTTCTGGAGAGATGGTAATCCTTTTGCCATGTCATATCGACATAGTGTTTCAAGATACTTGAAACTGATGTGACCAAGTATTTGATGCCACAACTGTGTAGAGGTAGAATTCTTAGCCATACGTGTCTAATCATTTCTGTGGAAAAAATCAAGCTGGAACATACGTCCCACATTAGAGGCTTTTACAACTATTTTCGAGCCTTGTGATTTGTCTCAAATTAAACACATTTTCTTGTCGGAATGACTATCAAAGTCAATTTTCAAGTTGTGATCTAGGAGTTGACTAACTAATAGCATATTCTTTGTCAACCTAGGGACATATAGTACATCTGATAATCTACAATTACATGAACCAAGGGGTAGAGAAATGTTCCCAATCCCCTAAGAATCATCGCCTAATGAAACATGATTTTTCAAAGGCATGTCCCTCATTGTGGTAAACCAGTCTCTGTGGCTGATCATGTGTCAAGTGGCTCCCAAATCAACATACCAGACATCACTAGATGACATGGAAGGTTCACTTGATTGAGTAATGTACAAGAAGTCTTCATTATCTGAATGTTCTTCTTGCTCTACAATATTTCCTTGTTGATGGGGTTTTCTTCTCCAGTTCCCCTTCTTCTTCCCTTGATTGTAGTTAGAATGTCCCTTATAAGATTGTTTATTTTGAGGTCCAGAGTTTCTTGATGAACCTTTCTTATAGGTATTGAACCAACAATCTTTTAACTCATGTCCTCTTTTGCAAATAGGACATTTCTTCTTTTGTTGCTTGTCCCCTTGCTGATACTGATTTTGGGACTTTTGAGAGGAATTAGGTTTTCCTTTTCCTTTTCCTTTTCCTTTCCATTTCTAATGAGAAGAAAGTGTCTTCTCCTCTTCATCATCTTTATTGTACATAGCTTCCTCTTGTTGCAGTAGATTCACTAACTTGTCAAAACTGACTGTCTGATCTGATAAGTTTAGTGTTGTCACAAAAATGTGGTATGAAGGAGGGAGTGCTCTCAGAACAATGGGAATGAGATTCATCAGTGACCTCCTCTCCTAGGGCTAGAAGTGAAGCCCTTAATTCTGTAACTCTTCTTTAAAAAGCTTCTATTTTCTCATTTTGTTTGAACTTCAGTGTGTGTAACTGACTCTACAAATTCAGTATGACATTCTTGTTCTTGGCCTCATACACTGTGCTCAACTTATCCCACACTTCTTTGGCTGATTTGGCATCTCAAATGTGGGGTTGCACATCATCAGACACTACAAACAAGATTATCAGCTTGGCCTTCTGATTGGATCTATCAAACTATCTTTGTTGTGTTGTATCAGTTGTTGATCTAGTTACTAGAACCATCCACAACATTCCAAATATCTTCAAACTCAAGTTGTGTTTTGATTTTTTTCTTCCATGCTGCATAGTTATTTCCTCTTAGAAGTTGTGAATCTGGAAGAAAGAATTTGGGGGCATTGGTGCCCATTTTACAGAATCAACTAACAAAGGGTAAGGCTCTTATCACTCAAGGTATATGGTCTCCCAATCTATATACCGTTAGTCTGATATACCGAACCTTTCTATATATGTGCCCTTCTGATATACCTGTTGGTACATGGAAGAAGCTCACCCTTTCTATATACTCGGTAGTATGTGAAAGAGGCATTAACGTACGTGAAAGAATCTGATATGTGGTACCAAGACAGTACTGAAAGGGGTCTGTGTGATTATTGACATTGGCTCAAAGAAATATCCTCATACGTGCATGCGTAACTTCGCTATATACTCAGATAATTTCTCAGTCTGGATTTAAGTCATGCAATCATTCACAGATGGATGGGAGGGCTCAAAGTGTGTGCACTATGTCCTTATTAATCCCGTCGATTTAAAGGGTCGATGCTAAGATGACATTGTTGCAGTATATTAGGCATTAAGTGTAGTAGTAGTCGTGATAGCTTTACCTGTAAGTGCTTCCCAGAGGCTTTGTTTATACCAAATGTTGCGAATGAGATTCAAAGATCTCATGAGTGATACAGAACCAATTTTTTATTATTTTTGATTACAAATCTCTTTCATTTTTAAAGCAGTTACAATGGTTTGTGGTTGAATATGGCAACCTGGAAATTAGTACAATACACTGAAATATACAATTACATCTAAAATTCTGAAAAAATTGAATGGCAAGCAAAAAAAATGTTTTGCAGGGCCCTGGTGGCCTTCGGAGCTCAATACGGATATCTAAGAAAAAAACACAAAAAATAGCTCAAAATGAAGCTTATAATCACCCCTCGTTTGGAAAATGTTGCTCATAATCAAATAATAAGGCAACTAGGAGAAAAAAAAATTGGCCCTAATTAGGGTTTTTCTCACTAAATTTAGTTGTGGCTTTAGTGATGACTAGTGGGTTTAGGGACTGTTTTTACCACTAAGCAGGTGGTTGCCACTAAATTTACTGCCAAATTCAAATATTGTCAAAAATTAAAGGTTTTAGTGTTTTGAGGGGGGGTCAAACCAAAACCACCCACCCAAAATTAAGCCCGTCCCACTAGCCACTTAAGTGCTCAAAGCGCATACACTATGAACTGAAGCAAGTAATATTTAAATGATTTGAAATAAGACTGACCTTTTAAAATCAGATATGGCAGGATCAGGGAGTCCATGTGGATACTGGAAAAGGGGGATTTAGGGTTTTCTCGTGAAATTTAGATCTCCTTCGTTATCTTGACCGCTTGCAATGGAATCAGTTGTTGTTTGTATTGGCATTCACCATTTTTAATGTTTTGTTGATTTTTTATTGTTTTCTTTGGTCTTTTTGTTTACATTGCAGATCCAGAGGTTGGAACAGCTCTGGTTACAGGTTTGCATGGGATTTATCAGGGTCAGCCTCCAAAACACAGCTCGACCACTTTATTCATTTGCATTGTGACCGCCGATTAGAGCAATGGCCTCAGCTCGCCCAATATGGGCTCAAACACTTGTATGCAGCTCAGGTCT
This sequence comes from Taxus chinensis, assembly GCA_019776745.2. Taxonomy (NCBI): domain Eukaryota; kingdom Viridiplantae; phylum Streptophyta; class Pinopsida; order Cupressales; family Taxaceae; genus Taxus; species Taxus chinensis. The sequence goes on from CM034147.1 coordinate 327,521,710, forward strand.
CTTGCAAATGGTTATAGATCAACATGGTGGTTGGCCAATGTATTTTTTCTTTAATAAAATTTGAATTGCTCGATCCTTTTCAAACTTTGTCAGCTTTGGAAAGATCTCTAGCCTCTAATAGCTAATGCACAATGAACTCGCTCAATGGCTAGGTTGTATAAGGCAAATGGTAGGGGGCATGGGGCTCTGTTAGGAGCTTGTATTCACTTCTTCACCGCAACAATCTCGACTATGAGAATGGGCTCAATGGAAAAGGGCTTGGTGGAATTCTCATGCAATAATTGCTCAATCCAAGCCAATGTAGTGACTTAGCAACACGCCTTTTATCTCAAAAAATAGCTCGCCCTCTCTAAGAAAAACAACTCGACTCGGCTAGAATTCAATGTGTGACTTGATCTAATCAAGTGCATAGCTCGGAGGGTAACCCAGTGGACTCATAATTGAATCTCGGTCTTCCAAAAATGGCACAGAATCCTTCAAATTTGACAGTCTGTTAGTTTAGTAGAAACTAAAGTACACCTCTAAATTTAGAGGCAAAACCCTTGGTTGGGGAAAAAATTAATTTTCTGCAGCAAATTTTTTTTGGTGCAGAGGGTACCAGTGTAAAAAAAAAAATCATTCTAAACACCTTAAATGGAACAGGGGGTTATGGGGATGCAAGGATGTTTGGGAAGTTGTTGGAGGCAGCACAGGCTCTCCCGAGATGCAGATTTCTTCTCCAAGACAATTTTACCTTCTGCAACCTCTCTCCAACCTAGCCAGGAGCTTTAACCTACTTTGGTACCAAATGAAATTAGTGAACAGGGGCAGAAGCCTATACTTTTATTAATATTTAGGAAAAATCAATTACAAAGGTGTAAGCTGCAATACTTATAGATATTGGACATTCAATTTACAAACAAAAGAGAAGTTGCATAGGTGTAACCAAAAACCACGTATGAAATAATACAAACAAAATATTGTTATAACTATACAACAACAATAAATTCATATGAGAATAATATGAAAAATATGGTTTATAAAACCATATAACAATAATCAACTAATTACCAAAGGTAATAATACAATGCATAAATTACTACAGTAAAATAAGTTTACCCTAATTGATTGAGTATCCAGAGGCTTTAATGAAGTTTAAATATGCCACACAATTGTTGGCACCTCCATCAATGAGGGCATGCTTGACTATGTTTTGACCAATTTGTTGGTATCCAAATTGATTCTCCCTTGGAAATTGAGTAGCATCAAAGATTTAGCAGGACACTAAGAGACAGATAGATCATATTATGAGTCATTTTGTAGCCAGGGAGGGGATTTGTCTGACTCTTTGTCACTCGGGCATCAGAGAAATGGATAGCATCTTCATTAAGGATTTGATCTATCCTCACTACTTTAGGTCGTGCCTTTCAACCAAGGTGAGAGGGCCCATTTTGTAACCTCTTTCGGTGAAGGTGAATGAATATATCCTTCTTTACATAAATTCGAAAGGGGAACCTAAGAAAATATTATCAATGCACCACAATTTAACTTACGAGTTGTCACTTCTAAATAATGGTGATATTTTCTCAACAAGGCTAAAGGTTAGTAAAGACATTATGGGATCTTGATTGCTTCTGCATATATTGGCAGTAGAATTTATACATTTGTGGACATACAGGGAAAACAGCGGTAGTTTAGGTAGGATTCATTGTTTTGAATAATTTTGTTGGGAGATTAAGCAAGATAAAATTGATTATGCTAGATCTTTGAGAACCTTCACAACATTTGGAAAACTAAATGATAGAATGCTTCATAATAGCTAATATATTCCTTCAACTAGAAGGTGTGCATCAATGGAGGCCCAGAGTTGCACGTTTTCACACATCTCTAAGAATTTAACACGAAGGCTTGAGCCAAAGACTCAATTAAGCATCAAAGACCACTGGTTCCTCATGCCTAAGATACACTCAAAGGCTTATAGACAATATTTATCAAAAAATGATAGTAAAATGATTTTAAATTGTTTATCTCATTGCAGGATGAAGGATCTTCTTGAAATGAAATTGCAAATGCCACTAAAATTTCATAGGAATGAGATCCTGTTTGATTCGGAGGGACTTTAACACAAGATTGCAATAGGGATAAGAAAAACTACTTGAAGACATGCTAAAATAAAGCAAACACAAATTGGTCCAAGATTGACACAGATTAATTCAAAATTGATTAGATTCATCAGTAGGGGAAATTTTCTTTGAATAGTCTCAGAGCTTTTCAATGGCTATACACTCGCAACCAACTTGACGTGATTGAAATCTAAATCATAGGAAATTAACAGGTTTCTCGGATTGGTCTCTCAGGAAGATGTGATCTCTCAAATTCTCTCGTAAGAATTCAACCCCCGTCACTTTGCAAGAGTATTCTCATTGCATTTATACATTTCACTCATTCACTCATCCCAAAATTTCCCCCCAAAAAGAAGAATATTCGACAAAACTTTGTTTGTTACGAATTTACCTCAAAAAGTGATGTGTAACAAATTCACCTAAAAGCTGCCAAGTGGATAAATTATGAATTGATCACGTTTCTCAGACCCTTGACTAATGACTAGGATGCCATGCCATAAATTTTTGACATTCCTTTTAATCAATCTTATTCTGTCATGCGAGAAATACCCATTTTAATCATTTTCTGGTGCCCTATACGGCTGGATCTGATAGGAAATCCTTTTCACCCTCAAGGCAACACCTTTTTCATCCTTTGTGCTTGCAACCTTCATCATTTCATCATTTTCCCATTCTTTCCTCTATAACTCTACCCCATATCCAGCTTCCCTAGTAATTCCCATTTTTGCAAGTGCCCCAGAAATTCTAACTTCAAAATATCACCCTTTACAATCCTTGGACTCACAAATTAAGTTCTAAATCCATTCAATGGCACTTTGCAGACAAAAACAACAAGGAATTTCATCAAAAAATGATGAAAAACAATGCGTATTCACATCTCTAGGAGTCTCGGAGCAAAAATAGTAGAAAAATAGATGCAATGCATAGCAATCGTTGATTCTACCTCTTCTCAACTTTAGATTAGATTCATCCATGTGTTTCCTTGGAAAAATTACAAAGGTGACGTACACAGGAAAGTTTCCAAACAAGTATGGGCCTTCCACGTGCCTTGGGCAAAAGAAAAATGCCTTTTGGCCTTTTAAAAGTCTTAGTATAAAAGGAGCCAACAGAATCCTCCACGTGTCTCTTTGGTGCACCTTTGGGGTGGCCCCAAAATGGAGACCCCAAACAAGTGTGGGCTCACCACGTGTCTCAGTCCGAAAGATTTGTTGAAAAATTTTAAGGACCAAGGGAAGGCACCATGTGTCTAGGGTCCGAGACATTTTTCCTTGGCCATTGAAAATTCCAAGCAAGGGCAGAGTGAGTGGAAACTTCCAAGTGTCCCTTGGGCACTTATTCAAAAGTAAAGTACAGGGGCAGGTCCCCAAATAGGTGCAGGCCCTCCACGTGTCCCAGGCCTTTAGAAAGTTTCTTGAAAAGTTTAAGTATAGAAAGGAGCTGGCTAGAAGCCTCCACATGTATCCCTGGCACAACTTTGAGATGGTCCCCAAAAGTGGAGACCCCAAACAAGCGTGGGCTCACCAAGTGTCTCCTTGGCACAACTACTAAGGTAGGACCTAGAGGCAGATCCTCAAATGAGTGTCGGCCCTCCACATGTCCATGGTCCAACAAAGTTGCACCGGCCGCATGAGAAAAAAATGTCTAAGTCTTGGAAAGGCAGTGGAAACCTCCATATGTCTCCCTGGCGCAACTCCAAAGGTCAAACCGAGAGGTGACTTTTCAGATGAGCGCAAGCCCTCCACATGGACAAAACTGATTTGAATTAAGCTTTAGAGTTTCAAAGTGCCCCACTGAGCCATGTCCAATCAGAAAGGGCCATGTTTCCACATATGTTGAGATATAAATTTGATGGGGAAAACACACCTGTAAAACCGTAGAATGCAGGGAAATCACCATTTGTGCCTGGAAATGAATCTTTCTTTAAGGAAAGAGAATTTGGAAATGATATAAGGCCCAAATTTGATCCACCAAGCTGCATCAAATCAAAAAGGACCACTTTTCCATAGGTATTAGGATAAAAATTGATAGGGAAAACAAAACGTGACTGTGGAAAAATGGAAGGAAAGGAAAAAACTTGAGTTTATGCCCAAGTTACAAATTCTTTCACATAAACAGAGGAATGGAAAACAAATTCTGGATTTAAAATGATCCTCGACCAAAGGAAGGGACTGATCATGGCAACCAAATGAAGGACAGAGCTTTTATGCATCAACACGGGGAGATAGAAAATATGACAAAGCCTGCAAACTAAAGAATTTCAAGGAAAAATAGGGCAAGATAAAATTGAGCGCCAACACAATTTATATAGAGATAAAAAGTGGAGGATCATTTTCTTAAAGAAAAATTTCATCTGGAATCATGACAGCTATGGGAAAATGAATGCAAGTTTGAACATCATTGGTATGATCCGTACTAATGGAGAGTTCCTCACAGTGACAATGGATTCTTTCCTTTGAACTATGCATCGTAGGATACTACCCCAAGGTGTGAGGGAAAGGTATGTTCATATCAAATATCAAGGTCATAAGATGTCCACAATGGTGATGTGACATGTGCATGATATCTAAACAAAGAATTGGACTAGGAATCTGAAAAATTGCTTCTAAAGGATCCCACTCATCATGGTTAGACTGATCAGCAGGCTAAGAGTGTTTTGGATCCTCAACAAAATGCTCAGAAGGATGGGGAGTGATTAGAGATACTTCAGAAATTGTTGTTTTCTTATGCTCGATGCCATTGGCCCGTTCGAAGGCATCTTTGGTTGGAGAAATTGTTTTATATGCCTTCAGCCCTGTAGTAGTTTTGTTACAAGGGCCAATGGCATCTGTAGAAGATGGGATTTTAACTTTAGGGTTCTAATTTTGGAAGACACAGGGATAAATGATTTTGTGATTTCTAGGTTGATTTGATGGAGGGTATTTTGGCTCTATATTCTATCACATGCCTCACATCATTTATGGCCACTATGTTCTCAAGAGGATAGTCAGGATCAACCATGTTTGTTTTGGAAATTTCTAGGTTCTTAAAGCTTTCACCTGAACTATGATTAGGCATAGGGTCAGAGAAAACTTTAAGTTCTTCATTATCTTTATTAATGTCATTATGATGATCCTTTTTTCCTTTAAGCATCTTGATCCTTGACCGCTTCAGTTAAACACTCTCTAGAGATGGCCTCATGGTCAAATTGAGGGCCTAAAATCAAAGTGATGGCAGCCATGTGAAGGGAACAACAATTCTCATGAGAATGGCCCTAATTGGCATGCCATTTATAGAACTTGTTTTCAGCATGCCATTATGGGATAGGTTGAGAAGGATCAAAGACCTGACTAAATGGTCTAGGCATATGCTTTGGCAACTCATCCTTTTGTTAATGGTTGATAGTAAGTAGTTTTGTTTTTACTATTGTTATCTTTTGAATCAATATTAAATACATTCCTATTTGAAGAATCCATAAGAGGAAGGGTATCTAAGACCCCTTCATCTGTGGCATTTTTGTTCTTTGATTTTTGAAGGATTTATATTTATTTAGTTTCGTGAGTCTTAGGAGGACCTTTCTGAAATTCCCTTATGAGGTAATCTTGTTATTTGGCTTGTTCAAAAGCTTCATCCAAGTATGTAGGAGATAAGGACCTAACCTTATATTGAAGGTGAGGTTCAAAGTCTTGAAGGAAGAGTTGGAAAAGTCTATCATTTGGCATATTGTGCTCCGCATTAGTAAATAAGGTCTTCCAACATTTGATGAAGGCTTGAGCTGATTCATTCTCATGTTGTTTGTAGTTAATGAAAGCATTAATGTTATTTTTAGGTAAATCATGGTATTGGAATTCATTAATTAAGGCCATCAGTAAAGATTTTAGCTCCACTATGGAGTTAGGGGGTAAAGTCTAATACCAGTCCAAGGCATCTCCAGTAAGAGTTTTAGCTAAGATTTTAGTCGCAACATAAGAATTAAATTTGATCCATTCTTTATAAAGGTTTCCAAAATATTTGATATGTAAAGTAGGATCAGTTGATCCATCATGTGAAATAGAAGGGGCAATGCCTCTAATATCCATGCTAGAAATGTAGGGTGCTAGAGGATCTTGTTGGATTTCCCACAAGAACTTTTTGTGAATGGGAGGTTGGGAAATAGATGCCCCATTAGGTCCATTAGGTAAGGGTGGGGGAGTTTCTCCCCCAAATCCTAGATTAGGACGGTTAACCATTCTGACCATATTGGCTTGCATTTGAAGGAGTTGGTTTGTACTAGCAGTTTTTTGTTGACGTGTTTTATCTATGAGTTGGAGGATCAAATTATTAGGATCGGAACTAGAGGTATTTGCAAATGATCCTACCATAGTATCCTTCCCACTATCCAACCTATTGGCAAGTTTATCAGATATAAATTCAAGGAGGTGTCTATGAATTATTAACTCAGATTCCCCTTTGTATTGAGGAAACTTATCAAGGAATTTATGAATCTCAGGTGGAAAATCATATGTGTCTTCAATATGAATCTCTTCCTCTTCATCACTTAAGACATTGTTTTTATGGGTGTTATACTTTTTCCTATTAGCTCTTATCACACAATAATTTGAGTAGAAAGGAAATTTGGATTATGGGTGATTAATTTCTAAAAATGATTGTTCACCAGAGTTGGAGAGCCTCAGGCCAAGATACTCCATGATGGAGTGTTGATCTAACCTAGAAGAAGCTTGAAAGAATAAGATATCAACACAATCATCCCTGCAAAAAGTGCTTCACAAAGGTCGAAGGCGTCTGTTGTGGGATCTAGATAAGACAGATAGGATCGGCCTTGCACATAAAAGACACAAAAATTAAAATGGGTGCTTTTAACTAGATGTGCTCAATCAAAAGGGAAAAAATAAGATTCACCTCAGGTTCACCAAGGATGTATGCCGGGAAAAAATGTGTCTAGACGTCATGTGCTCTTATAATTTGTTTAACTAGGGTATCGAGACAATGAGTGAGGGATACACTAAGATTAGCACACAGATGAATAGAATTAAAGGGGGTATAGGGACCACTATGATTTTATACCCCAAGGGAAGTAACCCTTACACAAGGACAACCTAAGGTTTCCAAGGCCCTAGGTCAAAGACAAGGAAGGAACCCTATAGAGGTATCGGCACTATGGGGGTAATAATGAATAAAAGAAACATCCAAAGTCTATATTAACCAAAGTAAATCATGTAACATGAAATAAATATTTGAAATACAATATTCCACCTTAGAATTTGCATAAAATATTATGCTAACATAAATTATATAGTGAATATAGGAAACTACTCTATATAAAATGACAAAATGGGTTAGAGAAATTACCTATTGGGGTGTGGTTGTTGATACGTCTATCTCCCAAAGGACCATATACCAAGAGAGAATGTCTTTCAGGTGGAGAAAGGGAAACAATCTAGTCCTAGATCACTATAGATGACCAAAAAGTGTAAGAAAACCAATCCAAGCAAGAAGAATCTCCAAGCCAAGAGTCAATATGTAAGAAATCTAGAAACTAAGTGAGCATATAAAATTTTGCACAAGAGATCAAAGCTAATGGAAAGTTCATGTTGATTTGATCCGATGATGATGTGAAAATATGATTTAGGGTCTTTATACCGATGCCATTGCCCACTGGCGAAGGCATTGGCTAGGATTTTAATTTTCACCGACACAATCTTCTACGAGTGATGGTGTAGACCAAGGATGAAAATGCAAGGGGAGTGTGTAAAGTGTCATGAAAAGTAAGAATAACGTAAGGTGGAAGAAATGGATTCATAAGCGAGCTAGGTGTGAGAAGAATACAAGGCAAAATAATAATATAATAGAAAAATAAATACATAAGTGGGACTGAGATTTGTTCTCTCTCCATGTATCATCCCTAACCCAATGGTTACATGAATAACCCTACCTCTATCTTAGAACAAGCCCCTTGAGGCACTCATTCTAGAGATAAATGAATTAGCGACCTCTAACCTGAAAAGAGAAATTGTTAGTAATAGGTATGAAAATAGAAAGTGTAAAAAATTAGGTGTATATAATATTTCTTTAACCCATTTAATAAAATATTTAGTATCTATGATGATAAATTTATGTCCCGGGGCAGAATCGGGATTAATTTTAACAACCAGGTCAAAACCCCATATGGATAAAGGCCATAGAGAGATAATTGGATACAATAAATGGGATGGGGCATAATTTATATTATTATGCCATTGACACTAATTTCAATTTTTAGCATATTCTTTATTCTCTTGCTCTATTCTCGGCCAATAATACCCTTGTCATATTAGTTTTTGAGACATTATTTTCCCACTAAAGTGACCACCACACTCATTTTCATGTATTTGGAAAAGGGATGATTATGCATCATCATTCCCTAAAAAATGTAAAAGGCGTCCATAAAATGAATTCTTAAAATGATATCCCATTATGAGAAAATAATAAGTGTCTTCTTGATGTAGAAGACAATCTTATTGTGGTGAAGTATTTTTTGGTAGCATTTTTCAATAGAGGAAGTTGTATATATCATTGTACCATTGAGGATTGTTATAACTTTGTGTGATGGCTAAGACATAAAGGGAATCAATGTTATTGGCATGTATAAATTCTTTATATACGTCATGAGTAATAAAGGTGGAGCAATCATCTGTTATTTATAGGGGAGTTAATGATATTACACTATTCATGGCATCAACAAGTCGATATCCCTTACAATGGATATTACCGATTGAATATGAATCAAAAATTGAGAAAAAATATTAATAAGAGTGTTGTATGAGATTAGGTTCTCTTCATTTTTGTTATATATGTCTTACACTTGGTGAATAATGAGTTGCAAATCACCAAATATTTGTATGTTTTGTATATATAATGTTTTACAGTGTAGATACCTAGGATTAAGGCTTCATATTTAGCAATATTATTAGTATGTGAGAATATGATATGATATGCAAAGGGAATATTCTCGCTATAGAGGTAAAAAAACAATGTTGACCCCCACCCTAGTAGTACATTTGGATCCATCGAAATACATAGTCTATACTTAAGTGTCAATATTGTATGTACTTAAGTATTCAACATATAGTGTCATAACTTATCTATAACAAATATCAAGGCTAAAACAAAAATTTTGATGGGACAGTAATTATGCTCATATGGTAGCACATTATGAATAATATAATAGATGCCCATTCTTAGTTATTATCATCATATTGTGCTAACAAAACTCTAAGTGTGTGTTATGTAGTAGATATATAGGATTAACATCTTATCGTGTGTAGGTGGTACAAGTAACAAGGTATTGAGAAAATATTACTTAGTATCATCAAATTCCTACTAATAAGCCACATCTCATTCAAATGAAGTATCTTTCTTCAATAACTATGTAAAGGGTTGGGTTTTATCATCCAATTGGGTCACAAAATAACAAACAACTTGAATTTTACCTTAGAGGGACCTTAATATCTTTAAATTATATGGTGGTGGAATATCAATAATAACAATGAAAAATGATATATTCAAGTAGCTTATCAGAAGTAACACCAAAGTCACAACTTTATGATTTAATCATAGATTGTATTGTCATAACCATTGAAATATGAGTTAGAGATCAGATACATGATTATGATGTCGTGTATATTTTTCTATTAAATCATCAGCATAGTCTCCAATGATCTTGTGGAAATAATCATGAAAAATATGTTTCATATCACGTTGATGTGTGGCACCGAAATTTTTCAATCCAAATGTCATGACTGTGTAATAAAAGGTACCCCATGGGGTAGTGAAAGAATTTTTCTCTTGATCACGGAATGATTTAGGTTTTATTATATCTCGTGAACCCATCCATGAAGGAAAAAATGTCATAATCAATTGTGGAATACACAATCGTATCAATGTGGGGAAGAGGAAACTACCTTTAGGAAATTCCTTTTTTAAATCCTGACATGCCAAAGGAGAAATTGGATTATATGGTGCATGAAACCAAAATTGAATAGAAGATAGATCAAGAAGAAGAGATAGATACCAAAGTACCTTGTGAAGGAAGAAGACTATATAATTTTTGTAGTAGCCTTGATATCTTCCCCTTTGATTTAGAATTTAGCATAGAAATTCTTAATTATGTAGTTCTTACAAGATGATCCATTGTCTATAACAATGTTATAATGAAATCCAAAGCGAGTGATGATTGGGTGTAATTAATAAATGGTAGAAATCATCACCCATATGGGACTATAAGGGTATTTATTAAACCCATTTAGTAAAATATTAAGTAGGTATGATGATAAATTTATGTCCCTATGTAGACTCAAGATTAAGTTTACCAACCAGGTCAAAACCCCATATGGAAAAAATCCACACAGAGACAATTGGTTGTAATGCATGGGATGGGACATGATTTATATTACTATTACATTGACATTGATTTCAATGTTTGGCATATTCATGACACTATTGTTCCATTTTTGGCCAATAATACCCTTATCTAATTAGTTTTTTAGACATAACTTCCATGTTAAAGTGACCACCGCACTCACTATCATGTATTATGTATTTGGGAAAGGGAAATTATGCTTCATCAATACCTAAAAAACATAAAATGCATCCATAAAATTAACACTTAAAGAGAGATACCCCTATAAGAACACAACTAATGGCTTTAATATGTAGATGACAAGCTTCTTGTGTTAAAGCCTTTTTGTAGCATTTGTCGATAAAGGAAGTTGTATGTACCATTTTACTATTCAATATTGTGTGATAGCTTAGACATTAAGGGAATCAATGGTATTAGTATTGATAAAGGATTTATGTAATTTTTGAATAGTAAAAGTGGCACAATCATCTGTTATATACATGGGAATCAGTGAAGTTGCACTAGTCATGGCATTGCCATGTCAATCACCCTTATGAAGGATAGAATCAAAATTTTAGAGAAAATGCTTCATAAGAGTATTCTATGGTATTTTTCTTCCTTTTTGTGATAGACATCTTACACTTGGTGAATAATGAGTTACCAATCACCAAATATTTATATGTTTCATATATGTAAAGTTCTGCAGTGTAGAGACCTAGGACTAAGGATTCGTATTTGGTGATATTGTTCGTGCATTAGAATATAATATGATATGCAATGGGAATAGTCTCACTAAGGGGGTGAAACAAAAAATGCCAACCCCCACCCTAGTAGTGCATTTGGATCCATCTAAATACATATTCTATACTTTTGTGTCAGTATTGTATGTAGTTAACTCATCCTAAAATTCATCGTTGAAGTGGAGGTATCAAAGAGCAGGGATTCTACAAGTTGATTGGAAATTAATTTTCCTTTGATTTAATTTGGGAAGAAAATTTGAGATTAAAAATTGTTAATAGCATTACCCAGCTGATAATACATCCTGAAAGATGTGTTCGAGATAACAAGTACCATAACAGATCTACCTTGGTGATAACATATACTTATGTATTCAACATATAATTTCGCAACTTATTTATAACAAAGATCACAGATAAACAAAGTTTTTCAATGGGAAGATAATTATGCTCATTTGGTAGCAAATTATGACTAGTATAATAGATGTCACATTCTCAGTTATTATCATCATATTGTGCTAACAAAACTCTGACTGCATGATATGTAGTAGATATATATACAATTAATGTATTATCAGGTATAGGTGATACAAGTACCAATGGATTGAGTAAATATTGGTTAATATCATCAAATATTTACTGATAAACCACATCCCATTAAAAGGAAGTATCTTTCTTTAATAATTGTGTGAAGGGTTGGATTTTATGAGCCAATCAGGGCACAAAAAAATGAATAACTTGAATTTTACCTTAGAGGGACCTTAATTGCTTTAAATTATGTGGTGGTGGCATATAAACAATGGCCTATATCTTTTTAGGGTTGACCTTAATACCATGATGCGAAAGGATATATTCAATTAGTGTACTAGAAGAAACATGGAAAACACAATTTTATGGATTTAATTATACATGTACTGTTGTAACCGTTTAAATATGAGTTGGCTATCACATACATGATTATGATGTTGGATATATTTGGATAGTGAATCATCAACATACTATTCAATGATCTTGTGGATGTAGTCATGAAAAGTATTTTTCATAACACATTGATATGTAGCAATAACATTTTTTAATCCAAATGGCATGACAGTGTAACAAAAGGTACCCCATGGAGTAGTCAAAAAAAAATCTTGATCAAAGGGGTTGATTTTAATTTGATTATATCTTGTGAACTCATCCATTAAGGAAAAAATCTCATAATCGGTTGTGGAATCATTGATCATATCAATGTGGGGAAGAGGAAACTATATTTAGGACATGCCATATTTAAATCCCAAAATTCAATACTACAATGGATTTCACCATTATGATTTTCCAAAAGGACTACATTAGAAACCCATTATTGGTAATCCATGACACACATTAATATTACATAGAAGAGCCTCTAAATTTCCTTTTTAACCATTAAAGTATAATTAATTGTTATTATTTAATTATTGTTGTTATATGGTTTTATGAAACTATATTTGTCTTATTATATTCACGGATATAATTGTTATGTTGTTATAACAATTATATCATTATTCATTTGTGCTTCCCATATGATATTTTGGAAGCTTATGTATTCAGGCATATTGTTGCACCTGTGCAACATATTTATTTGTTTGTATATTGTTGTTCAATATGTATAAATATTGCAGCACTCCATTGTAATGGTTGATTAATTTCACATTAATGAAATATACAAGATTCCGTCCCTGTTTGTGAAATTACATTTGGTTTCAGAGTAGGTTGAAGGATATTGGAGGATTGCAGCAGAGTTTGAGGAGCATTGGAGAAGCTTGTGCAAGCAAAAGAGAGCCAGAGTTGCCTCTGCAACTTCTCAGCCTCAGTACCAATCAAACTCAAAAACTGCCATCAAATTCCTCAAAACCACATTTATTCATTGCAATTAAGGTTGAGGAGGATAGAATTTCAAGGAAGAGATTACAAGCTCAAAGGAAGGAAGAAAATTGATCTAAGGTGCCATACACCCAAAACCGCCTTCATTCTCCCATTTTTTCTCTTTGCTGGAACTTTTGCTGCCTTTCCAAAACCGTGGTTTTCTAAAGAGGTATGCTTTTACAGTTTTGAAGTGTTTAATTACAGTTTCAAAGCAGGTTGAAGGATATTGGAGGATTCAGAGTTTGAGAAGCATTGGAGAATCTTGTGCAAGCAAAAAGCCAGCATTGCCCAGCAACTTTTCTACAAGACCACCATCAATTCCTCAAAACTGCCATCAAATTCCTCAAACCACCTTTATTCCATCACCCAAAACCACCATAAAATTCAACAACCTGTCATTTTTTCTCTTTGCTAGAATTTTTGTTCAAAACCACATTTATTCATTGCAATTAAGGTTGAGGAGGATTGCAGAATACACCAAGGAAGAGATTACAAGCTCAAAGGAAAGAAGAAAATTGATCTAAGGTGTCATACACACTCAAAACCACCTTCATTCTCACCAAGACTACCTATCATTTTTTCTCTTTACTGGAATTTTTGTTCAAAACCACCTTTCCCAAACCGTGGTTTTCTGAAGAAGTATGGTTTTATAGTTTGGAAGTGTTTAATTATAATTTTCTCTTTAGATATACTTGTTTAGCTTAGCTGCCCAAGTGGCTAGCATAAATTTTGTAAGACACTTCCCATCAAGAGAGGTCAAGGGGTCAAATCCCCCTCCCTCACCCACTACCAAATTTGGCTGAAAATTTAGTGGAACCACTAACTTTAGCAAAAAATTCAAATTTAGTTATAACTAACTAAATTTAGCGATAAAAACCCTATTTTAGGGAAAAATTTTTTTTCCTCCACTCTGCATATTTTTGCATTCTGAGCACTTTTTGCCAAAGGAGGGCTACCTAAAAACTTCATTTTGAGCTATTTTTTTATGGTTGTTTTCTCAGCAAGCCGTATTGGGCTCTGAAGGCCACTAGGGCCCCGAAAAACAAAAAAATTTCCTGCCATTCTTTTTTTCCAAATTTTTGAATGTAATTATATACTTAAATGTATTGTACTAATTTGCAGGTTGTCATAGTCAACTATAAAAATTATAACTGCTCAAAAACTGGCAGAGAATTGTAATAAAAAATAGTGAAATTTGGTTCTGTAACACTCACGAGATCCTAGATCTCATTCGCAGCGTTCGGTATATACGGTGCCTCTGGGAAGCACTTACGGGTAAATCCATCATGACTACTACTGCACTTAATGCCTAATATAGCTGCAACAACATCGTCTGGGCATCGTCCCTTTAAATCGACAGGGAGTAATAAGGTCACAGTGCACACACTATGAGCCATCCCATCTGTCTGTGAATGATTGCATGACATAAATCCAGACTGAGAAATTATCCAAGTATATAACGAAGTTACGTGCGTATGAGGATATTTCTTTGAGCTGGTGTCAATAATCACACAGACCCCTTTCAGTACTGTCTTGGTACCACGTATTGAATTCTTTCACGTATGTTAACGCCTCTTTCACGTACCGTCGGGTATATCGAAAGGGCGAGCTTCTTCCACGTACCGATGGGTATATCGGAAGGGCGCATATATAGAAAGGTTCGGTATATCAGACTGATGGTATATAGATTGGGAGACCTTATACCTGGAGTGATAAGAGCCAAACCCTGTCAGTGATTTCTGTAAAATGGGCACCAATGTCCCCAAATTATTTCTTCTGGATTCAAAACTACTCAGAGGAAGCAACTATGCTGCATGGAAGAAAAAAATAAAGACACAACTTAAGTTTGAAGAGATATGGCCTGTTATGACTGGTACTATGACCAAATCAGTAACTAATACAACACAATAACGACAGTTTGATAGAGCAGATCAGAAAGCAAAACTCATCATCTTGTTTGGAGTGTTTGATGATGTTCAACCCCACATTCAAGATGCCACATCAGCCAAAGAAGCATGGGATAATTGAGCACAATATATGAGGCAAAGAACAAGAATGTTATACTGAATTTGTAGAGTCAGTTACACACATTGAAGTTCAAGCAGAATGAGAAAATTGAAGCTTTCTTAAGAAGAGTTGCAGAGTTGAGGGCTTCACTTCTAGCCCTAGGAGAAGTGGTCTTAGATGATGCTCTCATTCCCATTATTCTGAGAGAACTCCCCTCTTCTTACCACATTTTTTTTACAACACTAAACTTGTCAGATACGACAGTTAGTTTTGATAAAATGGAAAAACCTACTACAACAAGAGGAAGCCATGCACAATAAGGATGATGAAGAGGAGCAGGCACTTTCTTCACATCAAAATGGAAAGGAAAAGGTAAAGGAAAGCCTAATTCCTATAAAAATTCCCAAAATTATTATCAATAACAAGGGGACAAACAACAGAAGAAGCAATGTCCAATCTGCAAAAGAGGACATGACCTAAAAGATTGTTGGTATAACACTTATAAGAAAGGTTCATCAAGCAACTCTGGACCTCAACAACAACAATCTTACAAGGGACATTCTAACTACAATCAAGGGTAGAAAAAGGGGAACTGGAAAAGAAGACCCCATCAGCAAGGAAATATTGTTGAGCAACAAGAACAGTCAGATAATGAAGACTACTTGTTCACTGCTCGATCAAGTGAACCATCCACGTCATCTAGTGATGTTTGGTATGTTGATTCGGGGGCCACTCAACACATGACCAGCCACAGAGACTGGTTTATTTCAATGAGGGACACACCATCGAAAAATCATGTTTCGTTGGGAGATGATTCTTCATATACAGTTCAGGGGATTGGGAACATTTCTCTACCCCTTGGTTCATGCAACTGTAGACTATCAGATGTCTTATATGTCCCTGGGTTGACAAAGAATCTACTTTCAGTCAGTCAACTCCTTGATCACAACCTAAAAATTGACTTTGATAGTCATTCCGGAAAGAAAACATGTTTGATTCGAGATAAATCATGAGGCTCGAAAATAGTTGCAAAAGCCTCCAATGTGGGACGCATGTTCCAACTTGATTTTTTCCACAGAGATGATCAAGCACTTGTGGCTAAGAACTCTACCTCAGCACAGTTGTGGCATCGGAGACTTGGTCATGTAAGTTTCAAGTATCTCGAGACACTTCGCCGGTGTAATATGGTACATGGGCTACCATCTCTTCAGAAGGATACAGACAAGTGTCCTCACTGCCTAGCAGGAAAACAACACAGAGCTTCATTCCAGAAGAGTACATTTCAAGCTCATGGAAAACTTGACCTGGTTCATACCGATCTTTGTGGTCCAATGCAACCAAGTCATTCTGGGTTCCAGTACTTCATGCTTTGTGTTGACGACTATTCAAGAAAAATGTGGATTTTTTGTCTTCGCAAGAAAAGTGAAGCTTTTGAAACTTTCAAGAAGTTCAAAGTAGCAGTTGAGAATGAAACTGGTCATCACATCAGAACTCTCCACTCAGATCGAGGGGGGGAATTCACCAGTAATGAGTTCAAAGACTACCTACAAACTCACGGGATTCGTCAACAAATGCCTCCTCCACACACACCGTAGCAAAATGGTGTTGTTGAGAGAAGAAATCGTACTATCATGGAAATGGTGCGATGCATGATCGATGACTCTGGACTTGCAAAGACATTCTGGGTAGAAGCAGCAAAGACAACAGTGTATTTGTTGAACAGAGTGCCCACAGTTGCTCTTGACGGAGTAACACCACAAGAAGCATGGTCAAAGAGGAAACCATCTATTGCACACCTTAGAGTATTCAGGTGCAAAGCAAGCATGCACATACCCAAGTAGAACAGAAAGAAATTGGACATGAAGTCACAAAAAATCATCTTCATTGGGTACAGTGAAGAGACTCTTGGGTACAGATTGATGGATCCTAAGACCAGAAAAGTCTACACCAGCAGAGATGTTGAGTTTTTCGAGAAGAAGGAAGCAAGAGACTCCTCCTCCAGACTCACCAGATGTAGATTTTTCACCAGTTGTAAAAATTGAAGTTGATGTTCCCTCAGAAGATGAAAGTGATGATGGGGATGATGGTGTTGATCAGATAGAACCATGACCCATGGGAACAGTTCAGCGTATGCCCAAGTGGTGTACTAGCACATTACGAGATGCAAGAATGGATGCTCCACTGGATACATCCACCCCTGGACCACGGACTCACAGTAAAGCAAGAGAAGAAGTTAAATTTTCTTTGATGAGTAGAGTTATTGAATCTGATGAGCCCTCTACAGTCCAGGAAGCCCTACAGTCAAAATCTTGGAAAGATGCCATGGATTCTGAATATCAATCAGTGATGAAGAATAACACTTGGCAGCTTGTCGATCTTCCACCAGGGAAGAAACCCATTGGATGCAGATGGATATTTAAAACAAAGTACAAAGCAGATGGGACAGTGGACAAGTATAAAGCAAGACTAGTAGCAAAGGGGTATGCACAAAAAGAAGGCATTGACTACGAGGAGACATTTGCTCCCACAGCTAAGATCAAAATGATCAGGATGATCTTTTCTCTAGCTGCACAGTTTGGATGGAAATTCCATCAGATGGACGTAAAAAGTGCCTTCCTAAATGGAGATTTACAAGAAGAAGTCTACATGACTCAACCTGAGGGATATGTAGTACCTGGTCAAGAAGAAAAGGTATGTAGACTCAGGAAATCTCTGTATGGCCTCAAACAGGCACCCTGGGCATGGTACATCAAGATTGATGAGCATCTCGTACAACATGGATTTGTTAGAAATCCATACGATCCCAATCTTTACCTCAAAAAGCAAGGGGGGGAGATTGTGATTGTTGTTGTCTATGTCGATGATCTAGTCATCACTGGCAGTTCAGTGAAGATGATCGATGCAACGAAGAAAGATCTTAATTGATCATTCGACATGACAGATCTCGGGCTAATGCACTATTGTCTTGGATTGGAAGTATGGCAGAAAGAGAATCACATCTTTTTTTTTCAGATGAAATATACCAAGACAACGCTCAAGAAATTTAGGATGATGGATTGCACACCAATTGCTACACCTATGGAGAATAGATTACAGTTATCTCATTCAGATCCATCTCCTGAGGTAAATGCCACTCTCTATCGGCAGTTGATTGGGAGTCTCATTTACCTGACCTACACTAGACCAGATATCAGCTTTGCAGTGAGCTATCTATCCAGGTTCATGCAGGAACCCAAAGTTTGTCATTGGAAAGCAACAAGGTGCATTTTGAGATATCTCAAAGGATCAGTGGATCTTGGTCTAGAATACAAGAAGAACGAAAACTTCTTCTTGACTGGATATTCGGATTCAAGATCATGCAGGTAACATTGATGATAGAAAATCCACTTCTGGATTTGTATTCTTTATGGGATCTAGACCAATATCATGGGGAAGCAAGAAACAACACTTTGTTTCTCGCTCTTCCATAGAAGCCGAGTATCGTTCTACAGGAGAAGCTGTCTGTGAAGCGATTTGGCTACGTCGCATACTAGAAGGACTTGGAATACCACAGGACAAACCGACCACCATGTATGTTGACAATGAAGGTGTTCTCAAACTTGTTCGCAATCCAGTGTTTCATGAAAGAACAAAGCACATTGAGGTACAAGTTCATTTCATACGCAAGCATGTGTTGAAGCACAACATCCAGCTTCAATTTTGTCCAACAGTTGAACAAAGAGAAAATATCTTCACAAAGTCACTTGCACGTGACAAGTTCGAGTTGTTCAGAGAGTTCCTCTCCTCATCCCTTGAGACAATGCAAAATTAAGGGGGGGAATGTTAGGATAATTAATTATGCATTGTATAATTATTATTGTTATTATTTAATTATTGTTGTTATATGGTTATATTAAACCATATATTTGTCTTATTATATTCACATTTGTCTTATTATATAATTGTTATGTTGTTATAACAATTATATCATTATTCATTTGTGCTTCCCGTATGATATTTTGGAAGCTTATGTATTCAAGCATATTGTTGCACCTGTGCAACATATTTATTTGTTTGTATATTGCTGTCCAATATGTATAAATATTGCAGCACTCCATTGTAATGGTTGATTAATTTCACATTAATAAAATATACAGGCTTCTGTCCCTGTTTGTGAAATTACATGAAGATGATTCTATGTGAGGAATTTTTCACTATGAATGGCATAGGAATGATAAACTATTATGCTTCGTCTTCCAATGAATGAATTCTCATTGAGTTCCTCTCACGTTCATCAAGTGTGAAGCAAGTCAACTTCATACTTTATCAAATCTTAATCTATTGCCAAAATTCTAACAATGAATTTCTTCATTGAGTAACACGAAGCTGAATCCTCACATATCCCTTGATCATTAGGCCATTACAAATTAAAATCAAAGCAATACCATTAACTACAAATTTACTAAATTATCATTCACCAAACTGCATCTCATGGGCATGTCAAAGCTGTCGAGCATGGCATATTGCGTATGCTTTTATGTAAGCGTTAGGATTGACCACCTACATTTGAACATTGGAAGATCAAGGTAAGGAGTCCTTCAACCAAGCTAAATGACATGTCCCCTGGATGGGATATCATATGATCTACAATCATTTCCTTAAGATAGCAGAAAACCTTATCTAAGCTCCCTCATTGCTGTACCAGTCATATGAGTCCATTAAAAACCTGTATGGGGTGTATCATGTTGCATTGTTACTCTGGAAGTGGCACCACGGATAATGAGGGCCATAGATGTTGTAAGGATGTCATAAATGACATTCCCTAAGTATTTTGTAACTAAAGACTCATTGATTAGGTGTGACATATCCCTATCCAGTATGACAATCCAAGGTGCTTAGCCATTAATCACATGTTCTACATAAAGGGGTAATGACAACCCATTTCCCATGATATGGAGTCAAAGGACAATCAAAGTTATATGTGGGGAACCAAATAACCCATTGCTAGTTGGTATAGCACATATACTTAACACTATTGCATCAAGAATGCAATTTGATGTGCATATACTTCCCCCTAGATATCCATATGTTGAGAGGGGCATAAAGGGTAAAAGGGATAAAGTACATGTCCTATGTCAGCACATCTATCAGTAGTTGTAGATTTGTCATTAAACTGGAGTCCACTGGCATATTAGGTACGAATCCTAGATAATCCTATGCAGATGTAAGACATCATCATGATTTACCCCTATGAACTTTGACATCCATGGTCAAATCTATCAAAACCACTATTGAATTTGGTTCAACTAACATCAAGATCTTAAACCATGGGATGGTCCATGGTTTAGCATCTACTTTTTTGAAAATTTTGAGGTTATTGAAGAGTTGCTATCCTGTTATGAATTATTAATCTATGTTGCCACCCTTGTTAGCAATGTTTTCCATGCTTGGAGCCTAGGATAGTTACTTACTCTTATTAGTTTGAATCATGTCAGACATCACTATGTAACCACATAACCACATTATTCTTCAAAGGGTAGATTTCATCATTTAGAATTTGTAAAAAGTTGGGTTCATATCTTAAATGAAATATACATTTGGATAAGTACTCCTCATCTAGATGCAAGACATGTCTGAGGATGCATCCACCTCCCATTTTGGAAACAATACCTGCAGGAGATCTAAAGCCTTCCCCATGAACGGGATTTACCAGTTTGATTTATAGTTAAGGAATTTTTCATGGAGGATATGTTTGGACCAAGATTTGGTAAATAATTTTCACATATGCAGAATCTAGGAATCCCTTAGAAAAATTAAATCCTCGAAGAATCATTTATTTTAAGCAGTTGAGTGGACATTTCAACCTGCTATCCAAACTCATTGAGAGTAATAAAGTGATTAGATTCAACAGTCAAGTTCACTCAAATTTAGTTAAATGTACTTGAATATAATCAAGATTATGGGTTGACATCCAAGATAGCTCACATGGCATCTTTGCAAAAGGGTTTGGAATCGTAGAATAAAAATCTTCTAACAATAATCAGTGGACAACACTTAGAGAATCACATTAACTTCCACCCATTAAGGCCTTTGACCTGAATTTCAAAACCGAAAGAAACTCAACATTTATGGAGTTCAATTCACACCCGATATTTATGTGGACATACTTAAGACATGCCTTGGCAGTAAAATACCTGAACATTGTTCGTGCTATAATGTGGTATGGTTGAAAAGCTAATTGACAGAACCATACATTCCTCTTGACTACACAATCTATGTCGGGATCTTGAACCTCCACATCTACCAGAATTTTCACCTATTCATGAGTGTGGCTGTGTACATGGATTGATATCCCTATTTGTTCCTTAATTTTATGTTAGTCAAACTCAAGTCGATCTGTCGACATTTTATGAAACTGGTTGATGAACACGTGGAACCTAGTGAACCAAGGGCTCCTTGTAAGATTTCCTAGACCATGGGTCCATGTACTCCTGAGAACGAAAGGCGTTGAAACCACAGGGAGTTAAAGATGCAAATTTTGGTCTACTGCCTACATCAGCAGTCTATCCTGAAGAGGCCTATGTTTAACCAATGTAGTTATCCATTAGTACATGTGATATTCAGGTATGGGATCTAGTGGAAGATGAACCACTTTACAACGATTCGCATAAATGATCTTGTTGAGAAACTTGTCAGTTCAGGATCGTTGGGATGGGACCTAAGTGATCACAAGCTTAAAACTTGGGGACATGGTCCTTGTATGGTCATGCGGCTTTAAACCATGTCTTCTAGCAACTACCCTAGTGGATGACAACATAATATTTATTAGCATGTCACTAGAAGAACACTTAGAGTCCTTTAGTTGTTATTATTTGGGATCAATGAAACCTCATTCGGAGAGTGTCATGGTACGTAATATTGTAAGCAATATTAACCTGCATTAATATCGATTCCAGAATTATGGCTTTTGATGACAATGTCAACATCCCAAAGGATCACAATCGATCCAACTTGTTGTGGTTCCTTGATTGTGATAGCCACAAATTGGCCATTGAAATGATAGTTCATAAATTACCATTATTTTGTCAACTATGGGTAAGTTACATTTAACTCTATGTTTACAATTTGTAGGAAATTTCATAGTTTTATGCAAGACAAAATATATGATCATATAACTAATCTATTCTTTAGAAATATTTTTTGTTATTCTATTTTTGTAACTAAATATTGGTATGTAATCTAATAAAC
Source organism: Taxus chinensis (assembly GCA_019776745.2). Classification (NCBI taxonomy): domain Eukaryota; kingdom Viridiplantae; phylum Streptophyta; class Pinopsida; order Cupressales; family Taxaceae; genus Taxus; species Taxus chinensis. Next base: position 327,544,023 of record CM034147.1, read on the forward strand.
AATTTGGGAGAAATATAAGTAAGATGTGTTTGCAGGATAAAATGTAGATAATGCTAGTATTGTGCGAAAATGGAAATATCAAGAACTAGTACATGATAAACTAAATTGTAAAATTTCACCCTTCAGATTTCCCCCCCTGACTATCAAAGGTGAAAATTACATGGTTAAAGTTCAAAAAGGTAGCTAATTGTCTCCCCACAACTTCCCTACTTTGCTCATAGCAAAATTTCCTATATGTTTTGTTAATGATGAGGCCATAAATTGGCCATAAATTACCATTATTTTGTCCTTCCAAGTTACCTTTGAAAGTGCATTTAAATGTAATCTAGGAACTTATAGTTTGCTTCAGATAGAATATAGGATATATAACTTGATCATTCTTTAGAAATCTTTTGTTATCTATTTTTTGGACTAATCCTATTGATTATTTGGGAAAAGATGCAAAGTCTTGTATATGTAGGCCATAAAGGAAAGATAATGATAGTTATTGAGAAAAGTAGAATTTATCATGAATGGTATATCTAAAATCAAATATTATTTTATATTTTGATTTCTCTCAAAAAATTATGCAAGTTCAAAAAAATAATCATCTCAATCCGAGATCGTATGCAAAAGTTATAGTTGTTTTAAGTTAGCTCTAGAACTTAGCTCTGGAACTCGTAGAGTTAGTTCCAGAACTAAGCGGAACTTGACATTTTTTCAGGAATTTTGAAAACTTGCAAGAATCCAATGGGAAAAATTGAGATGGGATTTTTTTGTTCATAGAAATGTGTTTAATTCCGAAAAAACCTCATTCTGATTTGCTACAGGTATTACCAATGGGAAAAGAGGGATGTTCATAACTAACTTTTAGTGAGTTGTAGTATCAAGGAAAAGTGTATGAGACAAGCACTAAAAGTTCCATAAATAGAAACAAAAAATTCAAATGGAAAATATGAGAGAGGTTTTGTTTCATAGAAATGTTTTTAACAAAAACCTCATTCAAATTTGCTACAGGTTTTACCAATGAAGAGAGATCTAACTTTTAGTGAGCTGCAGTCCGAGGAAAAGTGTATCAGACGAGCACTAAAAGTTCCATAAATAGAAACAAAAAAGTCAAATGGAAAATATGAGAGAGGTTTTTGTTCATAGAAATGTGTTTAACAAAAACCTCATTCATATTTGCTACAGGTTTTACCAATGAAGACAAATCTAACTTTTAGTGAACTGCAGTCCAAGGAAAAAGCGTATCAGACAAGCGTCAAAAGTTCCATAGTCAAAAACAAGAAAAGTCAAATGGAAAATCAAGAAAGGTATTTGGTTAAAATAATATTTTGAGGAAAATCCTCCTTCCAATAATGTAGAGGAATAAAATCAGTATGATTCTTGTTACCAAAAAGAAAGGAGAAGATTTGGGAGCAAATCTTCCTAAAATAAGTGAGATAAGACTTTGACTTCAATAATATATCTCTCTCCATATTTTGTGGAGATGGAGATCTTAGTTGTTAGGATTGGAATAAAGATAAGATCATATTGTATTTTCTAAAATAAGGATTTGGTTGGACGCATAAATTATAAATGCAACCTTCCACACTCAGATATGTAATTCTTTTCCCCAAGTAATCAAGATCTGTTCTTTCTTTCCAATCTCTCGAAGTAAAGTTTTTCTACAAGTTGAATTAAGATTAAAAGTATGAATTAAATCCTCTTCCAAGGAATGAGTTGGCCACTCATTCCAAGGAAGATGGATCAATGTGTTAATGTGTTCTTTCTTTATTTCTGTGTTTTTCCTTTTGTTGTAAACTTCTTATCTCATGTTATGTGATCTTTCTTTATTGTATAATTTTTGTTGTGAACCTGTAGGTGTCTTTTAATTTTCAGTTATTTACTAATTCAATAATTTTAATTTATACAAGTGTGTTTGCATTTCTGCAAGTGTGATTTCCTTTTCATGCCTTTATATTCCTACAAGTGTTTTTTTATTTCTACAAGTGTGCCTTTAAGTTTCTGCATGTGTGATTTATTTTATGCAAGTTTGGTTTGTGCCTTATAATATATAGTTCCTCGTGATCATCACCAATTCAAATTTTGCAACTCATGATTCCAATACTAGCACTTCCTGACTCCAAGATCAGATACTACCATTAAGAACCACAACTTATTGGATCCTTAGCCTCATTTAACACATGCTTCAAGGTGGAACTTGTAACATGATGGATACTGTCTCATCTACACCACTGTCCACTATATAAATTGAGTTGTAACTCAGGGACCTGTCCAAATGTAGAATGTTGATCCATCCCTTGTATCTACACATTAGAAACCTCCAAAGACGATGCAAAACATTTACATGTAACACACTTGTTAATGAATTACACTTATTGGGAACATGTATCCATTATCGATCTTGCACTTGGAGATATGATTGTATCTAATAAACTTGTCACACATGATTGGGCTTGATTAGTCGACTAGGTTTTGCCAGTAGAGAAACTAGAGTATATGGTGCATGCAACCCAACACTGAATAGATCATCATCTCTATAATGAAGATTTTTTAGCAGGTATCAATGCTTATGGCCTTTCAAGGATTTTAGACTCATGAATAAAAGTTTATTAATTACCCTCGATCCATGCACTTCTGAAATTTTACAGAGGATAGTAAAGGCTTGATCATATTGGGGGCACATTAGAACCACTATCAAATACCTGATATATCATTCCCCATGGACCACACCATTGTAGATGGATATAGGCCCAATTTTTTATATATAGACATAAATTATAAAAGAGAATGGGTGCCCCCATGCCCTCCACATGTGTCACATAGTCAAGTAAGTATGTGTAATATGTCGAGCATGTATAACTTTTCCTGAATGGTGCTATGTGCCTTGACCAAAATCCTGACACTATCACTGTAAATCAAGTTTTAGATGCTTCACCATTTGATTTTGCACAGTGAAATATTCATGACCCTTTTAGATGACAAATATGACTTATGTCATAATCAGTCATCACACACTTATGGGGGAATCACACTTATTCCCCCCCTTTAGCATCAACAAGCATATTATCTTCTCATCACATCTCATCTATATGATTTACACACAAGGATGCACATAAGTGTGAGCGTTAACACTGTTAGTATGATCATCATGTACTGTCAATTGAAGAACTCTTGTGATTTGGTTCACACTTGATGTAATCGAGAGATATTTCTGAAGACTTGTGCCCTGTGAAAACCTATACCTAGAAATTTTTCCATAGGTGTAGAATATACCCTGATGAATACCCCCTCTTTTGAGGTGTGTGTGATAAAAATTTTGAGTACGTGACCCAAAATAAATTATGTGTATCCCTATCTAATAAGTCTAATAATCTACATCCACCCCCGTGGGTTTCATAAAGTTAACTTTGATGGGGCTTCCAAGGAGAACCCTGGCCTTTCAAAGGTGGGGTGTATTCTTTGACACAGGAGAATTCATTACCTATGAAATGACATTAGTGCTAGTTTGGTTCATCTTCAAATGATGAGGGGGTATACATTAATGAACCTCAATCTCTCCTATTTGGGTTCAAAATAGCAATCGAATGCGGGAGCTCCCACCTCCATATTGAAGGAACTCTTCACAAATAATTGTCCAATCAATAAAAAATGGCAACTGGATATCTATGTCTCTAACATTATTTTGTGTCTTGGAAAATTAGGATTTTGAAGTATTGGTCATGTTTATAGGGAGGATAATATGGCAGCGGATTTTTTGGCAAATGTGGGGATGATGCAAGTTGATGAGTCCATCATCTCTAATGATGTATCCAGGTGATCAGGTTTGAAATATATTATTTCAAAGGATACGAATTTAATCATGCCCCTCTATAAAAGGTCTGAAGTGTAGGAGCTTGTTTTTTAAGGGGGGAAAATCTATATCCATCTCACCTATTTCCTTTTTGTTTTATACGTTGTATGATAAGGGTTTGTGGCAAGATTATGGCTATTTTGACATTCCCATGTTTGTTTTTTAAGGGTGAAACCAGAGAGATGGCATTTTACAGTAGCATTTCTCAGTCTCGACTAAAGAAGGTCCTTTGAATTAGATTAGGCTCAGTCTGTAATGTTGTGGAAAGGATTTTAGGGGACTATTACCTTCTTGGGAGTAGCAAGGCAAGAGTTAATGTGGAAATAGCCTCCATTTTTATCTCTAATATCCTACTCTTAGGCAGAAATAAGGAGGAAACTATCATTATCGCTTGTCATTTTATATGGCCTAAACATGCAATGGGTTTAGATGAGGTAGCTGCTCAGTTCTATTTACTTGCAGTGTTTCACAAGGCTTTGGTGGTAGGTGAGTTTTTCCTAAATGTAAGGGGGCTAGTGGCAGAGCTGGAAAAAATGGAAAAAATGAACTCTATACTATGATATTTTGTTGTTTTGGTCCACCAAAAGTGTAGGATGAAGTAAGCTAGCCCTGCCTATATCTCACCCCTAGACTTGGATTATCTAGCTTCTCCTATTAGATCAAGCCCCCTCCCTTCGTTTCTCAGCTTAGGGTTAAGGGCATGTCTTCCTATGCCTTCCTATTGAAGGCATCCAAGGCCAAAGAGGTGATGCGCTGATCTAGCAAGTGCAAGTGACTCGCAGAGGCCACGGAAGATGTTACTGCCAGTGAGGATCCAAAGGGAAAGGATGGTGCTCATATCAAGGTGGAAGTAATAGAAATTTCTAAATAATTCTCATGTAGATACTATAGTATTTTGATGTATAGTCAGTTTTTGGCTTCCTTTTGGCTTCAAGGTGGCAGTAGTTTCTGCTTTATCTATTGATCACCCTATTTTTTGTTCATATTCAAATATAATATTGTAAAGGGTGGGGCCCCCATAACCCCCTGGTTCATAGCTCCAGTAAAAAAATGTTTAACTATAAAAAAAAGTCTAATAATCTAAATAGGATCACATAAAAGGATAAAATGGTGGCCACTTTTTAGAACTTGTACCAACAAAATGAGTTACGCATGGTGGTAACCATGACACACAAAGAGATAAACAATAATAGCAGTACTAACCACAACTCTATGTGTAATAGAACAATCATAGAGGCATATAAGTAGTCAATTGAGAAAATATTATCCAGAAAAAGAGTTGCATCAAGGCATAGATCAACAAATTTGGGACACCTACAATATCACAAGATAATTAAGGCACTTAGGCCACATACAAGAGAAATAATGTCACACAAAAAAGGAATAGAGCCATAAACATGGGCACCCATAATGTCATAATAGAATCAAAGCACTCAAGATGTATACAATGCAGCAGTCAAGTAGTAACACAAATAAGTAGCAAACAATGATGTCAAATAGTGATTAAAGCGTCATATCAACTAGTAAAGAAACACATAAATTAGTATATGATAGCACTTCATAAGACACATGGGTTAGCCATGTTAGCTCAAAATATAACATGTACACAATATATGTAATCAATTTGTAGACATGAAATCATGCACTTACTACTTACATCATGCATCTAAGTATGTTATTACATGCATGATTCCTAAATAAGAAAATTAGACATTAACAACACATGTTTTACTTTTACATTGCTTTATCCTTTTGATACTCTTATCATCTTCTTTTCTCAAATGGATACTTTACTTTTGGACATTGGAAAAAATATGAACCAATTATGTATTTTCTATTATATCCTTCGATAATCCCAGATAGTACCGCCCATTAGGGACAAGAGCGCTCGGGAACTTTTTCCCTTTTCCCTCTTTTTCTCAAATTTGAATTGCCACATCATTTTTTATCTTTTCTAAATTACTACCTATCACTTTGGGTTAGCATTTTTGGTTGTTAATGATCAAATTAAAACAAGGGAATCATATATATACATGAATTACTCGCTATTATTAGGGGTTGGAAAACTTAGGCTATTACTTACTATTTACTACTTGGGTAAAGAGAAACATTCAAAGACTACATTTGGGCTACATTATTCACTACATAGGAGGGGATATTTCTAAATTCCATCTCACACATTCATATTGGGGGAAAATTAGTTGTATCCCACTTGGTGCGACTGTCACAAGGGAAACCTAGCTTTAAGGGACATGATTCAATCACACACACACACACTAGAACTACATAGAGTCTGAAATGTAGTGTAATGCTCGGTGACAATCATATTGGGGTGACCACCGAGGTTAGTCTGACACAAGAATATGCTTTATTAATTTAATTTAATTTTTGTTTTAGCCTTGTGTAGGTAGCTAGGGTTTGTTTTGTAGGTTCAGGTATGATGGTAAAACCCTACATTGAAGTGGATGTGACAAAGAGCGAAAGGAAAAAGACAAGTTCATACCTAAGAAGATCAGAACCAAAGCATTTACCATGACACTAGCACCCAGTTTAGACACCAACACCTAGGTGGTCTTGTCCTTATCTAGATAATCCTATCTGAAGGATTTTTAGATCCCATTTTCTAGACAAAGTTGATTTAGTCTAGATCCAACATGTCCTACTTAGTTTCCATCCCAAAATCAATCCATATCTTCAAATACAAGCTAAGTCACTTTTATTTCAATATTTTTTACACTTGTTTGTTTTTTGCATGATAGATCTTTCTTGTTACTGTTATATTAACTTTATCTTAGTCCTCTTATTAATATTTAATTGATATTAAATAAAAAACATAATGAGTAAGTAAAAAAGAAGTATAAAGGAACAATAACACCTATATATAATGTATTATATATGCCCCCAGATAATCCTATTATTTGGGAAGGGCTGAGCTAAAACCTATCATTGTGCAATGCTTTGTGTGTGTCATGCATCAAGCTCAGTATACCTTATGAATGAATGTGTGTAAATATTATATAGAAAACATATTTTATCTATCAAACCATAGTGACAAACAACATATATAATATAAGGTGTTAACAATGCAAGTTATGTGTATAGGTCTTAGTTTTTTTATCTTTACAAATATTTGAATGTTTTTTATATTTTTGAATTTATATCTATATAGGGAAGGGTATAGATAATATCAAGTGTAATATTTCCAAAAATGCATGATATTTATGGGATTATTTACAAGCTTTCCATCAAGTGTGACCAAAAAATAGACATTGGGATCGACCCGTTTGGTAACAGTATAGGGCCCAGCTAGTTGGGTTTAAATTTACCTTTTCTGCATTTGTATTCTTCTAATTTTCCTTAAGAATGAGATTTCCAATAAGAAACTCATAGGCATGGACATTTTTATTGTAATCATGTTTGATATGTTCTTAATACATACATTGGTTTTCTAAAGTTTGCATATGTTTAAAATGGAGCATTTATAATTCATGTAATGATTTCTCTTGATAATAGTTATCTTTAATAATATGTTTTAGTGAAACTTGTAGTAAGAGTAGATCTACTTATAATGGTATAATAACTTCCACCTTGTATACTAGAGAGAAATGAGTAGTATTTATAAGTGTATGAAATCTAGTATGATAAGCCCAAAGGGCGTAGATATTCTTATAATGGAAATCAGTTTCATGTTTAGTAACTATATTTCAAACAATTTTTACAATAGTTTTATTAGTAGCCTCATCTTTTCCATTTCATTTTGGTAAATTACATGTAGATAAGGTGTGTTTGACTCAAAATTTAGTTCATAAATTATTAATTATGTAGTTCTTAAAAGATGACTGATTTTTTGTAACAATGCTAGAAAAAACTCTTAAGCGAGTGATGATGTGTGTGAGTAACAAATGGTATATATCATTACCCATATTGGACTATATGAGTATTACTTCAACCCATTTAATAAAATATTTAGTAGCTATGATGATAAATTTATGTCCCTAGGTGGACTTGGGATTAAGTTTAACAACCAAATCAAAACCCCATATGGAGAAAGGCCACAAAGAGACAATCATATGTAATGCATGTGATGGGGAATGATTTATATTACTATGAAATTGACATTGATTATAATTTTCAGCATATTCATGACACTCTTGTTCTATTGTCGACCAATAATACCCTTGTTAGATCTGTTGTTAAGACATAGCTTTCTCGCTAAAGTGATCATTGCACTGATTGTCATGTATTTAGGAAATGGATAATTGTACATCATCAATCCCTAAAAAACATAAAAGGCATACATAAAATTATCAATTTAACAAAGAATCCCTATAATAACATAACAAGTGGCTTCATGATGTAGACAACGACCTTCTTATGGTGAAGCATTTTTAGTAGCATTTTTCAGTATAGGAAGTTGTATGTATCATTGTACCACTCAATATTATCAGTGCTTTGTGTGATGGCTCATAAATTAAGAGTATCCAAGGTATTGGCATTGATATAGGCTTTACGTAATTAGAAAATAGTAAAATTGTCTCAATCATATGTTATATGCAAGGGACTCAATAAATTTGCACTATCCATGGCATTGATATGTTGATCGCCCTTATGAGGGATATTAATAATTGAATATGAATTTAATGTTGAGAGAAAATTCTTAATAATATTTTTATATGTGATTATCTACTCTTCCTTTGTGTGATATATGTATTTCACTTGGTGAATAATGAGTTGTAAATCACTAAAGATTTGTATGTTTCGTATATGTAATGTTCTACAGTATAGAGAGCTGGGATTAAGGATTCATATTCAACAATATTGTGAGTACACAAGAATATGAGACAACATGCAAAGGGAATTGTCTCACTATGGAGGTGGAAAAAATAATTCCAACCCACACCCCAGAAGTACATTTGGATCCATCTAAATATGTAGTCCATACTTATGTGTCAATATTGTATGTAGTAAACTCATCCTTAAATTCATTGTTGATAGGGGAGGGATAAAAGAGTGGGGATTCTACAAGTTGATCATAAATTACTTGTCATTTGATTGAATTTTGAGAAACAAACTTGAGGTTAAACATTCTTTATACCATTACCCAAAGGGCAATACAACTTGAAAGATGTGTGTGAGATAATAAGTATTGTAATAGATCTACCTTGGTGATAACATTTACTTATGTATTCAACATATAGTGTCATAGCTTATCTTTAACAAATATCAAGGATAAAAAAAATTCCAATTAGATGGTAATTATGCTTATATGATAGAAAAGTATGACTAATATAATAAATGCCACATTCTTGATTATTATCATCATATTCTGGTAACAAAGCTTAGAGCACGTGATATATATATATATATATATATATATATATATATATATATAGGATTAACATATTATCTAGTGTAGGTGGCACAAGTACCAAGGGATTGAGAAAATATTTTATAATTCCTACTAACAAGTCACATCCCATTCAAAGGAAGTATCTTTCTTCAATAAATGTGTGATGGGTTGGGTTTTATCATCCGATTGAGTCACAAAATGATGAATGGCTTGTATTTTACCTTAGAGGGAATTTAATTGCTTTAAATTATGTGGTGGTGGCATATCAAAAATAGCTTGGATTTTTTTTTTCAACCTCAATACCATGATGTGAAATGATATATCCAAGTAGCTTATTGGAAGTAGCACCAAAGACACATTTTTTAGATTTAATTGTACATTGTATTGTCATAACCGTTGAAATTTGAGTGAAAGATCATAAGCATGATTATGATGCTAGGTAGATTTGGCTAGTAAATCATCAACATAGTCTTCAATGATCTTGTGAATATAGTCATGATAAATATGTGTCATAACATGTTGATATGTGGTATCAGTATTTTTCAATCCAAATGGCATGAAATTGTAACAAAAAGGTACCCCATTGGATATTGAAAGAATATTTCTCTTGATTGGGGGGTTGATTTTGATTTTATTATATATTTTGAACCCTTCCATGAAGGAAAACATGTCATAATCGGTTGTGGAACTAACAATCATATCAATGTAGGGAAGAGGAAACTAGCTTTAGGACATGCCTTATTTAAATCCCAACAATCGTGTAACAATGGATTTCACCATTAAGCTTTTCCAAATGGACTATATTAGACACCCATTGTGGTTAATCCATGTCACAAATTAACCTTACATCTAAGATCCTTTAAATTTCCTTTTAGCCATTAAAGTGACATAAGGATGCATCTTATAGATTTTTTATTTCACTAGTTTGGAATTTTCATGTATCACAATGTTATGCATAGCAATGGGCGAGTCAATACAAGGAATTTCACTATAATTCTAGGTGAAAATATTGGTAAATTCATACAATACGTGTTGGATGGTATCCCTCTCAGTATCATCAAGGGTAGCAACAAGGAACACCAATTGAGAATCTTCACTAGTGCCAAAATTTAAATAAATGGTTTATTCGTTAAGTAATATGGAGAGATCCTAAATATATGGATGAATAGGTATCAATAGTATTAAGATAATATAATGAAATATTAAATTAATTCCCATCCATAAAGTACGTGATAGCATATATAGTTCGAGGAAACTTATACTTGTGAGAGAAGGAAGGGAGATCCACATATGCCCTTAGGTACTTAAGGAGGGATTCCCCAATAGAAAATTTCATCTAAAGATGGAATAGCAGGTGACACACTATCATCACTTAGGTATGACTTTACTAATTCCAAGGTTGTATCCATATGAGTTGTAAAAACCTCATGTGAATGTTTTTGTGAAGTTGGAAGAAACATCATGCCTAATGAGGGTTTGCACAACGGTTGTAAGGTATAGTCGATGCCTTCATTAGTACATTGTGAACAAAGTGTAATGGGTTCACGAATGCCCTAGCCATGATGAAAAATACCTTGTTTTTTAAATCCATGTTGTGACAAATAATTATAACTAATCCTATAATATTTATAATTAGGAGAACGAGGTTATACGAAATGAAAAAATAATTCATCGATAGTTGTAGTAGCACAATACTTAAAAGGATCGTGATCAACTTTGATGGCATAGACAATCACTTGATAAGAATATTTGAAAAAAGTGTAAAGGGTAAAAGGGACAATGTGCATGCCATGTAGCCAGGCACATCCTAAGAGTAGTTTGTAACTAAGGTCATTTGGCATAACATGACAGGTTATAGGAAGGGTACAAGAACCTATGGTGATAGGCATCATAATTTTTCCTAATGATTGACTTGGTATATTATCAAAACCATTGATACTTATGATTTAAGGGGATAAATCTTCAACATGGATACCCAAAAAATGTAAAAAATAAATATTGCAAATAGTAAGGCATGAACCATTATCAACAAGAACATGTTTAACTAGGATATTATGCACATTGACTTGCACATATAAAGGGCTTTTTTCATCGATAACAACTCGAGAGGACAGATCATTAAAAGTAAAATATATGGGTTCCTCTTGAACAAACGATTCCAGTGCATGAATCCTCATATATAATTAAGACATGTGTTAGGATGGATGTAAGCAGTTTGAAAAAATGCATAAATTAAATCCTTACGTGTGGTATTAAGTAATATAAAGTCAAGGAAGGTAATGGTGGGATCATGAGAAGAAGTCATTAATGTGCCCATAATAGAAGAAGGAAGCTTAGTAAAATGAAAAGAATCATACACCAAGAGGGAAGGAGATAGCCTAGGGAAACTAGGGTTGGAGAAATAGTGTTCAATTCAAGAGTCAAGTTCACAAAATGTTTACGTTGTTTCTAAATTAATAATGTTATGAGATGCACCAAAATAGGTTGTAAGGTTTGTTACAAGGGGTTATTTTATTAATTAACTTCCAACATTAACCATGTAATATCATAACAACACATTAATATTTTAAACTGGTGATAAAGATATGTCATAATTTCAAAAACATAAGAGGATAGATGCACTTAGTTGTAACATAGTGAAACAAGAGATATCTAGGTTCACAAACTTGAGAATATATGAGTAATAAACTTGAGTATTCTTCGTTATTGATGTTATAGTTAGAAAGAGCCCTGGTATAGAACTATACAATTTTTCCATGAATGTGTGTATGGTCTTGGACCTTCTGTACAGTTTAAGAAATGTTCAGAGTGTGGCTCTATAACTTCCCATGCCCTTTACTTACTTAGAAATGCATGTTGCTATAAAATTCTAAGTGTTGTACAATTGTAAAACCCTATAAATATTTTGAACCAAACTAAATAGTTTAACGATGGGTAGAAGACCCCGTAAAAGGGTTAGTGTTTTGATTGAAGTGAAATCCATGCACTACCTATATCAACACTACTCTCACGAGGCCTCAAACCACATGCATTTATCCTCCTAACTGTGATATCTATATGGATGCATATAGTTTGGAAAATTGAACCACTTTCACAATACTTAGGATGGTTATGCTCTTGTTAATACATGGAGTTAAGACCTTTGTATGTTTGTAAGTAAGAGAATTTGAACTCTTTAACCTGATTGAGTGCTTTAAAACTTTAATATTGACTGCCTTAATGGATGTGCATAAGATTTGACAAGATTTAGGGAGACTTGAGTGCCTTTTGTGTTATTATTTGTAATGATATCTCATGAGAGTATCATGTAATTAAATGAAGTTATATTACCATGCTTATATAGGGTTCAAAATGTAACTAGTTATAGCAAGGCCAATGTAGGAGGATGAAATGATCTAACCAAGATAACATAATTGAAAGAAAATTTGGAGGGTGTGTCGGTCCAAGACCATACATGTCGGCCAAGGACAAATATTACATCTTGACCATACCATACAATTTTGGATAAGGTGATAGTACATGCAATTTGAAATATGTATCACGATAAGAAGAAGTTAAATATTGATTTTATGCATTTATATTTAGAATGTGACAACATATTGGTGTGTAGAAATAAGAAACTTTGGAGAGAGATAGTAAGATTTACTCATAAAGGATAAAATGTTGACATTTGTCTTAACAAAGGAGCATCCTCACAAGTAATAGTGTAGGAGTATTTTTGGAATGTATTTGTGTAATAAGTGATTTTGAGATTGCTAGGTTTGGTAAATAAGTGACTTGAACTTACTTTTATAGGTGATCGTAGGTTTACTTTCACATTAAGGCAAACCTATGGGATATAAACTAACCTATGAAAATATGTAAATTGAAAAGTGATTGTTGGGCAACGGGAAAAAAGACCATTTGGTGTGGGACTAAACTTTGGGAAAATTTGGTGCCACACTAGTGGTTTTAGATAGATAGATAATGAAACTGTGTAAGATTCTGGGTGAGATGCTTGTGGAAATTATATGTTTTGGGCTAATGTGATTAAATATGTGAGTGATTGAGTAGTGTGTACAAATAAGCAAGTCATGGAAGGGAGATAAGGATAGGTCACTTGGACTTGGAATGTGCACACAAGTCATGCTTATAATACAAAGCCAAAATTTTCATTACCAAATAATAAATTTCCAAATTAAGGAGTCTACGCCATGGTATTTTGTGGTTTTTTTACAACTATATAGTCATGTTTCTAGGTTTCCCAAAATTGTATATGTATGATCATAGGGTTATTTAATCATAGTCATTGGTGTTGGCATTAATGTAAAGTGGTATTGATGGCAAAGGATTGAATGGTGAATTCAAGCTTAGTCAAAGGCATGAAGGTTGATTGGTAGTGCTTTCTCAATTGTTTAGTGAGCATTTAGGATGGTTTCAAGATAGTCTCACTGTTATGTAGGTTTGGCTTGTGAGGCAGGATTCCACTGGAAGCATGGAAAAGGTTGGTATGTTTGGCTCATAGGTTCTACAGGTCAGATATGATGATGTTAGCATGGGTAATATCTCTTACAGGGAGTTTTAGGTCATTTAGTGGAAGTCATAGTTATACCTAGCTCATTTAGGCCTATTTCTAGAGCCCAATGAGGATTAAAAGATAATTTTAGGGCATGGAAAGAATAATTAAGCATGGGATAATCCTATAAATGTTGTCTAGGGAATGTGTGAGCAATAACAAGGTTTACTTTAGCTCCTGGAAGAAAATTTCAAAAGTTCACCAAAGTAGTCCTTGAGGACTTGTAGTGTAGGTTGAGGTAAGTGAGATATGTTTGAATAGTAAAGGTATATTTATGAAAAATAAACTCATGGGTAATGTAGAGGGGTGATTTTTAGTGCTCCATGCCAAATTTCATCAAGTTTTGAAGAGCAATGTGAAATTTGTGTAAGTTTTTCTAAAAATGGTTCTTTAAGAAATGCTAAATGAGTTGCATGTCTTCTTAGCACCTAATAAAAATTATGAAGACTCCTTCAGATAAATCATAGAAGAAATTTTTGGAGAGGATTCCAAGCCTAAAATTTTTCCAAAGGTTTGAAGAAAATTGGTTGAGTTTCATAGAATTTATGAGCATTTTTCTAGCTATGTTCCTCTCTCTCCCAAGCAGTTTCCTAAGTTAGCAAAGGAAAAAATTGTTTGTTTTTCCTAAAATCACTTGGATGAGAATATTTAAATATTTTCATGGTCTATTAATGGTTTCTCCATGTTCCTTGTGTTGTCAAGGTCTTTAAGCTAGCCTAGTTTAGTGCAAGGTCTTCTCGGGGCATGAAAGTGGGATGTATGCAGGTGGCATGTGAGATAGTACAACAATAAAAGTTATGTATGCATCAACTTTTGGAGAATGTAATTAAATTTTTCTTTCCCTCAAGCACTTGTTAGATGGTATACTAGTTTTAATGTGGTAAAATGATGGCATGGTGATCCTTATCTCAAACTCAACATTCTAGGAGCATTTCTCATGTTTGAAGCCTCATTGGATAAGGTTGTTTTCAAAAGGATTGCTTGTTAGTTTTAGAGTATATGGAATGGTGATCATCAAGTCTTCACTCCTATCACCAAGAATCATAGATCAGGTCACAGATCTCATTGAAAGGCATCAAGTTTTTTGTTGTCAATGGTGTAAACAATATTCTTTGTTCATAACTGATAAGTGTTTTGGATACCTTGGTATGGTGTTCCTTTATTGTTTGACATTGCCATAGGATGTATGATATCCCATTAAGCTCATATAAACTCTACAAGACCTTCAATCAGATATTTGCATCACAAAGTGAAGAAATGTTAACATGACTGTCACATTGTGCATTGTCTTCTCTATGTTTTAGGAATGATTGGTAAGGTTTCAAACTCTTTAAATGCTTGGAAGAGGTGTAGGAATGTCTAACAAAGCCACAAAAAATTAAATTTTAAAATTCCATTAAAAAATAAGTGATAAATCATTTTTTAAAGTGGCTTGGGCATACACAGTGCTCAAAACCCTATCTCTAGGGTTTGTAAGGGAAATTTATTCAAATCTTCAAACTCAACAGATGAAAATTGCTAATCTTTTGAAGAAATAACTGTTTGAAGAATATGAAGGGGTTGAAAAAATAATTATGCAATTCCATCTTGGAACCAGGGAGAACTTGATGACATTATTCTCCAAAGATCATGCTTCACCTGCGCAGAGGTAGAAATCTAGGTTTTTAAGCATTTTCTTTGTTGTAAATGATCTAATTCCTCATACAAAGGTTTGAAATGATTTGGGAGAGGTCTATCAATGTAGGGATGGTTTTTTTTTCGATTGAAAATGAAAATTCTTCATGATAGTGGTCTTGTATTCATCTTCCAATCACTGTGCAGAGTTGGTAAATAAATTCAATTCTCTTCCTTCATTGTTTGAGTTCAATTATCCCATGCAACTATTCCAAATATGACGAATGAGCTAAGCTGACCTTGGTAAAGGTGTGAATTAGTTTAAAAGCATGTTTTGTACATGAAAATGGTATAGTTCAAAAACCATTCAAGGATAGTGGTATATTGGCAAGTTTGTTAAGGTGTTGTTTGAACTTCTTAAGAATCCTAAGAGTTTTACCCAGCCTCAAAACCAGTGATAAGTTCATGAAGAAGCCTAAGAGGCATTATTATTTTCCCTAATCAAGAATTTGAAAAATCCTTTGACAAAATTAGTGAGAAGTTCAAGAGGTGTGTGTCTTATGATGTGATAGAAAATTTAAAGAGATAACCATCAAGAGGATTGGCTCAAGCTAATAATGGTGAATTTGATTAATATAGTGGGTAGATAGGAGTTGAGCACTCTCATATAATAGTTACAAATGTAGTATGAAGTGAATGCAGTGGCTTGTAGAAATCAAAAAGACATTGAAAACCATGTACCTAGAACTCAAGAGATAGTCTTAAGAAAGGGGATTCGAAGGTATGTTAGGGAGGTGTTGACATATGTTGAGAATGAGGTTGAAGTGTATTAACAAGTGTTGTAGGTTAAATGAACTAGATTGAAAACATAGCAATGATACACAAAATAGCGTGACAATAAGAGTGAATTGAAGTAGTACATGAGTATGGTTTTGGAAAGTGACTAAAATTGAAATGAGAGAAAGTGTAGAATGTTCTAAAGATCCTAGAAACTGAGAATCAAGTCTTGAGATATGAAAATGCCGTGATAAATAGTGAACAAAAGGTAAAGTAAGTGTAGATGAGTCAAAAGTAAAGGGTGAGCAGTAAGCTGAGTTTTTAATGAAATTGTAAGAGTAACAAGAAGGTGAGGTTACAAATTTAGGGTCACAATCAGATGTATTGCATCCAAGATGAAAAGTGGTCAAATTTTGTATACACATTGAGTTGCAGCACAATATAATTAGAGATTTGTAGCTTCCTTACAAGTTGTAGCTTGCATAAGGTCAATGGTTGCTGACTGAATTAATTTAGGTGTTGTAGCTTCCATCATCAAGTTGTATCTTAATTGTATTCTTGGGGTTTTAGCCTCAAAATTTGAGTTGCAGCTCAAATTGGAATCATTGTAACACATAGGACAAATTGTCCAAAGCTAGTTCTCTTATTTTAGTGGGGTTTCTCCCATTTTGGCTTTCCCACTTTAAAACATTGTGTATTTTATCCCTTTCATTCATTTGTTTATGGTTTCATTTACTTTTCTTAACAAGTTTGGTGAAGTAGAAATATCTAAAAAGTTTAATAAGACATTGATTCATCCCCCCTCTCAGTGTCCAAGTTTCCAATAATTGGTATCAGAGGGAGGTTCTTTGAAATCAAGTCTAACAGCTTGGATTAGGTCCTTTTTGAATCAAAAGCATGGTTACTAAAGTCATTCCTAGCAGTAGATCAAAAGACAAATATGTTAGTGAGGATGAATTCTCGGATGAAAAGGAAGTAGAGGTAAATCTTGAATCAGAAGTGATAAGTGCCTTGGATGAATTGAAACATCAAAGAAAAAAGAACCAAAAATTGAAGAAAATTTTGAAATAGTATGAAGAGCAGGTAAAGCTTCTTAAAGAAAGTAAAAAACATAAAGTTATGAAACCATAATGAGAGACCTAGAATCATTCACTACTATCATCCATCTAGAGTTACATCCATCTATTGCATTGAAGATCACTTACATCCACATAGCTCCATTATCAAGGAACAATGCTAGGACATCTACATCACACACTTCATAGGGGGGATTCTATTTTATTCCATGCACATGTGATATTACATTTTCTACATTTAGCTATTGCTCGCTACTTCACAAAGTGTGATTGGCATACGAGCACCTAGGGCACATTATGCACACACTCACCAGAACAACATTTGGGTCCAAAATGTAGTGCAGTGATCAGTTAGTAAGCCCACTGTTGTGGCAGCTTAGGTCAGTCTAACCCATTCATTTGCATATTTTTTTATGGTTTTGATACTTCTTCTTGGTCTCGTACAGGTCTTCTCACCATCTTGGAATATCAGTGACATCAGATACATGGCAGTGAATCTAATGTGATAGACAACGAGGGTTTAAGACCACCTCTTAGCCCTATACAGATTAGTTTCAAAGCTTTTATACAAACCAGGGCACCCAGTTTGCAAACCAGAGTACCTAGAGGTGCCCCAATCCCTCTCCAGGTGCTCCAGTCTAGCTAGATACTCCATATCCATCATTTTCAGAGCTTCTGCATGGTCGTTCTTTCTTCCAACTTCTCCAGCCATCTCTGCGACATAATCTCACAATTATTTTATAATCAAGTGAGTTCTTTCCTCTTATCTCTTTCACATTAGGGCTAGTTTTTTCTTTTACATAATTGTTTGGTCACATTATATACTTCTTTAATGCATTTATTTAGTTTATTTACAATTGTTCATAGCTTACATTAACTATCCCCACATACTACATATTAGTCAATTTTAGTTAATCATTTTGGTGAACCCAATTTTTTTACACTTAGGATCCTCATTTTTCATCTATCATGGCTCCCCAAGTTGCTCAAGTCTCTTTATCTACTTTACTTAAGAGATATCCTCATTGTCAGGTTGTTTTGCAAAAACAACTAGACTGCATGTATCCAGATGACAATACACCGTGACACAAAATAAGTCCTATATTCAATCGTTTATCTGACAACTCTGATCTTATTGATCCTCCATCTACTCAACTCCTATTGGATTTAATTCAAGATCTACATGCTTTATTTCAAGACAAATTTAAGGCTATGGAATCAACCATTACATCCCTTAGATATGAAATTCAACAGCTTAAGGATGTTTCTCAATCACATGTTTGTGCTCATTGTACATCCTCTATGTAATCTATGTCCACTACATGTCATCTAGTTGAACCTCAAGACATTTCATTTCCTAAGCCTCTAATATTTGAGCATAATACTACACCACATGACATTCTTATTCAGCTCCTTAGTCATAAGTTGATCACTCTATCACCTACTCATTACTATTCTCCTTATCGGTTATCAAAATATCAAGGTCGACCATATTGTAATTATCTTTGAATCAATGGACATAATGATGATTATTTCCACACTTTTCCATGCATAATCAAACATCTCGAGTGTCGTGTCCTTATTTCATTTGCTACACAATGTTCTATAGAACTTATAACTCCCATTGGGTTCCTAAATCTGACTCATCTATATTTAAGGATCATCAGGTCAGTGTCACTCAAACAAATCCTAGGTAAAAACCTCTTGCAATTATTTCACCATCTCCTCCTATTCATGCCATCTATGACATCACCAAGTCCATTGTCTACCAACATTAGTTCACAATATCTCCTATTAATAAGTCGTCAATCATATCACCAAGGAAAATTAAGCAATTTCCCTTCATAGTTAGTGCAACATGGCCTCCTCTCAAATTTAAGCTCCAACTAATTAATTTCGTCCTAACCAACTAATCCTCCTACTAGTGATCATGATATATTTTCAATTTCACCACCATCACATAGTTCTCCTATTGACTTTATCCAACATGGTTCCACCACACACAAACTTGGTCTTTGGTAGGTGACTCTTATTACTCTACCCTCCTAATGACACAGTCATATTCTTATGGTTCTTATATGATTGTTTGAGGGGTCTATTACAGTAAAGAACCTCGTTTCACCTTACATTACCATATTCTTCCATTACATCACCACCTATACATACACACATCTATAATACTTTAATGTTCCTTACGCATCATCAATTAAACAAAATCTATAATTATTCATCACCCTCATACATAATTTATCACATAGTACATGTGTTATCATACACTTGAGGGGCATATCATCCCACATCCCCCCTAATCTTAGCATCTACATATATCTCACTTTTGCATTCTCATACATCAATCTCATAGCATACGCATACTCATTACACACTTTAGTGGCGTTGTTACCCAATGACACATTCTTGTTCTTCGGTTCACACTTGAATGTTGAGGGCTTACTACACATGAACCCCACACAATGCACCTATTCATACATTACGTTTCATTCACCATACATTCTACACTTATTCTACAACATTTTAACATTTGTGCATTTACACATCATGCATCATGCTAGTCATCATTAGACATACACCATTGTCTACGTGTCTTACATCATACACTACATATCCTACATATTGTGTTATTTGTTTATCTCGATACCATGCATATTACACCGCGCATATTCACACATATTCTACATACTAGTCTTCACCACATCATCTTACCTTACTAGTCCATTTACATATAGGCCATTTTACACATTCTACGCCTCTTGCATTTCCATTCTACATATCGCATATTCACACGTTCTATTCATCTTGCATTTTACGTATTCTATACTTCCTTCTACACATAGTGTATTTACACATTCTCCTCATCATATGGTTTTCCATTATCATCACCTATATGGAATTGTCTTCTATGTGCTACACTCTCCACCCTATGATGCACTTTAGTTCCTCAGTCCATACTCGACTACCGAGGGTTTACAAATCAAATGGACCTTACACTCATCACACATTTACCATTCGACCTTTCATCATGTGACATTTCTAGCCCAGTGACATATGCTTTAGGCTAAATCGTCACTTATTCTATCATTTTGTATTGGTATAAACCTTAGGTTACATCACCACTCCTTATCTTGAAGTGATATGCGCTTACGGCTAAATCATCACTCACCCATTCATCTCATAGTGATATACGCTTCAGCTAATTCATCACTTATACATTCAATCTAGTCGTGATATACACTTCAGCTATAAGGGTTCACACACACATCATTTCTAGGTCACATTTCATCATCACACATATGCATTCATCACAACGTATTAGACACACAACACACACTTTGACCATCTCCGGATGACGCATTCTCATTTATAGTTAATTCTTGACTGCTGAGGGGACAAACAAAATGAACCTCATTGCATAAATTTCCATTCACTCGGGGGCATGTGGCTCGTATCACTCCATTGTGCAATCCATTTCACCCATCCATAACATACTTCATATTACGGTTGCTCTTACTCTTTATTACGTTTGCTTGTTCATGATCACTTTATTACACATGCTAGTTAGCTTACTTGTATGCCATTTATCTATATCATCTACACATGCGCATTCGCATATTTTTTTATATGTGATCACATATACAAGTCTCTTACATGTAGCGTGGATGCTCACCTTATACCCTTCCTACAATGGTCACTGGAGGCATCCACATTCATCTCTTCCAGGTTCTATTGTTTCATTTTGTACTTACCAATTTACATCACTTTGTTATACACACTTTTGACATACTCGTATCTTTCTAACATGCTAACATGTGCTTCATGTGCAACATTTTTTATGCAGAGATATTGGCTTCCATACTTGTAATTTTTTGTATGCAAGGATATTGGCTTCTATACTTGTTTGTTACATTGTCTACTTTTTTTTGTTATTGTCTTCGGGCCTTACCCTATGTCTTATTTGTTTTTTGCCGCCATGATGGCCTCACATGTCTTGCAACATCGTGAGTGATGTCCCATGTTTGCAACACACTTTTTACGGCTTACTTTTTCTTTTTACGTGTTTCCTACTATGCTTGGTAGCTTTTACATTGTTTGCATAGATTACACATATGCATGCATGTTTGTTCACACTTGTCTTTGGCTAGCCTTCTTTTTTGTGTGTGTCTTGGTTTTTACTAAGCACTTTCTAGGGTACAGTTCATGTGGTTGGTCCTCTTTTGGGGCTGCATTCTCCTATCAATGACATCATATGCATCCTCAAAAAGGGGAGCATCATTTGGGGTTTATATACTAACACATAGATTCTACACCGGTTTGGTTTAGTTATATATAATGAGTGGGTTCAGAATACTCTACAAACCCCATACAAAACAGATTTTATAGGACATTATGTCCTAATCATTTAGGGGAGTAGTTAACGGTTGGAGCATATAGCGGAATTCCTCCCAATAAGGTACAACTGGCGTCGAGATCGTCCCAAAAACCAGGCATACAGGATATCTCTTCTACATTTTAGTTTCTTGGAGGATAATAGCAGTCTTTCTCCCTACACTTCTTTGGCCTAGGGTGGCGTGAGATACCCAAAAAACTTGCAGTACATGATATCCTTCTACATATCTTTCTTGACATGGATCAAGTGCACATTTTCCATTTACACTTTTTCATTTACGTACTTTACATACATGCATATGCATTTACTTTTACATGCATTTTTACATATGCATACATACATATTTGACTATTTGATCATTTTCTCCTTGCAAGTCTGGTTATATGAGAAATAAGCAATCAAATGGGGGAAACAACAACAAAAATAACAACAACATCAACTACAACACTTCGCGACAACACACACTCTATTAATCATGTAGGTACATCACACACTACAGTAGCTACACACACATTTCCACCCTAGGTTCACTCTCATCACTTTTCTTTGCACATTTTTCATCTTTAGTTTCCATGCTCCTCCATCTTTTTTTTTCATTCCACGCTTTTTCTAGTCCGTTGGCATGCTTTCTTCTACAATCTTCATGGACATCAAGTAGGAATCTCTATCTAATTTATGTTACTGAGCTTTCCGCTCACCAACATAAAGTGGGGGAAAATTTAGACATAAAATCATACACTTTAGACATTATTTATCCTGATTTCATACTACTATTTAGAAGGTTCTTGAGTGAAGAAAGTACTAATTAACCCCTATCTTTTGGCCATCTTGTTTTACTTTATTTTTTCATTACCGACCTTTTACATCCACATGCCCAGTCATCTTCTATCATCTTACATTATTTTAGCCTCAACTGGGGTGCCCATGGGTGCATTGATCCAACCAAGGGAACCCCAGTCCATTTTGAACTTTCCCACCATCTTTTGGGCTTTATCTAGCCATTTTACCTTCTTATCTTTTTGGTGGTCAGCCATTTTAGGGTTAATTATGAAATTAGATCAAGATAAACCTATAAATATAAAGTTATGAGACCATAATGAGAGACCTAGCATCATTCACTACTATCATCCATCTAGAGTTGCATCCATCTATTACATTGGAGATCACTTGCATCCATATAGCTCCATTATCAAGGAACAATGCTAGGACATTTGCATCAAATACTTCATATGGGGAGGGATTCTATTTTATTCCATGCACACATGATATAACATTTTCTATATTTAGCTATTACTCGCTACCTCACAAAGTGTGACTGACACAAGAGCACCTAGGGCACGTTATACACACACTCACCAGAACTACATTTGGGTCCAAAATGTAGTGCATTGCTCAGTTAGTAAGCCCATTGTTGTGGCAGCCAAGGTTAGTCTGACCCATTCATTTACATCTTTCTTTTTTTATGGTTTTGATACTTCTTCTTGGTCTCTTGCAGATCTTCTCACCATCTTGGAATATCAACAACATCTAAACAGGGCAGTGAATCTGATGTGACAGACAGTGAGGGTTTCAGACCACCTATCATCCCTATGAAGATTAATTTTAGAGCTTTTACACATATCAGGGTGCCCATTTTGTAGACCAGAGCACCAACAGGTGCCCCAGTCCCTTTCTAGGTGCTCCAGTCCAGATAATGCTCTAGATTCATCCTTTTCGGAGCTTCTGCATGGTCATTTCTGATTTCATATTCTCTAGTCATCTCTACGACACAGTCTCACAAGCATCTTATATTCAATTGAGATCTTTTCTCTTCTCTCTTACACGTTAGGGTTAGCATTTTCTTTTGCATAATTTCTTGGTCACTTTATATACTTCTTTATTGAATTTATTTAGTTTATTTACAGTTTTTCATAGCTTAGATTAACTATCCCCACATATTACATATTAGTAAATTTTAGTTAATCGGTATGAATTATGAAGAGAAACTCGTAAATCTGAGAACTGATCTAGAAGAATAAAAAGAAAGGTTACAGATGTATGGAAAGTTAGAAAAGAGTTTTGAGGCTCTAAATGAGATGTTGGAGAAACAAAAGTCAGTAGATGATAAAAATAGACTAGGCTATATGAAATAACCTATAAAGAAGAGTGAATATAACCAAGCCGGTACATGTAGATAGTCAAACATGAAAACAACTAAAGGAACCAATTCAAGAAGGCCTAAATCAATTAGGAAACCCAATTCTTTCAAGTATGAGAGCTTCTTTAATGGATATTGCTTTCCATGTCATGTGTTTAGACATAAAGCTAGGGACTGCATGAAGAAATTTGATAGAGAACACCCATAGAGAAGCTATAAAAATGAATATGAGAAGAATGTAATGTGTTTCAATTGCCAAGAAAAAATGCATGCATCAAGACATTACTAAGAGGAACCAATAATTCGGTATTAGAAAGAAGAAGACTCAAGGAGCATGAACTATGTTGTGTGTTTCATTTGTTATAGACAGGGTAATTTTACAAGACATTGTCATAAGTCTCCCTGATATATTAACAAGTGGCATGAATTCAAATGGAAAGTTAAGAAGACTCCAAATATTAATACCAATCCTAGAGATGAGATAAAGGTAAGTATGCCTAAAGTATCTTATGAAAAGAAAGATGAAATGGATATACAAGATCAAGGAAGCACATTCAAAAGTTCAGAAAGTAAATAATGATAAGAAGATATCAAAGGAATATGTTGAAGAGATACACCAATATGAAACAATCATATAAGAAGTAAGAAATGACAACACTTCAACAGGTGATGGAAAAGGAAAGAAGAAGGAAGAAAACTCCAATGCAAAGAATAAGGAATTTCTACCTCAAGCAATGTTGGAACAAGTGTGTGAGTTGAAGCATGTGTGCTTATCAAGCATTTAATTAGCAGGTGAGAATATAGGAGATGATTTTTTCATGTCACAAAGTGTAGCCAAGAAATTTGAAAAGGATTCAAAAGTTAAAAAAGGAAAGAGCAATTCAGCAAGGTCTTTTGATGACTTTTTATTATTTTGAGGTGGTATCTCAAGGGGTGGTGCCTTTTCTAGGATTCTAGAAGGCATGTACCAAATGAAAGAATCATGGTGGTAGGTTCTTCAAGAATGCATTATCATCATTAGGTGTTGTCTCAAGGCTTCAAAATGTTGAATGAGTATGGAATTCAAAAGGTATGTTAGTTATCTCTTCATAAGGTGATAAGAAGATATCATAAGATTATGAGATGTAAAATAATGATCAAATTTTTTCATGAACTATGTCTAAAATAAATCTATCAAGTTCTTTTCCTAGTTGTCATGTCCATCCTAATTGTTTAAAGGAAAGAGTCCTCCTGAGCTTGCATAGTTTTTCAAATCCAATGTAAGTGTTTCTTGTTAAATTTTCTTCATGTTAGATTTGAATAGATAGTCCTAAGAATGTATTTGGAGAAAAGTGAAAAGGTATGGTGCTTAGAACCCTCATAAATTCTATGTACTTATTGGATTGTATAAAGTGATTGAGAACCCTAATAGTTTGATCAAGAAAAAAGAAAGAATTTACATCAAGTCCTAGATATGTGTTTCATTCATCTTGCTCAACTGGTCTAGGTATGCATAACCATTGTCTAGGTTAATTAAGTGTGTCTACATATAAAGGTCCTTAATTCACTTCATCATGTCATGATCAAATGAGTAATATCCATCTTAGTTTGTATGGAAGTAAGAAAGGTATTCAAATAAGTCAAGAGTGTCAAATGTGTACTTTGAAGGATGAGTTTAGAAGATGATACAGATCCATAAGTAATTGTATTTAGAAGCATGAAAATTAGTGGTAAAGTGATTGCATGTCTTGATAAGCATCATGCCAAAGTCTATTGTCAACTATTCATTCTCAGGTTCCTGGAATGAGCATTAATCTCTATATCACGAGCTACTAGTAAGGTTGTTATTTGAGACTCATTAAAATAGACCTCCATCATAAATTTGAGAGCTTGAATACAACATTTGTGAAATTTAGAACAAATTATTCTCTCTCGGGTAGACTTATGAGGGTTTTGACAATCTGAGTTAGGGTTTGGAAGTTGAGGCACTAAATCAGTGAGTTTTTGTCCAAAATTTGCAACTAAAAACCTTGGAAGTATCCATGAGCTATTGAAAGAGAATATTTTTATTTCCATTGGTGAAATGTTAAGTTATCTACAATAGTTGTTTAAGGGACATCTAGTCATAGCTAGAAACCTAGTTTTAGAGGTCATTTCATAAAGAGACTTAGCCTTAGACTTTGGGCCAAGCATCAGAACTTCTAGGGAAGGGAAAAGATCCTATTGGGTTCCCTAAAATCCTCTTGTTGTGCATAGAAACTATCTACAACCAAATGTATTGTTGACAGTGTATATTGACAGACCTAGTAAGGACCTAAAAAGCAAGAATGCAATAAGAGAAGTATAGAGAGTTGTATGTGGAGTGGGATCTTGAACTTTTGAGAACATGTTAGCATAGGGAGGAAATTTTTGGAAGAGTCTATGAAATTTATCAAGTATCAAGTTCAAAATGACAAAGATGAGTTTAAAAATGGTTAAATATAGGCTAAATTTCTCATTTATTGATTTGAAGAAGGTTGATGGGGATATCTCAGATATTGAAGTTGGTCTTAATAATCATTCCCATGTGTATGCATTGAATCTTGAATACCCTACATTCATAAAGTCATCTCAGTTACTTGATATTTTAAGAGCATGTTGGGATTGGAAAATATGAACTAATGAAGGAGGATGAAGGTTTTGGAACTAGTGTTGCTTCTCAAAGTTTTAAAAATAATTATTTAGCTCAGAGATGATTTACAAAGAATAAAATTTAGTAGAATAATACTAAATCATGACCAAAAAGTAATTAAGGCCTACACAAACAAATCATGCTCAGAAGCTTATTCTTGAGTATCTACATGTCATTTATAGGCATCTACAGAGAAAAGAGTTGGTTTACATCAATTTTGTGATGATTTGGTGGCTCTAGGAAAGTGAACACGAATATGTGAGAAGGAAGAAAAGTTGTGAAGAGATATGAGATCATTTTAGTTAAGGTTTTGACAGCATAACAGAGCATAGAGGAAAGGTACAAGGAAATGAAATGGATACTGAGAACCAAATAGCAAGAAGGTGTAGGGTTGAGTAAGAAATCAATACAAGAACATTGAAAAACAAGTCAAGACAAGTGGTATACGCTGAAATAATGCTTCAAGGTAGAATAATAGTGACCATTTACTCTATGAGTGATGAAAAAAGGTAAGAACTCAAATGTTTGCATTTTCTAGTAGAGAAAGGTGTCATTGGCCTGGGGGTAGTGATGGGTATGATCTTCATGATACAAGTAGCATTCCAAGGCTTGTAGAATGTTATCTCAAATTTACTGAAGTTGTCATTTAGAGATCATGGTCCTAAAAGTGAATATGAAAGAGTTAGGGGCAGCTTTTGTGATATTAAGCATGAGAATGGCCTAGAAAGTGATGGAAAATGTGAATAAATGCAAGATAAGGAGAGTATCAATTCAGGGGGAGCTTGGTTTATTCAAGAAGAGGTCACTCAAGATAGGCACAAGAGCTCAGAAAAGATAAAAAATAGTCCTAGGGGGAGCTAGTGGACAAGTAATTTCATTAACTTGTGCATCCTTATCTTTAGTTGTCATTATTTCAAGTCAAGTGTCAAAGAACCCTTTTCCATAGATGTCAAAGGGGGAGAGAAGCTGTCAGAAACTAGGAATGGTCATTTAAAGTTGTTGGTGTGTGAATTTTTCATCAAATGTTCTAAGTATGTTATCATTAAAGACAAAGGGGGAGATTATTGAACCATGGTCATTTGTGTTGTCATTTATGTCAAATGACATTGATGGCAAAGGATTGAATGGTGAATTGAATCTCAGTAAAAGGCATGAAGGTTGATTAGTAGTGCCTTCTTAGTGGTTTAGTGAGCATTCAAGATGGTTTCAAGATAGTCTTAATGCTCTGAAGGTTTGGTTTTTGAGGCAAGAGTCAACCGGAAGTATGGACATTATTTGTATGCTTGTCGTAGAGGTTTTATAGGCTAGATATGATGATGTTAGCATGGGAAAGAGCTATTACAGAGATATTCAAGTCATTTGGTAGAAGTAATAGTTATATCTAGCTAATGTAGGCCTATTTCTAGAGCCTAATGAGGTGTAAGATCTCATTGGATGGAATGAAAAGAGTATTTAAGAATAGGACAAGACTAGAAATGTTTTCCAGGGCATGTGTGAGAAATAACAAGGTTTACTTTATCTCCTGGATGCATATTTCAAAAGTCCACCAAAGTAGGCCTTGAGGACTTGCAGTGTAGGTTGAGGTAAGTGAGATAGGTTTGAATATTACATACATATTTATGAAAAATAAACTCATGTATCATGTAAAGGGGTGAGTTTTAGTGCTCCATGCCAAATTTCATCAATTTATGAAGAGGAATGTAAAAGTTGTGTAAGTTTTTCTAAAACTAGTTCTTTAAGAAATGTTAAATGAGTTACATGTCTTCTTAGCACCTAAGAAAAAATATGAAGACTCCTTCAAATAAATCATAGAATAAATTTTTGGAGAGGATTCCAAGCCTTAAATTTAGCAAAATGTTTGAAGTAAATTGGTTTAGTTTCAAAAAAGTTATGAGCATTTTTCTAGCTATGTTCTTCTCTCTCCTAAGCACTTTCCTAAGTCAGCAATGTCAAAAGTTATTTTTTTGTCCTCAAATCACTTGGATGATATTATTTAAATATTTCCAAGGTATATTAATGGTTTCTTAATGTTCCTTGTGTTTTCAAGGTCTTCAAGCTAGCTTGGTTCAGTGCAAGGTCTTCTCAGGGCATGAAAGTGGGATGTATGCAGGGGTCGTGTGAGATAGTACAACAATAAAAGTTGTGGCTGCATCAACTTTTTAAGAATGTAATTATATTTTTCTTTCCCTCAAGTACTTGTTAGATGGTATACTATTTTTAATGTGGAAAAATTATGGCATGGTGCTTCTTATCTCAAACTCAACATTTTAGCAGCATTTCTCATGATTGAAACCTCATTGGCTAAGATTGTTTTCAAAAGGATTGCTTTTTAGTTTCAGAGTATCTGGAATGGAATGGTGATCATAAATTATTCACTCCTATCACCAAGAATCATATATCAGGTCAAATTTCTCATTGAAAGGCATCAAGCTTGTTGTTGTCAATGGTGTAAACAATATTCTTTGTTCACAACTGACAAGTTTTTTTGAAACCTTGGTATGGTGTTCCTTTATTGTTTGACATTGCCACAGGATGTATGATATCCCATTAATCCCATATAAAATCTACAAGACCTTCAATTAGATCTTTTAATCACAAAGTGAAGAAATGTCATCATGATTGTCACACTGTGCACTATCTTCTCGGTGTTCTAGGAATGACTGGTAAGGTTTCAAACTCTTTAAATGCTTGGAAGAGGTGTAGGAATGTCTAAAAAAGCCACAAAAATTTAAAATTTAAAATTCCATAAAAAAATAAGTGAGAAATCATTTTTTAAAGTGGCTTGAGAATACATAATGCTTAAAACCCTATCTCTAGGGTTTGTAAGGGAAATTTATTCAAATATTCAAACTCAACCAACGAAAAATTGCTAATTTTTTGAAGGAATATCTGTTTGAAGAATACAAAGGGGTTGCAAAAATAATTATGTAATTCTATGTTGGAACCAAGGAGAACTTGATGACATTATTCTCCAAAAATCATGCTTCACCTATGTAGAGGTAGAAATAAGGGGCTTTCATACATTTTCTTTGTCCAATTCCTCATACAAATGTTTCAAATGACTTAGGAGAGCTCTGTCGACGTAGGGATGGTTTTGTTTTGGATTGAAAATTCAAATTCTTTGTGATAGTGGTCTTGTATTCATCTTCCAAACACTTTGAAGAGATGGTAAACAAATCCAATGCCCTTCCTTCACTTTTTGAGTTCAATTCTCTCATGTAACTATTCCAAATATGATGAATGAGCATAGTTGACCTTGGTAAAGGTGTGAATTGGTTTAAAGTTATGTTTTATACGTGACAGTGGTATAGTTCAAAAACCAGTCCAAGACATTGGTATGTTGGCAAGTGTGTTAAGGTGTTGTTTTAACTTCTTAAGAATCCTAAAAGTTTTAGTAAGCCTCAAAACTAGTGATAAGTTCATACAGAATCCTAAGAGGCATTATTTTTTTCTCAAATCAAGAATTTGAAAATTTCTTTAATAAAATATGTGAGAAGTTCAAGAGGTGTGTGTCTTATGATGTGAAATAAAAGTGGAAGAGATAACCATCAAGAGGATTAGCTCGAGCTAATAATGGTGAATTTGATTAAGATAGTGGGTAGATAGAAGTTGATTTGTCTCATCTAATAGTTACAGATGTAGTGTGAAGTGAATGTCGTGGCTTGTAGAAGTTAAAAAGACAGATTGAAAACCATGCACCTAGAACTAAAGAGATAGACTCAAGAAATGGGATTTGAAGGTATGTTAGGGAGGTGTTGATGTATGTTGAGAATGAGGTTGAAGTGTATTGAAAAGTGTTGTAGGTGAAATTAACTAAAGTGAAAACATAACTATGATACACAAAACAGTGTGACATTAAGAGTGAATTGAATCAATACATGAGTATGAGTTTGGAAAGTGATTGAAAATCAACTGAGAACAAGTGTAGAATTTACTCAAGATCCTAGAAACTAAGAATCAAGTATTGAGATATGAAAATGTAGTGATGAACAGTGAATGAGAGGTAGAGTAAGTGCAAATGAGTCAAAAGCAAGTAAGGGGTGAGCAACAAGTTGAGTTTTTGATGAAATTATAGGAGTAACAAGAAGGTTATGCAGACACCCTAATTTCACATCTATCCTAAATCAATTAATTCCCCTACCTCATTTCCCACAAAAATACACTTCAAATTAATCAAATATAATTTGATTAATTATCCATTTCAAATCCAAAAAAATAACCCAATCCTCACCACATGTCATTATTCTCCATGTTTTTCTACCATTGAATTAAAAATTCAAAATCAAATCCTCACCCACTCTTCAGGGACCCCACTCACCTAAAATCCTCCACTTATGAATTAAAAATCCAAAATCAAATCCTCACCCATTCTTCATGGTCCCCACTCACCTAATCTTTCCCACTTTTTCAAACCATGATTACTTAAATTAATCTAAGTTAATCATTTCTTTAGGCTATAAATACAGTCTTACCCATCCCCTCTAAGACACTGAGAATAAGCTTGAATGCCCTGTCTAAGTTCTTGCATCCTTTGAGCAAAAAACATCCTTCTGCCTCATCCTAATGCCCAAATAGCCTCATCCTGAAGCACCCCAAATCCATAATCCTTTTACCCATTTGGTGCAAAGTAAGTGGATCGTTGTTGTAGGAAGGCCTTGCTCTGTCTTGAAGAAAATCACCTACATATCACGCAATCGGGGCTCAATCCATGTTTCCTATCATGTTCTGAGGTTTTCTACAAAACGTAAAGGAGGAGGTATTATTGTTAGTATTTTACTTCCTTATTAGTAATGTATTTTTCCTAGCTTACAGTCTGGCATGCCTGGTTACTTTTGATTTGTTACCATTGATTTCCCAATTAGTGGTTTTATCCATCCTTTATTTATTATTGTTTGTTATTATCTCTTTTTCAGTTCCTTATGGCCTTCTTTGGTTAACCTTCACGTTGTGGGTAGTATTTTTGTTGTGTGGTGTCTTTTTGTGCATCTACAGGTTATAGTACCAATGAACCTACAATTCTTGTCTTTCCTTTGATCTCCTCGGTGCTCGGTGTTTAGAAGAAGCAAATCCATCATCAAATCTCAATACTCATGGACTACAACAAAGTAAAGGACCTTTTTGAACCTTTCCCACCAACATTATTGGGTTCACATTCCTAGTCATATTTTGCACATTGGAGGCCACCCGGGCTCCATAAAACAAAAAAAATTGCCTTACATTCCAATTTTCTAAGACGACGCTTCTGGCAACATTTTTAACGCTCTTATTTTGTTGTTTTTCTTTTTGTGAAAATAATTGTTATCGTTGTTTCGCAATCACAATTAATTACAATAATTATTAAAATTTTACAAAAATCTCTATTCCAATTGTATCCATGTACGCTCTTTTCCTGCACCTTCGAGCGATCTAGAAAATAAAAAACGGTCACAATTGTTTAGTTTCTTGTTCTAACATTGCAGGATCCTCTAGATTTTTTCTCTAACTATCATTTCAATTATTATTTTAGTTTGTCATATTATTAATATTTGTTCGGTCGTTGGTTGTGTATGCTCTTTTCCTGTGCCTTCGAGTGACCTGGAAAATCAAAAACATCCACGATCAATTTTCTAACATATTGTCTACAGGATAACTACTAATCTATTCTTTGCATGACCACATCACTAGAATATTATCAAAAAAACACAAAAATAAACAAAAAATCCTGCAAAAGTACCACCATTCAAAGAAAATTGTTGAAACCAATTTTTTTTTAACACGCTTAGGTATACAATTAATTTTCCGCCAGTGATTTACTTCAAGTTGGAAAGAACCTTGCATTTAATCACTTCATCATTTTTTTTGCACATAGTCAAGGTGGATTTCATCACCATCAAAGCTACACCGCTGATGTGGACTTGACTACCACACACCACCAACATTTGCATCTACATTACACTTTGAGACCTAGTCTCATCACAACATTTGGTATTTACCTCGCCCCTGCTCTTCACTTACAGGTAATGTTTTCATGCAGCATATGCGAGTCATGCCTAAATATTTATAACAACGAAGCCTAGACATTGTCCCTATAAATCTTTAGGGAGTTATAAGGAAACCATACACATTCATCCCCCCATCACCTTCCACCTTTTCACAAAACATGTTTTGGATGTGGTGATTCACTCCGAAGCAGGCAAGTAAAAATTGGTGAGTCTCCTCCAGTGCTCTAAGGGTTCCCCGTACCAATTCTATCCCCGTACAAAATTATGTATATCAGGACTAGGGTATATCAGAGGACACATCTTTTTGGAGTAATAAGATCCTGCATCCATCATTCCATAGCATACTTGTATGATTACATGAAACAATGATCATTCCTGAAGAATTTACCTCTTGAGCCAAAACAATTTGATCCACATAATTGTTTGTTGTTTGTAAACAAAATAGTATAGCATTATTTTATCATAAAACTTGGTTGATATCAATGTGTTTATTATAATGTTCAAACCCTATTTGTGTTCCACAAAAAATATTTCTCGACCACTTCAATACCAAGCAAAAACATCCAAACAACCCAGCAATAAAGACCACAACATTGCACTGCTTTTGTTAGCTTGCTTTATCCAACAATACATCTGTCATAGCTTAACTTCGGCTATACCCAACTAATATTGAGTGACTGGAATTCACTCCCCATATCATTAATTGTTAAAACATCCTCCATAGCTCGTTTCAAGCTATATGCAACTGATATTTGGTGCCTTGTTTGAGTTCACTCATTATTTTGTCAACCATCACGTTTATCCAAATCACGGCCAACACGAATCCTTTCGTAACTCATTTTGAGTTATATCACAACCATATTGAGAATAACCCATTTGAGTTACTCTCCCCGTCAATAATTTAGAGCTTTTTAAAACCAAATCTATACAACATGAATTAAATTCCCTAATAACTTGTCTCGAGTTATATCACAATCAAATTGAGATAACTTGTTTGAGTTACTCTCCTTATCAGTCATCATGTGTTTATTCAAGCTAAAATTCAAAGCAATAAAGTTCTCATTTAAATCACACCTGCTCAAAATTCGTACCCCCTTTTTCAGCTTAATTAGGCACATCTCATCATGGTATTCACACGTAGTCACAATCATGAAAATGATGATGAAGAAGTCGCACAACCAAAACTCACCAATGAAGAACAAGAACAAGTAAATAGGGTGATAGAACAAAACAAAAATGAATATCTATTACGCATCCTAGCCATGGGGGAAAAACTACCCCCTGACTTCGGGACTGAAAATTTAAACAAACTTATTGACAATGGTGAATCAAGTTATCACAACGAAATACCAAACAATCCAAATAGCTCTTTATCCAACGAGTTATGCACTAAAATCCAAGACTTAACAAAGAAACTCGAAGAAATCACTACTAGAGTTGAAAGGCTAAAAGACCCCAATCCAGACCCCAATACTCACGAAATTCTTGATAACCCATCCCCCACCTCTCCATTAGCACAAGAATGGAAACATATGAAAGACACCATTCAAGGACTACAAAAACAATCAAAACAATTCAACTTTGAAGAATTGTGTCCTTATCCATTTGATACAGAGATATCACGCTTACCATTTCCATCATCCTTCGAAATCCCAAAGTTTGATAAATACAAAAGAAAAGGTGACCCCCGTGAACATGTCAAGGAATTTTACATGCAATGTCAGGAAGTTTCCTATTCGAGACACGTACCTTTTACAATTATTCCCCCAAATTTTAGGACAGGCTTTAGACTGGTTTTTCATCTTCCCAAAGGGTTGGTCACGACATTCGAAAACTTATCAAAGAAATTCATCAAACATTTTTCCTACAAATTAGACTCAGAAATAACCATGCTTGATCTCTATAACACTAGGCAAAGACCCAACAAAAACTTTGCCTCCTTTTTACAACGATGGTGAGGAATTGCAAGCCAATTTCCCTACTCAATACCCAAGAGACAACTAGTTAGCATTTTTGTTCCTAATCTCAATGCCTAATTATCATTCCACATGCAAATGCATTATTTGAATAGTTTCAAAGAATTCATTGAAAAGGGAACGCAAATCAAAAAATCCCTCATTTCTAAGGGCTTACTTAAAGCACCCTTTACAGACCAACCTTATCGAGATGTCCCTCAAAACCAGGAAAAATCTAAATTCTTTAACCAAAATTGAAAAATAGTCAACGATGGCATTGTTGATTCCCGTCATGTCTGAAAATGTTCAAAACAATCCCATTAACACATTAAAATCCAAACAACCAATCATAATCCCTAGAAAGGAAGTTCCTTCTCAGGACCGACGAAGATAGTTCACTCCCCTCAGAGAAATCCTATCTAGTGTCTTTCGTCATTTGGAAAATGCCAATATGATTACATATCCCATCGTCAAACCCTTCAAAGAAGGATAACCCAAACCAAATTGGTATAAGGACAATGAATATTGTGATTACCATCACATAAAAGGGCACTCTACAGATCGATGTATGCAACTCCTTCCATTACATCCAAGACTTGATTGAACGTGGAGACATAGAAGTTGAAAATACTTCTGAGGCAAAAAATCCTAATGAAAAACTTCACATGTTCAAAAATCCCTTCCCTAACCATGATAAAAATTCAAAAGATAAGGGTCAATCATCAAGCAATGTCGAGTATGACTCAGTAATCTCAACCATAGACTATGACCAAGACTTAGTGATAACTATAAAGATCAGAACTAACCATGTGATCACCACTAGACAGAAAAAATGTGGGTCCCTACAGCAAAAAAAAATCTTCCACTTCATCCCGCGCATCACCTCCTAATCCACCATCTAATTCCACCACCAATTCCACTCCACAACCTGCGCCATAATTCAATATTGTGAAATAATTAGAGAATAGTGCAACAAAAATTTCCATAATGGAATTACTTAATTCTTTTCCCGCACTACAATGCATCCTTATGAAAACATTGAATAATGCTTATGTCCCTGAGGACATCAATTCACAACAATTCCAGGCTTTAATTGCACATTCTATAGTCCCCAATCCTATTTTATCCTTTGGTCTCGCTGACCTTCTTAATCCTAACATCGCTAATAATCATTCTTTATACGTCGAGGGTTATATAACTCATCGTAAGATCAAGCACGTATTAATCGACAATGGATCCGCATTGAATATTTGTTCCATGAAACTTTTACATTGTCTAGGTTACACTGAAAATGATTTACAAAACAATATCATAACCATTCATGGGTATGATAATAGTGAGAGAAAGTCTGAAGGCACAATCATGTTGCCTCTCCAAGTTGGACCCATCACCTTAGACACAGTATGTCATGTGGTGGATGTAGAAGTTGCATATAACATTCTCGTCGGCTGACCATGGATTCATGCCATGAAAGCTGTCCCATCAACATTCCACCAATGTATTAAATTTCCTCATTTGGACAAGGAATTTACGTTACATGCGGATCCCTCAACCCTTTGAGTATTGTAATTCCTCGAAGGAAAGTATCGACATGATCATTATTGTCCATCAACAGATAAGTATGCTCCACCTCGCATAATCCCTAATGAAACATGCATCAATCTAGATACACTCCCTAAGAATGATCTGAAACCACCATATCCTAACCAAACCACATTTTCCAATCCATTATCTTCCGCTAGTCAACAATATTCAATAAGTCCTCCTCCCACTAATCAATCATCTTCTTCCACTAATCAAGCTTCTTCTTCTAGTAACAATTATTCTTCCACCACACCATCTTCTTCCTCGCCTAGTCAACCTTCTTCATCTAACCACACCTCTTCTATTAAGATACCTTCTTTTATGAATAACCAAACTTCATCCTTCAATCCACCCCCTTCTTCTTATAACACATTCTCTTCATATTTTAAAACTACCAAATTGACTTCCCCGCCACATGAGGTACCTATTGGTCCCCCATCCCACACATTTAAAATCATTGACATAGGATGTGGTGAATATCAATTTCAAAAGATGGAAGACTCCTTTTACATCAACAAATCCCCACATAGCTACGGCAAACCCAATGCTCCACATCTGAGAATCCATCCCACTTACCAAATGGGACAGTCAGTTTGGAAAAAAATTGGTTATCTTGACAATGAACATATTCCAAGTTCTTCAGGATCTTGGTTATATAATGACGACTTTGCTCCATGTTATGAGTCCCCTCAATTTACCAAATCCCATTGAATAATAAAAACATGTAATGGAAGGGTAAAGGACTCGGTCCAAATGAACAAGGTCATTTAGACCTGATCAATTGCACACAACATCACATGGTAAACATGGTCTGGGTTTCAAGGTGTTTGATGTTGCTCCCATAATAATTTCAAGTGATAACGATGACACCAGCTCTGATAATGACACCAGGTCTCCACGTAGCCTTTTCAAGGACCTCGCTGAAACACATCTTTACTTTGAACATTTATCTGTTAATGTCATCAATTTTGAGCCTACGCATCTGACTCTCATAGACCATGGCCAACCACATCATGCGGCCATGGACATGTTCCAAAATGATGAAGCCATCAAATAATTCCTATGAACTTGTGACCAAATCCCTACTTCCAACCATAGAAAAGGATTTGAAATCAATCTAGATGAATCAGCCTATTTTGGCGAAGAAATAAAATATTCAGATCCTTCACCTTTGGAAAATTTGGATCAAAAGCGCAAACAGAAAATTTCCCATAGTCAAAATCTCATCGCCACCCTATCAAACAAACATGTCAATAAAAAGTCTCAACATTACACACAAAAATCTTGTACCAACTCCCCTAAATCACCTGACACTGATGACCTACATCAACCATTAGCATCATTTTCTGAAAAGGATACATCTAAAATGCTTGTAGAAGAAACTAAAGACATAAACATTGGAACCACTGAACAACCGGAAATTTTACAACTTGGCATTAGTCTATCTAACCAAGAATGCATGGAATTCACAACACTCCTTATTGAATTCCAAGATATGTTTACATGGACATATAAGGACATGCCAAGTCTGGACACATATATTGTAGTAGACCGCCTTGTGGTGCATCTAGATGCAAAACCTGTAAAATAACAAAACTACGTAAAATGCATCCCCAAGTACTATTGTTTTTCAAAGCTGAACTCGAGAAACCCTTAGAAGCCGACTTTATCCAACCTATTGATTATTCAGCATTGATATCCAACATAGTTCCCATAGCCAAGAAAAACCCCTGAGCATCATAGATATGCACAAACTTTCGAGACATTAACAAGGCTTGTCCCAAAGATGACTTTCCCTTTCCAAATATAGACATGATTGTTGATTCTACGGCAGGCCATGAAATGCTCTCCTTAATGGATGGATTTTCTGGTTACAATCAAATATGTATTGTTGAAGGGGATCAACATAAAATGGCATTTACTACACCATGGGGCACCTTCTGTTATAAGGTCATGCATTTCATCTTGAAAAATGTCCGGTGCCACCTATCAACAAGCAATGATTGTCATCTTCCATGATATGTTACATGATATCATGGAAGATTATGTTGATGATATATTAGCAAAATCAAAAATACAAATAAGGCATCCAAGTGTGTTGAGACACATTTTTGATAGATTATGTGAGTATAAGGTTCATCTTAACCCAAAGAAATGTGTGTTCGGAGTGACCTCTAGTAAATTATTAGGGTTTATTGTCTCACAGAGAGGCATAGAAGTGGATCCTGCAAAATTCAAATCCATTATGGAAATTCCTCCTCCTTAAAACCTAAAACAATTACGTAGTCTTCAGGGAAAAATACAATCTATTCGATGTTTCATATCACAGTTGGTTGATAAGTGCCATCACTTCAACCAGTTACTCAAGAAAGATGCACAATTTCACTAGAACCATGATTGTCAAGACTCTTTTGCTAAGTTAAAAGAATACCTCTCTAGCCCACCTGTTCTTATGTCACCAGTTGTCAATAAACCCATGTTTCTTTATACATCTACCACTGAACATGCCATAGGAGCTCTGTTAGCACAACATAATGATCAAGAAAAAGAACAAGTTGTATATTACCTTAGTCGAACACTTATTGAGCATAAAATACGTTATTTCCAAATCAAAAAAGTATGCTTAGTGGTCACCTTTGCATTCCATAAGTTACATCATTACTTGCTCAATCAAACAACTAAGTTGATTGCCAAGATTGATCCTCTCAAGTATCTCTTGTCCTGACCCATTCTCATGGGAAGAATGTCTAGTTGGGTTGTACTACTTAGTGAATTTGATGTCGAGTTTGTTCTGCAGAAGGAAATTAAAGGACAGCCCCTTGTAGACCAACTTACCCAGGCACCCCTTCCTGGCACATAACCACTTCATTTTGCTTTTCCTGATGAAGATCTTCTACACATAGACATCGCACCAGCTTGGACTCTATTTTTTGATGGATCTTGTAATCTCCATGGCTCAAGGGCTGGTATTTTTCTTATCACACCTAGTGGACATGTTATCCCCAAATCATTTCGATTAGCATTCCCATGTACCAACAATATCACAGAATATGAAGCTCTAATCGTAGGATTAAAACTAGTTATATCTTGGAATCTTACAAAATTAGATGTATTTGGTGATTCTTTACTTATCATCAAGCAAGTTACTGATGAATGTCAAGTCAAGGATGATAAAATGTATCCCATATAAATGCATGGTGGATAGTCTTAGAATCTATTTTCAATTCATTATCTTTGATCAAATCCCCAAAATTCATAATAAATATGTCAACGTTATGGTAACCATTAGAACCCCATTAGAAATCGCATCTAGTTAACCCCAGGAACATTTTCTCATATAACATATCTTAATGTCTACCTATGATCTTTCTGAAAAACACTATGGTATATGAAATCATGGGTCTGAATAACCCTTAGTACCATGATCTTTATACCTTCATCCATGATAAAACATTTCCTGCCAAAATGAAACCAATGGATAAACGTGCTTTAGCATAATGTGTCTCTCGATACACCATTTTAGCGGAAACTCTTTATAAATGAGGATATGATGGAACCCTACTCCGATGTCTTAATCATGGAATAATCCTCAAGTGTCCCAACCGAATTCCATTCTGGTATCTTTGGAGCACACACGAACGGTATAGCCTTGGCCAAGAAAATCCTGCGAGTTGGATATTATTAGCCCACCAAGGAAAGTAACACATGCCATTTTGTCAAATGATGTCACGCATGTCAAAAACATGGAAATATTATCCATGCACCTTCTCAAGCATTGCAATCAATAACCACACCATGGCCCTTCTCTTAATGAGGACTTGACCTCATTGGTAAAATCAGACCAACATCGTCTAATGGATATAAGTTCATCATTACCGCTACTGATTACTTCACTAAATGGGTGGAAGTTATGCCTCTCACTTATGTTACTAGTAGCCAAATATCAAAATTTATTTTTAATAATCTCATTTTTCAATTTGGTATTCCATCCGCTCTTATCGCAGATAATGGAAAATCATTTAAAAACCATGATGTAAAAGACCTAGCCAAATGTTTTCACCTCAAACTTAAGTGGTCCACTCTCTACTACCCTCAGGGTAACAGTCAAGTAGAAGAAACCAACAAGAATTTAAAATCCATCATGGAAAAAATTGTCAACACCCATGGACGTAATTGGCATACTCAAATTTACCCCGCTCTTTGG
The DNA here is from genome assembly GCA_019776745.2 of Taxus chinensis. Taxonomy (NCBI): domain Eukaryota; kingdom Viridiplantae; phylum Streptophyta; class Pinopsida; order Cupressales; family Taxaceae; genus Taxus; species Taxus chinensis. Next base: position 327,584,143 of record CM034147.1, read on the forward strand.
TCTTAATGTACATCTTATCGCTCGCCTAACGGAGCCACCCTATTTTCCCTCGGTTATGATTGTGAAGTCATTTTACCTATTGAGATAAAGCTCCCATCCTTGAGAATCTCCCTTAAAGACAATTAATGAGGATGAATACCGATAGTCATGGCTTCAAGAGCTTGAGCTTCTCGATGAAAAATGACTTAATGCTCTCAATCATCTTCAAGTCTATCAAAACCAACTACAACACAGTTATCATAAAAAGGCAAGACCCCAAGAATTCAAAATTGGTGACCTTGTTTTAAAAGAAAATCAGAATAATAACACTAAAGAGTGAGAAAAACAAGGAAAATTTGAGCCTAATTGGTTAGGACCCTATGTAATTGCAACTAAATTTGGCTCTGGAGCCTATAAGTTGGCCACTGAAGATGGTCAAGAACTTGATGAACCAATGAATGCAGTTCATTTAAAGAAATTTTATCCTTGAGGCGTTCACTATTCCAAGAAACAATGACATGTACATTATTCCTTCTGTCTCGCTTATCTCTGAATAATTTAAAGTTATTCATTTCCATTGGTAGATATTTTCATTATCAAAATCATATCTTCATGTTTATCATCATGAGACAGGTGCTAACATAAATCCTTTTTAAGTCTTGTGAGTATCATACTTATTATAATATCTCCCATTTTCAGTCACTTTCACCTATGGTCATACCTAGAAGCTTACTGATGGTAATATATTCCGTTAAAAGACATTTTCTCTTTCATAACAAAGCTCTAAATTTCTTTACCTAGTTCATTTGATCATTTATCTCAATCTTCGGTGTTGAACCCTCATGTCCTAGTAGTCGTGTGGGGCTGAGATCAGGGGCCGACGTTCATTCCCAAATACAAAGCACTATTTTCAAATTCCATCAATTCAATAAATTATGAATAATTCATTGTCACATCATTCATCCTTCATAGTCTTTGGTGTTGAGCCCACACTTCTTATTAGTAGTGTGAGATTGGGAATGGAGGAAGGTTCTCGTACTCGTCTACATCTTATCTTTGGTGATAAAACATTACCTCTTACAGGTGGCATGGGGAAAAGCGTAGAGGGCCATTCTCATAAAAACATAAACATATTGCAAAAACATTCAAAAATTCAAAAAAAAACATTAAAAAAAACAAGACAAAAAGGGAATTCACTCGCCTATGTTTTTCCTTCGGTGATGAACCCTTACTTCTCACTAGTAGCATGAGGCAAGGCATATGGATTCATTTCAAGAATACAAAATCTTACAGTGCTTGCAATTCTAGAATCCCTAAAGAAGTAATTTAGATGCCTACATGAAGAGAGAACTATCCCTTCACCCCATATCTTACCAATAAACAGGCCACCTAACTGCCTAAGTCTAGCATGTGACTCATAGAGTGAAAGCCATTCTTGAAACCGGTTTAGTAACATTAAGAAGATTTGAGTCACAATTTCCCAAAAGGATTGTTATTAGCATTTGTCTCTATATTCATTATCTACCTCCTACGTCCTTCTTGATTCTCAAAGATGAGTCGTCACATCTTACTAGTTGTGTGGAGTCAAGAATGGAGTTGGACTTATTTTCATCATATCATCACCAACATATCCTGTAAATGGAATGAAATTTTTTGTTATTCCAAGCATAAGTTACCATAAGGAGCACGGTACATGCAGACAATATCTTAGTTTATCACCTCTCAAAATAAGTCTGCACTCTGGTCCATAAAATCCAAAAACATTAGAAACAATCATCAAAAATCTGAAAATATCATAAACACTCATTAAAAATCCAAAAAAATCTAAAAAAACATTGGAAAATCTAAAAAAAAAACTCCAAAAAAAAAAAATATATATATATATATATATATATACAATAATCAAAAATAAAAATTTTGTAAACTCCACATAATCACAAAAAACTCTAAAATAATAAACACAATTCAACCTTTGAACTATTATTCCCAACGAATGATCCAATCACCTTATGACTACCAAATTCAAACCACTTCTCCTCGCGTGAATCCTCACTTGGGGAAAATTCAGCTCTCATCGTTTCCTTGTTTGAGGAGAATGACCCAATCCTTTTCTATGTCCTTGTACCCCTGCTTGGGGGCACATCTGATCAATCATCACTGTGGAATACATTAGGGACATGTTTATTGGTTCTTGTGTTGCATTATTAGTTACAAATTATTAATTGCTTCCTTGTATCTAGATATATTATAGGGGGCATCTTGATTTTCTGTATCCTGGTGTTCTCTCTAATATACTTATGTTATCTGATTGCATATCGTACTGGGGCATCATACTTTCTGGATGGCCTCTGTCTATGCTCTCTTCCACTTGCATATCATACTGGGGCATCAAACCTTTTTGTTGGCCCATGTCTATGCTATCACGCATATTATAGTCTAGTCATCCTGGTCTTTTATATCACGATGCATCCTGTTATGTGCTATATTAAAATTAAGATTATTTTCGTCACGTGAGTATCTTCTTGCATGATCAACATATTACTTTGCACCCCCTCCATTCACCTGTACTAATACATTCCCTAGTTTGGGAATCCTACTTGATCACCATTGTAGTTTGTGAATCCTACTTGAAGATCTTTCTCAAGTAGCATTCACTATCTAGCAGCTCCTCCTCCCCCACCATGATCACCATGTATTTGATCCATTCATCCTCGCCCTTCATTTTTTACTCTTCTGCCACTCATCCCCATATTACCCTTCTCACCATTCTTGTCCCCTCTCACCCATTTGTATTCTTTCCTTTCACTCTTATGCTTCCCGCTTAACAATATTACTTAATAACCCCTTCTATATGGGATCCTCGGTGGAGGTTTACCCTCTCCCTAAGATCTTCTCGCTGTAGAAGCTTCTTCACCACCTCCCCTCTCATCAAATAACAATCACCACCACACACATCTTCCCATTCCACCTCTTCTACTTCTCATTCTCACATCATTATTCTCACCATGAGGGCATCCCAATTAAGGATTCCTCTCACACTCTCCACCCTTCACTACATATATTCCTTCATCCATACATGTTACACTCCTTTGTTTCCTTTCTTTCTTGTTATCACCTCATCTTGTATCCTCTTCCGCTCAGACATACATCACTCACTGTTTTCTCATCCTTCCCCAAATTTGTCTTATGCCTGGTCATCCTACTTACACGCTCTCATAGTATGGAAAATTCTCTTGAGGGTTCCCCTTCAGTCCGTTTTGTCATGCCCTATTCCCACCAAATCTATCATCATTCTTCTTCTTCTTCAGCTTGGCGATCTTACTTAACCATTCTGTACGCATAGTAATCTTACTTGAGACTTCTTCTTAAGGTTGATCTGCCCTATGGCCTTTCCCCATCCCATCATATCTCCCCCATCATATTTCTCCTGCCTCTCATCGCGATCATCTTCTTTAACCAACCATTCCACCCCTGTACCTAATACAATTTTCTCTTTCTCTTTGCATATCATCCCTATTGGTTAGGTGATCTTATGAAACCACTCTAGCGGCATGATGATCTTACTTCAGAGATTCTCTTAAGCATGACATGTAATCTTACACTTTCCCATCACTCTACATTCTCACCATCCATATTTTATCTCCATTCCCCATCATCACATCTTTTTACCACCACTATCACCATCCTCTGCTTGGAAATCTTACTTAACCACTCACCTGGCATGGCGATCTCACTTAAGATTCCCTCTTAAGGATGATTTGTCTTCTTTCCTTTCCCCATCACTACACACCCTTCACCCTTCACTTTTTCTCAGCATTCCCCATTATCACATCCTTTCACCTCCTTTTCCATTCTCACAAACACCACTTCTCGCTTGCCCACTTATCATCTCCAGTTTTGCTCACTTGGTAATATTACTTAACCACTTTCGTCACATGAAAGTCTTACGTCAGGGTCCTCCCTATGCTAAACTCGTAATTGTGAACTTTCCCCTCGCCTCATTCTTCGTTCACTTTTTTGATCGCTTATTCCACCTGGTCTCTCCTACTAACCACATTTTCCTCCTAACATTTTCCTTTCTCCACCTATCATCTTACAACATACGTCTAATATCTTCCGCCTACAATCACGTTATTTTCCCCCATTTTCCCCTTCTTGATCCATCATCCTTCATAATGTTTCTTCCCATTCTTTTCATGTCTTGTTTCTTCATCCTCACCTCATTCGTCCCCATCTCCCGCATCCTATCCTCACTTTCACCTAGTCCGAACTCATCCCTCCCATTTTCTTTACTCTTTCGACTTCATCTTCTCAAATTCTCCCACATTTCTACCCACACACTTGTTCTTTATTATTATTAACATTCCTCTATCATTATTTCATCATCATCTTCTATTCCCACACTAATAATTGTTAACGGACTTTCCCTAAAAAAAATCAATCCTCATTCTGCATGACCTCACTCACTCACTTGGACCTTCTAGATTTTCCCTTCATTCTTTCCTTCCTCTAAGCCCACCACTCATTGTTAGTGGGATTTCCCTAACGTCCCTTTGTTGGTGTTACCCTTTCCAATCCTTATTACCTTTCTCGTTTTCTTCATTTTTTCTCTCACCCTTCCTCACCACTCATTATTCGTGGAATTTCCCTAACGTCCCCTCATTGGCATTTCCTTTTCTATCCCATATTCTCTTATCTCTCTTATTCTTTTCCCCCAATCCCACCCTTCCTTGTCACTTCTTACCCATCTCTCAATCTTCCCTTTGCCCTCTTCAATATCTTTATTATCTTCATCATAAATCCTTTTTCTACTTTCTCGTAATCCTAGTATCCTCATTTCATGCATCTTCGCATCTTTTCCAATCTATGTCATTCCTCCCCTCTTTCTTCTCTTTACATTCCTCATACTATTCACTTTTCACTTATTATCCCCTTTTTGTATTCCCTTCCTTCTACATCATTTTCTTTGTTATCCTCTTCTCTATCCCACCCCTCATCTTGTTTCCCTTTCCCAATATCGTCTTCTTCCCCTTTTTACCTCATGTTTCATCCTTACTTCCCCATCAATAACCTGGTTCTTCAACGTTGTCCTATCTTTTTTATCATACCACCCTCCACATGCATCTCCATACGGTATGTTCCATATTATTTTCCTTGGCATTCCTCGCAACGACACTGTTCCTTCAATCTTCTCCCTGTAATCACTCTATCTTCTTTTCCTATCCCCTAATTTTCACGTTTCTTCTTACCACCCCTACCTTTTCATTCATTCTGTATTTGTTTCTCTTCTTTTCTCTACTCTTTTTCACACTATCCTCGCCCCTCATTGTTTCTTTTTTTCTCCGTTTTACTTCTTCTTTCATCCTCTTTCACTTTTTTGTCAATTTATTGTCACCCCCTACTTATACTTTCACAAATTTCACTCTCACCCCCTCTCTCTACTACTACTTACTGCCGCCGGGGTCGTCTTTCTGTCCTTCTTATTTATCCTTTCCCTGTTTCTTGAATTTTTCACTCTAATCATTTCTCTTCTTTCCTTTCTTTCACTTTCACATGGCATCCCTCTTTATTATCTTTGTTTCTTCCTTCATTTGGAACATATCTCTATTTCATATCTTCCATCAAACTGTCGTTCACCCTTCTACTCTGTCCCATTTCCTATCTTTCTCCTTGTTTGTCCTTCATTCTTCCCTTCTATTCACCTATCATCCCTCTCTCTTATTCTCTTCTCCCTCTTTCATTCCTTTTTTTTTTTGTCCCCCCACCTATCGCCTCCCTTCACCTTTCCTTAACTCTTCTCATAAGCAAAACCCCCAATCTGTCCCTTCCCCCTCATCACATCTTTTTATACCACACTATCACCTCCTCTGCTTGGAAATCTACTTAACCACTTCACCTGGCATGGCGATCTCACTTAAGCTTTCCCTCTTAATGATGATTTGTCTTCTTTCCTTTCCCCATCCTACAACACCCACCCTTCATTCACCCTTCATTTTCTCATGCATTCCCCAGTATCACCATCCTTCACACTCCTTTTCCATTCTCAACAAACAACCACTTCTCGCTTGCCCACTTACCATCTCCAGTTTTGCTCACTTGGTAATATTAATCTTTAACCACTTTCGGTCACATGAAAGTCTTACGTCAGGGTCCTCCCTATGCTAAACTCGTAATTGTGAACATTTCCCCCTCCCCTCCCCTCAGCCCTCATTCTTCGTGCTCACTTTTTTGATCGCCTTAGTCCACCGGTCTCTCCCTCTCCTACTAACACATTTTTCCTTCCTACCCATTTTTCCTTTCTCCACTATCACATCTTACACCTATACGTCTAATAACTTCCGCCTTACATCACGTTATTTTCCCCCATTTTCCCCTTATCGGCTTTAATCCATCAATCCTTCATAATGTTCTTCCCATTCTTTTCATGTCTTTTTCTTCATCCTCCCCTCATCTCGTGCCCCGATCTTCTCTCCCGCATCCTATCCTCACTTCACCTAGTCCGAACCTCATCCCTCCCATTTTCTTGACTCTTTCGACTTCATCTTCTCAATTCGCCCACATTTCTCCCCCTACCACTTGTTTCTTTATTTATTAACATTCCTCTATCATTATTTTCTCAATCTCTTCTATTCCCACACTAATATGGTTCGGACTTTCCCTAAAAAAAATCAATCCTCATTCTTGCATGACCTCACTCACTCACTTGGACCTCTAGATTTTCCCTTCATTCTTTACTTCCTCTAAGCCCACCACTCATTGTTAAGTGGGATTCCAACGTCCCTTGTTGGTGTTTACCACCCTTTCCAAGCCTTATTACCTTTCCTCGTTTTTTTCTCTTTCTTCATTTTTTCTCACTCACCCATTCCTCACCACTCATATTCGTGGAATTTCCCTAAACTTCCCCTCATTGGGCATTTTCCTTTTCTATCCCAATTCTCTTATCGCTTTATTCTTTTCCCCAATCCCACCCTTCCTTGCACTTTTCTTAACCCATCTCTCATCTTCCCTTTGCCCTCTTCAATATCTTTATTATCTCATCAATAAATCCTTTTTCCTACTTTCGCGTAATCCTATATCCTCAGTTCACAATCATCTATCTTCGCATCTTTCAATCTATGTCATTCCTCCCCTCCTTTCTTCTCTTTACATGCCTCATACTATTCACTTTTCACTTATTATCCCCTTTTTGTATTCCCTTCCTTCTACATCACATTTTCTATCTTATTTCTTTGTTACCTCTTCTCTATCCCACCCCTAATCTTGTTTCCCTTTCCCAATAATCGTCTTCTCCCCCTTTTAAACCTCTGTTTCATCCTTACTCCCCATCAATAACTGGTTCTTCAACTTTTCTATCCTTTTTTAATCATCCCAACCACCCCCCCATGCATCCTCCATCGGTATGTCCATATTATTTTCCTTGGCATTCCTCCAACGACACTGTTCCTTTCAATCGTCTCCCTGTATCACTCTATCTTCTTTTCCTATCCCCTAATTTTGCAACGTTGCTTCTTACCACCCCTACCTTTCATTCATGTCTGTATGGTTTTCTCTTCTTTTCTCTACTCTTTTTACTCTTTTTTCACACTATCCTCGCCCCTCATTGTTTCTTTTTTCTTTCCTCCGTTTTACTTCTTCTTTCAATCCTCTTTCATTGCACTTTTTTGTCATTTACCCATTCACCCCCTACTCCCACCTCGTCTTCGTCTGCTTATTTATCCCTTCCCTGTTTCTTTATTTCTCAGCTCTATCATTTCTTTCACTTTCAATTCATGCATCCCTCTTTATTATCTTTGTTTCTTCCTTCATTTGGAACATATCTCTATTTTCATATCTTCACCCTCTACTCTGTCATGTTCCTAGCTTCTTCTCCTTGTTGTTCCTCTTATTTCCCTTCTTTCTGCTTCACCTATCATCCTCTCTCTTATTCGCTTCTCCCTCTTTCATTCCTTTTTTTTTGTCCCCCCTATCCTCCTAACCCTTCACACTTTCTTACTCTTCTCATAAAGTCACCCCCAATCTGATCCATTCCCTTTTCTCTTTCCCATTTCATCTTCCCAAACACCCTAACACCTAGTATTTCAAGGTCCATTGAATCCTTTCTCATTTGTGTCATGTGTTCAATTCCAGTCTCCTTCCACTCCATTATCGTCCTTCGTTCTCTGCAATTCATTTCTCCGCTTTTCGAGACTTTAATCATATATTCCATTTCTTTCTTGTCTCTGCCTTCTCTGATGGGGCCATCATCAACAGCTGTCCTTCAACAATCGTTCTCATTGCATTTTTTTATCTTGGAGGAGACCATTACATCCGTCATCCACCACCTTTCTATTCTGCCCAACAAACATTCATCACTCTAAATTTTTCTTAAGAAAAGTAGAATTAATTCTTCCCCCATCTCAATCTACTTTCTTAAAATGACACTACTTTTTTCATATACCCTTCTAAAGAGGGGAAAATTAGACACCTGGCTAATTCACATCTGTCCTAAATCCATTAATAATTCCCCTACCTCATTTCTTCTCACAAAAAGAACTTCAAATTAATTAAATACAATTTGATTATTATCCATTTCAAATCCAAAAAAAAAAACCCCAATCCTCCCACATGTCATTATTCTCCTGTTTTTTTTTCTACTATTGAATTAAAAATTTAAAATTAAATCCTCGCCCCCTCTTCGTGGACCACACTCACCTAAAACCGCCACTTATGAATTTAAAAATCCAAAATCAAATCCTTCAACCCAGTCTTCAATGTTCCCACTCCCACCTAATGCTTTTCCCACATTTTCAACCATGATTACTTAATTAACTCAGTTAATCATGTTTTCCCATAAACTATAAATACAGCCTTACCCCTCCCCTCTAAGACATGGAGCAATAATCTTGAATGCCCTTGTCGAAGTTCTGGCATCCTTTGAGACAAAGAACATCTTCTGCCTCAATCCTAATGCCCTAGCCTCCTCCTGAAGCACCCCCACATCCATATCTTTGAGCGCGGTGTTGGTTGGTCAAAGTAATGGATCTGTTTTGTAGGAAGGCCTTTCTTCGTCTTGAAGAAAAAGTCACCGACATATCATCAATTGGGGCTCAATCTCCATTTTTCCTAGCCCTTCTAGGTTTGCTATAGAACGTAGAAGGAGGAGGTATGATTGTTAGTATTTTACCTACTTCCTTGTTAGTAGTGCATTTTCCTAGCTTATTAGTTGAGATTCAATTTAGGGTACAATAAGATGTATTGCCTCCAAGATGAAGATTGATCAAATTTTGTTACACACTGAGTTGTAGAGCTTGGCAGAAGGTCATGGTACTGACTGAATAGTTGGGGGTTGTAACTTCCATCAATCTAAAATGTAGCTTGATTGTATTCTTTGGGGTTTAGCCTCAAAATTTGAGTTGTTCATAACTTGAAATCATTGTAACACCTAGGACAAAATTGTCCAAGTTATTTTCTCTTATTTTAGTGGTTTTTCTGCTCCCCATGTTTGGGTTTCCCACTTGAAAATAATGTGTATTTTCCCTCTTTCCATTTGCTTTGTATGGTGTTATGTACTTCTTAACAAGTCTGGTGAAGTAGAAATTCTGAAAAATTTAATAAGACACTGATTAAATTTCCAGTGTCCAAGTTTCCAAACAAGGGCCTTCTAAAACAATGATGTACTATTTTGAGGGGATTGAGATTTTTTAAAATCGGTCCATTAGGTCACCCAATATTTTTAGGGCATTTATAGTTTGTCCCAATTCAAATTCAAGAGTTTATAATAAAAACAGTATTAGTGTATTTAAGACAATGACAATGACAAAAAAAGAGATACAAGAGTCTCATTGTGAATGGCCAAAGCAATTAAACTCAAGAAATAGGAGTAATCTAAATCATTTATTTGTACATCAAGCATTCACTATGGCTAAAAGTCCATGGGGTATACAATTCACATTACATTACACTCCTTCTTAGAGTATCACATATGCTTTGTCTATTGTTTTTATAATGTACATGTCAATGACTTGAAAAATATAAGGAAGTTATGCGTTTTAATGGTGTAAGGCCCCAAACATATCATTTTATTTAATTATCACAAACCTAGCTTTTCGCTATATGGGTTTGAAGAAAGAGATCATTTTTTTAGAGATTCATGGGGAATTAATAGAAATAAAGTGAGGTTTTGAGAACCTCGGCGTGATGCATACAAGTTACACACCAAAGGGAGGAATGATATGATCTTATGTACTACTTGTTTTAGGACCACAAAATGTGATTTAGTGCACAAGTTAGAGGGTATTGGTCATTTAAACCAATAAACGAGTGTTTTTTGGACCAAATAGGTCCTTCTAGTATCACTCCCTACACCTTCTTCACCTGATTTAACTTTGAAAACCTCCTAAAATAATCTAACCTAAGGGTGTTGCTCAAAGAACAAAGGACAGGAAGAGCAGAGAGAAAAGAGAAAACTCATGAAACAAATGTGTTTTGAGCACTTGATGTCTGGTTATTAGAAATAATATGCTTTCCTTGTTAGCCAAAAGCACCAAATATAGCTTAGACTCAAATTTTAATGCTATTGATGCATAGATTCAAAAATTAGCCAAACTGAAAGTCAAATTTGCCAACTAAATTGCTAAATTGCACATTTATCTTATTAATCCAATCTATAACATGTTATGGTGATTTACTTCGAATTTGTACAACACAATCTAAAGACCACCCAGGAAAGCAATGAAAGATAAATCAAACATCAAGAACTCTCAACTCGTGAATTTTCAACATGAGAGGGAAATGAGACCATGACAATATAAACTTGCATGAGTTAATGTTTAAACTGGATCGCATCTATTGATCAAAATGTCATCCCCCCTCTTTTACAAGTGAGGCATATATTTTTATACAAATTACAATTACATTTCACCACTTTCATCATGTAATGATCAAGATTCTTATCTATAGACACAAAATCACGCACTTGGGTTACATTTCTAAGTCTTAAAAGCATGCTAGCATTCCGTGATCAAAAAGCCAGGAAACCTAGTGATTGAACGTTATATTTGGCCTCTTTTCTTTTTTCGTGTCTTTTTGCTTTTTAGTTGGTCTTACACACCGACATCCTAGTCATAATTTCACTTATTTATCTTTCATGACTTTGGACACCAGCACCCAGCCATGACAACAATGCCTGGGCACTCTTGTCCCTCCTAGGCGCCCCTGACCCTTTCTTACTTTACCAACTCCTTTTGGGTCTCTTTTATCTTTTGGGCATATTTTTCACTTATGGGTCGGTCCTTTCCATTTCAATTACGAAAATCAAACAATGGAATCATATAAATTACATATTTCGTTGTTCAAAACAAAGGACAAGCACTAAACATTAATATCACACCTAAGCGTTCATTCAAAAGGAACCTAAAGCACGCCATTCATTCATCTAGTGTCCATTCAATTGACAAGGGACCACCCCTCCCTTTTTCTTCATTATTCTTTATTTGTTCTCTCTTTTCTCTACTCTTTGTCACACGATCCCGCCCCTCATTGTTTCTTTTTTTTTCTCCGTTTTAACTTTCTTCTTTGTATTCCTCTTTCACTTTTTTGTCATTTCACCCCCTCTCTCCCACCTCGTCTTCTTCTTCTATTTAATCCTTCCTTATCCTTCCCTGTTTCTTGTTTTCTCAGCTCTATCCTTTCTTTTCACTTTCTCATGCATCCCTCTTTATTAATCTTTGTTCTTCCTTCATTTGGAACATATCTCTATTTCATATCTTCACCCTCTACTCTGTCATTTTCCTATCTTCTCCTTGTTTGTCCTTCATTATTCCCTTCTTCACCTATCATCCCTCTCTCTTATTCTCTTCTCCCTCTTTCATTCCTTTTTTTTGTCCCCCCTATCTCCATAACCCTTCACCTTTCTTACTCTTCTCATAATCAACCCCCAATCTGATCCATTCCCTTTTCTCTTTCCCATTTCATCTTCCCAAACACCCTCACACCTAGTATTCAAGGTCCATTGAATCCTTTCTCCATTTGTGTCATGTGTTCATTCCAGTCTCTTCCACTCCATTATCGTCCTCTTCTCTGCATAATTCATTTCTCCTCTTTTCGAGATCTTTATCATATATTCCATTCTTGTCTGCCCTTTCGATGGGGCATCATCACATCTGTCCATAATCACATCTTCTCATGAAATTTTTATCTTGGAGGAGACCATGACATCCGTCACTCACCACCTTCTATTCTCCCCAACAAACATTCACTCTAAATTTTTCTTAAGAAAAGTAGATTGAATTCTTCCCCCATCTCATCTACTTTCTTTAAAATGACACTACTTTCATAGTACCCTTCTAAAGAGGGGAAAATGTAGACACCCTAATTTCACATCTGTCCTAAATCAATTAATTCCCCTACCTCATTTCTCACAAAAATAAACTTCAAATTAATTAAATACAATTTGATTAATTATCCATTTCAAATCCAAAAAAAAAAAACCCAATCCTCACCACATGTCATTATTCTCCATGTTTTTCTACTATTGAATTAAAAATTTAAAATTAAATCCTCGCCCACTCTTCGTGGACCACACTCACCTAAAAACCTCCACTTATGAATTAAAAATCCAAAATCAAATCCTCACCCATTCTTCATGGTTCCCACTCACCTAATCTTTCCCACATTTTCAAACCATGATTACTTAAATTAATCTAAGTTAATCATTTCCCTAAACTATAAATACAGCCTTACCCCTCCCCTCTAAGACATGGAGAATAATCTTGAATGCCTTGTCTAAGTTCTTGCATCCTTTGAGCAAAGAACATCATTCTGCCTCATCCTAATGCCCAAATAGCCTCATCCTGAAGCACCCCAAATCCATAATCCTTTGACCCATTTGGTGCAAAGTAAGTGGATCGTTGTTGTAGGAAGGCCTTTCTTCGTCTTGAAGAAAAGCACCTACATATCATGCAATTGGGGCTCAATCCATTTTTCCTAGCCCATTCTGAGGTTTGCTATAGAACGTGAAGGAGGAGGTATTATTGTTAGTATTTTACTTCCTTGTTAGTAGTGCATTTTTCCTAGCTTATAGTTGAGATTGCAAATTTAGGGTCACAATAAGATGTATTGCATCCAAGATGAAGAGTGATCAAATTTTGTATACACACTGAGTTGTAGCTTGCAGAAGGTCAGTGGTTACTGACTGAATTAATTTGGGGGTTGTAACTTCCATCATCAAATTGTAGCTTGATTGTATTCTTGGGGTTGTAGCCTCAAAATTTGAGTTGTATCATAACTTGAAATCATTGTAACACATAGGACAAATTGTCCAAAGTTATTTCTCTTATTTTAGTGGGTTTTCTCCCATTTTGGGTTTCCCACTTTGAAATAATGTGTATTTTCCCTCTTTCATTTGCTTGTGTATGGTTTTATGTACTTTTCTTAACAAGTCTGGTGAAGTAGAAATATCTGAAAAATTTAATAAGACACTGATTAAATTTCCAAGTGTCCAAGTTTCCAACAAGGGCCTCTAAAACAATGAATGTACTATTTTAGGGGATTGAGATTTTTTAATCGTCCATTAGGTCACCCAATATTTTTGGGTCATTTATAAGTTGTCCCAATTCAAATTCAAGAAGTGTATAAATAAAAACATGTATTAGTGTATTTAAGACAATGACATGACAAAAAAAGAGATACAAAGAGTCTCATTGTGAATGTTCCAAAGCAATTACACTCAAGATAGGATTAGATCTAAATCATTTATTTGTACATCAAGCATTCACTATGGCATGAAAAGTCATGGGGTATACATTCACATTACATTACACTCCCTTGCTTAAGTATCACATAATGCTTTGTCTATTGTTTTTATAATGTACATTGTCAAGTGACTTGAAAAATATTAAGGAAGTTATGCTTTTATATGGTGTAAGGCCCCAAAACATATCATTTATTTAATTATTTCACAAACCTAGCTTTCCTATATGGGTTTGAAGAAAGGAGATCATTTTTTAGAGATTCATGGGGAATTATAGAAATATAAGTGAGGTTTTGAGAACCCTCGGGTTGATGCATACAAGTTACACACCAAAGGGAGGAATGATATGATCTTATGTCATACTAGTTTTAGAACCACAAAGTGTGATTCAATGCATGAGCTGTAGGGTATTGGTCATTTAAACCAATAAAGGGGTATTTGTTGGACCAAATGGATCCTTCTAGCATCACTACCTACAATTTCTTCCCCTAGTTTAACTTTTAAAACTTCCTAAAATAATCTAATCTAAGGGTGTTTCTCAAAGAAACAAAAAAAAGAAAGGAAGAGTAGAGAGAAAAGAGGAAAATCTTAAAATAGATGCATTTTAAAATTATTTATGCCTTACTTTTAGAGATAACATGTTTTCCTTATTAACCAGGAGCACCAAATATAGTTTAGAATAAAATTTCAATGCTATTGATGTAGATATTTGAAAGAGATTTAAAACTTATCCAAATTAAAAGTTAGATTTACCAATTAAATTGCTAAATTCCACATCTATCTAATTAATCTAATCCACAACATGCTAAGGAGATTTACTTCATATTTTCATAGCACAATCTAAATACCACCTAATAAAGCAATGAAAGATACAATAAACATCAATAACTCTCAACACATGAATTTGTAAGAGAAGAAGGAAATGAGACCATGCAAATATCAACTTGCACAAGTTAATGTCAAAATGGCTCACATCTATTGATCAAAATGTCAACCCCTTTTACAAATGAGGTATAAATATTTATGCAAATTACAATTTCATTTCACTACCTCCATCATGTAATGATCACTATTCCTCTCCTAATAAGCTATCTATGTAAAAAAAAATCTCAAACTGACTCAAACTGAGACATACCCTATGAAAATGACTTTTTTAACTTATGTGTAAGAGATTACAAGGTTTTAGCTTGATTTATTTGTTCCATGTGTGTAAATTTGAGGGAAAACAATTCTAGGCTAACAAAATATTTTTCCTCTTATGCAAATGTCAAAATTCTCTTTTTGTATCTCAGAAATGGTTGACTATGCCTAATAAAATTGCTCAATCCTTTTTTGGAGAAGAGAAAACCAAAATGTAGAGTGATAAATGAAAAAAAATCCTCTTGTCCTTCCCTCAAATTTGCGTTCTGTGTTTTTCTCTATTCCGCATACCGGAAGAACCCACAAAACACTAATTCTATGAAGACTTGAGGAATACCTAGTTTCTGAAAATATATGGAGCACTAGCCTTTTTATTCTATAACTTTCTAACTTGTACGTACTTAGTATTTTAATGCTCCTCACTTATCTCTTTTTATCCTATGACATGAATGTACTCTTCCTTTTTTTAAGTTGTGATCATGTTTCCCTTTATTTTACGGGATAGGTTAACTCGCAAAACACCAAGTTTCTAAAAACCCGTAGAACACAAAGTTCTTTGTAAAGCCATATAACACAAATTTCTTTGAAAAACTGTATAACACCAAGTTCTTTAAAAAACCATTGAACACCAAGTTCTCTATTCCATGGCTCCCAAACTTGGTTTCATCTGAATACTCTTTTTTTTCCTCACTATTTCTTAGAGTGCCTTGTGACTTCCTTTGAGTAAACTACACCATTTACTTCATGGAATTAATCAAATCCACGGAATTCCATTTTATCTCGGTTCGCATAACACTATTTTTGGCTTTCAATTATACTTCGTGGATATTCCATTTTTTTCCATGGAAGACTAGAATTTTCAAGTATGCCAAAGACTAAGTTTTAAATAATGCTACCAAAGACTATGTTTTAACTTCCATTGATGTTCATGATTTTCCTTTTGAACTGTAAAAAGAAGAAAAAATTTCAATTAGTTAAGAAACATGAAAATTTGACTAAATATAAATATTTAATTTGAGTTCAATATAATATCCAATCATTTGAACAAAATAAGATGGATAATGTAAATCCAAGCTCTTTAAAGGTAGCTACTTAGATTCTATCAATATGTATGAAGACTAGGAGGGTTCCCATTTGGATTTAATGACATTTTTCACTTGAGTGTAACAAGATTCCAAGGGTTTGCAATTTATTTGTTCCATGAATGCAAACAGAGGGAAAACTGTGTATTTAACTAAAAATATGCTCTTTTGAAAATGCATTATGATGAAAACTATGAGGGAGAATTTGGTATCTAAAACCCATTCATTTCATAACAAATTGAATTTTGTCTCTTTCAGTGTCATATTCTAGGTTTTAAAACTGAGGAAAGAAATGGTTGACTATGCACACTCAAATCATGTTAATCCTATTCAAAGAATAGTCAAAACAAAATGGGAGGCAACATTTGATAGCTAAATGACTAGTCTTCCCTCAAATTCGTTTATTTTTTTTATTTGGGATAGTCTGCAAAAAGGGAATGCTAAGTGAATTCCTTTTGAAACACCAAGTCTCTGAATAACCCCAAAAAGTATGCCTTTCAGAATACTTTCATATCCTGTCTTCACTGAAAATGTCTCCATGGAGATGGAGTGGTTTCATTAGAATCACCTTCTAAATAAATTTCTAACTTTTTACGCATTAGAATGTTTTAATGCATTTGTACTTAACCCTTTCTTTAAGTCTATGTCAGGTTAAGGTCATCTTCCTTGTTAAATGCACGATCATGTTTCCCATTCTGCGGGCTATTGAAAAAAAACAAGCTCTTGAAGAATAAGAAACTTCAAGTTTTTTATTTCCTTGTGAATACCAAACTTAGTTGCATGGCTAGAATCCTCTTCCTTTCCCTCAATACTTGGGTCTTACATCGTGGATTCCATTGAGCGGAGTACATCCTTTACTTCGTGGAATTAATAAGTTTCATTTTCATTTTCTTCTATGTAACATTTTTTAGCCACTTTCCAATCATATCTTCACAGTTTTTCCATTTTTTTCGTGAAAGACTAGAATTTTAAAATTTGTCAACAACTAAGTTTTCAAAAATGCCACAAAAGACTAAGTTTTGAATTTTGTGGATGTTCATGCTTTTCATTTTGAACTGCAAGAAGGATAAACACTTTTAATCATTTAAGTAACCTAAAAATTTGACTAAATGTAAATATTTAATCCAAGTTCAATACAAAAGATCATTTCATTAAAACAAGTGATGGGATAATAGAAAGTAAATCTCTTTGATTTAATATAGATTGAATTAGATGCTATCAATTTGTATGAGTAAAAAAGGTCCCTAATTTAAAAATGATTTAATCATTGACAAAAACAAGTGGAACAAAATTATGAAATAACAAAATGACTCAATGGGAAAATACCACTCTGTATTTAGAACTCAAATCTCTAGATTTCAGAAATGTTAATAAAAGACTACAAATTCAAAGTTAAGTATCTTGAATGCAAACATGCCTTTCAAAATTGAATAACTTAATCATATCCAGTGGCATAATATGTCATAAAAATGAAGAAAAATAGTTGTGTGTGTGTGCAATGGGTCCACTAACCATGTTCTTGCTTGAAAATGCAGTCATTTTGGGATGAGAGGCTCATTTGATATCTCAGTGACTGGTTTTGCTTATATTTTTCTTTTATTTAGGATGGTTCAAAGGGGGAATGCTTAGGCATTGCTCTGCTACACATGTCCAAAAACCCATAACCCTAATAAAAGATATGCAAAATCCTTTCATGGCCTTTCTCCACTGTTAATCAAGAGTCCATAACCCTAATGGAGGTTGTCAGAATCACCTTTCAAAGGAGTCCTTTTATTTTTGTTGATTAACATGTTTTCAATGCCTTCCTTTAGAGATTTAGGAACCAAGTTGTACATGCTAAGTGTTTTGTCAAATGAGATCATTTAGGCACTGTTTTGACAACAAACAAGATCAAGAAGAACAACATTATGTTTTTTCTTTATTCCTTGTCCCTCAAGTGAATTTTCTAGATAGATGAATTTGAAGTTCTTGTTCCTTCAATACTTTGGGTAATTCAAATTTCTTAAGTGACAACTTGATTTGAGATACTAAGTTTCATTTTATAGATTCCCTTCTATCAACATTTCCTATTAGACACTTTCCAAACTTCTAAACACAATCATATCTTCCAACAAGTAAGACTCCAAAATTTGTTTTAAGAAAAATGAGAAGGAAAACCAAACACAAGAAACAAACACTAAAACTTCTGTCCTAAAACTAGTACAAAAACAAGAACAAATAAAATATAGTCAAAACTAACTGGGGTATAGGTGCAATGCAAGAAGGAAACTAAGATAGAAACCAAAAAATGCATGAAGGGAAATTACTCTACTTCCCTGATTGTATCATTCCTTGGGACTTGTGATGTACCCACGTGTAGAAGTAATGTTTTAGGAATTGACCATTGACTGACAACATTACTTCTTTCCCTTGTAATTCTTTCAATCTAAAAGTGTTTTGTCCTAAAATCTTAGATATTTGGTAATTCCCAATCCACAATGGTAAGAATTTGTTATGTTACCCTTTATTCTCATGAGATTTGTCCCATAGAAGTACTAAATCTGATATTTTGAATGTTTTCACTTTAGCCCTCTTATCAAACCATCTTTTGACAATATCTTGATGTATACTGAAGTTTTGCATGGTTGAATCTCTTGCATCTTCCATTTGGATAATGTCTAAAATTCTTTCTTCAATTTTGTCTTCTCCTTCCATGTACTCATGTATAAAATCATAGGTTGGCAATCTAAGGGTGATTGGGAAGACATTTTGTTGTCCATACACCAATAAAAAATGGAGAAGACTTTAGAGATTGCTTATATATTTTCCTATCATCCCATAGTGCATACTTTAGCAAATAATGCCACTCTCTTGGTCTCTTTTCTACTGATCTCTTGATGACATTGATCAAATTTTTGTTTTTTTGACACAACCACTCCATTTCCTTGGGGATAATAATTTGATGCAAACATGATGATTATATTATTATCATAGGCCCATTCATTGAAATCTGCAAAGGCAAAGGCTGACCCATTGTCAAAAATGAGGGAAAAATGATAACCAAATTTGGTTATGATGTTCTCCTCAAGGAATTGGATAACATCCAATGTCCTGCAGTTTTTAGTAGTAATAGCTTCAGTCCATCTTGTGAAATAATTTGTGGTGGTTAGGACAAACTTATGTCCAGCTGATGAATTTGGGTTAATGACCCCAATGAAATCCAAGCCCTGTTGTGCAAAAGGTTTGCTCTCAGTCACCAGTTGCAATGGCATGGCTGCATGTGTTTCTCTGTTAATGAAATTTTTTGACATTGATGACAATCCTAACATGTGCATGAGCATCCTTGAATATGGTTGGCTAGTAATAACCAACCTTTAAAATCTTATGAGTAGTTTCTCTACCTGATGGATGACCACTTCCAATCTTCTCATGAAAATTGCACATGATATCAACAACTTCTTCTTTGGAGACACACCTCAAATAAACACCTTCATAGTTATTTCTATAAAGGACTCCCTTTTTTATCATAAAGTGAGAGGCCTTCAACCTCAATGCTCTCCTTTATTCTCTCTTTAAATCAGGTGGACATGTTCCATACAATAGATAATGAATGATATGATTATACCATTCATCTTTTAACATATCTTCTTTGTTCACTTGCATGATATCAATCCTTGGATCAACATTGGCCATGAGTTGTGCCAAGCCTTAACCTCTGACCATATTTCCTAGTTTGATTTCTAAATCAAATTCTTGCAATTTTTTCATCCACTTTCCCCTAATTTCTCCCAACTCATTTTTTCCTACATCAACTTAATGGTCAAGTCTGCAACAATTGCATGCACTTTACTTCTAAGTATATAATGTCTAAATTTTTTCACTAATTTTATCAAGGCAAAGGTTTGCTTGTCCATCATAGAATAGTTGAGTTGGGAATCCTTCAAGTTTTTTCTCATGAATGCAATTGGATGTTCACTGTTTTCTAATTTTTGAGTTAGCACAACAACAATGGTATGATCAGAAGCACAAGAATACAAGAAGAAATCTTTTGAAAAATTTATGGTTGATCATAACTGGTGCTTTGGTGATTTCTTCCTTGATATCTCAAAATATTTTTCAGCCTCCTTGGTCCATTCAACTTTGGTATCCTTATTCAACATAGTGTTTAATGACCTAACAATCTCAGCAAAACCATAAATGAATTTCCTTACAAAATTAATTTTTCCCAAAAAAGATTTCAATTCTTTCTTGCTATTAGGTGGAATGATTTTTGAAATACTATGAATCCTATCAGGGTCAATTACAATACCTTCTTTGGTGAGCAAGTGACCAAGTAATTTACCTTTTGTTACACAAAAATTCTTTTCTTGGGATTCAAAGAAATCCCATACTTCCTACACCTTTCAAGAACCTTTTGCAAATGTCCGACATGATCAAACTTGTCTTTAGAAAACACAGTCAGATCATCCATATAAATGATAATGCACTTACCATTAAGACCTTGAAAAGCTTGATCCATTGCTCTTTGAAACGTCACACCAGCATTGATTAAACCAAAGGGCATCCTCTTATATGCAAATGTTCCCCACTTGGTGGTGAAGGTTGTTTTAATTTTATCATCTTTGTTTACTAACACTTGATTGTATCCTAAAAATCCATCAAGAAAAGACATCACTTCAGATATGCTAACAATTTGTATAACCTCATCAAGAGAAGAAAGGGGATAGTTGTCCTTTTTTAATGTTATATTCAAGTTTCTAAAATCTACACATAGTTTTATCTCCCCATTATTTTTTCTAACAGGAACAAGGTTAGCTACCCAAATTGAGCATCTAACAGGAAAAAAAATACCAGCAATTAGTAATTTCATGAGCCGGTTGTGAATAAGAGGTTGTAAGAGTGGACTCACTAGTCTTTTCCTTTGCCTAAAAGGTTTATGGCCTTATATCAAAGGTATAGTGTGGGTGATGACTCTAGGGTCATTTTTTTTTCAAATTATCATAAGACCATGCAATGAAATCTTGGTAACTCTTTAAAACCTTTTTCACCTTGCCCTTCTCTACATCTGAAAATGTTAGTCCAACACTCATCAATTTAGGCTTCTCTCTAGTGCATATGTTGATTTTATGATAATCTTTATCATTTTCCTTAGGTTTAAAAACACTCTAGACTTGTTGATCAAAATCAAACATTCTTTCAAGAGAGATTATACCTTTAGGAATCCTATTCCCCTTCAAATTCAAAACACCATCATCATTCAAATCATCCATATCCTTCTCATCTATAATCTAAAATGAAAAACATCAGAGTTGTTCAAAAACTGAATTATTTGTTGATCATCATTAAATACCTGAAAATTCTCTATGTATCTGGTACTGAAGGGATGGGAACCATCTATACCAACATTCTACTCTTCTCCAACTCTTGAATAGGCATAAGAGTAACAAAAAATGTATTCAATGAATCAACCTCTTGATTTTGTTTCCTAGGTATAAGCAAAATGTTAAATGCATCAAAATATTCAATTAGATCGCAAAATCTATGTTTATATCTTTTAAGATAAGATTTCTTGAATTGATATTTACTTCTAACTTGTTTGACAAAAACCTCATAATTGTAATTTTTTTTTAGCATTTTAATCTTATGTTTAATGGAAAATTGCAATCCTAACACTACAACTTCATATTCAGCCAGGTTGTTAGTACAAGGGAATTGTAATTTATATGAGGCAGAGTGATGTTGTTCTTTTGGGCCTTTCAATATTATTCCTACCCCACTTTCATGTTTGGAATAAGCACTCTCAAAATGCAAAGACCGTAGACTTGATTAGTCTTGGTTTTCTTCTAACAATTATGGTTTCCCCATGTGCAATGTGTATACTCCAATATCATCTAAGAAAAACTTAACTTCTTCATTAGTGGTATTATACTCATTGATCACATGCTTCATTTTAGGTTCTATCTCTATCCTAATCTAGTTTGGAATACCTCTCCAAGGTAGCCACATGTGAAAACAAACGATTGACATATAACCATTCAAAACCTTTGACCAATCCCTACTCGACAGCATGTCATATGCCTTAGGGATCTCTACAACATAAATGTCCATGAATGATTGAATTCTAGGTTCAAATACTAATTTCATATGAACATTTAGAAGGTATCCAATCACTTCAACCTTGGATTTGTATAATTACACAACTACCTTATCAAATTTCATTGGGGTAAGGCTAAGTTTCTTGTAAATATTAGAGGGCATAGTATTTGCAGATGCTTTTGAATCAACTAAGTTGTTATGTAAGTTTTTTCCAAATATTCTACCAGTCAAAAGGAAAGGATGAACTTCAATTTTTCTCATGTACAAAGAAACATTGGTGTGAAAAGGTATTTGGGGTCTCCGAAGGGTATATTGTCTAAATATTTCAACAATAAATCTCGTTGTTCTGTGATTTGAACCAACTCATGTAAGGTTATGTTTGTTTAAATCCTTTTCATGTCTTCCACAATACTATAACTGGTTTTAGGCATACCTAAGTGTTGGCTAGATTTTCTGCATAGCACAAAACATAGGCAGTCATAAGATAAATCTCCCTCATTTACCGGTGAGGCTGCCATGTCAGATTTGTCAATTAAAGTATGTTAATATCTATATGGGGTTTTACTTTAACTACTCAGTTCATGAACCATAACTGAACAATTCTGCAGCAAGTAAGCAACTGTTTAAGAAAGGGAATATTTATAGAAGAAGGAAATTATGTAAACACAGAGAAGAAATGGGGAAGATTTGCAACCCAATTAATAGATAGTAGAGTTGATCACATGCACATAGAAGAAACCAATAGATATAAACACATAATTCTAAAACAAAGGTAGCTCTAGATCCATATCTAAAATAACACAAAGTTTATCAAGAGATCTAAGATTAAAAGCAAGAAACACAGTACACCGTGACACAAAGTTCTCCGGAAACCTACTCCTTTGTATTCCTTTGCTCCAAGTGGCTCTCAGGGGTTCAACACAAAGTCTAGAACACAAGATTGCTGCATACAAATTCTGATTATTGACCCGGTTCTTCCTCCACTTATAGAATGTAGAGGGGCAATTAAAAGTTGGAAGCTTTTAGTTGAACTAGCACATGTGGAAGTTAGAGGAAATAAACAATTGGAAATCTCCATCCTGGAATTCCTCTATGCATGACATGTATGACTTGCAACTGAAAATAGAACCTTCTATTTTGCATGTTCGCCACATATCTCCAAGTAGTTGACTTCTTCAAGTAATGGCTTTTAAACCAATCACTTAAGTTGTATAATTTAATTGATTGCTCAATTACTTTGTCGGAGGAAAGAAGAAGGAAGAGGAAAGTTACAGTCTTGTCCTTTTTCATGTCTGCATGCAGCTGATTCTTTTGCCTTTGATTCTTACCAAACTGAATCTGGGAGTAGCTGGATCTGGAAACAAGCTGGAATTAGAAATGACTGGATTTGGAAACAACAAGCTGGATATGGAAGTGAGCTGGATCTTACCTTCGCCTTGTCTTCTCTTTTATCCTTGAAGCTTTTGCAGTTCTTCTCCAGTACATGCATCAATGCAATGTTTGTCGTAGATAACTCATCATCCTTATTTTTAATTCCATATGAGCAATTAAAAATTCTGGAAAGCACTCCGGATGAATGAAAATTCAATGAAGGCTTCAACTAGAAGATGGGAGCATTTGTACAAGATCTTAGAAGGAATTTTCCACGCATTGACTTCTTCACGGGTTGCATTCGAAACAAGAGGATGAAGCCTTTGTGCCAGAAGCTTTTGCAACTATGAGATCTGGATCTGGATCTACATATGGATTTGCATCTGCATCTGCATCTGCATCTTCATTTGGATATGGATTTGCACCTGAATAACAAACTTTGGCAACTGGGCTGTGGATGGAAAAGCTGCAACTCAAATAATTCCACTACTTTTTATCTGCACACATGAGTGAAGTTTTTCCTGCATGCATGAGTGAAGTCTTTCCTACTCTGGATTTGTCTATCAATTCAACAAGAGGTTCCGAGCCTAGATCCGTGTCTCTATTATCTGTAAATTTAGAAGTGATGCATGACTCTGTTGTGCTTTCTTTTTCATGTTTCTTTTCCATAGCTTTGTCTATCTTTGTCTGAACAATTCTTTTTCTTCTTATTTGACTAGAATTCTTCAAAACTGGTGCAGATCTGGATAATCCTTCAGATTCAGAGGAAATATTCAATGTATTGGACATTGATATAAGTTTCTTTTCTTTATAAAAGCACCTGTATCTAACTCCTGCAATTAATTCAGACAAAGATGGCAACCGGAGCATGCACAATGAATTTTAATCACAAAAATCTGAATAATTCAAGTTTGCTGCCCCAAAATTTGATGTTTTATTTACATGCAAAGCAAGCATGAATTTTACCAACATCACCTGAGCACCTGTATCACTTCTACAAACAATTATGCAAACACAAATCAGCCTTCTTCAAAGCATGCGCCAAAACTAGAAGCTTTTAGCATCAAATCCACCTTCCTCTAAGCAAAATCCTTCTCCAAATGTGGCGCACTTTTCCTCTGGGCTGCACTTCTTCACCTGTGAATTAATTAATTCATCCTTATGTCAGCCCATGCTTATATAGCCCTCATAATTATTTAATTAATAATTGCCCCTTCTATTCCTGACAATTAATTAATTAAAAATCATGCTTTTCTCTTTAACTGATGTGTTAAAATAACATGTTTAAGGACAACCATCCAATTAATTAAATTAATCCAATTTAAACATTCACTCTTCACTCAACTGAAGCTTCATAGTGTGTCTTAACCTTAACCACTGAAAATAGAAATTTATTTAATCATTTAATACTTCAAAAAGCATTAAATCCTTCCTAAAAGGGGCGCACTTTTTCACAAAAGGGGGCTGTCTTTAAATAAATAAATTTATTTAATTTTATACAATCTTTTTCCAATTGATTTATTCCCCTTTGCTTTTGTTGACTTTTCTCCATACCTGGGTGCCAAAATTAGAAGAGAAATTAATTAATTTAATCACATTAAAGGTTGTATTTCTCTCTCCAAAGGGGGCGCACTTTTTAGCATAATAGAATTCTATTTTTAAAAACACATGGCAATGGGAATTTTTACCCTACAAGGCAGCCCCGGAAATCCCATGATCCACTTAAGTGATTTAACTTTGACAATGGGATTATTTACCCTGCATGGCAGGAAATAAAATCCCATGATTTCACTTAAGTCACTTTTCTTTTATTTCACCATGGGAATTTTTACCCTGCAAGGCAGGCAATAAATTCCCGCCTGCCTGTTGTCTCTAATTTTCCCGCTGCAACTTAAGTGACTTTTCCATCATGGGAAAAAGTACCTTGCAAGGTAGGCAATAAAATCCCACCTGCGTGTTGCTTCTATTTTTCCCATGATCCACTTAAATCCTTTGTTTTCCAAAAATGTGCCCAACCCCGCAAGGGCTTTTTAGTGTGCGACTTCACCTTTTCCCAGTGAACCAGACCTCCGATGGTGACTTCCTTCTGGCACAATGTGCGTATGTGATCCCCAGTTACTCCAGGCCAAGAATCAGGCCAAATCGGTAAAGGAATTGATCTAGAGAAATTTCACAAAAAACGAAATAGGAAAACACAAAAACACAAAAAGTTGCCAAAAGTCACAAATAAAGCCCAGAACTTATTCCTAGTTAAAACCCTTCTGGTGTATAGGAATAATGATATGTTCGATCACAACAGGGTTAAATCAGAGTGCAAATTGCCTCAAACGGGGCTCAAAATAATTAAATACAAATTTACTGCAGACAAATCCTGACGGCAGAATATAACAATTTTGGGCATCTGGGTATTTGGCAAAAATGGCTAATATGGCTCTTTGGGAATATCTTGACGCAATACAAGAACTTTATGGCAATAAAAACACAAAACGACCCATTATTTTAAAAGTACAATTTTTTTTTGGATAGGGTAGTCAAAGATTTCAGGATGAAATCTGGGGACACCACTAAGCTACTTTATTGTAGATTAGAATCATCCCCCTTTGGAGGAGGAGGGTCATTGTCTGCCTTTGGATCCAGTGGAGTAGTGCTAACATTTGTAAGTGTTAATGTTGCGTTGTTATCTCTATTTCTCAAAGTGTAGTTGTTCTTTTGATATTGTTGAAAAGCATGCACCTCCTTTGTATTTTATTCAAGTTCAATGTCCTCCTAAAATGGAAAACAATAAGTCTGCACCATCATAATAGAGTTAGGTGATTTGGAGTTGTCAAAAGAGTTAGATGAATTAGGCATATCACTTGAATTTGGGACGATTTCAAAGTTATCTAATTCATTTTGAAAGACTTCAAAGGAATGGAAAAATTCCACACAATTCAACACGCCATGCTTCGCTGTATTATGAACCCTACACCAATTAGACAAAGCAATTTCACACACATTAATTTTAAGCATTTTATTTGATAAAGATTCAACTTGATTGTTGTTATTCCTATTAAATGGCCTATTATTATACCTTTGGTAGCTATAATTCCTTTGTGGGTTAGCTTCATTTGCATTGCCTACTTGTCTTTCGAGACTTATGAATTCTTGGCCCAATTTTTCAATCCAATTCACCCTTAGAATTTTCTTGGTTGGGGGCTAGAGAAATTGTATTATTGACCAAGACTAGGACTTGATTATCATTTGTTTGTGGGTCAATAAAAGGAATAGGATTAACAATACCTTGTTGCTGATTTACTGCCATGTAATTGATGGGAAAAGCATTTAGAATTGGGGGTTGTATTAGATTTGACAGGTTCTGGCTAGCATGGGGAAATTCATTGAGATGTAGATTCTAGAAGGAAACAATAACATATCCTTTGGAGTGCATTTGTTCATCATTTTGGATAGCTTCAGTATATGCTACTATTGAGGTAGTGATGTTTTGGGACCTTCTGAGGAAGACCAAGGTCATATGATCTAATGCATTTTTGTAAATTTATAGTGGTAAATCATTTGTGGATTTGTATGGTTGGGTAGTCAAGCTATACATCTTCTAGAATCTAACATTGAAAGATAAGACGTGTTTTTGGACATCCCTTTGCAGGCTAGTGAACCTTTGATATAGGACCACTGAACTACTTATTATTCCAAATTGGGCAACAAAGATATCATGGTAACTTTTCCAACTGGTGATTGCGTCCTCGAGTAAATTCAAAAACCAATCATATGATGTATTTATAAGAAAAATGGGAATAATCTACAAGCCACATCCTCATGTATTACATTTAGGAGTATCATAGATGACTTAAATGTCCTAATATGCTCTTCACCAGAGACATTGTTGGCCGAGTCAAAGATAGGGAGGTATTTCTTTGGATTTCTTGGTAAACCATGGAAAACTCTAAGGATATTGATGGAAGATCCTGCTAACTAAGCCATTGTAGGACATAATGAAGAAGAGGGGTTTGTTGTCTTGGGTGGTCTAAGTGTTTTATAAGATTTAGGATTACCTAAACGGGCCTTTAGACTCTTGAATTTTCCCTTGTTTGAATGTGTTTTCCTATTTGTAATCAAAGAAACATGAGATAAACTTTTGTTAGAACCAGCTTTGGTCACAATTCTAGGTGAAGTCAATTTATACACTCAAATTAGACAACTAAATTCAAGGAAATTTAAATGAACAAAGTATGTAAACTGTGATTTCCAAAACTAAAATGTGTTATTGTGTGATTTATTCAAAAAAATTGTTAGGCCTTCCTTCTAACACGAAATTTTTACCTCGTTCCTGTTGATGCATATAAGTTACACACCAAAGGGAGGAATGCCATGCTCTTATGTCCTACTCATTTTAGGAACAAAAAATGTGATTCAATGCATGAGTTACATGGTATTAGTCATGTAAACCAATAAAGGGGTGTTTGCTGGACCAAATGGATCCTTCTAGTGTCACTCACTGCACATTCTTCACCTGATTTAACTTTGAAAACCTCATAAACTAATCTAACCTAAGGGTGTTTCTCAAAGAAAAAAAAGGAAATGAAGAGCAGAGAGAAAAGAGAAAACTCCTGAAACATATGTGTTTTAAGCATTTGATGTCTAACTGCTAGAAATAACATTTTTTCCTTGTTAACTAAGAGCACCAAATATAACTTAGAATCAAATTTGAATGCCACTAATGTAGAGATTCAAAGGAGATTTAAAACTTAGCCAAACTGAAATTCAGATTTACCCACTAAATTACTAAATTGCACATTTATTTGATTAATCCAATCTACAACATGCTATGACGATTTACTTCAAATTTTCACAACATAATCTAAATACCACCAGGAAAGAAATGAAAGACACATCAACGTAAGAGGGAAATGAGACCATGACAATGTCAACTTGCATGAGTTAATGTTCAAATTGGCTCGCATCTATTGATTAAAATGTCACCCCACTCTTTTACAAGTGATTCATACATATTTATACCAATTATAATTGAATTTCATTGCCTTTATCATGTAGTGATCAATATTCCTCTCCTAAACCATTGACTATACAAAACAAATATCTCAAACTGACTCAAAATGAGAAATACCCTATGAAAATGATATTTTTCACTTGAGTGTAAAAGATTCCAAGGTTTTCTCTCAATTTATTTGTTCCATGCATGCAAATTGAGGGGAAAATGTACTTCAAGTAAAAAAATGCTCTTTTGATGTTGCATGATGATGAAAACGCGAGGGAGAATGGATAAAACCCGCTTTTGGGCAGGTAAATTGTTTTGTCTCTTATGCAACTGTCATCATTATATTTTTACAACTCATAAATGGTTGACTATGCACACTCAAATCATTTGATCCTTTTCAGAGAAGAATAAGCAAAATGCAGAGCGAGACGTGCATATAAATCCACCCATTCTTCCCTCAAATTTACATTATGTGTTTTTCTTTGTTCCGTGGGCTAGGTGAACTTGTGAAACATTAAGTCTCTGAAAACTTGCAGAATACCAAGTTTTTGAAAATTCCATAGAGCATTAGTTTTCTTTCTTCTACGACTTTCTAACTTGTACACACTTAGTCTTTTAATGCTCTGCACTTAGCCCTTTCTTTTTACTATGTCGTGAAGGTCCTTTTCCTTTGTTAAAACCATGATCATGTTTCCCTTTGTTTCACAGGCTATGAGAACGCGTGAAACACCAAGTTCCTTGAAAACTTGTGGAATCACCAAGTTCTTTGAAAACACATGGAATACCAAGTTAGTTGTACCCAACTCTTCTTCCTTTGACTCGTGGTGCCTCACAAGACATTTCTTTTGCATCACAATTTCCATTGAGTATACTACATCCTTTACTTCATGGAATTACCCATTTTCACGGAACTCTATTTTCTTGAGGTCCACATAACACAATTTAGGCTTTCCTCTTTGCTTTGCAGTTTTTCCATTGTTTTTTTGTGGAAGACTAGAATTGTAACATCCGCTAAAGACTAAGTTTTGACTTCTGTAGATGTTCATGCTTTGCCTTTTGAATTGCAAGAAGAAGAAAAACTTTTAATCAGTTAAGAAAATTGAAAAGTTGACTAACTTTAAATATTTAATCCAAGTTCAATACAAAAACCAACCATTTCAACAAAACAAGATGGATAATGCAAATCAAAGCGCTTTAAAGGTAGACACTTGGATGTTATCAATCTGTATGAAGATCAGGAGGGTCCTCATTTAGATTTAATCATTTAAAACAAGTGGGGGGGAGTTATGCAATAACACCTAGACCTAACTAAAAATGTCATCAAATCAAATCATGCTTTGTAATAATTACCATAATTATTACTTCATAGTTGCAGAGGAGTACAATGACGATCCCATAATAATGTCTTGATGGTTTATGCAAGGTCCTTTATATAATGCATTTTTTGTCATCCCCACCAATAAGGTGGCTTATGTGGGATGTGTTTTCGTGGCGTGCTTGCATACCACTTTTTATTTTTTATTTTTCTTTCTGACATGGAGACTTTGACAGATTGGATGCCCCCTAGTTGTCGCTTCTTAGCCAAAGGAAGACTAAGAAACGATGCCATGACACAAAGAGTTAAACGGTTGAGGCCAGGGTTGTGCATCAACTATATGTAATCTCCATTCTCTCACGAGGAAAAGATCCCAAATATCTATGTAGAATTGTTGTTTTCCCATTAAAAACAAAAAAGTCAATGATCGTTTGGTCCATTGGTGAAGTTGTTTGGCTCATGTAAAGCCCACCAAGGATCAATTCTTATTGAATGCAAAGACCCTCGACACCCCAACACGGAGAGTCAAGTGGTTGAGGCCAGGGTTGTGCTTGCTTACACGTGGTTACTTAGCTGAAGGTGCTTGGGGTTGTCCTTGCTTACACATAGTTGTTTCGCTGAAGGTGCTCATTGATTTAGTTTATATGCTTACTAAGTATTGCAATTTTTCCCTTACCTATAACTGCTTAGCTGAAGGTGTTCATAACTGCTCACTGATTTAAATTGTACACTTACTCAATATTGTAATTTTGCCCTTACCCGTAATTGCTTAGTTGAAGGTCCTCATAACTTCTCACTGATTTAGTTTGTACACTTATTATTATAATTTCGCCCTTATCTGTAACTGCTTAGCTGAAGGTGCTCACAAATTTAGTTTGTACACTTTCTTATAATTACAATTTCACTATATGTTTCCTATGAAACACAAGGAGAGATGCCGACAATCTATGTAAATCACAACCCATTTTTTTCTAAAGAAAAGGAAAATATTTTACACTAGAAATAGTTTATGTGAGCGAATTTAAGTGATATTTATGGGTAGATGGATTGCATTTTGTTGTAAAACCACTCACCCATCTTATCCTTACGGAGCTCTTCATTCTCGGTGCCTGTTTAGCCATATCCATCTTATTACTCTCATTCACTTGAATTTGTAGCGGGAGTGGTTGAACGCCTGCAGTTACCTATTACTATTATCAGGAACATTCCGTCGCAATGTGAATTTGGCGAGCAATCAGTGATGCTATGCCCCATGGGATGCATTTGTAATGCTTATGGTGGATTCTCGCAGTTGCCAACAACAATGCAAATGCAATCATTGCCTCCATCCCATTTAATTCCACTCAAACCCCACATCCTACATTCAAACAGGTACATCAGCACTCGTTTGCTATGTCAAAATCCATCTTATAAGCCAAGTTTACGGGGTTCTTCCTATTCCTATTCCCGTGTAGGATTTGGTTCAGCAGGAATTTTCAACAACGAAAACGTATTCACAAGAAGAAGTAGACCGATAAGATCAGATGGAGGAAAAAGCTTGGCTGTTGTTTTGAGTGCTATCAGTGTTCCCATACTGATGGTGCTCGTTACAGTCATAGTTTCCATCATAGTCTCTGATAAACTCGATCGAGACTTCGAACAGGAGGTAAGCTTTTCTTTCCTCTTCTCTTTTCTTTACTCGATTTCTACCATATGCCATCATCTTGTTATTACTTATCGATTGTGTAAAAAATAATTGATGAGTTGTGGGGTAAGAATTCTTAATATTTGCAATTCTTGTTGAGGCTCCAATGCATCTGATAATAATTACACCATAACCTTGCCACATGTAGGCTAAAACTATAAGAAGGTCGGAAGGAGTGTTTTTGATTGAAAGCCTGCGATATATCCAATAATTTTAAAGAAAAATTACACGCCCGATGAAAAAGTGGGGTGGAAGGAAATCACACCACTGGCAAAAACTAAAACAGAGACAAATGTTTTATAGGCTACTGCGGAAATACATTATCAAATTGGGTTGGATATAACACCAAACCCATAAATGAATTTCAGGAGAAATCATTATTTTTTGGAATTTGAATTTGGGTTACACTCTTAGAAGTGGTCCAATTGTGGGAAGAAAACAATTCACACCCTCAACCAAGGGGGTCCTGGTAGCTCAAGTGGTGGAGCACCCTAGTCAGGGGAAGCTCCAAGGTTCGAGCCCTAGGTTGGCTCATAGAAATTAATACCGATTTCCATAACACCTCAACCCCTTGGGCCTTAAGGGTTAACTTTCTTTTTGGGTATATGCCAAAGTCTGAATGCCTTTCCCATTTACACACTTCAGAGGTCTAATATTTTACCAGAATGGAGCCATGGTGGACTGTATAACAGCCAAGTCAACTTCACCTGTCAACCATGACCCAATCGACAGTGCCACTAATTGAAAACTATCTCTATGAATTCTGTTTGGCTCGTCTGTCCTGAGGGATTGACTTTATATCATTGCAGAATTCAGAAGCATTGTAAGGTTGCAAGGGATCTTGTAAAATTTGGTTTGAGAAGCATTGCTAATTCAGACACGGGCCACTTCATACAGATTGCTATCTGCAGTTTATTAAGATGAATTGTTCTCCAGCAAAATGAATTTATTATGTTTCCCAATTGAACATCTGAGGTCCAAGGTACAAGGGGCTACTTTAAGACTCTTTCTCAATAACAGAGAACCTACTCAAGTTTCATTGTCTTTATTCTTAAAAGACTTCTTTGCATATCTATGGAGTAAAGATTTTAAAAATGGCATATATGGAGCACTCCAGTGGCCTCAAATTCAGATTAAAAGGGCCTGAAAGATTCAACCTTTTAAAACCTTACCCCAAGCCATACAAAGTTTGGTGCAAATTCGCAATACATCCGGATTTTACCTGGATGAGATTCTTTCAGCCAAATAGTAGGTTGCCTCATTGTTGGCTTTTTCCAATGCCTTTTTCACTCTTTTGGGTTTACTCCCAAGTGGAAACATTTTTATGAAGAAGTATTTGATTGTATTTTCTCTCTGGGAAAAGAAATCATTGTACAACAGGGATGTGTCCCAAGGTCTGGCCTAATGTCTTGGGGACAGAGATAAATCTATCTCAATGACTTTGAAAAATCAGGAGATGTCCCCAAGATGTTGGAGGTCCCCTTCAGTTAATTGCTAACGGGGACTCTAGGATGTTCCTCAACAGTCATGTCCCCAATGGTTGTCACTGTTTTAGAAAAAATCACTAAAACTATGTCATAAGTATCCAGTCTCTACTGCCTTATTACATTTAGCGATCTCTTAATGGAATATTGGTCTAATGGTAGTCTCCACTTTCAATTCTTATACACTTGTTCCTGCAAACTATTTCTATGCAAAGAGAATTGTCGGCTTGCTGATAGCCTCTTCAAAGCTATTGTCCAATGTTTTGGCATGCACAAAATAATGGGTAGCCTCTTGTTTTAGTCTAAATTACAAACTCAAACATTGTATGTGTTACCCAATGCCGTATTATGCCCTAGGCAACCTAGGTAGTTGCCCAGGGTGCTGATATCCAGGGGTGCCACACTCATCAGAATTTTACAGGTCAGCTTCTCGCTATTAATCAATAATCGTAACAGGTGTTCTATATTTATACTCAAATACAAATCTATGAGCATTTGGGGATGTGTAGACTGCTGTGTCTGATTTTTTGGATTTTTTATATTCCTCATGCAGTTTTTCCTAAATACGGGAGTATCTTTTGAGGATAAACAAATATTTTACTGTCCTACGCTTTTTGTATATTTTTATTTTTTATTTTTTAAGTGTTGCTTGTGCACTTGCTAGCATTGTAAAGCAGAAAATTCCAAACAAACTGTAGACAGGTGATCCAAAGAAATATTCTCGGGATTAGGTTAATTAAAGTCAAGATTCATCGCCAAATTAATTAGTGTGTAAGTCTTCTCCTGAACACTTCTAATTTTTAATTTGATCTTAACTGGGGGTCCAGACTTGTGTCCAAGTGCTGCTTAATACCCCTCACTGGGGAGAGCACCGGGAAGAAAGAAGTGATCAATCTAGTGTTCATCCATCTGGGAGGAGGGTGGAATTTATTGTCATTAGTAGATTATCCATATGAGCTAAACATGTAGGCATATAACATACAAGAATCTTTTGGGAAAGATAGTGAATTGCTTGACAATTCTTTGCTCTCACTGAGTTTTCCATAACAAATCCTATAAGTTTTTATCATTTTTTGTTTAAATTTTTAGTTTCTTGTAATTTCTTAAATAGTTATGCTTTTGTCTCTTCTTACGAGGATTTAGTAAGCAATTTTTTACTGGTTCAATACCATAGGTTCTTGCTATTCTGTCAAAAATTGAAGGAATTATAAATATAAAGTTTAAACACATGCCTAAGTCCACATTTTTATTCTTTTTATAAAATATTAAATTTTATTTGAAATTAGGTATACTACCAAAGCCAAGTGTAAAAATATGTTGCCGAAGCCGAGTGTAAATATGTTGCCGAAGTCAAGTGTAGAATTTTTAACAGAATCTTTTTGAAATTCACAAATCTGACAAACAGATCTGTGTTGATTGTTTTGGTTGATAAACAGTGAAGTGCAGAACTTTTTTAGTGTTGGAGATTCTTTTCTCAAAACATACCAATCTCATTGTGCTTAACATTGATATCCTCAATGCAATGTAAACCTTGGCTAATCAAGGACTTGCAAAAGTACCCACAAAAGATATGGCGATAAAAATTTACCACTTTCCCTGTTACAAAAATAAGAACGAAGCCTTTTTAATCCTAATTATGTGTTCTTGAAATTTATATGATAGAATGTTTTAATAAATTTAGAGGGGTGTTGACTCCAAATACTGCCTAGAGTGCTTAGAACCCTTAATCTGGCTCTGGTGTTACCTACACCTGCATAGGGCTAAAAAAATGGTAAGGGGTTCAAGAACCCTCCTGTTTAAATGCCTTATCCATTGGCTTTGGGTTACCAGTGTCTGCCGAGGACTTAGTAACCAACTAGGAATGAAATTCTATTCTAAAGAGGAGTTCTGGAAAATAAAACAAAATTCTCTGAACTAAAACATAAATGAATTAGAAAGAAATTTGCTCATGGAGATGGAAAATGAATCCAATTTATTAACGCCAAGGAGCTTATGAAAACCTCTGCTAGAACAGTAAATAACAAAACAACCAAGTGAATTATTTCTTATTATCCCGTGTCATTGGGATGGCATCCCGTTGGAGGCACATCCTGACCTGCCATCTATTAATGGCCCCATCCTATGGTTTAAGGTTGTGCTTGGGCAGATAAAGCAGGGTTGCCAAGGGAGGATGCAAAAGGGCAAGGTTAGCCAAAATCCTTTGGGGACGACATGTTTGGAAGTTATGAACTGCATTTGGAGAAATGGGGTCATTCCCAAGGATTTTAATGTTGCTTTCCTAGTCTCCATCTCCAAGAAAGAAGACTCGACCTTCCATAACAACTATAGGGGAATATCCCTCATAAATGTCAAGCTTAAAATCCTCACCAATGTGATCATTAAGAGAATAAAAAAAAAATTGGAGGAGAAGAAATTCTTCTCCAAAAGTCAGGTAGGTTTCAGGAAGGATGAAGAGTGTATTGGGCAAGTCATAGTGCTTCATGAGATTGCTATGAGACGAATGGGTAAGCTCAAAAAGCCCAACTTGTGTGGCTTTCATAGACTTTAAGAAGGCCTATGATATGGTCTGCATGAGGCTCTTTTTAGGAAGCTTCTTGTAGTTGGAGTGAGGGGGAAGGCCCTCGTCACTTTTTCCAAGAGTAAGACAAGGGTGCCCAATGTCCTCAACCCTCTTTAATATTTGCATAAATGATATCATGGAGGGTCTTAAAGGGATGTGTGTTTTTCGTCCTTGGTCTTGTAGAGGTGATGTCTCGTTGATGTTTGTTAATGACCTTGTGGCAGTGGCAGAGTCAGTAGAAGATCTGAAGTTGATGCCACAAAAGATTCATGTTTGTAGTGGGGTATGGAATGTGGCATCGACAAGTGTGAGGTTATGAAGATCTTTGGTGATCAAGGAGAATTAGACTAGCATGAGTTTCTAATTGAGGATAAAAAGGTTGGTGTTTGTACCATGATATCTTGGGATATAAATTGACTTGTAGTTGTCTATCGGAAAGGTAATTAAGGAAAGAGAAGCAACATGCACTAGGACCCTTCATGGGGTCCAATGCTTTCGAGCTTCCCAACGAGTTCCTACATGATCGAAAATCTTGGCAGTTAAAGCATTAGTCTTCCCAGTGGTTACATTTGGTGCAAAGGTGATAGACGTGTTTGATGTGGCCAAGTAGAATACTCTCCAAAGAGTGGTAGTGGAGGGTATGAAATGGATCTTTGGGAAGTCATCAATTTCCAATACGATTGGGCAGATGGTTATGCATCGAGAGCTTAACATTTGCCCAATCTTGGTCTTCAACGACGGTCAAAGAGCTCGGGCCTTGGAGAAGTGTTCAGGGCTCAAACCTTTCATTACAGATCTAGTCCCCAGCAACCCACCATGTAAGGTGGGAGAAATCTGGACTTGGATCCACAAAACAACTAAGTGGCGAAAAAGAACGTCCACAAGGTAGAAAGAAAGAGCTCTCTTGTGTGGGAAGAGACCTGGGATGTTTAGGATAATAAGTTTAGTTTGTACGATTCTCTGAAGTTCTTCAAGTGGTTCAAGTTGGAAGAGACTCGAAGCTATATCAAGTTGGCTCAAAGGTATGAAACTGTTTTTGTAGAGGTTTGTTGGCTACTCAATGTGTGAGTAGGAGTTATGTCCTTAGTAGTTGTGCGGGTAGGATTTGGTGGGTTGATCCCTCTCTTGGTAGTCTGTGCCTATTGTGTGCACATCAAGTTGTGTGATGTAAGAATGCAAGTTAGTTTTCAAAACGTGATGCAAAAGTTATGGTGCATTGCCCTTGTGGATTCTGGTGAGAAAGATTTGCCCACGTTACTCCTTGGTAGGGAGTGTAGTGGACAATGTCTATCATATTGGGTAGGGGATCATTCACATCAGAAGGGAACTGTAATCTTCGTGCATGTGGTGAATTTCTTGGCTGTAACGCTCCCTCTGTATCAAAAAGCCCTTCAGGGGTGGCAGATGGGGGGGACGTGTCATAGCCGGCCTGGAATGGACACGGGCCTCAAGGTTACCTAGCTACCAATGAGCTAATGCCTAGTTGGGTAGGGAAAACCCTTTTGTCAGGTTTACAGAGGTGATTGTCATTATGGATGTTATCAGGCATATGTTTTGGGTGTAGGGGGTGGATGAAGCTCGTGAGAATATAATATCATTTACTTACTACACAAAAATAGCAAAGGATCATGTCTATGCCAATAAGTAAATATATATAGATAAAATATTACCAAACATTGCAGAGTAATTAAGCTCCTTTGCACTAAAATCTGAATCTGCTTTGATCCTTTTCTACAAAATTGTTCCTTTTTACAAATTTTGTATTGAATTACATCACATTCTTATCTATACCTCCCCCCCACTTTCGAATTGCCATTATATATTTATAGGATCAAGTACAAAGTAGAATAAGGAATGTGAACCAAATGGTTGGGACTGCATTTCTTCAACTTAATTTGCTTTTCTTGGATTTTTCTTACTTGTCTTTTCTTTCCCAGTTTTATCTTTGAGCTCTTAAACTAGCCTTCAACATTTCACTCTAAAAACAAATTTTTATTTTACCAGCACATCATTCCCCTCTTTCACGAAGAAATCTTTCTTTAAGAGCAATAGATCACCCTGAATTCCTTAACAGATTTCAATGATAAATCTGCACAATCAGGCAATTTTTCTTTTCTTTTCACATTGCTATTGTCATTTTCGCAATCCGCAGCTCTTGACTGTGAGGTGCTCTTTGTTTTGCAAAGACCCTGCAGCTTGCAAAGATATCCATGATCTTTCGAAGGTCCTTGAACCTTGTGATGATTTTTCCTTCTTTGCAATGCTCTTTTCAGCTTGTAAGGCTATGATTTCCCCTTCTTTGCGGTGCTCTTTGCAGCTTTAGAAGCTCTGATTCTCTGTATTCTCTTCACCACATAGCACTTTGAACTTGCAACAAAAAATAGACTGCTACCTCCTTCTAGGAAAACAAATAAAATAACACATGACATAATTCAATAACATCACAAAATAAAGAATAAAACATGGGTTGCTTGAATACGGGAATATAAGCGACTGCGACATGATCACCCAGAAAAGACACAGCACAAGTGTAAAACCAGAGCCTTTGGAGGCAATAGCAGAGCACAATGAAACTCAAACCACAATCCAAAAAAGATTGACGGTAAACATGAAAACGAAAGACTTGTAGGAAATAAAATAACCACAAATCAATCTTAAAGCTATTATTTGGGAAAATTCAATGATTTGTAAGTATTTAAATTTTTAAAAGGGAGTGGCCTCAAATTCGCAAAATTTGGGCGTATTTGGTGACAACAAAAGCATTTTAGTAACTTCATGTAAAAGCTCTGAATTACTTAGACGATTAGGAGTCATGATTGTGTAATAACTAATATCCTATGTGGTCAATAATTTGAAGTATCCTTATTTCCTAAGAACATTTACTTATGTTGTATTTGGATATCATGATTGGATATAATATTTGTATTTAGATATTAAGTATGTGTTATGTTTGGCGCAAAATGGAAATGGAACATTGGTGTTATGTTTCCCCCCACAATGTGAAATTCCCACTTATTCATCAAACATGGACACTGAAAAGCGAATTGTGTCATACTGCATACTATTGTCCGAATCTTGCTGCACATGATCACCATTACCAGTGAATGTATTCACTGACAGATCATCTTCCAATGAAGTATGACAGTCAGAGGATCTCCACAGTCATCTGCTCTCCTATACAATTGTTTTTCTAGCATCCACACACCACACTGAAAAGCTAAAAAACTGAAATGCACACCACAAAACTGAAAAAACAAGTCACCATATTAGAAGTGTGACCCCATCATTGGTGACTGATGTGAGGTTGCTGATCGACCTCCAACCTCTTGTGCCTTCGTCCTCCATTTTATGTGCTGCTAACTCATCCAAATGTCGACCATGAAGCTTTAATTACAACCCTCCAGACATTAGTTTCAACGTAGAAGCGATAGTGCGTTTTTGAGGTAATATTTTTACAATATTTTGACTCTTGACTTGACTCAATGAGGCTCACAAGGGGCTGCTTTACTTTCCACAAGTATAAACAAGTCCAAAACAACGAGTTGCCCACAATATGGCCAAATTCCAGACTTTTTTGGTGGTGACCCATTGGAATAATCTTTTGATGAGACAATGACATAATAAACACTTTGACAAAAAGCGGCACTATTATAGAGTTACCGTGCAAAAGTTATTAAGGTTAAAAAGTAATTAAACATGCCCATTTTGACATTAAAATTGACTCAATTTTGACTCTTAATACATGACAAGATGGATAACAAATTTATCGTGTGACCACTCGTACGAACCTG
This sequence comes from Taxus chinensis, assembly GCA_019776745.2. Classification (NCBI taxonomy): domain Eukaryota; kingdom Viridiplantae; phylum Streptophyta; class Pinopsida; order Cupressales; family Taxaceae; genus Taxus; species Taxus chinensis. The sequence continues at coordinate 327,623,346 of CM034147.1, forward strand.
GGATTAAATGAACTACTTTCAAAAATGACATATGCCCTAAGTTAAAACTGGTGTAACACTATGTCTTTTATTTGATGACATTAAAATTCATCACATGTGGAAATAAAATAAAAAATATTATAAACCTAAAAAATAAACTAAACGATGCTTCCAATTTTCACACGATACACTAAGACAATCAGCCAATAAAAATATTTACCAACGCCTAAGGGAAGTCAATTTCCTGTCATGTTTCCTTGAAATAGCTCGTGAAATGACTATGTCAGACGTCTCTTGGCTGACAGTAGGAGGGAGGATGAGGAGTTCAAATGGAACCTTGATGCTGAATATTTTTTTTATTTTTATTTTTTCCATTAGTTGCCTTGATTTAGATGTAGTTTGCACAGATTGTAGCTATGCATCTCAAATGATAGTCAGGAAGATTTTACATTTGAATCAAAGGTGAGCGTGGGTCTGCTAGATCCTGATGAAAGAACTAGAATCTATTTAAATCTGTATGGAAGTGGAGCGAGGCCTGAAAAAATAGATGATAGATGCTCTCAAGTTTTATATGCACATCCAGGACGTTGTTATACATAAACATAAGCGTGAATTGTTGGGCACTGAATAAATCACAAACAAGATCTGTTTCAAAGGTTCACAAGTGCACTGCAATTTCGTATGAAGTTGTGAAACTAGTCTTCTTAAAATCTAGTAGCTCATTCAAGCATCCCCAAAAATGCATGAGCAAGATCAAAAATAATGTGACATCCACAATAATCTAAATACACAACTATTTCTAATACATCATAAGACTGAAAACCTGGTCTTAACCCTGTATGTTTTCTTCTTATGCAAAGGCAACACAATATACATAGAGATCTAGAAACTTTGGACGTAAATAAGGGCAATGTAGGTAATGCCGGTAGCTTTCCTCCTTAGATTCTCCATTGCAGTGAGATCAAACACGCTTTGATACCAAATGTTGTATTTGGATCAGATTAAACATGGTGAAACAACAATAATAATTTTCTATGTATTAATCTGCTGTATTTTTACAATGCAAGGAAGGCTAATATATAGCCATACAAATAGAAAAACCGTCTTCCTCTTAAATAGGAAGCTTATAAAGTTATAACTATTAACCTGTATATATATTGTGATGTTTTGTTATAACAATATATATAATTAACTAACTAACCTAGGTAATTACTAACTAATTACCGTAGATCACTAACTATTTACCATACGGTAAATATCTAACATAAAAATGCTAAATTCCTAACAACTTATACTTTCTGCCATTGTAATATGCTTCTGTTTTCGATTTCCCCCCAATTGCAAGCCTTGAAAGAGTTAAATGAAATATGGTTTAGGGTTTTCCACAACTTCTTAAGCATAAACAATAAAACCCACTTTCACATAATGATAATAATAATTTTTTTCCTCTTTTTTTTTTTACACTCAAATCTGGAAATGTAACCAGCAAACAAAATAACAAGAAGAGAAACAAGCATGCACCCATTATGTTTAATGTAATATGGAACTCTGCCCAAGCTGTAAGTGCATGACATGCTCCAAAGATTGATATTTTCAGCTCCCAAATGAAAAAAGACTTTCAAGTCTGAAACTACAGATTTTAACTCAAGAGGAGGAACATTCTCTTGGTTTAGGAACATTTGGTTTTGCATCCAAAGCCTCTAGAAACCCTGCTGGTTTGTGCAAGACTTCTCTAATTATTCAATCTCCAAAATACTAAAAGCCTCTCCTTTACAATACCGTTGCCTCCAATACATAGTTTGGAAAAGCATGGTAGGTAGGAGTCGAGACGAATCAACTTTATTTAATGTGCACAAGTGGAGCTAAGGTTGGGTGCAACAACCTTCTTAAATGGGCACAAGTGGAGTTAAGGCTGTCTTTAAATGTTCACAAGTGGAGATGAGGTTGGATGCAACAACCTTCTTGAATGTGCACAAGTGGACATCAGGTCTTCTTAAATGTGCACAAGTCAAGATAACGCCTTATTAAACGTGCACAAGTGGAGACAAGGTTGCATGCAACAATCTTCTTAAATGTGCACAAGTGGATATGAATATATACATTTAATCATCCCCACTCACCATCACCTACACTAAAATTGGTAAATGGGGCCCGCCATAGCTGTTCAAAAATCTCCTCCCACTTAAATTTTTCTTGCCTCCAATCAAAGAAGAGAAGGGTGTTGCGTAATGCTCTCCAATACCAAGATTAGTTCTCCTTAGGAAGTCCTTGTTATTTTATTAGATATTCGGAAACAACCTTTCTTCTCAACCTCTTTTCTCGAGTTCCAAAGATAGTCTCCAAAATCAGGACAGGGTTACCTCCATCACCTAAAAGAGGCAACTCTTTGGAGGGAACGATTTGTTTCCCCAAGGCCTTTTTAAGACAAGACTCATGGCTATCTCATGTTAGCTTTTGTTTACTCAAAAGATAACATGTACACAATATATGTAATCAAGCGTGATGAGGAAGTAGAAAGGAACTATAATGAAACAATATCACCCGTGTTTAGTGTATAATAGATGCCCCCATTTGTATTGGAAGTCTGGGTAAAGGGTTGACCAACATCTGCCATTGTGTATCCCTCTGTGTATGTCTGGCATCAAGCCCAAAATACCATGTAAACGCATGTGTGTAAATAATAAAGAAATATGCTATTTATCAAACCAAAGTGACAAACAAGTATACTATAAAGTGCTAACAACACAAACTTATCTGTACAGGTCCTAGTTCTGTATTGTTGCAAATATATGAATGTTTTTGTATTTTGAAACTATGTCAATGTTTTTGTATTTTTGAATATTTAGCTATGTGCAAGAAAAAGGGGTAACACCAAAACTACCCAATGAGAACCCCCTGAAGAGGTGGAGCAACTGTTGAAGAAGATGGAGGCTCGGGCCTCAATTGTGCCAAAGAATGTGACTCAAATGCTAGTGGTACAGTAGTAGTGGTGAATGTCAAAGAAGGCCTGAGAGAGGGACTAGGTGAAGTAGATCCATGAGTAGTGTGTGAAGTAAAAGACTTGCACAAAGGACTAGAAGAGTGTGTACTCCTATACATACGATGTGCACTAGAAGACTTGGGAGAAACTTTAGAGATAACATGCACACTAGAGGATCGACGTGGGATCCTATGAGAGCGAGAGCCACGAGAGATAATGTGTGAAATTGAAGGCCGATCTAGAGACCTAGGGCGACTAGAGTTTTGAGAGACAATGTGTGCAACCAAAGGCCCATCAGGGGACCTAGGAGGGATAAGGCCGCTAGAAATAGTGTGTGCAACCAAAGGTCTATCAGGAGACCTAGGATGACTAGAGTCTTGAGAGACAGTGTGTGCAACCAAAGGCCTATTAAGAGATCTAAGAGAACTAGAGCCGCTAGAGAGTGTGTAGAACCAAGGGCTTAGGATGAAACCTAGGAGGGCTAGAACCTCTAGAGAAAGTGTATAAAACCAAAGACCTGTTGGTAGATACACTAGGAGTAGGGATAGAAATTGTAGGATGACTAGGCATGCTAGGAGAAGAAGCCTCAAAGGGAACACCTCGAACTGTGACAACTTATTGTTTATGAATAAACTTGACACATTGGTGAATGACCAATGGAATAGCCCTAAGAGCACGTACCCAAGGTAGACCTAAACGTACTACACTAGAGCTAAGAGCGGCAACAACCAAGAATGAAATTGGTGTAGTAATAGAACCAATTGTAATAGGTAAAGTGATGTTTTCGATATCGAGGATTAGAATCAAATGCGAGCTTTTTTGTAGAAATGCCAAGAGATTGGAGTAGTGTAAGAGAGCAGCCATTTTCCTTATGTGGGTCAATAAAAACACCGCGTATAGGTACTTGATTAATAGAGGCAAGAATAGACAAAGTATTGGAAGCAAGTGTATCATCTATATTAGAGTCATCGAAAGTGATAATTGGTGTAGAAGATGATGTGTGAGTGACAGTGCCAATCATTACATCCAAAGGATGATCATCGGAGGGCGGTGTTGGCATCGCACAATAAGTATTTTCCACTTCTGAAGTAAATTTGTCATTGTTATGCTTAGGCAGTGGATCATTGAAGTTTTTCAATTTGGTATTATCGTTGGTTTTCTTAGAAGATTCAGTGGGCTCATCCCATTCAATGGCATTGGAGTCAATAAGATCTTGAATGATGTGATAGAGTTTGATACACCTATCAGTGAGGTGACCAATACATATATGATAATCGCAGATAAGCATTGGCATCAAAACTCTTACTTTGAGGCTTGCTTGTATCAACCTCAAACGGTGGAGGGAGAGACATGAGATTACACTCAAGCAATCGTTTCAAGACGCGTGGAGCACAAGGTAAATGTGTAAATCGTCGTCGTGCGGGTTGTAGTTGTAGCTTAGTAGGTTGAGCAATAACATTGACAACATCCTTAGAAGTAGCCTTAACATCATTACTCTTTCCTTTGAATGTAGATTTGCTTGGAAACTCAGCATTAGATGTATTAGGAGTGCTAGCAACATACTTGAGTTTGTTTATATGTAACAACTTAGCTTCGTGCTCTTTGAGTGTTTGGCATAGATGGTCAACTGAGCGAAATTTGTCAAATATGACTGATTCTTGCAAAGGCAAAAACAAGCTTTATATGAAGAGATCTTGTAATTCATTATCAGCCAAGATATTGCTCATCTTATTAATCATGGTCTTGTATTGTAAGACATAATTGTTTAGCGGTTCATTAGATCCTTGTCGCATTTTAGAGCATTTGTGTGCAAGAAACCTTGTCCCCAATGTTGATAGCGAATTGTGCCAACAATTGATTTGCCAAAGCATTAAAAGAGCACACAGAGTGTGTGGGGAGATTATAGAACAACTGTAGTGGGAAGTCCTTAAGACTTTTAGGGAAGAGCTTGGTTAGTAGGCTGTCATGAGAGGCATAGTCAAAACAAGCCACATGGAATGATCGAAGATGTTCGACGGGGTCCCCTTTTCCATCATAGATAGAGAGTTTAGGAGCAACAAAACCAATAGGAAAAGGATAAGAAGCCACTTCAAGTGCAAGTGGCTTATGCAGCAACTGAGTAGAATCCATAACATAAGAAGAAATATATGCACTTTGTTGTAATTGTAAGATTTGAGCTTGTAGAGTACGAATAAGGGCTTCAAGAGTTTGTGTGTTAGATGAAGAAGCGTGCGAACCATTATGATTGAATATAGGATGTCTAGTAACAATATGGTTGTAGTAATGGACATGGAGACATTGTGCATTGAAAGATTAGGTGCCCCCAAGGATGTAGGCACCATAGATGCAAGAATAGTGGACGTCTCTATATGAAATAATGAAGCATGCATAAGTTGATCTCTTGCAGCATATAGAAGAATATCAATATTAATGAGATTCTCTTGTAAGAAATGCCTAAGATGTTGTGCTTTATTTTCGGGAAGATTGGTAGAGTGAGTGTGTTAGGGTTATAATTGAAGCCTTCACCTTGGACAGGATCAACATTAATAGTGAAAACAACATTGGCAAAGATATTAGTAGTAGAATAAGGCTGAGCACTAGGAACCATGTTTGGATGATTGGAAGTGAAAGATATGGGTTCGTTTTGGAGAGAAAAGCCCCTGACAATGCTTCCAATGCATACTCAGGAGATGTGTTGGGATGAATACGAGTGTGAAGGAGGTTAATGATTGCTTTCTTACATATGGGGTTGTGCTTTAGATATTCAAGTAATGATATGGTTTGATCATGAGAGGAGGCCATTATTGCAACCAAAAATAGAATAAGCAGACCTAGAAGAAGAATCATGCAACAAGAAAGAAGAGAGGAAACCATAGGGTTGATGCAAAGATCGAGTTACAAGTTGGGTTCGCCAAAATGTTTACTCCCTTATTAGATTTTATATTTAGGTTCAGTGAGTTAAGTACATTGGAAGGATGTAAGGGGAGCTACAAGAGGTTATTATGATTAATTAACTTCCAACATTAATTATGTAATGCATTAATACTTGCAACTAATGTACATAGTAAGATATGAACTTGAAAACACAAGAGGATGAGTGCACTTAGCTGTTTATAGATGAATCTGGGAGGTTTTGGGTGTGCAAACTATTAGAAGTGGGAGATTTGAAATTGAGGATGCTTCGTTCTCGGAATTGTGACTGGAAAATACCCTGGTTGTAGGTTCGTACAGATCTTCCAAGACTATCCATATGGTTTTGACCTTATTGTAAAGTTTTAAACTTGCTTAGAATGTGGCTCTGTAACTTTCTGGGATTGACGAATGTCGTTGATATTCACACTTTAATAATTCAATATTTTGTCAACACCAGGGCGGTGTCCAAGGCTATTTGCAACAAAGAAACGGTTTGAAACAAATAAACAAAGAAACAATTTGAAATGTATTAAGCATGTAACTTAATCAAATTAGAAACAACACAACTGCGATAAGATCTATCTTGGACTTATTGTAACTGGTAAAAATAAAGGAAAATACTTATAATTATGTGACCTTAAAGAACTAAAATAAAAATAAATGAAATTACAGTTTGAATAATTAAAACACAGTAATGCTGGAAATAAAACAAATTAAATAGTTGAACATGAAATAAACAAAACTTCCCTTCACATTGGGGAGGAGTGGCCCTTACTCCTTCCCTATGATCTGGCTGTTATATCTACTCAAGAAAACATAGTTGAGTCCAGAAGCATGCTCTTTATTTATCAAAAGTTTGTCTTACAATGCAGTTATTATATTTCTTCAAAATTAAACCCTTATTCTATAATGATCACACCTTATATATTAAGCAGAGTTCAATTCCCTTTTTACTAGAATTTATTATTCCAAATTACATGCAAGAATTAACTAAGCAGGTTTATAACATAACAATCATATAGCTGATAGTTGTCAAGTTGATATACAGACGTACATGTAGATTTTTGGTCAACCTTGTCTTATTGATGGAGGAGTTTTGTAAACAATACTTTACTGGATATGGAGATATTTGGAAGTTTAGATCAACTCAAGTAATCACATTTCTTGTAAGGTGGAGGATTCCATGAAATAAGGATTAGTTACTACCAATTGGATCTTTACTACATTGAATGAACCACTTCAACTTAAATGAGCTTCATGTCAAAAATAAGCGGTTTCCACTTAAGCAGATTGAGGTTTCATGATGAAATTGATGCTGACTGGGAAATTCCATAAATTGTGTGAATCCTATGCTGAATGGGTGAATCTTACACTCTTTTGAGTCCTGCACTCGGTTGTGTGATTCATGCACTCGACTGAGTGAGTCCTTCCATTTACGTATGTTAGCACCAAAAATCAATTTATATCAATGATTCAAGAAGGCGTATAAAAGATAGAAAATAACCAAGACATGTGCTCAAAACATATCATTAACTGAAACAATTTTTTTATTTATAATAAAACTAATATTAGTTTAATACAAAGTAAGATGGACATAGTAGAAAAATTGGGGCTTGTAATATGGATTTCTAAAGGCTCTTCACTCCGCCATACTTAATGATTAACAGGTCCTCATGCTACAAATTTTCCATTGTTGTTTAGGGATTCCACAATTCTACTACAATTATATTCATCAGCAAAAGTAGCCCATCTCTTTAATTCCGGGTCGTTGTATCCTTGGAATTCAGTCACTACATTTCTCCACTTGTTATAACTCGCAACAGGTTGGTCTTGATCATTAGTCCATCGAGGAACTAGTGCTAATATGAGTGGTGGTCTGAATCGCTTGCCAACCCATTCATGTTCCATGTTTGTCATAATTCTCCCTATGTCCTTGGCCCTCCTTAATGACCGCCAAAATTTGGTAGGGGAAATAACTTCCTTTTCTTATAGATTTAGAGAACAAATCACACCTTTGGCAATAGGAAAAGAATGCCATATTAAAGTTTGCTATAGAATATGCCTTAAAATCTGCCACACATGAAGAAATACTTTCCTCATAGCTGTCCACCAGTTGAAGAGAGTAAATCTGTTCCTTGTATTAGATGTAAAAACTTACCATGTGCACTGGAAAATCTGTCTCATGAGAAGACCTGAATTGGTCTCTTCTTTTGTGAAGTTGTCAATCTGTTCTCTCTAAATAATCTGATGCCGGAGTGTGGAGATAAAATACCTTAATTGAACTTCTCCAACATACATATTAATTGGAATTTGCGTTTCTTCAGGAAAGAAAAATTTATGGACTTAAAATTCACACAACAAATTCCTTCCAGATGTATCATAGGCTGCACATGGAGCCATGAATTGCTTATTAGTTTCAAAATCCATGGATTCATTAGAGGGGACCCTAGAAATATTCCATTTATAAAATTTCTCTTTTAAAAACAGAGCATAAAAGGTTGCTGGTTATCTATAGGAAAGAGCTTTCTCATATAGTTGGCATATTAATGCCAGATTATTTGCCAAGACCTGTTTCTTTTCCCTTAATGATTTTATTTTCTTCTTCTACCTTTCTGAGCTCACAGCAGCAACTCATCCATGTTGTCATTCATTTTAAAACCACAATTTGGGGGAAAACAAAATCAGCTTGGGAGATTTGGTCAGTGGTGATTATGACCTTCTCTTCCTTGATTTTTCAGATTTAGAGGTATAAGAAATGCAGTTAAAGTTATCAATAGTTTTTTGGATCTCATATATAACTTGATCTTTGCTTTGTAGATCCTTTTTGAGTTGCTAAATTTCTAATTTTTTTTTCAGTTGAGAAATGTACTCATTTTTCTCTTGAAGTACCACCTAGTAACTTTTCCAACATATCTTTGGTATGTACTTTAACTTAAATTAAACATTTAAGAGGGCCAATACTTGTGGGGTGAGGGCTTCCTCATCCTATGGTGAGATAGGCTCTCCTTTGAACATGGGAATTTTTTAACTTGTCTGACAATGGGGGAATCTCAATAGTGGGTTGTGTTTCAACAATTTGTTCATCAAAAACAAGGTTTTGAGGGAATGGAGATGCTAGTGGAGAAGTCTGAGGTGTAGACCTCATTTCCCTCATTGTTGCTTCCGCCTTATTCTCTTCAAATGAAGGGCTATCCTCCACTTGATTCTTGGTGTTTTCCTATAACACTTTAATTTCTTTTTAGGGTTTTCCTCTGTCAAAGATTACCTGTTTCAAGGGTTTTGCACTTGGGTTGTGTTTCATCCTTATGACCATATTTCCTCATGGAACTTTATCCATTTCCTCATCCCATTTCATTTTTTGGATAAAATGATGTCTACATATTAAATGGATTAAACCCTGAAATTTTAAATATTTAGTGCCCTAACATAATTTCTTTGTGGTATAAGAAATAGAGACATGCAAGAAGTTGGGAAGATCAATTTTATCATGTTCTTTGGCCTCTATATGGTGTAAAGTGTATGAGAATTATCATAATAGGTCTGAGAATAATTTCATACTGACCCTCACAAGTAAAGTACTTGATTACCCATTTTACAACAGAGCATCACGACTCTAGAAAAATGGACCTTTTATGCCATATGCTTTGCGATTATGGTCAAAGACCAATTCTAATTTTTCTTTCTTCCCTACCAAAAATCTTTTTATGAACTTCAAAATATGGACCTCTAAAATTTACCAATTGACCTACCTTAGGAATTCCTAAAATTTCACTAATAATTGAAGCATTAAAGGGAAATTTTTGTACCTTTTATTAGTGAACAATCATCTCTGAGGTTCTTGGCGAACTCCTTTTTCATCTTAGGGTTGAAATCTTCATATTTAAGCATGGAATCTAACCACCTTACCTTTTCAAATATGGTGATGAACTTATTCTTTACCATCAATTCCATGGGGCTATTTGGCTCATGGAAAACTCGGATACCCATGATGTCACAAGAATTCAAACAACGATGATGTAGGAATAGTTTTTGGCCGTTAATGTTGCACTGGTTTGGAGTTGTAAGAGAAAGGTCACTCAAAAGAAAGAACTTAAGTAATTAAAATGAGTTTGATTAGATTTAAAATAGAAGAGATGACAAACCCTCTATGAGTTATGGAAAGCATTAAATCATGAGAATCATGGGAAGTGTATGAGAGATCGTGGGAATCATGAAGAAATGGGGAAAGAAGGATTATACCTTGCATTAACTAATCATTAGTGTTATCGTAATTAAACTTTTTCTCTGACTTAAAAAGAAGTGTTTAACATGTACATTGTCATTTCCCATCTTATCATATGCTCCCTCAATGTCGAATACCCAGTTATTGTTCTGCTTCAATCTTGCATGACATGCTTCTAGAATGAGGTGACCACCGTAATTGGTTTTCAATAACCTCTTATTATTTTTTATTTATATTTATTTTTATCATTTTTTTTTAAGGAATGGCCACTATCTTTGGTTTTCAACCATCCCTTCATAGGAATATGGTTGTCATTTCTAGTTTTCAACCATCTTCCTCTTATTTCCATTTTAAAAAACAATTTAGCTCAAAAATAGCTTGGATGAGGTGACCTCCTCCAAGAAATTCAGAGCTAAGTTGGCTTGCATCTATATTTTAAATTATTTTTGGGACACTAGTTTTTGGTATAGACATAGTCTATAACCATTAACCAACATAATACTTCATTCACCATCAATAGGAACAAGTTGAGTAATATCATTGTTGTAGAGTTCTTCTATTTGGTATGGATCCATTCATCTAGTATGCAACTTTCTATTAAAATATGTATACTTTGAATCATATAGTATATCCCACTCTCCTTTTTGAAATGTCCTCTGCTTAATGTGGAGGTCATGTCATAGTTGTCTCTAATGTTGGACTAGTTTAGTTTGATGTAATGTTTCCAGTCTCATTTCATCCAGCTCATTTAGCTGGACATTTTTTTATTTTTGTGCCTCTAGCAATTCAATTCCCACTTCTACAGCTATCTTCATTGTTTGTATCTCAAATTCTATAGGGAACATAGGTTTCTTCCTATAAACTAGTTCACATGGAGTAAATTCCATAGTTATTTTCCAGGTTGTGTTGTACATCCATACCGCCTTTGGTAACCTTTGCACTCACTTTTTCTTTGAAACATCCATTGTTTTTGTTAAGATGTTTTCTAATTCCCTATTGGTCACTTCAATTTGACCATTAGATTGAGGGTTGTAATGGGATGACTTCTTGTGCCTTATTTGATAGGTTTTCACAAATAGAGCTGATCACATTTGACATAAATTGGGGTACTTGATTTAAAACAATTGACCTTGGAGCTCCAAACTTTGAAAAAATATGTTTGTATAGGAAATATGCCTCATTTTCATCCCTAACATACTAAAGAGCCTTTACTTATGCCCATTTTATCACATAGTCCATACACACAAGGATGTATTCTTTTCCTTGAGAAGGTGGATCGATTGGTCTGATGAAATCCAATCATCACTTCTCAAATAGTTCCAAAACTATATGAGGTTGAAGAGGCATTTCATTTGATAATGTCGGTTTCCCCATATTGGCACCTATCACATTGCCATACATATCTCTTGACATCTTTGTGCATTGAAGGCAATTAATACCTAGCTCCTAGAAATTTATGAATTGTTCTTTTGACTGGATAATACCCTCTTGGTGGTTCATCATGGAAAGCTCTAAGTATGTCAAATATTTCATCCCCAAATATGCACTTGCGTAAAACATAGTTAGGTCCACATTTAAAAATCATTCAAACAAATAATTTGTACATTACACTTTTTTTGGTTAATTATTTCCTTTGCTTGTTGGTAAAAAAAGGTGGGAACTTCCCTGTGGCTAAATAATTATCCATATCTACAAACCAAGGAGAACTGGTGGAGATAGAAAATAAGTGTTCATATGGGAAAACATCATTAACTTGTTCATTTGTACCTGAAACAATGATCTTGAAAGAAAATCAACCACCACATTTGCTTTTCAGGATTATCAATAATTTTAACATTGAACTCTTGCAATAATAACGTCCATCTAACAAATCTAACCTGAACCAAAGGATTGGTTCATTAAATATTTAATGTAATAATGGTGTATATGAATAATTACCTCATAACCTGTAATGTAGTGACAAAATATGTTTATTACATAAATTACTGCAAGGAATTCTTTTTCTGTGGTGGTATAACTTGAGGTGGACCTCCAAAGAAGGTCAACTTTCACTTCCTAATCCTAACACTACACTACTCTTAATGTAAGAAAAACAACTAACTACACTTATACTAACATTTAAGGGATACAGGGAGATAGATTGCATGAAATAAAACCTACACTAGAAGTGGTGATGTACCAAGAAAAGGGGTTGTAAGACAAATTCCTAGCCTTCCAATGGAGAAGGATGATCATGGAAAGAATAGAATAAGTATCACATACCATAATATAAGCATTACACCATTCCAAATTAAGCACAACAACTCCCAAAACTTGCAATGGAACACTTGAAGGTTACACAGTATACCGCAAACATGAAAAGAGGTAAAAGAGAGAAAAAAAAATAATGCAAGGATAGGAAATTAATCACAAAACATCATTTTATTACTCCAAGAACATGCATAGTGCATCATTACAACAGGAAGAGGCAAGATTCCATTACAATTTTTAAAAGGAAGGCTTGAAAGCCTCTAAATTCACAACATCTTAGCTTGAGAAGAAGAGGGGAAGCATGGAAAAATTATCTAACTCCTTTGAATAATGCATGCCCTTTACATTTTATAGAATTTTGAATTGGTGAGAGAAAGAAGGGAAGAATTCCTAAAATCTAAGAATGATTGTAGCAAGATAGGTGAGACCCATGCTTTGCCCATACTCTTCCTCCAGCACTTCATGCCTGATTGCATCATTACATGTACCCGAAGAAAAATCCACCCCATGCCATGCTTCACAAATTGAAATTTTGAATTCCTCCCCATTTTAATAAAAATAATATTTTAAAATATTCTGGGAGGACACATTTTTCTTTGGTGGGACTCACCCAAGTTTGAATATTTCATTTGGAGGGGGTTGGGTGTTTCTAAATTGGTAGCTAACCAAATCTAGCTCGCTAGCCATACTTGGTGAGCTAGTTGGCGAGCTCCTTTCATTATTTACACCTGCAAGCTCCTTCCATTCTACTACTTGTCACTTAAGCATTTTACCTTAGCTCTATCAAGCATGCAAAATGGCTCATTGTTGATGAGTTGTGAGCTCCCAAAACTAAGCACCACATTGTATGCGGTCAAAACTCTCCAATGCATTAGACAAAAGAGCTCCCAAATAAACCCACCATGCATACATTAGGACTTTTCTAATGTTTATTCTGCCAACCATCTAGTAAACTTAATCTTACACATACTCTTCTTACCTCATGTGGATTCCACCCCAACTCACTCAAATACATCCACCACAAATTCCTGACTTTACCACTAATCTCATCGACTCGATACTTGACATATTCAAGTGGCTCCATGTATCTTGCATCACACGACTCGACCCTCGACTCCTACATTAAATTCACTAACGAATCCCCATACTATGTGTCCTTGAACCAATCACCTGGTGACTAACTCGTACTTTAACTCCGCTCACCAAGTATGTCTAGAACTTTATTGAGATCATCTCCTTGAAAACTTATGAAATCTAATACAACTCTGAAGTCTGACCATTTGACTTCAGAGTTTGGAACACTAAGTCTAGTTCTTTGCTACTCATTCTGAAATTCTAAAACTGAGACATTGACAAATTGACCTGTGAGTTGATGCCTCAAACCTTTGAAATTTTATAATTTAGAACCTCACCTTCGTACACCAATGCTCTCACCTTCACACTCACACTTAAACCCATGAATTTCTAAAATATTCAAACTCTGAAAATTCAGAGTTCATAATTTGAGACCCTAGCTCACCCCACATTTCAAAACAATCCTCATTCCGAGCCATTTTCCAAAGCTCATCTTGTGAGCTTCGAGTTCCAAAGGTCATTCTGACTTCCGTTCATAACTTCACCCTCCCCAAAATGCAAAGATGCCCTCCTGATCAATCTTCATCAAGCTCTAGTGAAATCCTCGCTAATGGCTTCATCCCTATCCACAACAAGCCTATTTGAGCCCATTCATAGAGTGCCGATGAGCTCATTACATTGACCTTCTATCCCCACAAAGTTTCAGACCTGAGCTTTTTTATGTATTACGTTGAACATTCCATTCGAGTCATCACTAATTTAAATGATCCCTCTAATGTCCTGGCCTCACATTCTAAGTTGACTCCCATCTAATCCTGCATACAACTCCATACATGATTCAAATGGGAAGCTTTATTCTGTACACATGATAATTCCTTAGCTTGACTCGAGCTTGTATCTACCCATCTTCAATGTTCCTGTGAGAGCCACCCTTTCACTTTCATGCATCTAAGTTCCTTGAACTCATTTACCTGCATGTCCCATTACTTTGACTTTTCTGACATCACATACTCAGCTCTAAACTCCACTGATCCACTCATATGATATCCTGGCTCCCTATGAGCTCCTACCGATTTCTTCAACACCACTGAGAACCTACTTTCTAGTCTCATTTCATTTCATACTTCAAGTTATCCGTATTCTTTTACCGAGTACATGCCCACCGACATCCATGATCATGCCACCTAGTTCCATGAGTCTTCCCAATCGGCCTTGTGACTTAGAACTTGGTCCTCCTCGAGCAAGATGACTTTGCGAGCCATAAATCAACCGAAACTTGAGGCTCCCTGTTTGACCTTGCCCACTCCATGATGTATCTAACCCTTAGCTCCTTGCTGAGCTAGCTCGGACAAGCTATGTTTCAGCTCATGGTTGCCTTGAGCCTTTTTGATAAATTTTCACATTTAACCCTTACCGACTCTTCAGAATTTTCTTGGATTTTTCTTAGAGCCAAGGTCTCATGGAAAGTACTAGTTAGACACCCATCGAAATATTTTTTTAAATTTTTGACCCATTTTTACAATTATTTTTTCTGAATGTGGGCCCTTAGAGCCTGAATTTTCTCACTCTAGGATAACTCTGACCTCCTAAAGACCTAGAAGAGGAAAAAATTTCCTAATGATTGCACCCAATCCTTGAACACCAAAATGCTATTGAAACATGAAATTTTACCTTCCCAAAATGCCCTAGATTTCTTCATGAAGTCCCCTTTCGGTCCCAAGGTCCAATCTACCCCCGTTGTCCATTTTTTCCCAAGGGGGAAAAAAGGATAACATTTTTGGTGACTCGCAGGGACATCTACCTACTAGATGGGGTAGACCAGTAGCCTAAAGCCTCCATTGGGCATGAAGTCATTATTGGTAGCCTAAAATTGATGTGAACCATTATGAATTCTAACCCTAAAATTTGCTTGGTGTTGAATTGATCCTGGATCTTAACCTGGATTGACCATCTCACTTACAATATTTTTGAATTATATTTTTATGAGAGTGGAAAATGGTCTTGAACTTGAATTTCCTTATCTTCTCTCTGCAATCTTGATCTATGGGACTGAAAATGGACTTCTGAACCCATCCTGAAACCTGATTTTTCCAAGTATGAAGCACACTGAACCAATGATTGTTTGGCATGCATAACACATTGCAGAGTTTTGAGTAAAACATTTTGCTAAGTTGGGACATCATGGAACTCTATTAAATTCTGATTTTTCCCTTCTTCTAAACACTTCACCTTCGACACACTATGCAAGAGTAGCGACAAAACACAACACACACTATGTACAAAACTAAAAAATCATACATACTTCAAGTGAAACATGCAGAGTGTGCACAGGAACTTCTTCTATAGAAAGAAAACCTACTCCTACCCTACACTAACTAGAAGCATGGAAAACCTCAAACAAAACCCGACACCGGAAAGGAAAAGTAACTTCCCTTTCTCAACATTTATAGCCATGCAAATGATTTGGCAGTAAACATAGCTATTGATGACCATGGAAAGTTTTCCCAAGACTTTTCCTTTAGTCGATAACCCAAGGTACTAAAAACAAACAAGAAAATCATCTCCTCTGGATTATTTACATTAGACTTTTGGAGGCATTGCAAGCTAATAATTAGGGTATTGAAACTCATGCTCATGTTTGGAAGTGAATGTGACCAAATGTGGCTTCTCCTTTGGATCCAATGAAGCCAAGTACCCTATGGTGCAAGGTCTGACCCGTTGAAATTGCCCGCTACTTTGAGCCTTAACTTTAATAAGGAAGTCTTCATAGAAACCTTCTTGGAAAGTGGTGGTTATCTGTGAGCTGATTTTTTCTTTGTTTTTCATCTATAGACAACTGATGTTCCACTTTGAATGGATGGCATGGAAATAATATAAACTACATGTTTTCCTCCTCCCTTGGACAACAAGAAGTTTCCTCCACAACATGCAACTCTTTGGGATTTGTTACAGCCTATAATTGATTCATTGATGAATCTTTGCAAGTGTTTGAAGTTATCTCCTCACCAAGGAGTTTCCTTTCTTCCGACCAAAGAAAAATTTGACCCTGCATATCTAATCTCCTCATCTAACATGATACTTTCAAGGTCAAAATATTCCATCTGTTACTTCTTGAGGGATGATAAGGGCATTGCATATTTTCAAGGGAATTTTCCTCCTATCATGGGTTTATAAACTAAATCAAGTCCCACAATTGAGAGTAGGAAATTATCAATGATGTCATCTCCATTCAAGGATTCTTAAATATGACTTATTTCTTTCCATGTGCTCCTCTTCTTCTTCATTCAATGTGGTACATGTAAGATTCAATTCCTCCAATTTTGATTCAAGAGGGTTTGTTTAAAATTATAGGTTATTCTTGAATGTTTACTTTCATGGGATGAGGCATTCTGTGTTGGAAGATAGGTGATGGAATATATTTTTTTTCAAGATCTATAGGTTCTTGTCCATCAAAACACTCCTCCAAATATGACAAACAATCAGCCTCTCCATTTCCTAATTATACCAAGGACTTCCCTTCCACCATGGTGTCCACCAGATTAGCATTTTGTTCACCCTGATCTTCTTCAGCCTCAAACATAAAACTAGAAATTTTGAATTTATCTTCAAAATTAGAAATTTGAAAATATGAATAAGGATAATGATTTGAAACCTCTTGTATGTGCCTGATTTTCACTTCATGGCTTGAGATTCCTCCATGGCTGGTTGGCTTCATCTGATGGGGCTCTTGGTGAGTTGGTGTAATCTTCTATAAATGTTGAAAGTTCTTGACATGCAGGGAAATTAGGATCATTGCATTCACTTGAAATACCTTGAATTTTTGAGATCCTTTATTCCTTCACTTGCACATGCTAAAACTTTCTTGATTTGGATCAAACTCTTGTTTTCCTATGCAACATACTTGACAACCTTTGGTAAATCAGTAGTTTCCATAAACATTATGCCAATATGTATGTTACATTTCGAATAAATAGAATGTTGATCATCCTCTTGTGCTTGTTCATGTGTCATTGTATTCCCCTCCTGTTCTAACTCCAACTGAGCTGGGTTTATTCATAGAGTGGAATTTTCTTGATGTCGAGCCTTGCAGCCCACTCCTTCATGTTTTTTGCATGACCCTCCTTGCTAGGATCCTTAACCATATCCTCCTCTTTTCTATTTTTTTGACTTTTTTCCTCCTAGAATGGATTCAAGAATGCAAGAGGAGGGGTGGGGTGGGATCCAACTACTTTTATTCAAGGTTTGAGGTGGTGGAAGAGGTGTAATTTCTTGTCTTGTGGAGGGAAGGAACCTTAGAAGGGAAAGGGCATGAAAATTCAAGGTGAGATGGAAGAATAGGAGATGGAGAAGTGAATCCCACAATGGGGAAGCAACTAGAAGTTAGGATTGGGGTTCAAGTTGATATTACATGGATGGGAGCATAGGAAAATGGACTTGTGAGCTTATAATGTAGGGATTTCCCATTGAAAGGATAGCATTATAATCAGATTTCAGCTCATCAGATTTTGTTGAAGCCTAGTGTCTAGGAATAGGCCCAACCCCACAGTACCCTCAAAACCGATCCTATCATATTCAGTTGAGATAGCATTTCCCTCTTCAATTCATTTTCCAATTTCAAGCAGTGGTGTAGTTATCCAATGGAGTACAACTCTTAGGATTAAACTCACCTGAATGCATAGAACCAGTCTAGGGGTATGGAATTCTTGAAACCAAACTAGGTTTCCCTTATTTTCATTTCCTTAATCCTTATTTTCACCATGTTATACTCCAACTCAAACTATGAACCAGTTTCTCATAAAATTTATAGCCTTCTTTAATGAAAACAATATATTTGAAAGGTTCAAAACCATGATTCCAACAATTACACACAAAATATGTAAAGTTTTCTCTTATATATATGTAAGAAAAGTGATTATAGCAAAATTTGGGTTTAGAACAAATAAAAAATAGAAAATGTATTAAAAAAATGCTTTTTTATTAAAATGCCGTATACGGTTAGGTCAAACTGGATTTCCGTACGGAATTGTTGGTTTGGCCTTAAACCGGTGAATTCCACCGGTTGAGAATGAATTCATGATTGAATCATGGTTTCGGTTCATGAATGGCTTAAAAAATGAACTTTCTTTCCACATGAGGAAGGAAAAATGGATGGAAATGGGTGAAAAAAGATTACAACTCAAAGAGTGGGTTACTTGACCAATGGAGTTTAGTTTGCTTTGTACACCTCCTAAGGCTAGCAATTTTCATCAAGATCACAACAACTTTAATGAAAATAAAGTGTTTTAAAATACACACACCTATGAAAAAAATGAATTTTTTGTTGGTCCCACCTAGGTAGTGCCAAAATTGTTATCACCAAATCACTCACCCCCTAGGAATTTCTAGCATGTGACTAAGGTACATTCAGTGTGATTGGGTAACATGGGTACCACCTCTCAAGTTGTGGGACTTGTAGGCTTGAGGTGGACCTGCATCTAGAGAAGGCCAGATCTTTTCTTCCTAATCCTAACACTTTAACACTACTTTATAATATTCAAGAAAAGTAGACTAACTAGCACCTATACTAACATTCCAAGGAGATAGGGAGAGAGATTGCATGAAATAAAACCTACACTAGAATGGTGATGCACCAAGAAAAGGGGATTCTAGGAAATTCCTACTTGCCAATGGAGAGAGATGAACTATAGAGAGGATAGATCCTGAGTATAACAAACCATAATACATGCATTCACCCATTCACAATCAAGCACAACAACTTCCAAAACTTGCAATGGAAACTAAAAGGTTGCATAGTATACCTGCAAACATGAAGGAGAGGAAAAAGAGAGCAATAAAAATAATACAAGGATAGGAAATTAATCACAAAGACATTTTTTTATTACTCCAAGAACATGCACATGTGCATCATTATAGCAAGGAAGAGGCAAGATTTCTCTATTAAAATTTTAGAAGGAAGGCTTGAAAGCCTCTAAATTCACAATGGAAATCAGCTTGGAAGAAGAGGGGATTTATTGGAAAAATTGTCATTAACTTCCTTCTGAATAATGCATCCCCTTACATTAATATAGCTTTCATCATGAGTGTGATAGAAATTAAAGAATTCCCCTAGTGCATAATGTAGTTCACCTAGTTTTTCAATAATTTGCCCATGCCTGCTAGGGCCCTCTATCCTTAGGTGCATCATGCTTAGCCCCAAAAGAAGAGTTAATATTCCTTTATTAATCTAGACCAACTAATAAGCAATTAATGTGCTAGTAAATTTCTTATATGCACTCTATGAGTCTAGTGGTTACATGTCTTTAATTTCTGTTTATTAGGCTATAATTTCTATATTTTATTTTTTATATTTTTGTAACGATTTATAGCTAGGGCTATAATTAAGGCAAAAAATAGTCGCCATACCTATGTATTTTGCATGGGTACTTTTTTACCGTATCCAAAGCACTTCACCTGAACCAACTACTTAGTTCATCACAAAATAACTTTTCAGATCAGCTCTTAAATTAATATGCTATCTCATTTTATACCTCCATAACTGATCTGTCTAAAAGAAGTAACAATTAAAAGAATCCTGGAATGTGTTTTGAGAAAATATAGAAGAACAGTGAGAGTTGTTTCTGGTAAAAAATAATAATTAATTGTAACATCTGCAGAAACACATTTTTGTCTTTGTTAATGTTTTTTTGCCTAAATCAAGATAATTTTGTAAACATAGCAATACAGTCTGGACGCCAACTTTGTTATAATTCGAATCATGTTTGTTTACTAGAGGGTTTATATGTTATTTTTATCTCAAAACTTGTTTATCTTGCAGCTCACTATATGACACCATTCGATCTGGTATCCGCATTGACGAAACAGCGGGATTTGAGAACTGTATTGACTTTTTTCTAACAGGAAATGTTTTCTGGCAGGTATTTGGACTTCTTACAACTACCCTCCATTTAGAATGTAATGCTTTGAAATTTTTTATGTCTTACTCCGCCGATTTTTCTTTCTATGAATTTGTGAATTTTTTCTTTATAGGTCAGGATCATGGACAGGTGGTGATGGACCCAGCTGGGTCGAGTTGTCAGGAAAGATGCATGTTTTGGCTAGACTTCTAGCATTACTTGTATCCAAAATACTGATGATCGCATTGTGCTTGTCTCAAACTATACTCAGGTATTCACCTTACATTTTGCTAGTTACTTATTAATCTTCATCCCAGTTCTGTTTTTCCATTTTATGCCATGATGATATCAAAAGACTACATTTTGAAATTTATTCGTAAGTTTGTGATAAAATTGAAGGATTACTAAAAAAGCAGCCTTTGAACTCTTATTAGACCTCACGAGCTCAAGCTACCCTTGTACATCTTACAGAAGTTAGAATTTGTAGCTCAATAGTGTATACAAGACTCTAATCTGTATGTAAGAACAATGGTAGAGCCGAAACAAACTTATTTTTGTACTTTATTGTTCTTTTTGGGCTGCTGGTATATCTCTGGTCAATTTGCCCAATTATTGTTTTCTTCGCCTCAAGTTAATCAAGTGATTCCTGTAATGCCCACAATATACAAAGCAAAAACTTCATAGACAAAACCAAAGTTTTATTTTTAAAAATCATAGGAACACTTACTATACAACACAAGCTCAATGTTTGAAACACTTACACATTTTCACAAACCCACCGATCCCTTCTCCCGTGCGCCTCTTGAACTGCCATTCTTACAATCTCCTGCTTGGACCGCTCCAAGTCATCTTGGTTGGCCTTAGGGAAACTTTTTCTCCTGTGCAATTCATTCTTTCAGTTGCGTTATTATGATTAAATTTGATCACTGTAATACATCAAGGATCAAGCTATTTCTCTAAGCTCAATCCCAAGTCCCTCCAATTTTCTTTTGACACCAATGACTTCTATTCAGTCTCTTTTGACATCAACAACTTCTTTGACATCAATGACAATATTTTCAACGCTTCCACTTCAATGGCAAGTTCTTCGGTGTTGTCCAAAGCCTGTTCGGTTGAGTTCTCAACCTAGTATGAACCCGACTTGGAAATCCAAAAAACTGAGCATTTATGAAGAACCTCTTTTGATTATCTGCGAGTGGGACGAGCACGAGAAGCCCTCTTTTGATTTTCACGAGGGCCCCTGCGTGAGTTAATGGAATGGCTAGAGGAAAGGTTCACAATGATGGGGAGTAGGGGATTTCAAATGATGGGCTTAGTTGTCATGGTCAAAATTTTCAATGTTGCATGACAACACCAGACTTATCAACAATTTTGATATTGAATTCTTGCAATAATAACCCTGACCATCTAATCAACTCTACCCTAGAAACCAAAGACTTGTTCATTAAATATTTAATGGCAGAATGATTTGTATGAATAATTACCTCATCGCCTATGATGTAGTGGCAAAATTTGTTTATTATGTAAACTATTGTAAGGAATTCTTTATCTGTGGTGGTATAATTTCTTTCAATTGGAGAGATATTTTTAGTGATGTAATAAATCGCATGCATTGATTCTCCCTCCTCTTGTTGAATATGAAAGGGAAGCTTTTAATTTCAGTCCCCTAAGAATTGGAGTATTGGGTAGTTTCTCTTTTTTGATCTCAAAAGCTCTTTGACAAGCTTTTGTATACTGAAATTTAGAATCCTGAGTTAAAAGTGAAAACATTGGAGAGGCTATTTTGCTAAAATTTGAGATAAAACTTCTGTAATAACATGCATGTCCTAAGAAGCTACGTACATCGGTCTGATTTTTAGGTGATGAGAGTTGTATAATGATCTTAACGTTTTCTGGATCCACTTTAATTCCTTCCACTGAAATATGATGTCCCAACACTATCCCTTGTTCCATCATAAAAAGACACTTTTCGTGATTGAGGGATAATTGATGGTTTTCACATTTGGAGATTACTTTCTCTAGGTTATTCATTGCCTCCTGAAACTTAGTTCCATAAACTATGAAGTCATCCATATAGATTTCCACACAATTGTGAGTAAGATCGACAAAAATTGCTAACATTGTTCTTTGGAAGGTGGCAGGGGCATTACATAGACCAAAAAGAAAAACCCTATAGGAAAATGTTCCCCATGGGCAGGTGAATGTGGTTTTCTCTTGGTCTTCTGGTGCCACCATTATTTGGTTGTATCCACTGAAGCCATCCAGAAATGAAAAATATTTCTTGCTTGATAAATTGTCTAAGACTTGGTCAATAAAAGGCTGAGGGAAGTAATCCCTACAGTGGCTTTGTTGAATTCTTTGTGGTTAACACAAACCCTCCATTTGCCACTTTTCCTGGGTACAATGACCAATGGGGATACCCATTGACTATCTGAAATTGGATAAATAAATTCTACCTGCAGTAATTTCTCAATTTCAGTCTTCACAATATCTCTAAAGACAAGGTTTATCCTTCTCTGAGGTCTAACTGATCTAGAATCAATGGTGTAAATTTGGTGTGTGCAAATTTGTGTGAAAAATTTTAGGATGAATGCTTTTCATATCTCTATATTCCCAAGCAAAAGCTTGGGGGTGGGAGCATACGAGTTTAAACAAGGCATTCTCCTCAGAATTGGTGAGCCAACTATTTATCGTCAATGCCTTCCCCGGAAAGATGGGTAGTTGTTTGATGTTTGGACGAATAGAATTAACCATTGGATAGTCTCTCAAAAGAGAATTTAAGGGACATCTATGGGGTAGTAACCCGTGGAAGTTAGAATTGTTATGGAAAACAAACTCAGTTAAATCAATGTTTCTTGTAAAAGGGTAGATTAATGGCTGCATGTTTTAATCTAGCATCTCTTCTTCCATTGTCTCCAATTTTTGTAAATGAAGTTAAGAGGAATGACAATCTTGATCCTGCTTAGAATGTTCCTTTATTATTGCAACAACCAATGAGGATGCAATGTCCTTAGTATAATCTAGGTCATTAATGCACCAATGATTGCATGAGATGGAAAAAAGTTTTGCAGCTGGGTACCGAGATATTTTCTTTGCATCCTGCCCATTAGTGATTGTCATATCCCTTGTTCTGCAGCCAATAAGTGTTGCAGCAGTAGCTAGCCATGGACGCCCCAAGATTAAGGGATATTCAACTCTTTTGTTTTTAGTTTTAATAACTATGAAGTCTACAAAATAATCTCATGATTCAATCGCGACTGTTACATCTTCTATGACTCCTTTTTGCTTAGCTACAAATTGATTTGCCATTTGCAAGACCATAAGGATTGTTTGATAATCAGGCAGAGATAATGTTGACAAGGTATCAATGGTCATATCATTTATGGTAGCACCTAAGTCAATCAAAACGTTTGAGATTTTCACACTGTCAATACAAACTGTCACTATAGGGCTTCTAGAATCATCATATTTGGGGGGAATTAATTTTCCTTCCAAAACACTGTCCAATTTGCCATCCACTTGAATGGTCTTTGGTTGGTTCTTCTTCCTTCTTAGAGTTTTGACACACAATTCATTGATTGTTTTGTTTAATGTTGGGATATCTTTGAGAGCTTGCAAATGAGGAATCCCAATGCTTAATTTCTTGATTTGGAATATTATCTTTGCTTAAGAACGTAGCTGTGAATGGTGTTAGAAGTGGGTCAGGTATCTTCTCGAAAGTAGGTTTGTTTGTGTTTCATTTTCCTCTTCCTTTTCTTCTGAAATTTCTTCTATGGTTGGACAAAAGAGTTTGGAAACAATCTTACTTGAACAGAGTAAAATGTTATCACAGTCAATGGAATTTACTACATGGATCTTATCAGTTTCGACGGTATATGCTTTATTGCGTTGCCTGGTTTTCTTTGGATTAACAACAATCTGTTATGGGATCTGAGTCTGGACAAGTTGTTTAGTTTGAGTTGAGGTTGTTGGTCCAGTTAATAGGGCTTGTTGTTGTCCTTGTGTTCTCCTTTGGATATAAAATGGTTGGCTAACACCTTGATGAGCATTCCATTGTTGCTGATATTGAGGATTTAACTGTTGGAATTGTGGTGGAATTTGTTGGTTTAGAGTCCACAGTTGTTGATAAAACATTGATTGCATATTCCATGATTGTGGACTTCATTCTTGTGGAACTTGTTGATTCCAAGGTTGAGGATGGGACCATGGAGTGTTCCATTGATTAGGAACCTATTGGGTCCTTGGGGCATATTGTTGGATTTGATTTGGAACAAAATTGCCTCCTTGTCTTTGTGGTACATAGTTAACTTCTAGCTCATTTTGTGCATTTTGTTTTAAGTGGTTCTTAAGCAAGGGCAATAATCCACATTGATCAGTGGCACATTTCAAGTCACAAACGAGACAAACATTGGTTTTATCTAATTGTCAATCTTTAAGTCCATGTTTATCTCTGCATCTAGGACAATATATGAACAACAACTCGAAATTTGTGGTTTTTATCTTTCTACCAGTTGTATTTAGTTGTATCAAGAGATTTGTTCTTAGGTTTGCAATTTCTTCCCTTAGCTTGGATATGACTCCATTGACAATCTTGCCTATGTTTTTACGCAGGTTTGGGTGAGTTTGGGAATAATTCTTACAGAGGTCAATAATGCCTGTAAACTCGAGTTTGTTCGTATCTCCTTTTCTCGTTAAATTAAAAGCCTTTTGAGTTTCATCATCCAATCCTTTGAGAAATATTGTTTTTAAAATAGTAATGTCTAGTCTTGTGCCACCCCTCCTATGAAGAAAAAAAGAAGTGATCAAGTAAACCTTCTACACTTTCATCTTCCCTTTGCTGGATCCTAAAAAGTTCCGTCCTACTATCTCTAAATTTCCAATAATCTTGGTATTTGTCCAAAAAAACCGTTTCCATCTCTTCCCAAGTATGGAGAGAGTTGGGGGCTAGTCCCATGAAACATTTCATTGTTGTATCTTTCAAGGTTAAAGGGAAACAACTTTAGTTTTTGAGTGTCAGAGGTATAATCATAGGTTTGACATAGTACTTTAAATTCAAATAAAAATTGATTAGGATCTTCTGAGACTTAACCCTGTGAACGTAGGTAGGATTGATAGTGATATACTTTTTCATAGGGTCTTGATCATTGGGATTCCAATTCTATGGGATAAGTGAATGTCATACCTGGTGGTGGAGCACCATTGTTTCCTCCATTAGGATTTTCTACTGTTTGCCATCCTCTTTGGTTGCTCAACTTGGTTCCACTGGTAAATTTTGAGGGGGGTTATTTGGGTTTATTCGTACAAATCTACCTCTATGATCTTTAGGTCTAAACATATACTTTCAACATATTAAATAACAATTCTCTAACTTTAAGTGTTTAATTGATCATTCTGTTCCACATACTCCAAACGCACAGAAATGATATTTGTTGTCACCACAAGACGTTTATATCTAAAACAGTTAGTATGGAAAAAGAAAATCTAAATGGAAACTTTCCAGACTCTTAGTAAGCACACAAGCTATCACTTTACTCTTTGATAACACCTTTGATAATTCCCCAACAACGGTGCCAAAAAGTGACGAGCGTCGTTGATATTTGCACTTTAATACGTTAATATTCTATCAATACCAAGGCGGTGTCCAAGGCTATTTGCAACAAAGAAATGGTTTTCAAACGTATTGAGCATGTGACTAAATCAAACTCGAAATAACACAACGAATATAATTAAAGGATCTATCCTAAACTTATTGTAACTGGTAAAATAGAGAGAAATACTTTTAATTCTACGACCATGCAGAACTGAAACGTACAGAAATGAAATTATAGTTTGAATAATTGAAACACAGTAATGTTGGAAGTAAAACAAAATAAAATAGCTGAACAAGAAATTAACGAAACTTCCCTTCACATTGGGGAGGAGTGGCCCTTGCTCCTTCCCTCTGATCCGGTTGTAACATCCTACTCACGAAAACGCAGTTGATTTGAGAATCATGCCCTTTATTTATCACTTGTTTTTTTCTTACGATGCACCTGTTATCTTTTCCAAGAAAAATTGATCATTTATTCTATGGCGGTAACGCCTTATATATTAAGCAAAGTCCAGTTCTCTTTTCAATAGAACTTATTATTCTGGATTACATGCAAGAGTTAACTAAACAAATATATATCAAAACAATCATACAACTGGTAATTATCTTGTCGATGTACAATTGTGCATGTGGATTTGTAATGTCCCCATTTTTGAAGACCCTTAGCCTACCATTCCCCGTGGGCTTTAGGGATGTTGCAAGGGAAAAATTATATTAAATAATTTTATAATATTGCCTAGAGAGTGATTTTTATCATTTGACATTATAAAGCAATATTTATTTAATTAGTTAATATTTATAGAGCAAGTAATTATTTAATTAAATTCCCAAAATATAAATTAAAAAGGGGAATTAATTAAATAATATTTAGGTGGCTTTTAAATATTAAAATCACCCTTTTAAAAAGGGGGCGCCACACCTAGGGAAAATAAACTGCTTTTATTTAATAATTTCCCTCTCCTAGGGATTTCGAATTTTGTGCCTCCTTGCTTATAAAAGGAGTGCTAAGATCATTGTTAGACTTATGTTATGATGATATTTATTTTATGCTCCATGCTTGGAGTTGGGATGCATGCCCATTAAAGCTTTCTCTCTCTCTTTCTTGCGTGGGAAGTTAGTAAGCTGGTTTGATCAATTGAAGTATTTTCTCTCTTGTTCCATTTGTTGAGTTATTTTGTGTTGAAGTATGTTCTTTGTATGATTTATGCTTGCAAGCATTGGCGACTTGTTTGGATAAGTTGCGCATTTATTTGAGGCGGATATTTGGATGTTATTGATGATTGTTGGGTGTTTTATGATCTGATTTTTAATGTAGTAAACTTATTCTAACCCTAGTGACTGGGTTGAGGATTTTGGGGGCTGTTTTGGAGGGTTTTCGGCTGTCACAAAATTCAGATCTTTAGTTCTTTGGAAAGATCTTAATTTATAGAACAATCTGCATTTCATTTGGTGAAGAAATATTGATTTTTTGAGTGAGATATCAATTTTAGAATATTTTAGCTGTTTGCAGGCTTTTCTAGGTACGGTAAATTAATATTTATTTCAGATCTGCGGTTTGGGGTTGATTTAATATCGCATTTGATTATATAAATTAGGAGGAATAAGGATAAATTGATTTCATAATTTTTGGAGGGGTTTTTGTGCCCTAAAAAGTGATAGGTCGACCTATTTTTTAGGTCAAAATTAGGGTTTCGGGTTGGCTGTGCGAAATCTGATTTTTGCATATTGTTCTTCATATTTTTGTGACCCAAAATCCAAAGTTTGAAGATTTTTGCATAAATGGTTAAGCGGGAATTAATTTTTGAAGTTTGCAGCAGTTGGGGTTTGGAAATTAATTATTTACAACTGTGTGTGATCAGATTTGTGTTAATTCCTAACTTGTCCTAGAAGGGGACATTACAGAATTTCTGGTTGATCTTGTCTTCTTGATGGAGGAGTTTTGTAAATAGTACTTGACTGGATCTAGTGATCTTTGGAAGTTTAGATCAACTCAAGTAGTCACACTCCTTTAAGGTGGATGATTAATGAAACAAAGATTAGTTACTGCCAGTTAGACTTTTAATACAAAGACTAAACCATGTCAACTTGAATGATCTTTATGTCAAAAGAAGCAGTTGCCACCCTAAGCAGACTAGGTTCTGTGATGGAATTGATGTTGACTAGGCAGTTCCACGAATTGTGCAAATCTTGTGCTGACTGGGCGAGTTTTGTGCTCGGCTATGTGAGTCTTGCACTCGACTGTCTCAGTTCTATGCTTCACTGTGTGAGTCCTGCACTTGGCTATGTGAGTCCCGCACTCGACCGCGTGAGTCCTATGCATATAAAATTGACTTATATCAACAATTCAAGAAAGCATATAAAAGGTAAAAGATAACCAAGATTCATGCACAAAACATCTCTTTAGGTCAACAAAAGTATTATTTACGATAAAATTAATATCAGTTTAATACAAGGTAAGATGGGCATAGTAATAAAAATGAAGTTTGGAATATGATTTTCTAAAGGTTCATCATTCACCTGCTTGGAAATGCCTGTTGTTGTCAAACCCTTATTGTTACTCATGTTGCGAAGCCCTCTGAATATGCTGAATGAGGTCTCAAACCCTAGCCATGGGTGGGAGACCCTGCAAAACAAACATTAGTTGGGTTGTGTTTGTCTTAGCAAGAGTGCATTGTCAAAACCAATAGTGTCAAAGAGTAAATTGTCAAATTTGAGTGTTTACACAGGCTAATCTAAACTGTCAGAACTTCAAATTCCAGTGAGTCCAAGGAGGAGGGAGAAGTGTCATGTGTCAAGTCTAATAGACTCTCGTGAAAACGAACACTCCTCTCAATGAACAACTCATGTGTGGTAGGATGAAGAAGCTTGTATCCCTTAACACCATCGAGATATCCTACGAAGATGGAAGGCCTACTCCATGGATCCACTGCCTTATGTTTCTTCTTAGGAATGCAGGCCATAGTTGGAGATCCAAAAACTTTGTAGTTCTCAACTGTGGGTTTTCGATTGTTCCAAGCTTCAAAAGGAGTAACTCCTTTCAAGGCTCAATGAGGAACATGGTTCTGTATGTAACATGCACAATTAATGTACTTTGCCTAGTACTGAGGTGCAAGTGATTTGGAGTGTATCATACAGTTTGCCATTTTCTTCAAGGACTTGTTTTTGCATTCTACTGCACCATTTTGCTAAGGACTGTACAAAATTGTACGCTATAAGTCAATCCCCTCTAAAGTGCAAAATTGTTCAATAAGATGGCTGACATACTCACCACTGTTGTTTGTGTGCAAAACCTTGATGGATTTCCTTGATTGTTTCTCCATGGAAGTCTTGAATTCTTGAAAATGCTCAAAAACCTCAGACTTTAGACAAAGAAAGTACACCCAAGTATAGCTCAAAAAATCATCAATAAAGTTAAGAAAGTATCTGATCCTGTTGAATGAAGGCTGTGGAAATGGACTGGAAATATCATTGTGAACTAGCTTTAATAATTGTTTACCAAGTATGCAACCCAACAAACACCATTAGAAAAGCCGACATGAGGCAACCCTGTAACTATATCATGTTGACTGAGTTGCTCCAAGTAGCAACAATTAAGGTGGCCAAATCGCTCATGCCCTAGCTTACTCACCCCATCTGAGTGAGTGAGTAGTGCAGTATAAAGGTGATCTGAAGCAAAGTGTGAGAAGGTGTACAATTGTGATTGGTGATCTGCTTTCCCCACTGCCACTATAGAATCACTATGCAACTCCCTAATGACCGTCAGATAAGGGTAAACTCAACTCTCATGCCTGAAGCAATGTGAGTGATTTGATAAACAGATAGGAGATTAGTTGATAGTGAGGGAACACATAGAACAGCCCAAATGTTCCATCACTCACTTCAACAGACCCTCACGCACAAAATTCTATAGAAGTTTCATCAACCATCAAAATAGAAGGCATAGAACACGGCTCCAAGAGTGAGAAAAGGTCTAGTGATGAAGCCATGTGATGCAAAGCACCATAATCGATTACCCATGTGGAAGGCTGGGATGCAACTGCTACAAGGGCCTTGTCCTTTCCTTTCCCCTTACCACTGTCTTTTACCTTAGAGGACTCTTGAGTTGATAAACTTTGTTTGACGGAATCGGGGACACTTATGTTGTTTTTATCAAGAATATTTGTCAAGTGATTAATCTGTTTTTTCACACATTTATGTTCATCATGTGCAGTTCTTTTACAGTAGGCACATTTGACCTTCGCTTTTTTGGGTTTGGCATATGAAGAGGTCTCAATTGTTGCTTTGGAAGTAATATTAGTTTTTTGATCGTTCTTTTGCTCATTGTCCTTGTTCTTTTTCTTGTCCTTGTTATTTGAAGCCTTATATTTTTCATGTCCAGGAATTAGGGCATGTGACTTAGAGGACTTCAGTGTACCCATCTAAATAAGCTTATCTTTCTCCTTAGTCCAGGAGGTAGCAAAATCATCCAATGATGGTATGGTCCATTTAGCTCCAAGGGCACTTGTAGTGCCATGGAAGGTAGAAACAAAAACAAAATAGTCTGGACCTAACATAACAAGAATGGAAATGATCAAATGTTCATTTTTTTCTTTATCCCACACAATTTCAATTGTAACCTAAGTGACTTGATTTTGGTGAAGAACCCTTGTATTGTGTCTAAGCTACTTGGACAAAAACTAATGAGCTCATTCTCCAGTTCATGACCCCTCATTACATCGTGCTTCCCAAAGAGTTGTTTCAAAATGGTCCAGGCCTTGTTAGGTGTGTTGGCAAATTCAATGTGAACGAGCAAGTTGGGAGATACTGACATAGTAGACTGTAGGCCTCATCACATCAGTTTAAACCACTTAGCCTTTTCTGCATCCAATGTTGGTTGGGTTTCAATATCCACAATGATTCAGTGTAAAACCTTACTCCTAAAAAAGATTTGTATTCTTGTTTTCCACTCATGATAGTTATATGGTGTGAGAAGCAAAACCTGATTTTGATCCCTAATGCAGTAAAAGAGATTTGCAGAAATGAAAGTGTAAGAGAGAACGCAAGGTACAAAACAACTCCCCTGAAACTATCAAGAATAAAATCAGCCTTGTATCTCTTGGCTAAGCCCCCTTGTCTTGGTTGTGAGTAAGGGGTAAACTACCGCATGACCAGGGGCTAGGGTTCACAAATGGGGCTTATGTCACAGTCTTGTGCGCAGAGATACAACAATGAGGCGCCGACCAAAAACACATACCGAAATGTGCCCCACAGGAACAAAACCGTGCCTCAATAGCACACCGCGTACAACACTAATGCACAAACAAAAAATCCAAATCTACAACAGCGCATTCCCCCTACAATAAATCTGAGAAAGACCCAAATTTTAATTCCAGAAACCCACGAAAATCTAGAAAACTGGAATTGCACAAAACTTCGCTGTCGTACGGAGTGCCTCAAATAGCCCTGCAACGTTACAAAAATACCTTAAAATCACCAGATTCTGCCTGCCTCACGGCATGCTCGAGTTTACAGTCATCTCTAGGGTATTGGCACGTTCCGAACTCAATGGTGCAGACTGTATCTCCTCAAAAACCACCAAGTGATGACTTTCCTGCAAAATCACTTCTACAAAGATGTTTTCCCTCGCTCTTTTTTGATTCTCCAAATCATCCAACGATATGGGAGAAAAGCATACTTAGAGACGAAAAAATCAATAACAAACTCAAATATTCAAGATTCCAAAATAAAACACAACAAAACAAAGGCGTTCGATTACTGGAACCAACTTTGATACTATGTGAGAGTGGGCCACAATCGAGGACTGACAAAATACGAACACACTTCAACTCAGCATGCAAAATGCAAATACAAAGAGAGGCTTGTTGCGAGAGAGAGGAACCAAACATGAGCACAATAACCAACTTGTATTCAGAATAATGAAATAGCTCTAGAAGAGGTACATAAATAGGGAGAAGAGAGGTGTAACTGCCACCTAAAAAGTTAGAGCATGCATCCCAATAATAGAGTGCATAACCAACTCCTATCTATCCCAATGACACCAAAGTAAGCTAAATACATGTGTATGAAAAACCATAGAATGGAATAAAAAACCTACACTAACAAAGAGCCATGCAAGTTGGTGATGCTTGTTGCCATTTGACACTCCAAATGAAATGGAAAAGCCATGTGAAAGTGCATGATGGTGACACTTATCATCTCATGCTCCAAAAACTTTTTAAAGGGCTTTATGCTTTAGAGTAATGAGTGTGTGCGAGGTTGCAAAGTGTTGCTACTTGGTGACATCAAAACCCAACAACAATAAATGAAGATGGTGGTCAATTGATGAGTATACATCAACTATTTAGAGCCTATTGTGGAGATTGCCTCCAAATGAGGGGAAGAACACCATACGGAGTGAAAACCGAGGTCCCAACTAGTCATACTCACTCACTGGTTTTTCTGTTCAAGGATGAACTTTAAACACATTTGTAAGTTATCAGATATGGAGATATTGCTTAGCAAGATCATTTTGGGTTATGCAATGGGCTTGGGGTAAAGAAGAAATATGGTTCATTTCATGTGTGCATTGAACACCTAGAATCAAATAATAGGACCATTAAGAGTAGATATCCCTTTCCAAGAATAGATGAACTACTAGCTTACTTGTATGCTGCACTAATATTTACAAATTTTATGTACGATCTGATTATCATCAAATAAGGGTAAGAGAAAGTGACCATTACAAAAGGCACTCTTGAATTCATGAAGGCTACTATGAATATAGGGTAGTGCCTTTTGGGCTAACCAGTGCTTTGACAACCTTTCAGGGTTCAATGAATGAACTATTGAAGATCATTTGAACCATTTGAAATTTGTTTTACAACTTTTGCGGCAACTCAATTAATTAGAATCAAAATGTAGTTTTGCAATGAGTGAGCTTGTGTATTTGGGACACAAATAGTAAGGAGGGATTCAAAATTGATCCGGCTAAGACTAAAGCCATATTTGACTGGTCTGTTTTGAAGTATGCGACTCACTTGAGGATTTGATAGGCTATACAGCTTTATAGAAAATTTATCATTGTTTTGGAGGTTGTGACATTCCTCCTTGATCTTACAAAAAAGGAACAACTAAAATGGGCAGATGTAGCAAAAGCTGCCTTCCAACATATAAAGAAGGTAGACTTGCAGCCCTGTACTTGCATTTCCAGATTTTTCATAGCCATTTGTAGTGGAATGCGATGCATTAGGAAATAGAATAGGGGTAGTTATAATGCAAAATCATTGGCCAATTGCTTTCGAAAGTAGGAACATAAATGAAAGGGAGAATTTACTAGGCATTTATGATTAAGAAATGTGGCTCTCGTGCACACTGTAGAAAAGTTTAAGCAGAATTTGTTGGGGCGACACATCATCATTCAGATAGACTGCTGAAGCCTGATTTTTTTTTTAATGACAGAAGACCTTGGCCGAACAACAAGCAAAGTGGATAAGCAAGCAGTACGGTTTTGATTTTGAAATTCAGTATGAGATATTAATGTGGTTGCAGGTTCCTTACATACCAATAGGCTTGCATAGGAAGCATTATCCTCGATTTTTAGGCAAACAAGAAGATGCTGGATACAATAATTGTCTACATAAAGGGTGTGATAAAGTATAGCAGTATACAATAGTTTACTAAAGATGACTGCATCGGTGTGGTCAAAGAATCATTGTTGCTTCCCTACACAGTTGTATGTTAATTCCATGGATGATTAGTGGTTTAGTACTACTGAATATATGCTTGTATTGACTACCAATAATTGGGTGTGTTTTGTGGGGTACAATTGGGAAGTGCTTTGCATTCACGGGCATAAACTGTGATGGGTTTGTAAGGATGAGGATTAACTTGTGCTACAAATCTATAGACCAGAAGGCTAAAACCTATGCCCTTTAAAGATCTTGAAGGCCAGAATTTCGTAGAGGCCTGCAAACAAGCCTTTTTGATGTGTATGCCTTCATGTTGGTTCTTATACTCATGAACTGATTTTGTTCTTAGCATATAAGTTTGAAGTTGCCACTTTAAATTTTGTGCAATTATCGGGTATTTTTCTGACAGTAGAAAACAGTAAAATCATGTGCATGTTTGTTCTGATGACATTGACTGGAAAGTATTCTGATATTTGCTGGCAATTACCCAAACATACGAGTGTATGATAGAATCAACACGACCTTAAGCCTTTTTTATGTAAGCCAGTTTGTTCCATTCAAAGATGAAGTTGATCCCTTACCATCAGTTTATCCCTTTCAAAGATGAAGCCTGTGGAGTAGTCTTATACCATGCTAATTTCAGGATCTGTGCTTTGTTATATGGGTCCACCCCTCCATATGATCCTTAGTGGTCTTCAAAAGGAATTGATTTTGTTATCTTGAATCTATACTTGACGTCAATTTTCTTGCATTTAACTTGAGCTTCAAACACTCTTGAATATGATCTCGAAATGGTTGTCTATTTTTTTGTCACGGTTCATTGTCCTTTGCATTTGTGGACAACAACCACAAATTAAATCATACAAAGGACTAAACATTCTTGTCCCATTCCAATGTACTCCCAAAAAACATTATTAGATTTTCTCATTAGTCAAATTATCCTAAAGTACAATGATCTTAATAAGGCCCAACCTTCATTTTGGCTTCACGTTGTTTAAATTACCTTTCATGGTGAGGCCCTTTTGCAATCAATTCACTTGTAAAATGGCATGGGATGATTTGTTTGACAATTGAGCACAGGTTTGTTACATCCTTAAATGAACGACGGCTAGCTATCTTAAAGCTATTGACAAGCTCTACACGATGCATATAGAATTTTTAGTAAACACTGACATGAAATATCAATATATGTAAATATTATGTAGAAGCTGATTGACATACATTCTCTAGGGTCAACTTTGATGTATAATTTGCATCAATGTATGTAATAATAGGCATTTTGTGAAGATTGTCTATTTGCAATAAATAGATGTTTAACCAGTTTTAAGTTTGCAAGCCAATCTTTTTGCCCTAATTCTTTATAGGATAAGCAGGTGTTGTCCTAGTTTCTTACAATCTATGTAAAGCGATTACAACAGCAATTTCTATCCATTTATAATTGGTCATTCTTAAGTGATAAGTAGTTAGCATTTGGCAGGAATGTACATAATATTACAATTGTATGGTATTAGGTTATCTGACAGAGGATCATACATGATTTTGCAAACGAATATCTTATCATCTATTAAAATTTGGTAATACCTTTGACACAGTTACGGACTTTTAATTATTCACTAGCTGTCACTAGCTATCTTCCAAGTGGCCAGTTTTTATTGCAAAGAAAGTATATGATGTATGCAGAATTTGTGACAGGTGTCTTCAGCAGCATTGTAGGGATTTCAAAGAACTACATTTTACGCCCAATAATCAACCAAGTTGACTGCAGTTTCCACAGGGTGAATATCTTGAAGTCCCTGCGGATGTAGAAACTGATGCCTGCAGTAAAGCTGTAGATATTGAAGATTACTGTATCTTTTCCGAAAGAAACTCTTAAAAAAAGTGTCAGGACGAGGGTGATATAGTTGGTGGAAGTAGGTTCTTTTTCTGTTTTGTTTTCATCTCCTACCGGATCAGATGATAGAAATGGGGTGTAGGTGTCAAGTAATGATGGTGAGTAGCTGCAATAATTTTGTAGAGGTTATAGCTTTTTGTGTTATGTGGTTTTCTCGAAGAGTTTATGGAAAGTTTCTTGTGATATTATGATGAGAAGCTTCCTTTGGATATATGTTTTGAGTACTCTTGTGGGATGCTGGGTACTGTATATTTCCATGATTTCAACATTTGATTTTGTTTACCTCTGATGTTACAAGAAAAAAGACTCCTGTGTTATCATGTTTCTATCGTATAGTATCCGAGCCAAGGAGTAGAATGTTGGCTATTGCCAATAAAGAAATACAAGGCCCGAGAAGGAGATTTGAAGAACTAGAGAATGCAAAAAGCATGGTTTGTAGTGAACCAAAAATGAAGAAGAAGAGAGAAGATCAAGGAGACTTGATGGCACAATATGTTGCTTGACCGAGAGGAAAGAAAGTTGAAGAAAGGATATAAGTCTCAAAAAAGAGTTGAGAGGCATTTTTAATGGGAGGAATTTGAAGAACCAAAAGGAAAGAAGTAAAATTGAGAAGGTATGGGAGAATTTACAAGAGGCAGGGATAAGGACAAGATAAGACAAGAATTTGGAATAAAATGGTATCCAAGCTCAAGAGCAAATTCATGCTTGTGTACTCTAATTAAATCTTTTTCAAGCAGTTAAAACTGAGGCAAAGGAAGCAGGGTGTACAAGAATACACTGATAAAAGCTCTGTGTAAGAACAGAGCACGATAAGAATGAAGACCAACTGGTAACTAGGTATGCAAATGGTTTCAAGTCTTTTTTTGAGATGAATCAAATTTCCTTTAAGGGTTGAATCTCATGTTGACAATGAATTTAATTCTAGTTAGTGTCTATTTGCTTATAAACATGGTTAAATTGAAGTTCCTACATAGCTTGTGAGATCTATACAGTTGCAAGTTTTGCCTTTGGCTCTGTCCCTCCAAATTGCTGGAGATAGGAAGGGTTTTATAACATCCCGCTCTTTTCTCTTGGATCTTGCATTGTAAAGCAAATACCATCTGCACATTGGTGTACAATACCAATAAGAGAGGATTATCTAATAAGGCAAATGAAAAAGCTAAGCCTATGCACAAAGTTGGGGCATCTGGTCACGCTAGTGGGGCTTCTGGTCTTATGTAAACGTGTATGATGATATTTCTGTAGTTTGCTATTGTGTAGGTAATAAATTGACTTCAGTATAGAATATCAGCCATAATTAGGAACCCTTAATGTAGAGGCATAAGAGAACAAGGTGATTGGTGCTCTTTTCTCTACAAGCTACTCATTTTTCTGAAGTGTAAAATGTATGCTCAGAGAAGAGCATCCAACTATTTTTTCTGAGAAACATAGAATGAAGTGAAGAAATAATTTGTTCAAAATAGTTTTCTCTTTTGACAAAAGTAAAACTATACTATATTGAAAAGATGAGATACAACGAGAAGAGCTCATGAGGGTAGAGCTCAGGAGCAGAAGTTAATTATAGAGAGGCAAATGAAAAGATCCAAGTGGGACATTCGCTGTGGACAGAGAAAGCTATGAACAACATCCAGTAAGTTACTAAGGATTAATTATTATTCTGTGGCATCATTTGCAGTATTACAGTCGGTAAGTTGCATATTAAACAACTTTGAAAACATGTTATAATGAATTGTAACTCAGCTTTTGTATGGGCCATTGTTTGATGGAGAATTATGAATTCTTGTCCTTATTACTATAATTTGATTATCATACTAGGTGTTTATTATTATAATTTGATTACCATACTAGGCATTTATTTTGCAAGCGTAGTGTATGTTGTGTTTGCAAATGGTCTTCATATGACCCATACTAATTTAAAATTGACGGTCCAAAGGCTTGAATATTTCTCATGTAACTCATGGCACCAGTGTTACATACGTATGATCTAGTTTGATTTATGCAAACTGGCTAAAAGCAGATTGCCAGAAGACGTGCATGGATGGAGAGGCGTGGCGTACAACAAGATACTTTTGATGGTGCAAAAGAAGAAAGAGATCGCGTTCTTTCACCAGCACGCAAACGTCCCAAGCGTGAAGAGTAATCAGTCATATTCAGGCATATGCATTTGAACCTGAAAGGACCATCATAATCATGCCATTGGCTGCACGAAACTATATCTTACAGGGTTTTATATTTACCCAAGAATTTTAAGGTGATAGATTATATTCAGTTCTTATAATCATAAATCATTCAGTAGGAGCAATCATGTACATGATACTTTCTTTCCAAATATAATGACATGCAAACTAGTGATGTGTTTTGGCTAAATGTTCTTCTTGAATAATTGTGGAATAGCCTGTTATCTTAGTATTCACTGCTTATTATCAATTTGGAGTCTAGATGTTGACAACAATACGGGTTACATGACATCATAGATTCTTTTATAAATTGCTTACTACAACACACAGGAAACGATATCAATTTCTGCAACGGCATTTCTTTGTTAGAAAATATCGAAAAAAATCTTTTTGTGCTTTCTAATGACCATAGCTATAGGTTGTTTGGCTAAAGATGAATTAACAACAAAGCAATGTAACATGAGAAATGTAAATCATTTAGAAAAACTTAAATGCTCCATTTTGAATTCAGAGGATTAGGCTGTAGTTCCATGGAGGGTAGCTACCTAAATTTTTCAGCAGGTGCTGCTGAGAAAATTTAGGAGCCTTTTTCATGCAGGTGCTCCAATGGACTGCGTGTTTTTTTCTATAAGAGCATATCTGAGAAAATTTATGCAAGAAATTATAGAATGCAAAGTGGAGCAGACAACCACAATGTAAAGTGTACTTGCCAAGGTGCCATATGGATAGGAAACACCTTAAACAAAAGGGGGAAACTTCTAGCCCCCCTCCCAAACAACCTTTGAAAATTAGCAGGAAAAAATTCAAAGCTCCTATTTTATAAGGGAAGATTCATTTTCTTCTTGTAGCAGGGTGGAAAATACTTCATGAGACCTATGGCTGCATATTATTTGTAGTAGAAACCCCTCCATGGGACTGCATCCTTAACCCATGGTCCCATGAAGGGGGGGGGTGCTCCTAATATCTGTGGCTGTTGCTAAGAAAGTTTAGGGGCATTTTAGCATCTATATGGTCCCATGTTTCTTCTAAATTTCCTCAACAATACATGCTGGGATGTTTTTGGATTTTTTTTTGCAATTGAATGGTCCAAATTTCCTTTCATATTGACGACAAATTATTGGTGGGAATGCATATTACTTGCCCCGTTTGCAGAGAAAACCTTAAACAATATGGGGAAACTTTCAACCCCCCCTGCCAACAGCCTCTTAAAAATCAAGGGACAAAATTTGGGGTTCCTATTTTCTAGGGTAAGCTTCTATTTGTTTCTGTAGCAAGCTTGAAAATTAATATGTTGCTACAAAAAAATGGAGCAAAATCCCCTCCATGGGAATACTCCCTTAGTCTTGAAAAAAGCCTTGTTCAATGAGGCTCAAGGTTATAAGCACAGTTGTTTTTGTGTTGACTGCTAATTTATCCATTAATCTCAAAGTGCTATAAAATAGTATCATCAATTCAAAGTTGTGTGGTGCTATTATTACTCAAAATTATGAACTATAAGATATATAAGTGTTCTTCATATAAGGATCTCATGTGTAACCCTTAATGAGTACAACCTCTTCTTGTAAGGGAAAGCTTATACATTTATAAAGCTTAGTGAGTTATGCACTCATAGAATGACCCTAATAATTTATAGTTTAAATTCATTATTCTTTTAGTATTTTGTGCACTAGTGGACTTGTCAAAGCTGTTGGTCTGATGGAAGTGTGGTCCAAGGGATTCTATTGCTTTAGTCGTGAATCATATGCAATGGTGATTTTGAATGCTTGTAATTTACAATATTGTCAAAACTTAATAAAGGAGATTGCACATGTGAATTCTGCTATAATTTGTTAACAAGTAAATCCTTGAGAATCTGAGATATTGTTTTAGGCCTTGTGGAACACACAAGAACAAACATTGATAGATACACTTACAGGTTTCTTTTTAGGGATCACCTGAATATTGGTAGACTTGGGGATTTTTATCAATGCATGTGGCTAGCATGCAAGGAACTTTGAAAGTATTTTTTTATTCCCATGGATGTTAACAGGCCAATATTCTATTGTTGGAAGCCAAATTGTGAAGAATGACTTGACAATCTGAACATCATATTCGACATGTTATAAAGCAAGATCATATGTAGCACAAGCCTATTCGGACCTAACGAGCATGTGACCCTTAAGCGATGCATTTGGACCCCTCATCTACACCACGAGTGGGTATACTATCATGACAATAAGATCCCTTCACTCCTTGATCTACACCATTTCATTTATTGGCAACCCATACATGTGGTGGCTCACCTGTGCTTCCCCACCATCCTCTCCATAACATTTATGTGTATGTATGATGATTACCATTATTATCATTAGAAATAGCCATTTGTTTGTAGAAGTAATAAATACTATACTTGTCTAAACTCAAATATATGTATGTAATTTTACAATGTTGAGAATCCATGAATGTGGAACCATATAGAATGGAGTTGATGCCAATCAAAGCATGGGTTCACCCTTGATCTCTAGCTTGAGCTACAATGAGAGTTACTCTCAACTCATGAAGTACCTTAGATTTTCTATATTATAAATACACAAGATACCAATAAATTAACAATGTGTAATATGATCGAGTTTAACAAGCATAAACTTGCATAAACTGTATGTGTACGACCCAATTTAATGTAAAATGACTACAACATCCTTGCTTTTGGTACCACTTACAAAGATAGGAGATAAAACTCATTTCATTTGGCTTTAAGCTTTTCATGTGGAAGAGTTGTGATGTCTTTCTACAATAATAGGATTTAGAGGAACAATAAGAGGTATTAATGTGATCACTTGCAATGGTCTGTCATTCACGTAATGGAGTGGTGTCACTCATTGATGCTTCATCTTCGACCTTTTACATAATGAAGAACCACACCCATTGGAGTCTTGTAATATAGCCTAGTTCCTGGTGAAGTGCCCCTACTCCATAATGGGTGCTCAAAAATGGCATGGCATGATTGGTAACATGAAGTACTTATCCAATTTGATTTACTAATTGCTTGTGATATTGTGCTCCACATTTTATCTTATGATGTTTATTTGTAGGAGGGACTTTGAACATTCTGTGCATTTGAGCTCGAGTGCAAAAATCAAGGAAAAATATGTCAAATATAGGTATATGCATGTTGAAAAGTAATTAGTAGCATTTCATATAATGCAAAAAAAATATCATAGACTTATTGTAACAAAGTTCAATTAATTGAACTCAATGACCATGGAGAACACGTGATACATCAGGTTGAGGATTCATCAAAGTCAACCACTTTAAGAACTTAATCGCAATTAAATAATGTGAATATCTTAATCTTAAGCAAAAAGTAAATCAATAAATAAATGAAGTAATTATGATTTATAGTCTTATCACTTTCTAACAAAGTATAGCAGTCTACCGCCATTTTTAAAATTGGTGTAACACATTTCTCATTGATTATTCAGATCATGGTTCAAATTCAAAGATAGGTTTTTTACATGAAGCTAATGAGGATAATAGATTTAAGAGTGTTGGATGAAGGCTATTTAAGATATTTGGATATATAGGAGGTGGACTTGACAATTAAGGCCAAGGTATTATTGATCCAATAGAATCGATCTTTTGATCTTGTTGGTGCCCATTTTGAGCTTTTACGTAAACATTGGCCTCCCTGTGCATTTACAGTGTCCTTAACTCTTGCAGTGTTTTACCTTTGCATGGTTGACCAATCTTTAAAGTTTTTCCTTGTGGCCCCAGTCTCTGAGTTGGAAGAAATTTGCGTCAAATATGGGTCCACTATATCGTTTTTGACTAACACCTTAACATTTTACATGATTTATAATATGTTAGTGATCTACAGGTTTATGAACGCATAGACGAGCTTTTGGGGATCCCTTTGCTATGTTCAAGTTCAAGCCTTCAAAGGAAGGCTTTTTACCTTTACAAATCTACCTTGTGCGAATTTGTAGATTTGCAGTCAGTGCACAGTTGCAGCATGCAAATCCATCTCCGCCGCCTGAAAAAACAAAATATTCGGGGTATCTTCTTGCTTGGAGGCCTCTTAAGCTTGTTTGCAATTTATGCAAAGTTGCAATAGGCAAGTTAATCTCTGGCACAATATTCCACAGAATCTTGTAAAAGACGGGTGGACATACCTATATGGTATAGTTGGTGCGCAAATGCAAGGTGCATCCTGATGTTCGAGGCCTGAGGATGGACACGTGGCATCTCAACAACACTACTCAATATCGGGCATCCCGTCACACTTTGCATTTTCGCAGTTGCTACAAAAATTCAAAATGCTCCCCAAGCCCCGATCCCCGCCAAAGAAGTATAGGTGGATGAATCACGTTTAAACAAGAAATGAAAAATCGAGGGCCACGATTGAGCAAGTGCAATTAAAGCTTCCGCCATTAATGTCCTTCGTGTGAATGACTATATGATCAAAATTTTGTTTAAGTCTATTACATTGTTGTTACGTTGCGACGAGATTGAGCGTTCCAGAACCCTCTGGAGCAAACCAAAGCCGTAGGATTGAAGAGCAAGTTGCAGGGAGTGGTATTGTTATAAAATTGAGGTTTATGTGCGCGTGTATGGTTTGTAATTGATGTCTCAAGCTACATGTACACATGTAAGTTTCAAACCCGACCCTAGTAGGTTTTCATCACTCGTGGGGTTTTTGGGTAATCTGAGGCACACATTTTCTCTCATGTGCACGGCTTTTTCTTGCCCTCTGTGTACCTAGGGTGTTTGTTCACTCCATATTTCAAAGATGAGGATCCAACTAGCCGGTACTCTAAGTTACCTCCCACATCACAAGCAACTTGGATGAGGAAACAAACATGAATTTGGGAAATGCCAACTTAACTGACTTCCTTTAAAGACTCCATGCCCCTAATAGGAGTGATTTCATGACAACAATTGATGCCAGTGGCATTTCTTTGGTCTCCACCTTCTCTCCTTCTATTCAATGCCCAAATTGGTATGGGCATGTGCAAAAAATTACAACCCAGAGACCATGGAGGTTTTAGATGGCAATGGTGCTACGGTTCTCTCACTAACACCTGAAACGTTCCAGGTAATGTTGCGATTACCTAAGATAAAAAAGGTGTTAGACATTATCGTCAAGTCAACAAAAAAATCATGGGCTACTCATCATCTTGATTTCTCCAAAATCATGAATAATAATTTGTTATAGAAAGTTAGGAGCTCTTATACAAAAATCCCTAGAAAGCTAACTAGGTCAGATTTTATTGAGGAGGTTGAAGATCTCACCACCTTGTTAAGCAGAATGACATGTTTGAGTTTTGCTTATTGTTTTTGTTATCCAAATAACTCTCCTAATTATTTGGGTAACTTGTATACACTTTCTGGCTCTGAGCTCTTCATTGTAAGGTTGTGTGCGCTCAAGTTCACTTGGCACATTCCCTTGGTTGCATTTCCTTGCACGCCTCCCTTCTTTTCCTCACACGCCCTTGCGCGCTTCCCCTTCTTCCCTTCCTTTTCCTTTTCCTCTTTGTTCCATCTTCCCCTTGCGCACATTCCCTACGCTTCCACTTTCCTCTCAAACATTACATCCATCCTGCGCGTGCGCACCTAGCACTTGCTCCAAAATTGGCTATCCTTGGTATCCCCGCATGCCCCTTCCTTGCGCCATTACACATTGCCTTGTAATAATTGCGCCTTGACTATGCGCTCTCAGCTCACCAATTTGCCTCATTTCCCCGTGCACATTGCATGTGCCTTCCTTCTGTCTCCTTCTTGCGCCTCATTCTTCCGCACACATATTTTTTTGCACCTTCCTTTGCACCCTTCTATGCCACATCATTGTGTCAGAGTTGAGTGTGCAACACATAACCTATCAAAGCACACCAACAGGGTGTCGAATCCTGACAACCAGTCAATGCATGACACGTGGCAGAAACGACAAATTAGATGAACAATTGGCTGATTTCTTCATTCAATCCACATGCGCCATGTGTCTTGCATGCCCAGATGGCTCTTGACATCTTCTGACAGCCATATCTTTTGCTATAGAGCTCTAATTGGGGCTCGTCAAGTCTCAATCGACAACTGCAGACATAGGTTACAGTGCTAGACATGCAAATTCAAATTCTTGGCGGAATTTGGTAGGTGAGAAATGAGAAAACATCTTTCTGGGCATTAATGAGCAGATCTGATTGCTCCAACCACCTGATTTGATATGATCCGCCCTCCTTCCTTCTCCAACACGCCAAACAGACTTGGGGAAACGTATTTGACAGATTTACAGGTATTGAATGCTTCTTGTTGGTGGTTGTATTTCAAATTCGGGTTTCCCTCCTTCTCTTCTTCTTCCATCGATTCATCTATAAATGTAAGAGCTGGGCTCATTATTAATGTTGGACATTTTTGGATCCTTACGCTTTTGCTAAGGATTTCATATTTTCTGTATTTTGAGTCGCATACCTCTAGATCTGGCTTGTGCATGTGGATA
Organism: Taxus chinensis; assembly: GCA_019776745.2. NCBI lineage: Eukaryota > Viridiplantae > Streptophyta > Pinopsida > Cupressales > Taxaceae > Taxus > Taxus chinensis. The sequence continues at coordinate 327,667,454 of CM034147.1, forward strand.
TTAGTCTCTTTCACCATTGTAACAGTTATGTGTATTTCTGGAAGTAATGGAAGCATCGTTTTGTGACTATTCTTTGTCCTTAGCGTGTTTATGTTATTTCTTCTTGCCTTTCTTTTACATTGCGTGCTCGTTGTGCCATTCTACGTCCCTTGCAGCTCCTTTTTTAGTTGTGTTCCATGAAACTGATATGGTAAATATGTTTTTAGTTGTGCTACATGTGCCTAACCTTCTTTCATGCATTTCCCTTCATTTTCACTTAGAACAGATAGTGTTCATCCCTCTTTTTCTGGTGCTATCACCTTTTAGTGTAGTTTCCTTTCATGTTATCCTTCTATCCTTGGTCTCGTGGCATTATTAGCTTAGTTTTCCCTTTCCGCACTAGGAGTAGCGGTAGCAGTAGAAGTAGATAGAGGAACCAACCTTCTCTAGAGACCCGTCTCAAACATGCAAGGTCCCACAACTTGGGGACGGTTCCATTGTTGTCTCAAATAAATCGGCTCTTCCAGATCCGAGATGCGGGTACAAGTTTGACGACCAAACATTTCCAATAATGGATGTTTAGTTATATCCAAATTATCCTCTTTAGCAAAGAGAAATTTTGTTGGCCTGACCTTATAAGCAAGTCTATTCATGACCAACTTATAAAAATGTTATTGCAAATTCGAAAAGGATCTACACGAAGGTGTGAGTTCTATGTGACCTCTTACCTTGTCTACAACATTGCATGTCACAAATCCCTTCGTGGAATTATGAGAATGAAGGAGTTTTCAGATTTCCGGGTATACAATGTTTACCCTCAGCTAAACTTGAAATGTGAAAAGGGTAATTTCATAAGGTTGCATGGCGCCTTCTTTACACCAATCGTCTGTTTATTCAAACCAAAGTGAGAGCAATTCAAGATATTTGCATATGCAAGGAAAGTGATTAGTGAATTTGGCCGCTATTTTATATAGTTTAGTTTTTTCACCTACATAAGGGTGAGTGGTTTTCAAGGTTATCTCCTATATGCTTCCGAGGTACTTAAATGATAAATGAACACTTCTTGAATTATTTAGGTAGCTAGTTGAGGTACGAAGTTTGATTTCAGGAAAGCATAAAACCAACATTAAATTCCCCATTTCTATTGGAGATATACATGCTCCACAATTGTCAAGGCCAGACTCCTAGATGAAGAAATGAATAGGTTGGAAATGGATAAATTTCAGTCAAGGCCTAATTATGACATCAGATGGGTAATGAACATAGTCCTGTGAAGCTCATATGAACATGAAGCTCATTATGAGGACTTTTGGATGGATTGCAAGGATGAAGAAGAAGTCAGATTAAGGGATTTCTCAAGAATGACCTTGAAGCAAATAATTGATTTCAAAGTGGAAGTTATCCCTTAAGGCCTTACAGATGATAATATCAAGTACTATATTGACATGAACTTGGTTGGGTAGCCCATGGGACTAGTGGATTGGAACAAGGCCGAGCCACCACAATTGTATATCACAACCGTAGATGTGATGAGGAGAACGTTAACATGGTTAATACAGAAAGGAATGGACCTATCATTGCAAAATACTATGGTACTGAGGGAATTTATGTACTTTAAGGATTGTTAATGATGATATCACTTTTTTGAAAGAGGGTCCAATTATAATAGACCATTTGAAGGGAAAGGCACCTCATTTCCCCTACAAAATACCTACTTTCAGGTATAGTAGAATATATGTACTAATAATATGAGTAAAACAATTACTTCTATATCCCTTTCCAACTCAAAAGGACTGAAGAAATGTTAATGAAGAACCCTGAAGGAAGTCACCAATTACCTAAGCAGTCCCATAAGCAAGATAGGATCTCACATGCCTCAAGATCTAGGACAAATACAATTAACTCTTTAGGGGCCCTCCAACAAAGGAAAATTAATGAGAGGAATCTCCTAGCACCTTTCAGATCCAAAGGCTTGGATCGACAATGAGATCCATGTAAGAAGAAGAGGGAAGAGGAGTAACCTGGTCTTAAGCATATTCTGAAAGGGCTAAAAGAGCTAAGGTTAGAAACCCTACAATAAGGAGGAGCTGAAAATACACCTATCATTATAAATATTACAAATATTGGAGAACATGAGAAAAATGTTTAGGAATGCTATAGGTAATAGACACCACTCCACCCATTGGAGCACAGGGAACTTCTGTTGCAACAATGGCTCAGGGAAAATCAATTTCAGAGGTTGAAATAGTGGATATTGAAGAGCAGGAAGTAGCCCAAACACAAGCCTTTGCTGATTTGGAAGAAGGGGCTGACCTCCCTCCATTAGACAACCAACTATTAGAAACCCTGGAGGTGCATGCTAGTGAGTTAAGTACAACTACTAGGGTAACTCAACAACATGATGTTATAATGCCTATAATTAAAGTATCACCAATTGAAGTAAGTACTCCAGAGGTAGTACTAAAGGAGGGAGTTATTTTTGAGAAAGAGACGCCTCAAGATGGAATAAGTATCACTAGCCATAAGAGGCAAGATGTTCTAGGTGATCATATGGATAAAGCATTGGACAAGGCACTAACAACTCATGGAGTTGCCAAAGATCAAGAGAAGGAGCAAGTTCAAGAGGAGGTTCAAGAACCAATTCATATAGTTGTCCCACCTAAAGAAGTTGAAACTAATGAGGAAGAGGCTAGGCAAGTAGGGGCAAGTACATCACAACTTGAACCAAAAAAGGCAGTAATGGAGGTAAATGTTCCCCAAATTCGACTTCATGTTTTACAAATTTCTCTTGCTACCTCTAAGGAAATTGTGGCTATCCCTGGTCCATCTCAGTAGGTTCCCCAAGCTCAGAAAGAGGGGAATGCCCCTACAACAGGGTGGTTGGGAGCTACACTCCCAAAAGGAGAAAAGGTAAACATCAAGTTAGAGGTTGTCAACATAGAAAATGTTATATCATCTAGGTAACCTAGGGCCCCAAAAAAGGCAAGAGTGTTGTAAAAAACCCTCGTAGATCCCCATGGGCATAGGTCATTGGAAATTACAACTCCCAAGGGGGACATATTAAGAAGTGAGGCCACAACTAATGATTATCAAATTACTCCCATTCCTTTGGGAAATCCCACTACTGAGATTTTGAAGCATGAAGATTTAGTAGCCATAGGAGGTCTCATCCAGAAAATTGACAAGGACAAAGAAACCAAAAAACAATTGAAGGAAAAGGTTGATATTTTATCAACCTATGTGCAAAAATGGCTACAACCTCCTCCTGAGGGTCAATAAATTACTGCTGCCATAACTTCAGAGGCATTGACAACCACATATGATTCAAAGGACAAAATTGATGCTACTAAGAAATGCGAAGAAAAATTGATAAGAAAGGGCACCAAGGCTATAAGAAGCACTGCAAAGTGTTATAAGATCTTTGAGAAAATAGAGGCATCCAATGAGCAAATTGAAAAATGCCATGATAAAATTAACTATTGGGATGGGCTATCCCCCAAAACTTAAGGAAATAACACAGTATAGATGATCAATTGGCAGAGGATGAGGGAATTTTTCCCATAGATTACAAATTAAAATAATATATGTATGCAAGGGCTATCAAACTAAGGATGAATATTTTGGGAGGATGCATTAGCAAACTCCATGCAATAAAGGATAAGGCTGAAAAGTATGTTGATAACCTAGATTCTAAGCTTGAAAATATGATTTCATTTCTAGACATGCAAACCCTATGAAATACATATGAAGTAGAGAATTTTATATAAACTCTTAAACATCAAGTATATGGGGAATTGGACTCTACAACTTGCAAGTTTCAACTATGCTAGAATTCATAGATTCATTCACATGCAAGGGAGTGTGAACAAACTAGCAATGATGATAAAGAAGAAGAAAGTCATCACTAGTGAATTTGATAGGAGTTTTGATAGATCAAGAACTTGTATATATTTTTTTATGCTGGTCCAAAATGATGAGTTTCATTATAGATACATGCTTAATAGGTTGAATTTTTACATAGCAAAATTTGAAAAACAAGAAAATGGGAGAGCCAATTAAATTACACCATGTGTCACAATTCTTTAACAGAACACATGTAACATATGCATATGCACAAATACAAAATGGGGATTTTATAGAGACCCCAGCCCTCAGTAGGTTATAAATCAAAGTTTTTATAGTATGCAAAATGATATTATGACTAGCATATTGTTAGTTAATATTTATAAGCTCACCTATGCAAAAATTTAGGAGGATATTTAAGAGTATTTTTCTTCCATGTGTTTAAATGATTTACTTGTACAAGGTGCTATAAACATATTTAACATCACCTGCAATCCCTAAAGACATTCCCTTGGCCATGAGCTATGTAATTATGCTCGTCCTTTACATCCTCCATAATTTTGATTAGTTCAATAATATTCTCAAGAGAGATCACCCCACTCTAAAATTTTGGCTAGTTTAAAAAGGTATATGTTTGTGGTCCCATGACATCAGAAAATAGGCTTGGATGTTTGGATTGATCTGGGAGCCTCAATTCGACTAATTAGGAGCTTTTCGAAACTACTTTAAAGGAGGTTTGGGGCATTGCATGAGTTTCCTTGGAAGAGTGACTTTACAACGGCCTATTCTAGGATAGTAAGTCTCTTCTCTACTTTAGTCCAGTCAATAGGAGACTGAATTTATATCTTTTTAAGGCTCATCGTACAGGCATTGCAGGTTCAATCTTGAGGAATTTCACTGCTCAGTCAGTTTAGGGGTGAATAAGGTACCTTGATATAGTTATTAACCTTATCATTGAATGGTATAGGTCTGCAATAAAGCCATAGAAAAAATTCATCTTATCCTAGATAAACATGGTCCTTTAAATGGAAGAGGTGGCATGGAACATGATTTGGAAGGCAGAGAAGAAGGGGGTCATCTTGATGAGATTTCTCATAAGAGCTAGCAACACCACATTGGGAGTCAACCATCATTTACTTCCCCTTTCTTACAATTAAACACATCCTACCACACTACCCGTTTACAAGCACATTAAGATCTACATATCATGCATGTTTTTTCTTGCAAATTGCACCATCCTTCGCTCATTAAGAATGCATTTTCCCTGATTGATAAAGATTGGCATTCCAAGCATCATTGAAAATCTTTTTCACTTAAACAATTGTTCGGAAATGATGTATGTGAATCATATTCCATTGTTTTTAATAAATTATGTCTGATGTACTGAGTATGTGTGATATCTTTGTGACAACTCTTGCGAGTGGATATTACATTCATGGCCATACTCAGCTCATATTGAGCCACCAATAAATTGAATCTAAAAATATCTTTCCTTCATTCAAGTTACCCTATGAGTTCTCTCACCCTGGTTTAGGCAGAACCAAAAGTAGCAGGATTAGGCCACCCCCTTTGTACGTTCCTTCTAGTCATGCCCAAAACTTGGTGTTAAAGAGAATGTCCGATGCATCCCCGAATACAAATGACGTACCCTCAATTCCTCATTCTCTAAGCCATTTTGCCCTTTAAAATTGTTGCTAGGTCCCAAGGGTGTAAAATTGGGAACCAACACATCTTCTAGAGTTGGTCTTGGATATTTTATTATAGTTTTGCATGGTAGCTGTGGGCCCTTTGATGACATAGATAACGTGATATTCAAGGTAAACCTTTTGATTCATTGATAGGATAATGTTTAGGTTGCTAGAAGACAACATCAATATATATTTCCCACCATGAATTTCTATGATGATACTACATGGAGAAATATAGTTATTGAAGGATCACATGTTTAAGGGGGAACTTTGTTATGTTCCTATAGCATTTTCTAACTTTCACTTTTAATGTTTTCTTTCTTTTGAACATCTCTTGGATTTGTGGTGTCATGTGGTTGCTTCTTTGTATAAGGGAGAGGAGCTGGTCAATGTGTACCCTAAATTAGGGATGTGTACAACCATGTAAGCATCATAATAGATTACGATATCTGAAAGTCAGTAATTTCATCTGGGCATTTGAATGACGCAGAATAAAATTTTTAAAGTTATTTTAATAAGGTAGTTTAACTACAAAGAAAATTAAGGTGGACCATTTCTTAAATATTAAGTCATATATTTGGTGTTTGTATACACCTCATTTTTGACACTTGCTAACCTTTTCTCTTGTGCAAGGGTTGTTGATTCATTACCCTCCTAAGTGAGTGCCTCAAGGGGCCTATCAGGATTGGGGTGTGATCAAACTTGGTCATGTGGACTAGACCACAATATTTGAGATATATCATTAAGTTGTCCTTTATACCATAGTTAGTAGTATCCTTGCTTGTTTCCTCTCTTGTTCACATGTTATACCCACTTTGTTCACATGTTTACATTTATTCTTAGTCTTCCCATCACTTTCGGTCATGTTGGACCTTTGTCATGCCTTCATTATTACTTTGCCCTTCCATTCCCCATTGTTATTACACCCTTGACCTTAGGTTTCCCCCAAAGCCGACGCTGATTGCCCATGGCCGATTGTGTTGGGATTTGTTTTCTTCCCATTGCCCAACGGATCGACCCATAATCATTATGTTGGGTATATTCATACATGTCCCTTTCCTTTTGTCATTTTGGAATCAATCGTAATCATTATTCTAAGCACTTTCCACTTTATTGCACATTGAACATTTGCACACGTAGGTTCACATCAAAGTTGACTAGAATCACCCAGGTTTTGGGCTTATCCTTTTGCATTTGGGCCACGATAGTGAACTAGGATGGAGGTCTTCTTCTTGAGCTTTCCCTTGGGTCCACTCATAATGATCCCTCTCTCTTGGCGTTATTGTCTCTGGGGAGGATCAATTCATTAGTGGTCACACCACACATATCTCTAAACCTTATTTGTCCTTTGTTTCATGTTTATTGTCTCGTGGATGGTTGATCATTCATTGATATAGATTATGGTAGATGTATTTGGATGCTTTATCTATTGCATTTGTGGTCTTACTATGTTATGCTCTTTGGCTTTATCCATCTTTTGACTTACCCTTATTATGGAATCCTATAAGATACCTCTCTTTATCTTTAGGTATAGTTGCCTTAGAAAACCTATAAATATCTTAGGGTTAGGAATATTATCCTATAGATTGTGACTCTTGCACTCCTTGAGCACATTTTGTATTTACATCTTGTGTGCAAGCCTAGATTTGATCCTTAAAATTTGAAAACATAGATGGAGATCCATCTTAGCTAGTCATATATTCTAGTGAACCTGACGTGAATCTTACTTTTCCCTAGATTGACAAGTTATGAATTCGCTTTGATTTTTATACTTTATCTCTTTGCCTATCATTTCTTACGCAATCGGCTGACTATGGATAATTTCGTTTATCGGTTGAGCCTTATGCATTAACTTATCTAATTTAGCGGCCATTAGGACTGCTATCCTATAGTAATTGCACATCCATTTCCTGACTAGTTTTTACACCTCACAGATCCCTAACACCATCTACCCTTGTGGATCTCTACATGGCCAATCTTGTTAGGATTTGGTGCAAAATCTAACTTCTTGATAACCATATCTAACTATTTCATCATAGTCTCCTCTGATAGTGTTCTTTTTTAACCTTGCATCAATCTGGATTGCCCTAGGTTATCTATTAATCCTATGTCAGATTGTGTTTGTACAACCAATCTTTCATTCCTTCTCTACATTTCCATCTAGCGATCGACCACATCTGTACTATAACCTTTACATAGCCTTCTCCTATACTGATGTCAATTGGCACTTTAAATCATATGCCACTCATAGTGTTTGTGCAACATCCACATCGGCCACCATGATCTCGCTAGGGTTGATCCACTACAGGGAATTATGCATCTATCCCCTTCACCAACACCATCAACTCCTTGTACATCTCTGCATGCAACTGATCTTATCTAGGGTGCTAGGGACAATATTTGCAATGTTGTAGAAATTGCTTAAAATTGATCCTAGACATATCGTCAAAAATCTCGATAATAGGATTAATGAATATGTCACACCTACCAAGGAGGCACAATTAATCAATCTATTGAGTAATATTTGCTATGGAAGATATAGTCCTAAAACCTCACTCAAAACCCATTAATCATAAGAAGCCTCCCACAAGTGGAGCAACTACTAACCAATCTCCAAAAACTCCTTTACAAAATAGCCATACGAAGGCTTCTTCCTTTAGTGGCCCTAATCCACCACCTAATCCTAATCTCATGATTATCAAGTTGTTAGATCAAATGGCCATTATGCAATCTTCCACTACTTCTAACATGTTTCAAATGCAATCTCATATTTTAGAAATGGCTTCTCGATCAACACAAGTCCCCACAGGTCCTAGCCAATCTTTGGCACCTCCTTCACCTTTGGATGCTAATGGGAATCCCATTCCCCCTCCTCCAATTTGCAATAAAGTTATTCAAACACCACACAACGAACCTCTAGCTCCTTACATAACTTTTATGGATATAGGGGGATATCTCCTACTATTTCTTATGATGGGTTAATTGATCCAGCCATATATCTTACAAACTTTGTAAACATCTATAAGGATTGGATTCAAACCAATACATGCGCTACAACTAAACTCCTAACAAAAACCTTTATAGGAGATGCTTTAGAATAGTATAATCAACTCCCTTCACACTCTATTGTCGATCTCGAAACTTTTGTGCAAGCTTTAGTGAATGAGTTTCAACAACATGATCTCTCTAAAAATACATTTCAAAAATTCATCAACATAAAACAATCCCCTAACGAATCAGCTCATAATTTCATCAAGTGATGGAAGATTTTATCTAATCAAGAAAACCATCATCTTGACAATCAAAATCTTTGTCAACTTTTCCTCAAGGCTCTTGTTCCTAATCTCCAATATAAGGTTTGGTCCTCCTCTCCCACCCTCTTGAGTATGCCAAGTGAAAAGACTACCTTACGTGAGAATTCGAACCATCTAAGCCTTCAAGTACCCTTAAAGCAACATCGAAAGCCATCAACCTCCAAGCCCTTTCTAAAGGCAAATCTATCACACGTTCTTCTTCAAACAATGATAATCAAAGTGTTATTTCTCATAGCCAACACCACCCACTCTTGTCACGTGCTAAGCTATTACAAGTTCTCCCCACTAGTATTTTTTTCCCACCAAACAAACATCGGCTTCCTTCAATCCGGACATCTTATGTTGGTGGCATGCCACTATCGGCCAATCCCATGAAGATTGTCGGGATCTTATGAAGGCTGCCCTCGATTTCTTCTTTGGACTCCATTTTGACGCTAATGCCATTATCCATGAACATTATGAGAAATATCAATCCCTTGTAAAAGTCAGTATAAACAACCAATCTAGGACAAACCATAGCGAAGAACCTATGAACAACATTGTAGGTACTACTGACAATTCCTATGACCATAATTACCTCAATTCGCAATATGTCAATAGCGGCTAAGGTTAACTACTAACGTAATCCTGCACATAAGGCTTTCGTCCATAAACCCAAAATGCCTTCACCTACTAACCAACAACTTACTAATACTTCCCATGAGAAATCCAATGATGAGCCCGCTCCCTTAGTCGAGCCCCATCCCAAAAGCACTCTTCCCTCAATTTCCCAAGCTTCTAAGTCTACAGTCATAGAGTTCCCCAAGGACGATATGATTAATGATAAAATCATATTCCGTGCCATCAATCCTCTCCTTCTTGATAAGTGTCATCATTGATGATGCCCTAGTAAGAAGAGTTTTGGTGGATGAAGGCTCCAAAATTAATGTTGCTTCAATTTCTCTCATTAAATACCTCGGATTCTTCGGTGATGACCTTAAGCATACCCAACTAACTTGTCATGGTTTTGAAAAAACCCTTCAAAAACCACTCAGTTGTATTTGGCTCCCTATTACTGTTGGCCCCAAGACCATCCGCACCAAGTTCATGGTTCTTGATCAACCTCTTTATAACAATCTTTTACTAGGTAGACCTTGGACATACTACATGCACACAATCACATCGTTTGGGTATCAATTCCTTAAATTCATCCATAACAACCAACAGTATAGGCATGATGGTGATCCTAACCCATGGGATATATTTGTACCCTTCCCCAATAAGCCCTTCTACATTCCTACGATGCATAGTGTATCATTCGCTAAGTTTTATGACTACAGAGTTGAGCTTAATGTCACTCTTGATGACTCAGATGATGATGAGTCTAATGAACTACAAATCACAATTAACAAGAACCAGCTACCACAATCCATCACCGATTAGCTTCCTATGGTTTTTTTACCTCGAGGACTTATTTCCTCCCGTATTAGAATATGAGGAACCTCCTTGTAATGAATCCGACACCTCCTACAACCTTAAGGAAGATCTCTTTGAATGTAATGAATTCAGAATTTCCAAACTATTCCAAGATCATCCACCTCTCTCTCCTTGATCTTTCAATAAGTTGGGAATATCTACCAAAGACTCTTCTTTTGACACTATTATCCCTAATGACACTAACAAACCTGCATGCACCATTCTGGCCTTCTATGATGAGGATTACATCGTGTCACAAGCTCAGTCTAGACACCTCGGTGTACTAAAGTATAAAAGGAGCCTAGCTAGAATGCAAACCTTAACCACAATACCAACATGATCGATTCCTTCTTTTGAGGCATCTCATGACGCCACTTCTTTCACCATGCCAAATTTTGGGGCACCTCATAGTGCCCACCCTCCCTTCAAATCTAAAATTCAACTCCAAGAAATCTTCAAAGAATAACACCTCTTTGAGAGCATACCTAGTCAAGTCATGGTCATACTTATTCTCCTCTTGTACTACCATCCATCAAATTTATTTCCTTATTCTACACAGTTTCCTTTTCCTCTTGGCTTCTACCTACTTTCTTTACAAAGTTGTTACTTTGGCTGAGCACTCTCTCACCTAATACCTCACAAACAACAACATTTTCCAAATTATCTACTTTATCAACCTGTTATTTTACTCTATTTTCATCCCCACTCAAGTCTCTATGAATATTGTATCCTATCTTGGATACTTTGGCAATCTATTTATTTATACCTACATGCCCACTAACTCCACAACATCATGTCCTGGTTAGCATATTTTATTTTCTCACTTTATCATACTTATAACATCTACTCATTGGTTGTTTGTGCTCTTTAACGTTGTTATCTGCCCCCAGGATATTATGCCTTTGATTTGTCTTCATCTTATTTTTGACAATCCTTCTCATGACCTTCTTAATAGGTGATTTATGTCTACTAATTATTTTCTAATATTTCTTTTCAGTCTTTCTTCCTTAGGGTTACAAGCAACTTTCCCCCACCACATACAAGCCGAGTGACACTGAAAGGTAAGTATGAGGTAGGTAAATTTCATTTGATGGAGCTCATTATTTCTTTCCTACACTTACATTATTACTTAATTTCTAATATTTACTTTTAATTTCAGGAGTTGCATTCATATTTTTCTGAAGACCATTTCATGTTTCACTATTTTGACATGCGATGATCTTCTGTTGGGCTATATGTATATAACTGATTTTTGATGTTTGCGTGCCAACCTTTTCTCTTGTGTAAGTGTTGTTGATGCATTATCTTTTTGATCAGGTGCCTTAAGGGGCCTCCTAGGATTGGGGTGTTATTGGACTTGGTCACATGGGATAGACTATAGAATTTGAGAGATATCACTTTGTCATCCTTTACACCATAGTTACCCTACCCTCTCTTTATGTACTCTCTTGTTCACATGTTATACCTATTCTTTTCACTTGTTTACACTCATTCCTACTCTTCCCATCACTTTCGGTCATACTGGACCTTCATCATGCCTCCATTAGTTCTTTACCTTCCATTCCCCATTGTCTTACACTCCATTCCCTATTGTCTTACACCCTTTGACCTTAGGTTTCCTCCCAAAGCCGATGCGTTCGACTAAGGTCGATTGTGTGAAACTTTGTTTTTCCTCATTACCAATGAGATCAACCCCAATCGACTGTGTTGGGAATACATACATGTCCTCTTTTGTAATTAAGAATAAATCAATCACTACTTAAAGCACTTCACTTTACTTGCACATTGGAAACTTGCACACATATTCACATCTAGTTGTTGGAAATGAACTTTTGGAGCTTCCCATTTTGCATTTGGGTCAGTATAATGAGCTAGGACTAGAGCTCTTCTTCTTGAACGTTCCCTTCTCCACCCATAGCAATTACCTCTTGGTGTTGTTGTCTCTGGGGAGGATCAATGCATCAATGGTCATACCACAGGTAAGTATCTCTAACCTTTATTTGTCCTTTGTTTCATGTTTATTGGTGTGTCAATGACTTATCATTCATTGCTATAGATTAGGGTAGATGTATGTTTGCTTTAGCCTATCAATTTTTCTTATTATGTTATGCCCCTTGATTTTATCCATCTTTTGACGTTTTTTAAATTTTGAATGCTAGCTGGATACCTATCTTTGCTTTAGGTATAAGCCTTAAAAACCTACATCTATCTTAGAGTTAGGACCATTATCATCTAGAATTCTGAATCTTTCGCTCATTGAGCAGCTTTGATATCTACATCTTTTGAGCAGGCATATATTTGATCCCCAACATTTGAGAACACATGTGGGGATCCATCTTAACCCATCATACATTGTCCACATGTGTCATCATTTGATTGACTAGTTATTTGATGTGACTTCCTGTGATGACTAATTTTTATTCAAATTTTAGTTATGAAAGTGACACTTACTTTCTTCTAGTTAAATAACTAATAGTTCTTTACTTCACATGTACCTTCTCAGATATTGATCCATGCACATCGATTGAATAGCCACAATTGAGGTAGAATAAATTGTGCTAGAATGAGATGACTCACATTTTCTGGCTTACATATTTATTCGTTATGATTTGCTTTATTGTTGTGATATTCGGCCATTTTACCCAACATGTCGTCGTTGGTTTCTACTTGGACACACTTGTCATTATTGGTTTCTTATAGATGACATTCGATGCTTGATGGTTCATGAATGGATATGATACCACATTAATGCTGTGAGCCACATATTGATGTGATTTCCTTGCCATCTATTTTGAGATGTTATCACACTTGTAGTTACAAGGATGCCATGATGTTTTTCTTTATGATTATGGAGTTATAATACTATATTATTATAAGAGAATTTGTCATTTTATAATATTGAGGATGATGGGATACACTATATTCTATTGGAATTTGTGGGAAATCTAAATTTGTTGTTGATATTGAAATGGAGATGTCATCCTTCATATATAAAAATAACATTTCTATTCTCAGGCCCTTGCAAATGACCTATATATATTATATGAACCATATGGAAGACTTGAGGTAATATTCAAGATGCCTTATTCTAATTACTTAATTGTATAGATGCATATTCTGTTTGAGAAACTAGAAGGATTGGCTATTTTTTAGATGGAGATGTCGAAAAACTTGGATAATTTATAGATTAAAATGTTCATAGACTTGGATGCTTGATGGATGAAGATGCCAATAGGCTTGGAGACAATTCTCGTAGATGGGATGCTTCTGCTTCTACTTTTTTAGTCACCTCTTTATAAGATGATTATCTTGAGGTGATCTTGATTAAACTTAATTTTTGGACCTATATGATTCTACGATCCTCTCTAGGTTCCTTAGCCAATGTATATATGTTGAGGGGGAATGATTGTGGAAATAAATGTTCTCAAGCTTGTGGAGGTGCATTTATTGTTCATGTCACATCTACCTTCTTTGAAGATGTTTGACGTGTCTTCTCTTAAGTAGAGTTAATTAGGTATAAGATTTGTGTACATTTAAATCTATGATTTTAAGGTCCACCTTACGTTGTGATACATTGATTTCAAGTCTTCCTTTATCAAAAGGAAGGATGAAATGGAATAAAAATTAAAGGATTAAGATAATTATATTATGAAAATGCATTGTTATATTGTTTTACATAGCATTTATTATTCAAGTTCTAGTTTTTTAATTAGAACACACCTTTGGTTATATATATCTTATCTTTTTTCTAGTATTTATAAATTCATGATGTTGTGTATGCTTATAAAGTGAATGTTATGGAGTGCTAATGGAATATATTAGTTGTAGATATAATTTGAATATTTTTGGAAAAGGATAAGTGGATCTTGAGGGAAAAATAAAACTTGTTTTGACATATCCACTTGGAATCATCTCAAAAATATGGAGTTGTCTTGTAAGTGGGAGAATTAGTCAAATTCTAAAGCGGTGTTGTTATGTTATCAAGTATAGTGTAAATATTTTCCACATCTTCTTTACTTGCATCAATATTATGAAGTGTTGCCACATCTCCTTTATTTTACATAGTGTTTTCAGTGACAAAAATGTTGAATCCACTTGTTTTACTTAATTTCACCAAAGCATCAAATAATTAAAAGGGAATGTAATAATTCAGAAACTAATAAGTGGTATTCTTAATCACATATGAATTCTGTTAAATCGGTAACTTAGAACCGTTTGATCATTCTAGAAATAGTAAAATAGGAACCATGACATATAAGGGGAATAAATTGATTCATGGATTGCATAAGGTGAAACCACGTGCTTAGATGCCATATAGAAGATGTTAATGTAGCCATTAATGTGTTTAGGAAGAATCATGATCTAGAGCTATTGTAAAAATGGGTTTATGATGACAAAAAAGTATGGATCAAAATACATATGTGCTATACACGTTCTTGGCCAAATATCTCCTAGAAAGATTGGATGAATTTTGACTATTTTGTCCAAGTTTGTCAATGTTTGATCCATTTTTATGTAACCCTAAAATGTTAAGACAATTGCAACATAATCTAAATGGAATTATCTTTGTGTCAATCCCAAGCTTTGGATGTTTGACATCAAAAAAGTTGTTTTATCTTTAGGTTGGATTGACCTCATCACACTGTCAGTATTGTTGAGTGTTTCTTATGTACCATTACTTGAAAAAGGGATCAAACTACACGTAGTTCTCCTAGAAGCCTATAATGAGATGTAACTAGTTACAAATACAAAATCACACACTTACTACTATCATCATACCACCAAGTATGTTTTTATATATATGGATCTTGCGTAAGAAAAGTATTCATTGATGACCCATTCCATAGTCCATCCATTTGTATTGTTGGTCTTTACTTGTTTTTATCTTTCACACCCATCATTCATACACATAGTTCTGGTCAGGTCACAAGGATCCCTGTGTGTCAGTCATCACTCATTTGTCATCACATGTCTATGGACACTAGCGCCCAAGGCTGGACACTAGCACCCAAGAACGGACACTAGCGTTAGACGTTCTTGTCCATCCTGGGTGCCCATGTACTCTTTGTTTTTAATCTTATTTTTGACATTTGAGGTCAGTCTTTTCGGTTTTCCATCTCACGAGGTACTACTCGACATGTCGGGTCATTAGTGTTTAAATTCGAAGAGATCCCTATATAAACACAACATACATACCATTATATGGGCAGACTATTCTTATCAAGGGCTAGCTATCTACATAGAGTAAATGACTGCATTTGGGCCACTATTCTACATACACACTGCATAAGAAGGGGAATTCATTCTATTCCATCCAACATTTAGCATTTTTATCTAGTTATTTCCCCTATCTTTGCATCATTGGTGTGAGGGCGACCTAGGAGCACTATTGCACACAGAACTACATTGGGTTTGAGATGTAGTGCAATGCTCAGTTGTAAATCCACCATTGTGGCGGCTGAGGACAATCCGACCCCTCATTTTGCATCTTTCTTTTTTAGGATTTGATGTCTATTTGAGGGTTTTGCAAGTGCTTTCTTCATTGTAGGTTTACAGGTACCTCGACGATCCAAGTGCAACACATATGCGATAGAAGGACAAACAAGTGCGAAGCCCTAATGACCATATCAAAACTAGGTTCTGACCATTTCTGTAGACTAGGGTGCCAAAACCTCAGACCAAGAGCACCCTATGCGCCCCCATCCTTCTCCAGGTGCCTCAGTTTGGCTATTTCCACCTCTACTACATTTTCATGTGGTTCATTGTGATGGTCCGTTATTTTGTTTCATGACACTTCTCAATCCCAAGTCACTGCGAGGTAAGCGAAATAGAGGTAAGTCATTTACCCCTCTTATTTCCCTTCATTAATAAAATCAAATAAATTGTCTAGCATTTATATTTCATTGTACTTCATTTATAACAGCTTCTGTACATTTAGATTCATATAGAATATTCATATTTTCTTGAATCATTTTGGTGAACCCGTAGCTTAGAACTATTTTCCCTAGGATCCACTAAAACCCTAATGGCTAAGGATAACTCTTATCATTTTCAGCTATTCATGCCTCATGTGAGTGTTAATCCTATCTATGATGAGGCAACCATAGCTGAGCTTACTTCCCTATATCGCGATGTTACTCTTCCGGATCATACTTCAACAACTCCTAGCTAATGAATGCAATGTGCCTACTAGATTTGATAATTCTACTATTGGCATTGTTTATGATAATATGAGTTTTACTCGTTGTACAACTTTGTTATACAGTGAGTCACACTCCTGAAATTTTTAATGAAAATCTAGATGATACTATTATTATTTTCATGCTTGGACTTGATGATAATAAACATGTGCATAATGATTCTCATACTAGTCATGATGATACCTTAGCTGCATCTCATACTTCTTCTATTCCTGAAAATTCTTCTCATAATGCATTGCATACTAGTTCTCCTACTCCTTCATTCTATGTTTATGATACTCTTAATGATATCCTTCTATCTGAATATTTATTTGATTTTGATGAAACACTTGAAAATCATGATTCTACTTCTTTGCATACTTCTGAGTTTGAATCCCCCGCTTCACTTTCATCTTCTTCTAAGATTGTATCTAATAACATGCATTATTCCTCTCCTTCTATTTGTTCATCTCCTCCTATCACTTCATCTTCGTCTATTAGTTCATCTCCTCCTATCACTTCATCTCCTAGGGATATTTTCGATGCTATTCCTACTGCTTCTATGGATATTCCATGTCCTTTAAAATATATTACTTATTTGGCACCAACATCTAGCGTACCCTTAGCATCAAAATCTCCTGTGTCTCCTCTTGATATCCCTTTGATTACTTGTAATGGAAAATTGTAACTGCTTAACACGTTATTGCCATCTTTTACTATTCCTTCACATGCCATATTGTCTCTCATGCATGTTATGGGTTAGTTAAAATCTCAAGTGCAATAAATCACATTAGAAAGCAAGGCCTACTATGCTTCCATTGAAAAAAATTCATTGACATGACAATCCTATTCCCAAAAATATTCACAACTCAACATTTCCTAAGGATTTTTTCATGCCTACATTTACATGTTTTGATGGTACTGGAAATCCATACTTGCATCTCAAGCATTATCGTATGCATATGGCTTCATATTCTAATGATCAACTATTACTTAAAGCCTTTGGCCATAGTATCACCAATGACACTCTCCAATGGTATACCCGTCTACCCTTTGGATCTATTAGTACCTATTGTGAGATGAAAGAAGCCTTTCTTCATCGATTCATAGTCAACAACAACCATAAAGTCACATATGATCATCTACCTAACTTATATTAGGGAAAAATAGAACCTATCATTAATTACATTTTACGATTCAATGTTTACATGCACTAACTAGTTTTTCATCCTATTGACTTAGAGAAGAGGCTTATCTTTTACTGCGGGTTGATTCCTGCCTTAAAACAACAACTGCAATATGACACATATGAATCATTCATGCTTTTATGCTATAGGGTCATTGACTTAGAACAATATCTCATTACTACACATATTATAGATCTACCTCCTATTATTATTGCTGCTACATCATCTAGTTCTTCTCTTCTCCCATCTATTGAGCGTCCTACACAGTCTCCATATCCTCCTCGCAAGCAAGTTCGAACCTTCTCCACTACATAAGCGTCCTACATCTCCTCCTCCATGTCAGGGATACACCTCAAACTCCTCCTCATGTCTCATGGGAACTATTACATTTTTCTCATCACGCTAGACCCCATGATGTGCTACGTACATTACTTGACATGCATTTGATACACTTACCTTATAAACAACATTATCCACCTCATCACTTACAACGCTAGCCTGATAGACCTTATTGCAACTATCATTGTATCACTGGCCATTGTGACAATGATTAATTCACCCTTAATGATCGCTTGTGACAATTAGAAGATAAGGGTGTCATTTCCTTTGGTTCTCGCTCCCGTGAGTGGTCTATATCTCTACTCCCTCGTAGGCGTGTTGTTACTCCAGTTGAGTTATCTCCTCCATCTAGTACTAAGGTTATTACTTGTCCACCGCCACAGGTTGTTGCTCATGCATGAAATCCATCTCATTCATCCACCACTATACCATCCCATCTGCCACGTCATATTACCACTACACATTGGCTTCCACAACCCTCTACATCTCCACTTCCCACCATCGATCCACTCGACATTCAGTTGGCTCACACACTCATGTTGCTTTCATTTCACATACTTCTACGCTTCATGCCAACTCGGTCTTTGGTAGGTGATTTCAATCACCTTACCCCCTGTAATGATGCACTCATGTTATTATGGTTCTTACATGACTGTTGAGGTATCTGTTACATTAAGAACCTCTCTTCACTCTTGTGCTACCATCCTTTCAATCAATCTATCTAGCACACCATTATCATATCACTTCCCGGTGACGCACTCTTACTTTATAAGTCATTCTTGACTGCTAAGGGGTCTTATATAAACAAACATAATCATCTATACACTGAGGGGCATCGCTATTCTCCCCCCCCTCTTCATCATACTAACATACACTTCATTACACTATTATGACCATCTCATACTCTTACACATTATCCATTTTTACCTTATCATTCATCACAATTTTATTCATACATACCAAACACTTCTTCACGATCACATTACATACATCATCTATCATCATATACGCTATATCATCATTTTTCTATATATAATCACATTATTTCACATCAACATTTACCCATTACGAATCAACTCACCAATTACAAACATGAACAATATTCAACACATTACATATCACACATCACAACAATAATCAATGAATCATACATCATCATCACAACAACACATTAATAAACATCGAATATAGTAATCATACGCCGGTAAAACCATCTATATATATTGTTTACAATCATCATTACAAAACATCTCATCACTGGGGGGAAACTCCCCTATATTAGTATATCAATACATATCAAATCTCGTCATCACTATCACTCTCTGGTACCGCAAGTTCTCTATAACTAGAAGCCTCGCCGTTAACTCTATGTTGTTGAGTGTGCCCTCTATATCTCTTACTTGCCTATGTAGTAGTGTCACCTCTGTCGACTGCTCTCTAGGAAGTGACTCTGTATCTTGACAAAACGTGAAAATACATTTTGTGCTCGAGGACCACCACCTGCTACCTCTCTATCTCATTGTGTCTCCTCGCATGCCTCAACTCTCTCGCTAAGGAACATGGTACACGTCACTTCTGCTATAGACACCTACTCCAACAAATGGGCATGCTTGCTTGTAATATCATCCACATGCTCTAACATGCCTCCACCCGTGAGAATATGAGTACACACATTTCACATCAATGTGTGGATAGATGTGTCCACAATCAATGACCAATACGCATTACCTACAAATATAATAACATCACATTAGAAAAATAACGACGATTCACAACCATGTAACAAATTGTACAACATAGCTATACAATACTCACGATCTGCTATTGCCTTGCCGCTACGCCACCAGGGGCATGTGTGTGCTCCTCTCTACTCCTCCTCCTGGTGGTAATCCCATTGCATCTGCAAACACTAGAAACAAGTACACCCACAAATGTGATTCCCACCATGTACATGATATGCCTTGGTGCACCTTGGTCATCCACATCTATCAACTCTATTGCCGCATCGACCTCGTCTGGCCAAGGAGGTACTAGCTGCTCTCATGTCGGCCCTAGTCTAGCTCTAACCCTCCTCAGTGCCCAAATAGCTCTCAACCATACATAAGCTTTCGAGGCACGTCCTGTGCCATACCAAACTGTTGTGACACTCGCTCAACCTGAAATAAATCGATCACCCCTGGAAATCGATCCTCTAACCACATCATCTGTCGTATGCATCGTAGCTCCACTACATCCTCTAGCCATCCTCCATAGTCTCAGTATGGCCTCCATATCATGGCCTCTGTCCCCATTTGATCTATCATCACTCTATAGGTATATGTATCCATCTTCCTCCCACACACACCTACCCATCTCCTAACAAATATGTCTACCCTCGCCCAATCTCCTCTAGTTCCACCAACTAGCCTTAGTACTGTAATATGCTCATAGGTTCATACATGCAATAATGTTGTAGCTCTAATGCTACCCCACACTCCTCCTGTGTAAATTTGTATAGATCCCAGTATAGGTGTGCCAACACACATCATTCCCAAGCATACCTAGTGCTCTCATCCTCTATCGACGAAATATATCATGCATCTATATAAGATACCTACACCACCACCCTCAACTACAATTGGCGACGCTATCTCCACAACAATAAACTTAGGCAATCGTGGAACCTCTGATCTCATAATAACATCCAGGCTAATACGGGTCGGTAGGAACTCGAGTCCCCACAAAATAGTGCATAACAACCCTCATCTGTCTATGTATGTCATCCACAACCATAACCTATACACTCTCTCCAATGATAGATAATCACAATATGTGATATACATCCTCTAGAGTGACTGTCATCTCCCCTTTAGGTAACCAAAAGGTGCAAGTATATACATACCACCTCTTGTACAATGATGTAAGCATAGGCATATTATGGGGCACATCCCCCATCCTTGTTATGTATTGTAGGCTGGAATGGTCCAAAACATCCCACTCATCGTCGGAAAACCCTAATCCAAGCAACATATTCAAATGGTGGCCACCACAGAACTCTCTCAAATGTATATCCCTTTGCACATTACAAAAAAACAACAAACATCACGTTAGAACATCATACATATACACACATACTCGTCTATAACATCAACACATGTCAATTTTTACATTTGCAACACTTTGGACTCAACCTAGTGCTTTCTGGACAAGGACGCCCAAGCATAGGACTGGGGCACCCTAGAGTAAGACACTAGCGCCCATATTTGGGTGCTCATGTCCTAAGGGTCATCACCATCCTCATCATTGTTTTCCAGGTCCAAAATTCTGAGAAATTAAAAAACAAAATTTCACAAAAATTCATCAAAAATGACTAATGTTAACACACATTTCGAAAAAAAAATCATGCTTACCAACTTCGTCGTTGTACGCGATGCCACACCTTTCACTATCATCTCTAATCGACTCGGTCATGGTGCTCTAACTTGCAACATCTTCACACACCCAGAGCTCACAATCACACTCGCACAATAATCAAATGAGTTGCCTAATCACTTTATCACATTACTATTTATAGTAATTTTTCATTATTCACTTTACTATAGTCACTCTTCACACTCATTTTCTCTACTAATACACATCGCATGATTTCCCTCCTATCTTGAGCATCCTTACTTTGATTTTGATCCCGTTTGCGGTGTTATTTTCATAACTCTGTCTACTACCATATCATACAAAGTTCACAAACATTTTTTTTATCCTTGAAATCATTCACATTTGATATACACACCCTTTTGCGATATTTCTCATACATTATCCATTACATCATTATGGACTTACTTTTGGCTCAATGTTTGTTCTCCTTATCACTTCCTCTTTCGCCAAAAGGGGGGCATATAATTGGGGTCATCCTATAGTTCCCCTTGCATCACTATGCGATCAATCTACACTCATAATCCATCATTATCGAAAATTTACTCATACACCATATGACATTTCACATCACTTTCTAGCGATTCCCCCTAATGACCTAATATGGGAGAAAAAGTGTAAAATATCTCCAGGAGTAACTAATCAATTAATTGCATACACTCAAATATATACAACAATTAAGATCACAATCAACCAATCAACATGAATACAATGCATTTTTTCTCCTAGATGACCTAACTTAGGAGTTACATCTCCACTTTCCCAGATGACCTAACATGGGAAGTTATTCTACATTTTGTGACCTCTTCCAGATGACCTAGCATAGAAGCCAACACATACACATTGTGGTGACACCCTTGGAGTGGGGGCAATGAGACATCATTTCCTTTTTTATACTGCTCCTTTATGGGTCAACATGTTTGACAAAAAATTGGATCCAAAATCAACCAAAATTTGATATTTTTCTGTCTGCAGTGGCTAAATCCTTGTGAAGACGTAGTTTAAAATGGAGAGTAAAACTATGTCAAGTTAATTATTATTTACCTATATTAATTATGCATTGCATATTAATTATTTTATTTATTTATTGTTTATATGGTTATATTTAATCATAACCATCTTATTGTTTGTATTCAAAACACTATGGGTGTTATTGTTTGTATTCATTCACGGGTGTACCTGTGAAACATCCTTTGTTGTTTGTATCTGGCTATGCAGTATATATATATATTGCAGTCCGCACTTGTGTATCTGATTGATTTTCACATTAATATAATCATGCAGGCTTCCGTCCATGTTTGTGAAACTGCATTTGGTACTAGAGCTGGTTTTAGCTCCTGGCAAGGTTGGAGAAAGGTTGTAGAGGAAGGAGAATTCGTGGAGAAGAAATATGCATGCCATTATCCAGGTGTTTGCAAAGTAATTTTTTTTTGCCTTGGTGCCTCCTGCACTAGGAAAAATTTGCTCCCTGGATGTTATTTAATTTTTTTTCCCCTATAAGGGGTTTTACCTCTAACATTAGAGGTGCCTTTGGTCTCTTCTAATATTAGCAAACTATTGCATTTGGAGGGGACTTATCTCTACATCGAGCTAGTGGCTTATATTCTAACTGAACTGGATTGTTTAGTCTCCATTCATAGGTCGAATCCTCTAGATCGAGCCACCAATCGTTTGGGAAAAGCACGGTGCCCACGAGTGTAGATACTCCCTGCATTGCAAAACAACCAAGCTCCACACATTAAGGAGATAAGTCGTGCTCTTGATGGGCTGAGCGAGCCGAATCTTTGACCGTACTCCTTCTCCATGCCAAAAATTTGAGAGGTCGTGTTTGAAAGGTTTAGGCATTTCACATTTCATTGTTGAATCGAGCCCTTTCCATTGTTGAGGCATTTCATTGTTGAAAGGTTAAGGCATTTCATCATTCGAGCTGGATACATAAAAGGTCTGCAAGTTTTATTCAAACAGAGGCTATTTCCCTGCAAACAAAAGACGAGCACCCTTTACATGCCAAGCCATTATCAATCCACACACACAATACAACACCATCAGACTGAGCAATCAACACAAAGGCATTTCAACAAAACAAATACATAGGGCACGACAAGTGTTAAAGTGGCCAAAGCCGTGTAAATCCCCACGCCGACCTGCACAAAGAAACAATGAACAATAAAAGAACGGTGGAGTAAATTTCAATAGGAATTGGTTAAATAAAAAAATGGTGGAGCTTATACACATGCGGCTGTGTAGAATTCGAAGGAAGACAAATAAAAAAATCAAAAATAGAACTAGGAGAGCAAACAAAAAGCGGCGGTAGCAAAAGAAAGGAGATACAAAGTCTCAAACCCGTTATTTGAGCGAGAAAAACCCTAACCGCCCTCCTCCAAACACGCATGCCATGTGGGACTCCAGGCATGTCACATTTTTCAAAAGGTGAGTCGTTTTTCCTCTTTATTAAATATAATTTTCTTTGCTTCAATAAATAAGTGCTCTTAAAGTCAAGTTGGATAATAGGAACGATTTGGGGAAAAGAGGTTTGGGGTTCAAACCACACCCCCAACACAAAAATTTTGCATTTTGAAATTTAGAGACAAGAACAGTGAAACCACCAACTATGGAGGTGAATTTGGTGCGAAAACCTCCACTAAATAACTAGTTATAACTAAACAGGCCCCTAAACCTTTAGTGAGAAAAACCCTATTTTAGGAGAAAAAAAATTAATCCTATTAGGCCTGTTTTTTTATTTTGAGCAATATTTTCCAAAGAGGGGATAGCTAAAAATTATATTTTCAGTTTTTTTTTTGCAATTCTTTGCATTTTGGGTCGTATTGGGCTCTGAAGGCCACCAGGTCCCGAAAAAACAATTTATTTTTTCCTACCATTCAATTTTTTAAATTTTTTGAATGTAATTGCATGCTTTAGTATATTGTACTAATTTTTAGGTTTCCATAATCAACCACAAATATTGTAACTTCTTAGAAACTGGAAGAGAGTTGTAATAAAAAATAGTTAAAATTGGTTCTAAAACACTCATGAGATCCTAGATCTCATTCACAACATTCGGTATATACACTGCCTCTGGGAAGTGCTTACGGGTAAAGCCGTTGCGACTACTACTACACTTAACACCTAATATAGCTTCAACAACGTCGTCTAGGCATCGACCCTTTAAATTGATGGGGAGTAATAAGGTCACAATGCACACACTATGAACCATCCCATCCATCTGTGAATGATTGCACGACATAAATCCGGATTGAGAAATTATCCAAGTATATAGCGAAGTTACGCGCGTGTATGAGGATATTTCTTTGAGCCGGTGTCAATAATCGCACAGACTCCTTTCAGTACTGTCTTGGTACCATGCATTGAATTCTTTCACGTATGTTAACTCCTCTTTCACGTACCACTGAGTATATAGAAAGGGCGAGCTTCTTCCACGTATCATCGGGTATATTGGAAGGGCGTGACTATAGAAAGGTTCAGTATATCGAACTGATGGTATATAGATTAGGAGACCTTATACCTGGAGTGATAAGAGCCAAACCGTGTCAGTGATTTCTACAAAATGGGCACCAATGCCCCCAAAATTTTTCTTTCATATTCACAACTACTCAGAGGAAACAACTATGATGTCTGAAAGACAAAAATCAAGACACAACTTGAGTTTGAAGAGATGTGGCCTGTTGTGATTGGTACTCTGACTAGATCAACAACTTATACAACACAACAATGACAGTTTGATAAAGCAGATCAGAAGGCCAAACTCATCATCTTGTTTGGAGTGTCTGATGATGTGCAACCCCACATTCGAGATGCCAAAACAACCAAAGAAGCGTGGGATAAATTGAGCACAATAAATGAGGCCAAAAACAAGAATGTAAATTTGTAGAGTCAATTACATTCACGGAAGTTCAAACATAATGAGAAAATTACAGCTTTCTTGAGAAGAGTAAAGTTGAGGGATTCACTTCTAGCCCTGGGAGAAGCGATCACAAATGATGCTCTCATTCCCATTTTTCTAAGAGCACTCCCCTCTTCTTACCATATTTTTGTAACAACACTAAACGTGTCAGATATGACAGTTAGTTTTGACAAGCTGGTAAACCTACTACAACAAGAGGAAGCCATGCATAATAAGGATGATGAAGAGGAGAAGGAACTTTCTTCACATCAAAAATGGAAAGGAAAAGGTAAAGGAAAACCTAATTCCTATCAAAATTCCCAACATCAGAATCAGTATCAACATCAAGGGGACAAACAACAGAAGAAGCAATGTCCAATCTGCAAAAGAGGACATGAATTGAAAGATTGTTGGTATAACACTTATAAGAAAGGTTCATCAAGCAACTCTGGACCTCAACACTAGCAATCTCACAAGGGACATACGAATCAAGGGTAGAAAAAGGGGAATTGGAAAAGAAGACCCCATCAACAAGGAAATATTTCTGAGCAAGAAGAACATTCAGATAATGAAGACTTCTTATACACTGTTCGATCAAGTGAACCCTCCACGTTATCTAGTGATGTCTGGTATGTTGATTCAGCAGAAACTTGACACATGATAGGCCATAGACACTGGTTTATTTCAATGAGGGACACGCCTTCGAAAAACCATGTTTTGTTGGGTATTGATTCTTCATATACAGTTCAGGGGATTGGGAAAATTTCTCTACCCCTTGGTTCATGCAACTGCAGACTATCATATGTCTTATATGTCCCTAGGTTGACAAAGAATTTGCTTTCAGTTAGTCAACTCCTAGATCACAAATTAAAAATTGACTTTGATAGTCATTCCGGAAAGAAAACATGTTTGATTCGAGACAAATCATGAGGCTCAAAAATAGTTGTAAAAGCCTCCAATGTGGGACGCATGTTCCAGCTTGATTTTGTCCATAGAGATGATCAGACACTTATGGATAAGAACTCTACCTCAGCAAAGTTGTGGCATCAGAGACTTGGTCATGTTAGTTTCAAGTATCTCGAGACACTACACCGACGTAATATGGTACATGGGATACCATCTCTTCAGAAGGATACAGACAAGTGTCCTCACTTCCTAGTAGGAAAACAACATAGAGCTTCATTCTAGAAGAATACATATCGAGCTCATGGTAAGCTTGATCTGGTTCATACCAATCTTTACAATCTGATGCAACCAAGTCATTCTGTATTTCAGTACTTCATGCTATGTGTTGATGACTATTCAAGAAAAATGTGGATTTTTTGTCTTCGCAAGAAAAGTGAAGCTTTTGAAACCTTCAAGAAGTTCAAAGTAGTTGTTGAGAATGAAACTGGTCATCACATCAGAACTCTCTGCTCAGATCAAGGGGGGGAATTCACTAGTAATGAGTTCAAAGACTACCTACAAGCTCACATGGGATTCATCGACAAATGCCTCCTCCACACACACCGCAACAGAATGGTGTTATTGAGAGAAGAAATCATACTATCATGGAAATGGTGCGATGCATGATTGATGACTCTAGACTTGCAAAGACATTCTGGGTAGAAGTGACAAAGACAACAGTGTATTTATTGAATAGAGTGCCCACTATTTCTCTTGAAGGAGTAACACCACAAGAAGCATGGTCAAAGCGGAAACCATCTATTACACACCTTAGAGTATTCGGGTGCAAAGAAATTAGCACATACCAAAGTAGAATAGAAAGAAATTGGACATGAAGTCTCAGAAACTCATCTTCATTGGGTACAGTGAAGAGACTCTTGGGTACAAATTGATGGATCCAAAGACCAGAAAATACTACACCAACAAAGATGTTGAGTTTTTTTAGAAGAAGGAAGCAAAGTCTCCTCCTCTTGACTCACCTGATGTAGATTCTTCACCAGTTGTAAAAATTGAAGCTGATGTTTCGCACAGATGATGAAAGTGATGATGGTGTTGATCTGATAGAACCACGACCCATGGGAACAGTTCATCATATGCCCAAGTGGTGTACTAGCACATTATGAGATGCAAGAATGGATGCTCCACTAGATACATCCACCCCTAGACCATAGACTCGCAGTAAAACAAGAGAAGAAGTTAAATTTTCTTTGATGAGTAGATTTATTGAGTCTGATGAGCCCTCTATAGTCTAGGAAGCCCTACAGTCAAAATCTTGGAAAGATTCCATGGACTCTAAATATCAGTCAGTAATGAAAAATAACACTTGGCAGCTTGTCGATCTTCCACCAGGGAAGAAACCCATTGGATGAAGATGGATATTCAAAACAAAGTACAAAGCAGATGGGATAGTGGACAAGTACAAAACAAGACTTGTAGTAAAGGGGTATGCACAAAAATAAGGCATTGACTACGAGGAGACATTTGCTCCCACAACTAAGATCAAAATGATCAGGATGATCTTTTCTCTAGCTGCACAGTTTGGTTGGAAATTCCATCAGATGGACGTAAAAATTGCCTTCCTGAATGGAGATTTACAAGAAAAAGTCTATATTACTCAACATGAGAGATATGTAGTACCTGGTCAAGAAGCAAAGGTATGAAGACTTAGGAAATATTCTGTATGGCCTCAAACAGGCACCCTGGGCATGGTACATCAAAATTAATGAGCATCTCGTACAACATGGATTTGTTAGAAATCCATACGATCCCAATCTTTACCTCAAAAAAGCAAGGGGGGGAGATTGTGGTTTTCGTTGTCTATGTCGATGATCTAGTCATCATTAGCAACTCAGTGAGGATGATCGATGCAATAAAGAAATATCTTAATCGATCATTCGACATGACAGATCTCAGGCTAATGCACTATTGTCTTGGATTGGAAGTATGGAAAAAAGAGAATCACATCTTTGTTTCTCAGATGAAATATACCAAGACAACACTCGAGAAATTCAGGATGATGGATTGCACACCAATTTCTACACCTATGGAGAATAGATTGCAGTTATCTCATTTAGATCCATCTCTTGAGGTAAGTGCCACTCTCTATCGGTAGTTGATTGGGAGTCTCATTTACTTGACCTACACTAGACCAGATATCAGCTTTGTAGTAAGCTATCTATCCAGGTTCATGCAGGAACCCAAAGTGTGTCATTGGAAAGTAGTAAGGCGCATCTTGAGATATCTCAAAGGATCAATGGATCTTGGTCTAGAATACAAGAAGAATGACAACTTCTTCTTGTCTAGATATTTAGATTCAGATCATGTAGGCAACATTGATGACAAAAAATCCACTTCAGGATTTGTGTTCTTTATGTGATCTGGACCAATATCACGGGGAAGCAAGAAATAGCACTTTTTTTCTTGCTCTTCCATAGAAGCTAAGTATCATTTCTATAGGAGAAGTTTTTTGTGAAGTGATTTAGCTATGTTACATACTAGAAGGACTTGGAATACCACAGGATAAACTGACCACCATGTATGTTGACAATGAAGGTGTTCTCAAACTTTGTTCGCAATCCAGTTTTTCATGAAAGAACAAAGCACATTCGAGGTACATGTTCATTTCATATTTGAGCATGTGTTGAAGCACAACATACAACTTCAATTTTTTCCAACAGTTGAACAAC
This sequence comes from Taxus chinensis, assembly GCA_019776745.2. Lineage (NCBI taxonomy): Eukaryota > Viridiplantae > Streptophyta > Pinopsida > Cupressales > Taxaceae > Taxus > Taxus chinensis. Next base: position 327,696,379 of record CM034147.1, read on the forward strand.
AGGAAAATATCTTCACAAATTCACTTGCACGTGACAAGTTCGAGTTGTTCAGAGAGTTCCTCTCCTCATCCCTTGAGACAATGCACAATTAAGGGGGGAATGTTAGGTTAATTATTATTTACCTTTATTAATTATGCATTGCATATTAATTAGTGTATTTATTTATTTTTTATACATGGTTATATTTAATCATAACCATCTTATTGTGTGTATTCAAAACACCTGTATAGCATTCTTATTATTGTTCCAGTTGTATACATACATTACATACATACATACATACATACATAACATACATACATACATATACATGCATACATACCGGATACATACATACATACAGTTTTTGTATACAATTATACATGTATACATACATATATATATATATATATATATATATTGCAGCCTACACCTATATATCTGATTGATTTTCACATTAATATAATCATACAGGCTTCCTTCCCTGTTTGTGAAACTACAAACTAGACCTCTCCCCCTACACTCTTCCTCTGATAACAGGACACCAAAATCCTCAGTCTTTCATACACATGCAATCGGGTTGGGAATTGATCACTCCCTTCCCCATCACATCTCCATCAACAACAAAAATTAAAATCTCCAATCATTCAACATCACAATCATCAATCTTGTTTAGCGCTCCTCATAATGGTCCCACGTCTCTTGTTACGCCGGATGGATAAACATGCTGATCCATGGTTCATCACACTATATGTTTTTATTCAGCACACACTTCTATTACACTCTTCGTGTACTCCAACGATGTGTACTTCTCCAGAATTCTCAGGTATGCATCTCTATCTACTTTATGTTACCGAGCTTTTGCTCACCAACATAAAGTGGGGGAAAATGTAGACAAAAAATCACACACTTACTACTATTATCATACTGCCAAGTATGTTGTTTTATATATGGATCTTGCATAGTAAAATTATTCACTGATGACCCATCCCATAGTCCATATGTTTGTATTGTTTTTCTTTACTTGTTTTTATCTTTCACACTCGTCATTCATACACATAGTTCTGGTTAGGTCACAGGGATCCCTATCTGTTGGTCCTCATTCATTTATCATCATTTGTCTTTCAACACCAATGCCCAAGGGTAAAAACTAGCATTAGGCATTCCTGTCTGTCTTGGGTGCCCCTATCCTCTTTGTGTTTGATCTTATTTTTGACATTTGAGGTTGGTCTTTTCAGTTTTCCCTCTCATCTCCCGAGGTACTAGTCAACATGTCGGGTTATTAGTGTTGAAATTCAAGCAAGATATCCTTATATAAACAAAACATGCATACCATTATATGGGCATACTATTATTATCAAGGGATAATCATGTACATAGAGAAAGGGGCTGCATTTGGGCCACTATTCTCCATACACACTGCATAAGAAGGGGAGTTCGTTATTTTCCATCCACCATTTGTATTTTATCTAATTATTTCCCCTATCTTGGCGTCATTGGTGCGAGGGTGACCTAGGTGCACTATTGTGCACACAAGCACACATAAATACATTGGGTTTGAGATGTAGTGCGACGCTCAATTGTAAGTCCACCATTGTGGTGGCCGAGGATAGTCTAACCCCTCATTTTGTATCTTTCGTTTTTTTAGGATTTGATGTCTATTTGAGGGTTTTGCAGGTGATTTCTTCACTACAGGTTTACAGGTACCTTAAAGATCCAAGTGCGACATATACATGGTAGAAAGTGAACAAGTGCAAATCCCTAGTGACCATATCAGAACTAGGTTCCAACCATTTATATAGACTAGGGTTCCCAGAACTCAAACTAGAGCACCCCGGGCACTCGCATCCTTTTCCAAGTGCCTCAATCTAGCTATTTCTACCTCTACTACATTTTCCTATGGTTCGTTGTGATGGTTTGTTATTCTGTTTCATCACACTGCTCAGTCCTAGGTCACTGAGAGGCAAGAAAAATAGAGGTAATTTTTTTACCCCTCTTATTTCCCTTCATTAATAAAATCAAATAAATTGTCTAGCATTTATATTTCATTTTACTTCATTTACAACAACTTTGTACATTTAGATTCATATAGAATAATCCGATTTAATTGAATCACTAGTAATAGAATATGAAATTTTTAATGACTCCCATGTTCAACTTTGACAACTATACAAAACATGAGTGTAAGAGAATTAAATATTATATCAATTTGGATGAAAATCCATAGAAGAAATATTACAAAATTAGCACCTATAAAATAGGAAGACTATCTTATAAAAAAACCCTTATTATATTCTACGATTGATGATAAAAAACTTCTCACCAAATAAAACCCACCTGATAAGCCTAATATAAGTATAAATAACAAACTACAATTAACAACTAATGAGTTATTTAATATTAACAACATTAGTTATGACAAGTATACATTAACTAGCTAAATAAAATAAATTATTTTTTCACATTCCCCTATAATTTATCATGGATTCAAGATAACATGTAGATAAATATTTAAATCCCTCAAATTTATCACATGCAATTGACTTGGTGAAAACATTTGCATGTTGATCCTATGTTAGGAACTATTAGAGGTAGATGTTATGTTGTTGAACATGCTTGTGTATGAAATGAACCTACCTCAATGTGTTTCATGTGATCATGAAACATTGGATTTCAAATAGTTATAAGAACACCACCATTGAAACTATACATGATATATGGTTGCTTATGTAGTACCCCTAGTTATGCAAGTGTGGGACATAACCATATCGCTTTGTATGTAGTTCATCTTGCTATACAATATTATGTTTCAGTGGAATATTGAAAAACAAAATTTTTCTTCTTGCTCCCCCATGATATAGGACTAGATCCTGAAAAATACATATCCAGAAGTGAATCTCTTGTCATGAATATTTCTTGCATGATTTGTATTTGTATTTCCTACCAAGAAGAATCAATCATTATTCTTATATTCTAGGCCATAGTCCATAGTTCCTTGTATGTATCTCAAAGTAATTTTTTTCTTTCTAGTGACACAAATTTTGCTCCTACATGAACCATGAAAGATAGATAATTGTGAACATAGCTAATGCCCAACCTAATATAACTCAAATAAATGAAACTCCCAATCAACTACCAGTAGAGAGTTGCATCTATTGGTAATAATAGATTTGAACAAGACATTAAAACTTTGTCTTTATGGATGTTACAATAGGATTAGAATCCATCATCCAAAATTTCCTGACCATTGGGAACACTTCATATGAGACACAAATATATGATGTTTCTTTTGCTACATTCCCAAACAAAGATAATAGTGCAGTAACTTGAGATTTGTCAAGACGCATGATCAATCAAGGTAATTATTTGTTTCATAAATCATCTTCATTAAACTGAAAACAATAAATAAATCGTTGACATATGCAAAAACTATAACAACCTCTCCCCTTTTTGTTTGAAGAAAAGGTTTGGATCATAAGGACTCCTTTGGAATCCATGTTGTACAAGATGCTCATCAATTTTAATGTATTAGGATCAATGATCTTGTTTGAGACCGTACAAAGACTTGATGAGTCTACACACATTTTCTTCTTAACTAGAAGCATGCTAAAACCCTTTGGTAAATTCATGTAGGCTTCCTTCTGTAGATCTCCATTCAAAAAGAAACTTTTCACATCCATTTCACAAAATTTCCATATAAACCATTCAACTGGAGAGAGCATCATTATGATAGTCTTTATCTTAGTTGTGGGAGCAAAATTCTCTTCATAGTCAACACCTTATTTATGTGCATAACCATTCGCTACAAGTATTTTCTTATACTTATCAACACTACTATTTGATTTGTACTCGGTCTTACATATCCATTTGCAACCGATGGGATTCTTCCCTAGTGATAGATCTACAAACTTCCATGTCTAATGTTTCTTCAGTGAATTATATTTTGCATCCATGGATTCTTTCCAAGACTTTTAATTTAGGTCTTCATGAACCATAGAGGGATAAAATTATTTTTCAAATAGGATCATAAGGTCCAAATTAGCCTCATTACGAGCCATGTTATGATTCCTCGGTCTTGTAGTGGATGTTTATGAGACTCCATCCAATATTTCATCTTCTATCACATTGGTTACCCTTTAGTCATGCATTTGAAAATTCTTATGGGTTGTAGAGTTGGAGGAACCAATTGATCATCATCATCATTGTTTTCATAATTGATGCTTCCATTATTTTCTGTAATATTTATAGGACCGATCCCTGTATTAGGGGATTGTGTTGAGGGTGGATTGGACTCACCCTTCTCATCAAACACAACATCCTTGTTGACATATATCTTCTTATTTTTTGGATCTACGAGTTTTTAAGCCTTTAAATATTCATTATAGCAAAGAAATATGCATGTAAAGGATTGTGTCTCTAGTTTCCTTCTCTTCTTTTTAGAAACATGCATGTGTGCTTTGCATCTAAAAACATGAAGATTGGAAATTGCGGGATTATTCCCTATCCATGCTTATTTTGGATTCATACCATCAAGAGCCACCATGGGTGAATGATTCAATATGTAGAATGTCATGTGCATTATTTTTTTCCAATGTGTATGATCCAAACCTAAGTTTTCAATCATACAATTCCCCATTTCCATGATAGTCTAATTATGTTGTTTTGCAACACCATTCTATTGTGCAAAATAAGGCATAGTCATCTGTCAGCGAATTCCGTGAGCATTGATAAATTCATAAAAGGATTTACTGGTGTATCACCTCCCTTGATATGATTGAAGGACATGAATTTTGTGATCATTTTTTCATTCGACAACAAATTTGAATTTTATGAAAGCTCAAAAATCTTGATCCTTGGTCTTTAAGAAGTGTACCTACATTTTTGTAAGTAATCATAAATGAAGAGCTACAAATACTGAAATCTAAGAAGACTTGATCTCATGGCTCTACAAAGATTGGTGTCCACTAAATCCAATGGAACAAAAGCTTGACATGTACTTTTTCCAAATGGAGGTCTCTTGTCCTCCTGCTAGACAAATGGACCCGAAATCAATATTTTTCTTTAGTGAGGGAAGGCCTCTCACCATATTATATTTGATTAATAATACTAGGTACCCAAAAATCAAGTGTAAAATATTTTGCGCCACAAATTCATTGAATTTCTATCTTTTACAACAAGTGCTTGATTGCTTATTTTGAGAAAAATCGCATTTAAACAACTTCCTTAGTCTAGAATCTTTTACAACAATCTTCTATCTCTTTGGATTGTATTGAATGAGACATATCTATTTTACCCTTTTATGATCAAAATCAACCTAAAGTGTGATTGAGAAGTTGACTAACAAAGTAATTTTTTTTAGTCATAGATCATATATGACATTTGTTATTGTAGAATCAAAATTTCCAAGTAGTAAGGAGATGTCACATGTGCCTTAGACATGGTGATATGAATAATCAACCAATGTCGCTTGACCTCAACTGGGTGTATGATTCAAATAGATGAATTGATCTTTTCTTCCTGTCATATGTTGAGTTGCTCCAAAGTTGACATACCAAACGGAATTGAGAAGTTGTTTCCTCAATAGTTTGTGCAACATACACATGGTTCTCATCAAAATATTTGTATTCTTGTTCTTTAATGTTTCCTTGTTGGTATTGTTTATTTTTTTATTTTCCTTCTTCTATCCTTGTGGTTTGTTTTATCACCTTGTGATGATTGAGTGTTGGGATTCTTGTTGCTATAAGAGAGCTAAGTGAACGCATTGTACCAACAATAATTCAATTCATGGTATTTATTTCCACAAATAAGGAAGATCTTTTGTTGTGTTCCCTTGTTAATTATACTAATTTATTAATTTGAATGATTGTTTTGAAGGATTTATTTGGTTCTTCCCCTTCCGATGTGAAGCAAGAGAATGTTCCTCTTCTTCTTATTTCTCTGTGTGCATGGATTATTGCTACAACAAATTAACAATTTTTACTAATTTTGATTTCTAACACGTGACATTCAAAGTAGCCATAAAGATATTTTCGGCGGGGAGAGTTTCTCTCAAGATTATTGGTATAAGAGAGTCACACGTCACTTCCACTTCCAATACGTAAAGTGAGGCCCGTAGTGATACAAAATGTTGTAGAAAGGATTCAACTTTTCACATAAATTCAACTTGATACAATGAAGCTAAATATGTAGGTGAAGTATTGTATTCTAATTCTTGGCCTCATAGATGGTTTTCTATTTGTCCCAAAATTTTAACTATTTTTTCATCACGGATATGAGGTTTCTCCTCATGATACCCTAAACATGATTATCAACTTAACCTTCTACTGTATTTATCAAACTTGTGTCACTTTTTGATGTCATTAGTGTGTCACATGTATATGCCTTCAACAATAGATCAAATGTCCTCCAATTACACATGTTTTCCATTTAGTTTTCCATGCAACATAATTATACCCATGTAGAAGCTATGAATATGGAAGAAATAACTTGAGGCCATTAATAACCATTTGTACAAGTTGTGAGAGATGGTTTGATTCCTATCACTCTAAATAAGTTTCCCTTTTTGTATATATTGTCAGTTTGATATACCAAACATCTTGATATACACACCTTTCCTATCTACCCGCTAGTACATGGAAGAAGCTTGTCCTTTTTATATACCCCATACATGAGAGAATAATGGTATGTGGTACCAAAACAATGCATGAAAAAGATTCACCCTATCAATGACATATACTTTGAAGAATATCATTTTACATGGGTGTAACTTTCCTATATACTCAGATTTTCAAATTTTATGATTTACACTGAATGATACTTATGAAAGGGTGATGAAGGCATGGTTTAGTGAAATGTTTTTGTCCTCATTTCTCCCTAAAAATTTATAGGGATGATACCACAAATTTCATTTTTGTAATTATTTTATGCATTAATTGCAACAATTCAAGTGTGACAACAAAGCACAATTTTCTCCAAATATATCTTCACAAATGTTTAGCTATGGAAGTCTTAGAAAATATATTACCCATAAGTGTTAACAAAAGGTGTCATATATACAAAAAAAATTCATTGTGAAAAATGCACAATTTTGGATATAATGAGAAGTTCCTTGATTTACTTGTTTTATGCTTTACAAAAGTCAAAACATAAAAAATGCACTTTTATTAAGAGTGAAAGATAAAAGGTTCAAACACACACTTTTAGGTTATTTAAAAAAATGTAGAAAAAATTTAGCTTTTAGGCATGCAAGGTTTGTAAGAAATGAATTAATTGAGGTTTCTGGGGCTTTTATAGGAGAAAATTAAAAACTTGACTATAGTTTGGTATCTCACAAAATATAGGGGTTGTATGAAATTTTTGAAAAGGATTTTTCAAGGATGAGATTTTAGGGATATTTACAAAATTTCAAGACCCAAGTCCTAATTTATCCGGTGAAAATTAATTGTTTTTTTAGGTAAATTAAAAATGTGTTTTGATGGGTTTTTTGTATGTTGTTTATTACCACTAAAAAGAGTGTGCAGACAATTTTTAAGTTTTGGGTTCTTCCAGTTAAGCGGATTTGAATTAATTTTCTCTTAGACTTATTTAGGGGAAAAAGCTAAATTTCTAAATTCTATTAAATAAAATTCTATTTATGAATATTCAGCCCTAGTTCTCAATGAAATTTCTAAACTTTAAGCTAAAATCATGATAAAAAAATTAGCCAATGAGAACAGAACTCAACATGTATATTTTGTGAAGCATGGAGGTTGATTATGGTGTCAGAAAGATTTCTTTGACTGATTGTTAATGTTTTTGGTAGTTTATTCTTGCTTTATGAAGCCTCCTAGCTTGTACATTGTTCTAGATTAAAAAAGGAAACAATGGTTTTTTGTGGCTAGAATGGCATGACCTAAGAACAATGCTCCTTGTTGGAGCTGATTTACAACTCCTATGATTTTATAATGGAGCCTATTTTTCAAAAAATTATTATGCCAAAGGCATGCTCCTAGTTAGGATAGGTGTATATGGATCAAACCCACCCAAGTTTGACACCACCCTGAATCAACGTTAACAACATAGTATTTTTATTATGCTCATCCAATAATTTTTTCTGCACATTTTACTTGAAATATTTTACCGAGCCTTGCTTTTGTTGTTTTCCTTGGTACATACATTCCTATAAGTTTGAATCATTCAATTTGAAAGAGACAAGAAAATGAATCAAAACTTGAGATCTCAGAGCAAGGCGAGCTAATACTAGAGTGATTTTTAGGTTATATTTTTTCTATAGTATAATATCTCTCTTTCTCCTCTTCACATAGTTAGATTTGATTGGCCAAATTATTATTATTATTTATTTATCTCTCTGATGTGTAAATGATTCCATTCTTTATCTTTAAGATATAATTAAATCCAATAGAAATATTACACAAATAGAATTATATAAAACCATGCATATACTTATATTCTATGTGTATACTCTTATTCTTTATCTACGTTGATTGGATATCGATACTATTTGTTTGAGGTGAATTTTGGTTTGTTAATATTATAATGAAATACCAAAAACTCTACAAGTACTAGGTTTTAACAATACTTGCGTTGAAAAATGCAATGTCGAGGTGAGTGGGTACATGAACAATGCGTTAGAATCCTCCTTCCACCAAGCGAGAAGACTTGTATGCAATGAAAACTAAACAAGGCACATATTAGATAACAATTAAACGAGTTGCTAGGTAACGACGGATCCCAGAAACCAATGGGATTCCTCAAGGGGTGTTAACTCATGTTTACAATCAAGTGATATGATATTAAATAAGGTAACAAAAAAATGATTATAATTTGAGAGGGATGGAGAGATCCTACTCTACTTGATAGATGGCCCAAGAATGATGAGCTCGAAGTCCAAGAAGTACTTGAACCTGACTTTTTTTTCTATGTCCTATATTTAACGTATCACTTCAAGTTTTTCTTCGATGTATTCAATCTTGGGAGTCAAAGTGATGGGACACAAGTAGAGTTTGTGTGCGATGTCAAACTATTCCCACACGAAGGGTTGTTGCATGATCGGGAGGTCATAGAAACTTGTAATGGGGTGTGACTCACATCGCAGTGTCATCTACAAGGAGATACATCTTGGAACAAACATATTAGAAATAATATGAATAATTAAATGACTAAAATTATGTAAATGTGGTAGAATGATAAGAATCACGGGCGATTCAAGAAGAATCATTAATGATTACTAATGAATTATGATTTCTTTGATAATAAGATAATTGAATGTAAAAAGATGAATATGATAATTTGGATAGGATAATAAATGATGGGTAAATAACTTGGGATATGATTGAGATGAAGGTACATACCTTGATAGCGTAAAAAAAAGGACAGAGCTTATGGGAGCCTTCCGGAGGTTCATGAATGTTCTTGGGGCTTGATTGAGCTACTGACCGTGCCTTGATGCTTGTATTGGTGTCATCTTGATGGTGAATGCAACAGAGCTTCGCTACAAGCGATTGAAGATCCCCAAACAAGGAGTTTGGTTTTCAATTTATCATCACTCACAATTCTATTAGAGTTATGGATGATCCAATAAATCTAGGAAAAATGGGTTAGAAGTGGTTTTAACCACTTCTAAATGAGGTTTTTTGGGTTTGGTTGTGAGTGGAAGAGGTTAGGAAGGGGTTAAGGGGGTTAGGATAAAAATGGGTTAGAATGAGTGGTAAATGGTTAGGGATGTTTAGGGTGAGTAATTAGGATATGAAGATATGTTTTAAGGAAGGTAAATGTGATTTCATGAGGGTAATTCATGATTTAAGTTAATAAGATAGGTATTTTAGATTTTTGAATGAGAGTGTGAGGGGTGTGACTAGGAAATAAGTGTCTAAATTTTCCCCTTGTTTTAAATGGTTTGTGATAAATGGGCCGCTGAAAAAAAATGGGTGAAATAATTATTTTGTTTGGATAGGTGGTTCTCCCTCAAACTAGGGATCATTGTGACGAAGGGAAATGATCTTGAGTTTGAAAAGGTTACTAGATGAGATAGGTTTGTATGATGGTGTGTTTTGATTTAAGATGCCCCAAGACTAGGTATGAAAGGAAATTGACACAAATGTGGTATTTGTGCCATCAAAGAGTTAAGGGATAGGGGAACTAATGGGTTTGTAACCTATAGACGTATGAATCACAAGAAACAACCGCATGAAATGATCCTGGATGGGTATGATACCCATAGTGTATCGAGAGAAGAAGACTTGATAAATGATGTTGCCACAAATGTGGGCTTACGTGACAATGAAATTTGAATTCAAGTGATAAGGGAACCAAGGGGTTCATGACTTATAGACATATGACTTAACAATGACAAAGGAAATGAGTATTCTTGAAAAGACTGCAAAATATTAGGTAGAGTTGATATGGATTGATTGATTCTGATTTTCACATAGGCTTGGGACCCTAAGAGGAAGCAAATAATGGGAAACTGTGCTATTTTGGAAAGGGATTCGATAAGAGTCATTAGAAATTATACCAAACTTGTGATTTTTATTAATTGTGATTGGTTATGATAGATTTGAATTTAGTTTGGTGGATTATTAAATTTTTGATTGTTTTGTTGTTGGATGTAGGCTTGGGAGAGACTGACCACATGGGATAGGGTCTCAAAGATTCTAAATGAGGTCTGAGCATTGTTGTCACTTTCTGATTGGGATCACTTAGAGGAGGTTGGATTGTGTGGGATGCATCATTATAAGTGTATCCATAGGGACATGGGTTTGTTATTGGTGTTGTTCAAGCATTGGGACCATGCGATAGGAACATTATAGTTACCTACATGAGATATGACAATCATTTTGGAGGATGTGCACCGTATATTACACTTACCAATACAAGATGATCAGATCTATGTGATTGATGAGGATGGTAGGGGTATAACTATGCAAGGTTTATATGGTGATGATGGGGGATATTTGGTATATACTTTAGGGGATTTCTCATATGGGGCCCTATTCAATGATGGTGAGGAGGGGAGGGCCTTGGTTGTGATGACAATGATGGGTGATGAGTTGTATAAATTACTTTCAAAACAACTCATCTTTTGTATTTTGATAAGCCTATTGTAAACCATGTCTATGTATTTCTTGTTGAACATTGCTGAACTTTACCATCCCAACCGTGCACTCTTGGCATAATGATTAATTAATATAGTTATCTTTAATTGTGTTTATTTTATCATAATGTGTGTGTATTTATTCTTTCTATCCCAATAAATTGTTTGGATGATTTTATATGTGTTGATGTTACTCTTGGTTGTGAGTAATTTTCCATATGTAGTGAAGTAACCTATCCATAGCAACTCGTCTGTAGCCTAAGGACCTATCCATAGCAACTCATCCATAACCAAAGGAAGTCATCCACAACAAAGAGCATGCATTTATGAAGATATTTTGGAAACATGGAGTTATGAAACTCAAGTCTTTACGCATCATAGAAGAGGCAGTTACAACAATAACATGTAAAACTAGGAGACAAATCAGTCTTTGATTTGGTCATTGATAAAGAACCGATTATAGGATTAACACTTTTTGTGTGTTTCACAAAGAACTGATTGATTAGTTGAATACTTGTGATATGTTTCAAACATATGTTGAATCTTTCAATCATTTTATCAAAGAATACTTGTTGTATTCTTATTCTTATCATGTGTTGTAATGATGAGGTATAAAGGAAACGATTATTTCTAAGTAAAATAGTTCATAGTTCTTAGTTGGAAGTAAGTTATATAGAATAAGTTAGAGATTCAAAGAACAAAGATCACTTTGATCTCTTGTTCCTAGATGTAATGTTTTCTGAAGATCAATAAAATATGAGTTTTTTTATTTAGTTCTTAGTCACAAGTTATGAAGGGATTAGCACCCAAGCCAGGGCCCACTAGAGGTCTGCTACATCCACTCCATTTTTTTTCTTTATGAATGTTTAGTTAAGAACTATTCTTTTTATGAATCCACATCTATTATTTCAGTTATAAGCATTTAACATTTGTTTATTTATAACCATGAATTTTGTTTTTATTTCCAGCATTGTTTTGTGACAAGTTATTTCATTCCCAATCTCCTAAATTAACTGTAATTGTGCATAAAACACTGGTAGTATTTCAATTTCACATCCGTTGGTTTGAAAATTAAATGAATGCAATTCAATGTACAACATATTAATTGCTACAAGGTGACTTGCACCACCATTTTTGGCGCCATTGCTGGAGATTTTTGGCTTCTTTGTCTTAAGCCTAGGAGAATGCCTACACCATGGAAACAAAAATGTCAAGACGAGGGGGTAAATGAATATTTATTAACCTTATGAAATATTAGGTTAGCATTAATTAATACATACAACATAAATATGCACATAAAATTAAATAAATAACAACATAAAGTAAATAACAAATTGACACATCATGTAACGTGGAAAAACCCAATGGGGTAAGAAACCACAGAAAGAATTATTTCCACTATACAAGAATCTATTATAATCAGTCCAGTAAAAACTCCCTTCTCACTTCTACTTCATATTTTTACTAGGATCATCTAATATATTTGATATCCAAAATCTATATCCTGAATATGACCTATGGTCATATTTAAATAACCTGAAGGGTTATGAGCTTTTTAAGTGATGAGGCACACCTCCCATATTTAATGTTAGTTAATTAAATAACTAAACACCTAATATAAATTTTATATTTAAATAATAAGAATATAAGTTATTAAATATTATTTAAATATAAACTAAATATTATGATTCACTTAATATTATAGTTTTAACACCCCCCCTTTACTATTAAGTGGGGATCCATATGCCAATACTACATGTTTGTACAACATGATTTATAAATGCATAAACCAAAAAAGGTTTAGGCTAGCATATATATTTTTGAAGGAATTATAACACCTTCATCATGCTCAACTTACCTTTTGGTACAAAAGGATTTGGAATCCATAAATAAAAAGTATGATTTAGACTAAGTATGATTTGTGAGATTAAATCCCACCATTTCTCATCGAAAAATTATTATACCGCATCTTCTATGAGTATTTTATAACACAAGGACCTCCTTTACAAATAGATGCACACACTGGACTACATTTTCTGTAAAATCTATCATTTTACTGTAATCTCTATCAGTTTACATAGATCATACAAGATATTTTTACAATGCTTTAAACTAGAATAGAAGTATAAGGAGTCAACAACCGCCAGTCGTTAGGAGGTGGCATTGCCATGCACACTCCCACTAAATGGAAACTCTAAAAGGCTAAACATTACACAGAACTTCACAACACATAATGGCTTTGTAAAAATGTTTGCAACTTGATCTTCAGTTGGGCAGTACTAGAGATCTATATCACCGCAAAGAACCTTATCTCAGATAAAGTAAATATGTATCTCGATATGCTTTGTCTTTTGATGTTGAACTAGATTTTTAGCAAGAGAAATGCAAATTTGGCTATCACATAGAAGAGGAGTACTTCCTTTAACTTCCATGTGCATCTCTTCCAATAGCTACTTCAGCCACATGGCTTCTTTTGCTACTGCCATTGCACTTATATATTCTGCCTCAATAGAAGAAATGGAAAATGTTGGCTTTTTTTTACTGCTCCAAGTAATGGCACCTACACCAAACTTGAATACATATCCAGTTTTAAACTTTCAATCTATCACATCACCAGCATGGTTAAAATCACAATATCCATATAAATATGTATTGTTAGAAGAATTATAATGTAAACAAAAATTAATCGTGCCCTTAATATAATACAATATTATTTTGGATAACTTCCAGTGACCCTGATAAGGCTCCTACATAAACCTTGAAGCAATCCCTACTACATAAGAAATGTCAGGTATAGTATTAGTTAGATAAATTAAAATACCTACAAGTTGCATGTACAAAGTAGGATTAGATTTTTCACATGAAGGTTTATGAACAAGTTTACATCAAACTTCTATAGGAATAACAACTGGTTTACAATCAAGCATATTAAACATTTTAAGTAAATTAGTTGCATATTGTGATTGAGATACTACACTAGCATTTTTATCCTAAAAAATAGCCATGCCCAAAAAATGATGCAATAATCCTAAGTTTGTCATCTCAAAATATTGCATTAATTTTACTTTAATTTGTGATAAGTAAATCATCAACATACAATACAATGAGAATGATAGCATTTTCTTTAATTTTAACAAATAAATCATTTTCAGATGAACAATTAGAAAAACTAACTTCATTAAAAAAGTGTTAATCTTTGCATACCAAGCTCTATGAGCTTGTTTCAAACCATGTGTGTGTGTGTGTGTTTTTTTTTTTAATTTACAAACATACATATCTTTACCTGGTTCTTCAAAGCCTTTCGGTTGAGTCACGTAGATTTCTTCTTCTAAATCACCATTCACAAAGGTATTTTTGACATCCATCTGATGGATTTCCCAACCATACTAAGTAACTAAGGAAATCAAAATCCTTACTGTGTTCATTTTTGCAATTGGTGCAAATGTTTCAATGTATTCGATATTGGGTTTTTGAGTAAACCCTCGATATACTAATTCAGATTTGAATTTATCTATACTGCCATCTGCATTATATTTAATCTTGTATAACCATCTAGATTTGACTATACTACGTTTTTCAGGAGGAGGGATTAACTGCCAAGTTTGATTTTTAATCAAGGCAATATCTTCATATTTCATAACATCTATCTATTTTTCGTCAGAAGAAGCTTCTTCGAAAGATTGGGGTTCAGATTCATATAATGTCATTAAGGCATGATATGTATGATGACTTCTAGTCATTTTCTGAAGGTTTCCAAGATTAGAGTCTTGAATAATAGACTTGGCCCATCTAGGTCTTTTAATTATAGAGGAACTAGGAACTATCTCATTTTAAACTATAGGTTCAACACTAGTTTCTTCAACATTTACATTATTTTCACTATTTTCAATTTCAATTTCATTAGAATCATCATGAATAATATAAACAAAAGATGAATAAGAAGACCAAAAAGTTTTTTTCCAAAATTTTAACTTTCCTGTTTTCTATAACTTCTCTTTTTGATGGATCAAATATCCTAAGACCTTTAGTTTTGAAACTGTATCCTACAGAGATATAAGGAAAAGAGGTTTGATCAAGCTTCTTCCATTTTGATTTCAAAATGAAGAGGGATGTTGGGCTACCAAAGATTCTCAAATGGGATACACTTAGTTTTTTATTTGACCAATTTTCCATAGGATTGGAATTTACTAAGGCTTTAGTGGGAACTCTGTTAAAGATATAAACAATAATGTTCATAGCTTCAGCCAAGAGGAACTTAGGAACCTGTATTGATTGCATCATAATCCTATACATTTCCAGAATGGTGCGGGTTTTACTTTCCGCAATCCCATTCTGTTGAGGTGAATAGGGAGTAGTCAATTCCCTTTGAATGCCACATTCAACACAAAATGTGTCAAATGCCTTATTGACGTATTCTCCCCCATTATCAGTCCTAAGCCTCTTAATTTTATAATTAGAAGAGTTTTCAACTAAAGATTTGAATTCCTTATATTTTGACAAGACATTAGATTTCTTTTTAATGAAATAAGACCAAATCATACGAGTGAAATTATCAATGAATGTGACAACATGCATATAACCATTAAGAGATGGAACTTCTAGGGGTCCTCAAACATCACTATGGACAAGTTCCAAAAGGTTAGAAGAATATCACCTGACGCCCTTATACTCACGCGCTACAAGATCGTCCCATACCGCGCGGCTGCCACCATCTACTACGAACACTCCTTTACTTTTTGGACCCCTCTGCGCTGTGCGGTAAGGTCCAGGCCTCCCCCAACACTCCGGTACACCCTATCTTGTAAAGGCCATTTGCCCAACACGCGAACAGCGCAAAGTCCCCAGACCCCTTGGGACCCCCCCGGCATCACCAATAAACCGCAGAAAACCTAAAAAAAGCCGGACAGGACAAAAACCCACCACCACTTGTATGACCCCACCTGAACATCACACAATCCGAATGGAGGGAAGCGCACCCGCCCCTCCGGACGAGCGATCTCCGAACAATCCCTAAAGGAGTTAAAGAGACCTCTCACCAAGTCAGCTCACGACAGACCCGAATGTAACTGGGCCGAGAAAGGGCGTCTGCGAGAAGAAACTCCAGGGGGAAAAATACGCCCAAAAATCGCCGATGCGGCTTTCGCCCGTTTTAGTCGCCGCTACTCCCGAGATGCATGGATAGCCGGCGAGATGTAAACGCGGGAAACTACCCACAACCTGACCAAACGTCTGAGATGCCGCGAAACCAGGGAGCGCGGATAGGCCCGGAACTCACCTCTCCACACCCCTTGCCTTCAGATCCCATCCTCCTCTCAAAACCAGGCAAGATAAACCCTAATCCTCCCAAATTACAGTTATGCTTCCCAAGCCCCCCCCAACTCTACACACCGCAACTGCCTCCTATCTCACCCTCCTCTTCAGCTCCTGACGAATCAGCCGCCGAATTAGAAGGACACGACAGCTACACCTCTTCATGGTGCTACATTTCTGAAAAACAAGGAACGAGCAAGCTAAACAGGACAGAACCGAGGAGAAAATACGGATGCATGGTTCTTGACGGAACTATGAAACACACAGAAAGTTAAGGAAAAAGCTCGGCGCAAAAAAAAAGGGCATGAGAACAGGAAGGGGAAGAAGGAGGAGGGTGGAAGGGTAGTAAAAGAAGGGAGGCAAAAATATAAGAACGATCGTAAAACATGTTATAAGTGATTTGGGGAAGATTGTGGGAAATAGTGATAGAAAGTTATAGGTTAGGTCAAAAAGACATGTCGTATATGCTCCCGAAGTTGACATGAACTAGTCTCTCATACCACAATTGCATCTCAATAGAAGGAAAGTCATTAAACACATATAAACCATCTCTTGATGCCTTTCAAAATATATAAAATTATGTTACATTTATAATAAACCATTTATCTTTTAATAATGTTACACTATCGTTATTTTGAGTCAACTGAAAACAAGAAAAAAAATTCATTTTAAGTTTAGGAACTAGTAAAATATTGCTGGTAAATCCATTTGAATATTTTGCTTTACCCTGACCCTGAAAATCGAGAATGGAATGATCACCCAAATAGATCTGATCATTACACTCACTAAGTTCAGATAAGATATCAGTTCTAAAGGTCATTTGCCTAGAGGCACCACTGTCCTTGATATCCACTCATTTTCATTTGCAGTGACAAGGGCGACATACAAAGCAATTACATTTGATTTTTGATTATTTTTCTGATTCTTGTTTTGGTTTTGGTCATATTTGTTACCCTTTTGATTTTTGAAAATTTGTTTTTTTATAAAAAAAATATAAATCTCTTTCTTATGGCCAAATTAACCACAAGGAAGTAATGAAATTTACCATCAAATCTAACTCTTCGAGTCCAAGTTTCATCTTGGTAGGAGGTTTTAAAAGTCATCTTTTGGTTTTGTTGAATCTAGAGGTTTTACCTTTTGATTTCTGAGTGAGAAGTTCGACCTGAGTGGCATGCTCCTTAGAATCAAAATTTTTACATTTATTGTTCTTCATGTATGCGAGAGCACTAAGGGTTTGAAAATCTGGAATGTCTTGTTCTGTTTGATAGTTAGAATTCAAAATTGAAATGAAAATCTAAAATTTCTCAGACTATTCAATTGAAATAATGAAATAAAAGTAATTTATCCTTAATTAAATTATGGCACATCCATTTAACT